>OY986439.1:14606818-15219318 GCA_963920525.1 Dichetophora obliterata | reverse complement strand
ATTTATTTATTTATTTATTAATTTATTTATATATTTATTTATTCATTTTTTCTTCTAAGTTCTTTAAATAATTTTAAATTTTTTTCATAAATAAATTTATAAATTCTATTATTTACAATTTAGTTAACGAAAAGGATCCAATCAAATAAGTTTTCTTATATGGGTATGCTTTTATTGCGCGAATAACTTTTTAAAAGCCATCACACTCTCTGCTTTGCAACGTGGAATAACGTTTTAACAACCAATGGGTTTGGGAAATGTAACGTTTTTCCATTTTATACATTAAAAATATTTAATTTACTAACCACATATTATTATAATTAAACAGTTCCTGATTATTTAGATTTTTTTAAAATAAGCAAAAGCATTAATTCACATGTTCCATGCAAATAAATTGAAAAAATAAAAAAATTCGAGAAGATATTGCCTTTGTTTTGTTGAAATTGATTAAAGCACAGACATATAGTCAGAGCTGTAAAAGAATGCTTTCAATTTGATTTTATTCACAAAAAACGAATCAGTGAATAACGAAATAAAAATCCATTCAATATATGCAAAATTGATTTACATATAATATTTTTAATTAACATTAATTTTAAAAAAATTATAAATTATTCATTTCAGTTATTCATTTTCGTCATCAGAATAATGAAAAAAAATGTTTTATTTATTTGAATGCTATTTACAAAGAATGCAATTTACAAATTTACATTCATTATTAATTTTTTATTCGTTATTAATTTCTTATTCACTATTTATTTGTTGTTCATTTTTAATTTTTTATTAATTATTCAGTTTTTTTTATTATTCATTTTGTATTCATTAATCATTTTTTATTCATTATTCATTTTTATTCATTATTCATTTTTTATTCATTATTCGTTTGTTATTCATTATTCATTTTTTAATAATTTTAGTCTTAAGCAAAAAATAAACAACTAATAACAAATGAATAATGAACAAAAAAAGAATAATGAATACAAAATGAATATTGAATAAAAAAGAATAATGAATAAAAAAGAATAATGAATAACAAATTAAAAATTAATTATAAATGAATAATAAATAACAAATGCATAATGAATAAAAAATTAATAATGAATAACAAATGAATAATGAATAACAAAAGAATAATAAATAAAAAATTAATAATGAATAAATAAAGAATAATTGAAAATTCTGAAATTCTTTGTGAATTGCATTTTTTGATAATATTATTCAAATGAATAATAACAACGATTCGTTATTCTGAATAACGAAAATGAATAATTGAAATGAAAAATTAATAATTTTTTTAAAAATGAATGTGAATTAAAAATTTTACTTATAAATCAATTTTGCATTCATTGAATGTATTCTCATGTCGTTATTCAGTTGTACTTATAAACATGAATGCCGATTCTACAGCTCTGTAGTTCGTTCTTGTAACTCGTAACGATCGCAGTTACCGATCCATGTTACCGATTTAACGTCACTCTAACGTAATTCTCACCTACACTGTTTGTGCAATAATCTGAATCGATTTCTGTTCGATTCGTTCGTTCCAAATCGATAACTTGGCACATGCTCCAATTTCACTTCAATGGATTCTTTCAAAAAAGTGTTTGTGCACGAAAAGTGAATCGATAAAAATGCATGCCTTTCTCACTCACTCTGTGGCAAGTGAGAATTTGATCGATTTGTATAAATCACAGTAATGTTGTGTATATAAGGAATAACAAGTACTCGCAATCAAAATTCTAAAGTTGCATATTTTACTGGTAATAATAATTTTGTTTGTTTTAAAAGGTTTTAGTTTTCAAGGTAACACGATTTTAAAACCTTGCCCATTTAAAAAATGCTCATCGGTTGCAAATATTTGCTAAGTATTTGTTACACATCACTTAGTGTCAAATTATTTACATTAATAATTGTTGATTATTTCCGAAAACAATGTAACACATCAATATTACATAATTAATTTACATAAACTTCACATCATCACTTTTTAAAAACAACCTTTTTATTATAAAATTTTAGCGCACAAAAAATAAAATAAATACAAGTAGGCAGTTGCTTGTTATTTTTCTCCATTTCGCAAAAGTTTCTTCTCGATTTGTGTTCTTTTTCATCACGGACTGAATTTTTACCAATTTCAACGTACTTAAACATAAGCTGTCACGTAATCGGTAACTAGGGATCGATAACACGTGACGTCACACAAATCGGTAACTTGCCGATTTTGTTACAGGAACGAGCTACTGGGTATGGTACAGACCAAAAGTTAAATAATAAAATGGTGTAGTTTGTTGTGTACATTTAGGCATGCATCTTTTTTCTTTTTATATAAGCGTTCCTTCTATTTATTGAATTAACCCTCATCGGACCCTCGAGAAATACATCTAATCGGTCCAATTGTATGCGCGCGCATACACATATATTTTTAATTGTAAAAAAGCTAAAATAAATTAACAACCTTTTATGTTTTGTGATTTTTTATGTTTATTACATTGTTTACTATCATATTAATACATTTGAACTTCATAAAGGTAGATTTAGAATGAAATTAATAAGAATATTAAAATTATTTGTACATTTTTCGCATAAATTGAAATTATGTTTAGCACAAATAAAATTTCTACACTTTTCACAGCGTGTAGCAAAAAGATTTTTGTTATTTTTATATGTGCAGATATAAATTATGAATGCACCCATGGATACGCTTGAACATTTTCAAAGACATTTTTGCTCTAAATATTGGCCGACCAGTTTCGTCATTCCACAGTTTAGTGACACATTCACCGTATGACCGATACACACCAGAAAGCAGCAACAATCCAAAGTATGCGTGCAGAGTGTCCAAATCAATGTTTTCCCAATCGTCTTTGTACTTTCGCACACCATATAAATTCGTCATGTTCAAAATAATATTCTCAACCGGTTCAAGGAACACGTGAAATGAATTATAACAAAAATTAAGCATATAATGAACATGAACCCATAACAAAGAGGTTTTTTAGCTGAAGTGAAATTTTCTGCACGTCGAAATGAATTTCTTCGATTTATTTCAAATGGTTGCGATGAATATTAAATTTTCTTATTTTTTGAAAAATATTTATTTTCAGTATTTGTTGCATTTTCTTCTGCTAAATTCTGCTCAAGTGGCTCAATGTCGTCTTCATCCGAATGCAATGTAACTTCACTTTCATCATTCTCCTCGTCTGATAATGCAAAATCATCGTCACTACTGCACGGAGATTCGCCCGCTTCGCTTTCCAAATCAAAATCCATTTCTAGTTCATCTCGCTGCCTTCTTTCACGTAAAACTCTATACATTTTTTATCAAATACTTCGAAACACAACCAAAATTCAAATAAATACGCAAACAAACTTCACTTATGTGTGTTCCAGAACAAACTGAATTTCATAAAACGAAAAAATAAGAGCGTGCTAAAAATCCACACACAAAAATAAGCGGCAATACCAGGTACCTGCTTATGTGAATGCGCGCACATACACAGGGACTGAATCGTAACTATAACTGCACAGGCAAATACAGTAAGGGTACAAATTCAAAAACGGTTTTTTTTTGGTAGTTCAGGCAAAATAATTCTACTTTGCAAAATACAAGGTCATTCCGCTGAACCGTTTTTATTTTATTCAAGGTTAAAGAACAAAATTGTATGCGTGTGCATACAGGGGACCGATGAGGGTTAATGAATCCCTAGAAGTAAGCAATGCTATTTTTAAATTATCACAAACGCTTGAAATGCAAAATTTTTGTGGGTTGGAAAATAAAGTTGAACATTAATAACAACATGTGCAATTTTTATTTTTTATAAATGAAAAGTTGATATTGTAATCTTGCAATTAACTCGAATAAGTCTGGTGAGCCAAGCTGAGCTGAAAGATATATTCCACGCAAGTTTAATTTGTTTTACTTTTAAGTATGGAATTTATCAATTATTTATCAATTTTTTTATAAATATTTATAAATACATTTTTTCTTACAATGAGCAAGAAAAAAAAAATATTTATATCAGTTAAAAAAAAACGAATTGAACAAATTAGAGGTGTTAGATTAATACTGATTTCAATTCAAGGCTAAATTGAACATTTCAAAATTCTAAAATTACATGAGTTTTGTGATTTTTTTAATAAAAATTGGAAAATATTTTCTTAATCTGTGAACGAATTTTTCATACTTGAAAATTTTTCTGGCGTAAAGCTTTCTTAGAATTTACAACTTTCAAGTTGAAAAAGGGACTTTTTTCCTAAATTGAACCATAGTGCGGCGTTCAATGCTTGATTTGAGTTCTTCTTCGGTTGTTGGCTTAATTTTTGGTTTTTACTTTTTACCCCTTGCACATGTTGGTCACCAAAAACGTCGCTTCACTTTCTGATGCTTCATATTCATAGCCAAGCTGGTGGCGGTGGTTGGCTCTTTTTTGCTTGCTGTCCACATTTCGTTTCAAATCACTATGAATTAATTTTTGAACAATTGTGTTTTTGTTTTTTTGTTATATTTCGACAGTTCAAAGTTTACATATGAATGTGAACAAAAATTACAAAAGTTTTGAGATCGCCGTTTGACAGTCACGACTCTGAATCCGAATGAGCTTGTGCAGAATTTAATTTAAGGTTTTTTTTTTGAGACATGCAGATGAGACTCACTATTGTTATGACTTGACTTGGTTATGATTATTGTTATCACTTTCATTGAAGCTGTATGGCTTAGAAAGTGCATAATTGAGGGGCGTTTTAACCGTTATTGCCGAAGTATTTACAGTTTTGTTAAACTATAATATTATACTATGTATGTATTTATTTTGGCAAATGTGTTCAAACTGGCGCATCATTTGAACAAACATGGTCAAATTTTTTTTATCAAGTTGTCACTTATTCTAATGAATATATTTTATTTTGAAATGAGGCCGAAAATAAACCAGAATCTCAAAAAACAGTAAATTTATTCAGCATAAGTAATTATTTGACCTAATTCGATCAAGTAGAACCATTAAATTTAGCCAAAAACACACCATATTGTTGTATTGTTATTTGGTACAAAGAAAGATTGTAAAAGGAAATGATGACACTGAAAGAAATGATAAATTTCAAATAAAACATCCTCCTCCTCCTCCTCTTACGTCACCCTCTTTCCAAGGGTAAACAAATGATTATTTAATATTTTTTGATATTTCGGACACGTACGAACAATTGTAGCAAATATTTTGTTGTCGAATTGAAGTAGCTTTTAGCGCAGTTGCATGCAAACTGTAACAGATTAAAAGTGGAGGGTAAAAAAATATGCTCAATACAGAAAGCAATCTACAAAAAAATGTTACAAATTCTTTGTAATAAAACTCAAAGAAAACCAAAAATAAACAAATTCAAATTCAACGGACGACTCGCCACTGTCAGTCACTTACTTAACAAATTGTCGGTTTTGTCATCTTCTTTGTTGTAGTTGTTTTTGTCTATTTATTGCTGTGATTATGGCGCCAATGCCGACCAACAGCTACAAAAGCAATTGAATCCTTGAATCCCTGTGCTCCATTTTAAGTGCGCCCCGTTTGTCCAATAAAAACCACAAGAAAAATTGTTGTAAAACGTTTGATGAATACTAAAACCACAAATTCAATTGAGTTTTAAAATAAATGAAGTACTAACCAACAAGGGCTGCGTTAAGTTGCGCGTCGTTCCTATATAATTTTTTTGTTTTTGCTTTCTGTCTTCAACTTTTGGATTAAGCATAATGTTTGCAGCTCGTAAATCTCAGCTCGTTTGCAACTAATTCCAACAATGGAAAATATTGAAATTCAACACATTTTTCGCCCACAAAAAGGATTATAAATTGGAAAATTCATGTTCTACTTTATTTTATTAGATTTAGTGTTTTGAAGTTAGCAATCTGTTATCCTTAAGATTTTTATAAGATTAACTTTTAATGGTAATATTAATTTTAACTCATTCAGTTTGGTATTGTTTTAATTTGATTTTGCTTGAGAACTTAAAAGTCTTTGGCCTTAATAATTTTTAATATAGGTTTTTATGTAACTCTTAACTTTGCAATATACTATACTAAGAGATAGAAAGAGTAAGAAAATTACTAAAAACATGCATTTGACATAGTGGTAGTGTTTATAAATGCTTCAGCGCACTTTTGAGGGGACTTTTAAGGCCCTTTTCAGAAAAAGTTTAGAAAATACCAAAAGTTTCAAATTGCAAAGGATAACAATATTAGTTTCTAGCAAAATTTCCCTTTATGTTCACTCTTTGGTCATTGGCGTCGGAAGCGGGGGGAAAAGGGGGCAGTTGTCCCTCCACTTTTTTAGCTAGATAAACAATTTAAAAGGAAAAGTTATTCAAAATATCAGTTTTTTTACAACGATAATATTTTTGTATTATATATTTTCCTCTTCTTTCTCTCTTCTTCATGTTTCATGTGAAGAAATTTTAGTGAACTTTTTTTGCACCACCATTTGTACTGCCCCCCCAATTTGTACTGCCCCCCAGATGAAATTCGATTCCGACGCGCTTGTCTTTGGTGCCTGCTACATGCTCGATATATATTGATCAATATACAGTATCGTGATATTTATTGAACGTGTAGCATGTAATATTGACGGATTGTGATCCATAGTGCAAAATATTTAAATATTTTGAAATCTAGATCGCGGATCGCAAAACTGTCATAAATTATCGTGTCATCAATACACGATACAGCAGTAGGCGATGAAATATAAATTAACGGTATTCACGATTCAGTGCACTTGCCTGTGCAGTTGAGGACTTGTGCAGTTGTACAGTTAGGTTTTCGTGAACACACTTAGCAAAAATTTTATGAATACTGACGCGATAAATATTAAACGTCTAGCATTCAACCGAGATCCATCAATCCATGAATTTGGATCGCGATCCAAGTATCACAATAAATATTGAACGTGTAACAGGCACCTTTGAACAAGATGTGTCTTTAGCGTATATTTTCAAAATTCAAAATTCAACCGAATCGTGCGAATGAAACAACAACAGTTGTCATAAAACTAATGACTGTTTTTTTGTTGAAAGCTGGTACAAGTTTACTTTGAGTTTGACCTGCGAAAAAGTTTTAAAAATAAACCCAAATCTAAGAAACACCCATGCCCTGATCCCGTTATCAGTCTGGTTTTAACTGATAACGGGATAGCAGTTTTTTCTCAGAAAGATATTTGCTAATTTGTTGAGCCATAAGTTTTTCACATACCTTTGACAGTGGTGTCAGTATGCTTATAGGCCTATAATCATTTGCAACAGATAGATTTTGCTTTTTAGCTATGGGATGAACGATGGCAATTTTCCATATGTCGGGAAAGGAGGATGTTATAAAGCAGTGACTTATAATGTGCGTAAGAGAAGTTATTATGTGAAGTAGTAAAAGTTTAAAGAATCTGATGGGAGTGCCATCTTCTGCAACTGCATTTGATTTCATCTCCATAACACAGTTTCCAACATCAATTTGCACTAACCGTTTCAAACTTAAAAGACTATAGTATAGTCAGTGGTGCGCTTATGTAACTCATTTGAGAAATTCTCCACTGGTCGTGACGTCATGCTCAACCACTCTGCTAAACTCTAGCGGTAGAAAACAAGTGTTTATACATATATGTCACGAAACTTACCAATTGAGATCTACATGGTGAGTGGACAATTTCACAATTGTGATTGAGAATTTGCTTTGATTGATAAATATATAAGGTAAGACTGGGCCCAGGTAGATATAAGTAAGTATAATTACCCAGGTATACTTATTAGAGTTTAGTTTCTAGAAACCCATACCCATAAAGTATCAAAATCAGCGTCAATACTGCCACCTATAATATACAATAATTTTGTGGGAAAAATATTTGAACTTTTTTCAATAGAACAAAGTATGAAATCGGATGAAAATAAAATAATCACCCCTATTCTTGAATCCGCGTCAAGTTAATATCGTCGTCGAGAGCTCGCTTTTACCAATGAATTGTCGTCGAAGATCATTGCGACGATCAAAAATTTTAATATTTATTTGACGACCTTTGCTCAACAATTGACATAAACAATCACTGCAGATCTTAACTTCGAAATTGAAAGTTTCCAGAATACAACAATTTCGTTTCGACGTCGTTTTGAGAGCGAGCGCGGGTTCAAGAATAAAGGCGAATATGTAGAAATGCCTTAGTTTTCTGTTTATGTTTAACTAGCTGAAACCAGGCGCTTTGCTGCCACGCCCCCGTTTCCAAACGCTCATCAAGTATAATCTTGTTTGTGTAAATTGTGGTCGAATACTTAAAGATTTGTTAAAACTTGGAAAATTCCGACAAAAAAAATTGCTACAAAAAAATGTCATCGATCATTCAGAATGCGTCGTAAAGTCGCTTCATACAAAATGTATGGGAAAATTCATTTTCTTCATATTTTTTTCGGGGATTTTTTGGGTATTCTTCTTGTTTGGCCGGAGAGCAGTTCGAATTGGTATGAATTATCGAAATCGGTCCAACCGTTCTTGAGTTATAAGCGTAGTAACTAACGCCACTCTATTTTATATACAGTGTTGCGCAAAACAATAGCAACAAAAAAAGTGCGCTGCAACAAAATCGTGTATCTTTTTTAATATTGGGGACACACAAAAATGATTATAGTAATCAAAGCATATACTCAAACATCATATATAAAAAAAATCAAATTCAAATTTAGTCTTGTTTTTTTTAATTAAATTTCAAATTAATGTGGCTACATTCAATTTGTCTGAGAGCAAAACAAAAGCAACAAAACTTTAAAAATGTAAAAAGAGAACAGAAGTTCCAAGAATTACCGGTAAAAGTTCCATTATTTTAAAGCACGTGTTGTTTGTAAATCATAAACATTTAAGTTTAGTTTTGTTTTTGCGCTAGTTGTGACATTGACTGTTCCATTTATAATGGCACATTTTAAATACTGTGAAGCTCTTAAATTGCAAATTATTTCCGAATATAAAAACAGAAATTCACAAATATCTAACGTGAAACAGTTTGATATTAATCAGTCAATAGTTTGCAGATTAATACAGAAATATACCATCACAAAAGACGCAACAACGATACATTAAAGAGAGCGGCCGCGGAAGACATCGCTGCGTGATGACAGGAACATTTGTGGCGTGTTCAAACGAAATGCATTTGCCACATCCAAAGAGGTTGTTCGGACACTTGATTAAGATATCCGCCACAGCACTGTTTGATGACGAGCCGTTGAGAACGATTTAAGAAGTTACAGACCGGCAAATAAACTTTAGCTTACAGCTAAGCATAAAAAGCAAGGTGATAATTTAAACAATTCTGTCTGAAATTGTGACAACTAGTTGCAATTTATTATTTTTGGACTCAGTCTTGCAAAAGACCACCTAAATTGGACCGTTCAAAAATCGTAAACCGTTTCTTAACGATGAATCAAAGTTCAACTTGATTAATTCAGATGGGATGTGCACGGTACGGCGCCACCCAGGTACACGACTTGAAGCCCGAAACTGCAAAATGAATTTTAAGCAGGGAGGTGGCATTATGGTCTGCACTTGTTTTTCCTATAATGAAGTTGAACCATTTCAAAAAATCGATGGAATTATGGATCGATTTGTATATAATGACATTTTAGAAAGCAAGATGCAACTACATTCAGAGTGGAATATGTCGCTTCAGTGAACGTTTCAGCCCGACAACGACCCGAAGCACACTTCAAAGCTCATCAGAGATTATATTAGAGGCAATGGGATTCAAGTCCTTGATTGGCCGGCACAGTCACAATGACTTGAATCCCATTGAAAATCTTTTTGGGATTTTGAAGGTATAAGTTTCTGGTCAAAGGTTTTCCAATAAGACTGCACTGTATGAAGCGCTGAAACTTAATTGGGAACATATAGTAATACTAACATATCTACTTTAATAGAGTCGATGTCGCTCAGATAAGCAGCGGTTATCGAGAATAATGAGTCTTACACCAAATATTAATTATGTTGCTTTTGTTTTGCTCTCAGACAAACTGAATGAAATCACATTAATTTTAAATTTAATAAAGAAAACAAAACCAAATTTGAATATGATTTGTTTTTAATATGATGTATGAATATATGCTTTGGTTCCTATAATTATTTTTGTGTACCTAATATTTAAAAACATACACGATTTTGTAGCAGTGTACTGATTTTGTTGCTATTGTTTTGCGCAACACTGTATATAGATAACTTATAAATTTAAATTTTTTAATGACGTGACATTGTAATTTTATTGGATTTGGTGAATTTGCTTTAACGTTAAAGACAATGGCCCATTATCATAGTCAAAATAAAAGTCAATTCTAAATTTAGTGTAAGCTTGTTGACAACATATTATATTAAAAAACTGTCAAAAATGCTTATACTAAATTTAGAGTCGACTTTTATTTTGAGACAGTATAATAATGAGACAGTATGTTTAAATTTTTATAAAATTTATTGTTATTATTAATAATGTATGCTTTTCCCTCTTCAACGAACAAAAAATCGATAAGAATAAATGCAGTAACATTGCTGTTTGCAAATTATTACTAATTATAATATAAAACTTACGGATTTTTACTTCAAGATATGGCAGCATTATATTTTGACATCATATTGGTATGAAAATTTGCTGTCATCGTAATAAGTCTACCTGGGTAATTGTAACAAGACGTTACAATTAGGCTTACGATTAATTAAGTATAGTTACTTAAATATGCAGCATAGGGTAGGTAACTTTGACAACTTTCACAACAACAACGTGACCTACTCATATTACCAGCCACAACAACAAAACTCACCGTCTAGTAGCCATAAAACAGCCGCCAAACATTCTTTTTATACGCCATTCAACAGACGACTTATATAATTCCTAAGTAGTTTTTCCTGAAAGCATATAAATAGACACGACAAATGCAGCTAAGGTAGCATTCCTTTTTTCCTAGTAGCTACTACCTCGGCTGACCGTCAGGTCTATTGTCCGGGGAGGGTAGCGAACGGTAATTTTGGTTATTTTTCAGTTTAGTTAGTCATTTTTTTATTATTATATTATTTATTTATTTTTTTTTTTTTGTTGTTTTCGAAAGCCACGTCGCTACTTTGGTTGACTACTAGGCCTATCACCGGGACTGCGACGCAGGCACTCTCTGCTACGCCACCACGGCGTCTACAGTTGACCTCTCTACTATATTATATCGTATTAGAAATAACGGAGCATTCCTTTTTAGCGATTGCCAACCGAATACCGAAGCGATTAATAACGAACTACCAATTACCGAAGCGATTACCAACCGATTACCAAAGTGATTACCAATCGATTACCAAAGCGATTACCAATCGATTTCCGATTACCGAAGCGATTACCAACAGATTACTGATTACCAAAGCGATTACCATCTGATTACCGGCTTCTAAAGCAATTGCCAACTCATGAACGAGTACTAAAGCAATTACCAACTGATTAAAGGTCAAAAATACTGACTTTTGAGTCAAAAACTTACTCAAAAGTTTTTATTGTAAAAACTAAAACAAGCAAACATTTAATTTTCGACTACTTATCGTATGGTAAGCATTCATTAGGAAAAATTCTTCCAGTTTTGCGCAAAAACTGTTTTAGTATTTTTGTCATCAAAACTACAAGGGTACGCTATGATTTTTTTTTCCGAAATTGGTTTTTTCCAAAATGTTGTTTTTATATTTTTACAAAAAAGTAAAGTTTTCAATAAAATAGTTTATGTGAAAAAATTACCATAATATATCTTTCCAATGAAAAGTTGGTAATCTATATTGATTGTCTATATTAATAAAACAGTTTTATATATATATGCATAAATGTGAAATATTAATTACAAAATAAAAAAAAAAAATCAAACTTACACCATCATTCTCAATCGCAAAATTATAAACTCAACTACTATAATGTTGGCGAGAAATTCTAAACAAGTAGAAAATACTCTTCTCAACTCACCACACTTATATGGACACTCTGGTTGAGAATGTCATCAAATGTCGTTATAGTGACGTCACAATCTCAACCAGTTGAGAAAAAAGTGGTAGAGAATGGTTACAAAAACGCACCACAGGTTGTCACAGGAAAGCGTAGCATCATTAGAGGTAGAAAAGATGTCAACAAACAAATTATTTAGAAGCTGAGGATTTTCATTGCATTCATTACGATTTTTGTAACATAACCCAAGTCTTTTTATGTTGTTCCAAAACGTTTTGGAATTAAAGGATAAATCGAGTTTCTCAGAAAAAATCTTATTTTTGCGTGTCTTACTAAAAGAACAGCTTCATTTCTAGCCAATCAAAAAGATTCCCAGTTTTCAGGAGATGGTCTGGTCTTCTGAAGTTTGTTTCTTTTTTATTACTCATACGTAGCGGTACATGTTTATCAAAAAGATATGTATCGGTGCTAAAAGAGACCTATGCTTATCGTTTGTATTTTATGGTGAAGCCGACATTCATTGAAAGATAACACTGACACATCGAGGTACAGGGACTGATAGTTAATATCTTTGAAATCATGGAAAGAAAAATTACACTATGCGACAGCCATTCTGATCTGGGTTAAACATTAGGCAATCCTTATTTAAAACAGGACGCTGATTCCAAATATTAGGTAAAAAAATAATTGTGTAAGACCGTTTTTAAGTTATCGGTAGTTTATTATTTTTTGTGTATTTCGAAAAGATGATCCCATGTTATTGCAAATAAAACACGTTTTTATGAATTGATTCAAATGAATAATATTTTTAATTAGAGTTAATTGAAATACTTTTCATATGTTACTGCACTATATTCCAATTGGAAAAACATCTTAAGCTCTATTAACTAAAATATTTGAATTTTTTCTTTGTTTTTTTCTTAAAAATTTCATAAAATGGAAAATAAGTTTGCTTACAAAGTTATAAAAATAATAGAAATTTTATGGTTTCATTATTTTACTTTAAAGTATGTTCTTTTACGAAAAAAATAATATACAATCTGAAATAGAAATCTGTCAATAAATACAAGTGTAAAAACTGCCTGAGTGAAAATAGAAAAAAATCGATTTATGCAAAACCTCTTAAATCTTGACTTTATGCAAAAGCATTGGGCTCTAAAAGGTAAGTACCTATAAAGTATTTGTTTGAAATAAACAATATTTTTGCCTTCGAATCTTGGTCATGAAAGCGATGAACATGGAGAAAGATTTCATCAGCAAATGAAAATTATGGAGAGCTCCTGGAACATACACTGGCTCCTGGAACGAGTCCATGATTGGTGACTACGCATGGTTTCTCATAAGAGAAACAAATCAAAGTGAAAACAAGAGACGAAGTAGATTTAATAATGTCTTTTAATGTCATCTATATGTTTTTTTTTTGTTTTGAGCTTATTTAAGGACTAGCTGATGTACCCGGTGTTACTCGGGGGAAAAAATGTACAATTTTGATGTTTAGGTTTTATTCGTTCAGAAGATAACGATTTTAAGCCACAAAAAATAAGGTTTTGACGTAAAGCGTATGGAAATATGCAAAATGGTTTTTTGTCATACTAAGGAAACGGCGTTATTGGAAAAAGACGTTTTACTAAAAATTTGTGCAATCTTGAAGATATGTGAATTTTTCTATAATAAGTGAATTTTCGCGACTTACAGCTATTTACTGACAGGCAGCGGCACAGAAATATTCCGAGAGGTTCTTGTTATTATTTTGCAGAAAATGATTTTTATTAATATATATTAATATATATGACAAACACGATTGGCTAGTGTCTAAGAAAAATATAGTACACTGCTGTCATTGTCATTTCACTGTTGTCATTAAATTTTATAGCAAATTCTATTAGGAAATTATTTTAGTACCTTTCAACTTGAATAAATGGACTTTCGATAGCTCAGTCGGCTCAACCATCAGTTTTGAAGCCATGAGGTAGTGGGATCGATTCCCACAATGTGCGGAACAAATGATTTTTTTTTTAATTTTTTTTATTTTTAATTTTTTTTATTTTAGGGAAAATGCTACAAAACCAACTTCACCAAAAAGTAATGAAGATAAAAATCTCTTTCAGTTGCAAAAGTTATGGTCTTAAAATTAAAAATTAAGAAGTTTTTATTCGTTTAGAAAATTTGATTTTGATTATTAAATGCCAGAAAAAAGTTAGTTTTTGCAGTAAAGTGTATTGAATTGAATTTAGCTTGTGTGGGCGAAGCTACGCCAAGTTTCCAATGCCCGTGCCAGTTTTCCAGTAGAAATGCCTGACCAATAAGTAACTCTATATTGAATTTCATTGTTATATGATATTTATTTCCAAAGCTATTCGATATCAAAAATTTGGCTTGTATGAGCGGAGCCACACCCCCTTGTTCAATGAGCGTCTCAGTTTTCTATTAGAAGGTTATCACCCAATAGTAATTCCATTCTGAATTATACGGCATTTAGTTCCAAAGCTATTCGAAATCATAAATTTGAATTGTATGGGAGGTGCCACACCCCTTTGACCTATATTGCTCAATTTTGCTAGTCGAAAGACTAGTCTAAATAGTACGCTCTAACCGAGTCTCATTAATGTGTGACTTATAGCTTGAAAGTTATACTGAAAATTTGGGCTGCTGAAAAAGTGCCACGCCCTACGTCCAACTCCCATAAAATTTTACCAGCAGAAAGGCAAGTGAAAATTAAGGTCGAATATCGAATTTACCTACAATTCCAAAGCTATGTGATTTGATTTGTATGGGAAGTGCCACGCCCCCTGAGTTTTTCCGACAATGAGATAATTTAAACATTATCATTAAAATATAACAAAATGGCGGACTTCTAAATGGAAGTTTTCAATAATCTTTTTTTTTTTTGTGGAAAATCAGGGGAAAAATAGGAAAAAGTTATTTAAAATGTACAATTCTGCTAGCTGCGAGAACCATTGGCGTGTGAACTTTTTTAATTATGCAGATTTGTACGGTAACTAATTGTTTCTATAACTGCATTAAAAAAATAACCAATATTTTTTTACTTTTTGACAAAAATTTAAGTTTTTTATGTGACCTTTTCAGTGAACAATTCATTAAGACAATTTGGTTCAAAATAAGACCGAATTGCTCGTTCTATAAACAACTAAATAGCAATTTTTTTTACAAGACGAGCTCATAATAATCTTAAATAAAAACTGGCATACAAAATATATTTACAAATTGTTCCTAGACGGTTCTACGGGGTCTTAAAACCGAAATTTGTGAAAGGGATATCTTCTGAGCATCACTATTAATATGAATTAAATACAATAAAATACATATATCAGCTGTAAGTTGTTTATTTAATACACCAAAAATATTGAATAGTTTGTAAATAACAATTTCAAATGAGAATATTTCCTTGTTTCATACTTTTTGGAGCGTTCGTTTTAGTAGTCGGGTTTTTGGTTTTTTTTTTAACAAATTTGTTTACATAATAGTATAGATAATGCTTGAACAAAATATTGCACTTAATTCAATTCAAAACAAAAGTTTTTACACTGCAATATGTATATATATACTCTAATCAAATAATTCAACGCAAACTAACAAAAACAATAAAATTTATGAAATTACGGAACAAAACAGAAAGAGGCAAAAACTGTTATTTTCTTGAGTAGCAAAAACTTTATTGCAAATTTGCTGATTGTCCTCGAAGTTCTCTTGAAAGTATCGCACGAAATACAATTCTACAAAAGAAATTACTTTTTGTCTTAAAATATGCATTAATGCCAATGTTTGTCTGTTCGGTAGATGAGCTGAAGTTGGCCGGGGTGCAGAGTATGTCATTGTGGTTGTAGACAGTAGAATTGATGTAAAGTGTAGTAGAGTTGCGCTTTTAAGGGTCTAGTTAAGTGCGCAAATTAAAATCGATAATTAGCCATTAGTACATCAGCTACGGTCATTTCTGCTAGAATTCTGGATTTTCCTTGAATTTATTGAAAATAATAACCAATAAAACCTATGAGAAAATGTTTATGTGTATTCTTTTTTGCATAAATCCCACACATAAATACCACAGAGAAATAAGCATTTTAAGTCTGTCGCGGTCTTACGATTATAATATTACAAACGTTTATGGAAAAAGTCTTAATAATGCAACCTTTCGTATCCGATTGAGAAAGTGTGAGCAGAAAGCAATAATAGTTTTTACAATTATAGGTCTGTTTCCGTACTAACTTCAAGTAAAGTTCGAGTAAAATTTAATCTGTGAGAGTAACTCAATTATCTGTCAAAATGTGAAAATATGCAAAAAAATACGGAAACATTCGACTCGCGTCGTTTCATCACCGAGGTCGTGAAGTGCGACTAGCCAACGGTAATTGTGTTTGTGGTCCATCCGCTGATGCTACTGGCATAATAAAAGTACAGTTTTAAATAGAATCAAAAAAATTCGTAATTTGTGATGGTGTTATAAATCTTCGATTTGGCCAAATAATTTTCTCTTCAGTACACAGAGAAAACAACATTTTCAAAAGTGGCAGAAACGAGCTACTTTTAAAAACGTTTAACCCAGATTTTGCACTTCTAACGTTTATTTTAATTTTAAAAACGAACATTTTAAAATGAAATAGTAAAACGTTTATTTTCATTTTAAAAACTTACATTTTCAAATGTGATTCTAAAATGTTCGTTTGATTTTTAACAATGGATCTTTTAAAATGCTGTAGTAAAACGTTTATTTTCATTTTAAAAACGAAAATTTTAAAACGAGATTCTAAAATGTTCGTTTGATTTTTAATAATAAATATTCTCAAATCTAAAACGTTTATTTTTATTTTAAAATCGAAAATTTTAAAATTAGATTCTAAAATGTTCGTTTGATTTGTAACAATAAACATTTTAAAATGCAATGGAACAACAATTATTTATATTTTAAAAATGAAAATGTTTATTGTTTCCTATTAATTCAAAAAATTTACAGAAATCCGCATTTCCTTTATTTATTAAAAAATGCTTTAGTTATTTAGCGGCTATAAATGCTTTATTTTAGTAATTTTATCAGCAGCTTTTTTCATCTCGTTAAAATTTTTTAGAGAACTATACTGTATCCCAGTGTCTATAAAAGAATAGAATTTTGTCAGATATTATTCACTTTATTTAATATACTTACCTTTTAGTTGTGGCAGCAAATGCTCTAACTCAAACTCTTTCATTACTTTCTTGCAGGTAAACTGCAGAGTGATGAAATCGAGAGTGAAAAGTATTTTATTTTTTGAACAAATATCAAATACATAAGTCAATGAAACATATATAACAAACAATTCGTTATTAATAAGTGTTTTGAAACAAAGTATGTGAATTTTACTGTCATGGTAAAAAGTTCGTAGTTGTTTTAAAAACGTTTCGTTTTACTTTTCAATTTAAAAATGTGCGTTTTCATTTTTATATGACGTAAAATATTTTTAAAAATATTAATTTTACTAAACGTTTTTAAAATGTGCGTTTTTGATTTTTTGTTTTCTCAGTGTAAGGATTCGGAATAGCTCAAATAAAAAAAATACGGAAACGACTTGAAGCAATTTTCGAGCAGAACAGTTGCTGTTGACAACAACTGATTGACTATAAATTGAAGCAATTGAAAGAAGAAGAAGAATCGTGCTCGAAGAAAATTTTCAAGTAAAGTTCAAGCTAGTTTCGGGTAATTGTAATAGAATAGAGAGTGATCTTTAGCTTCTTCTTCTTCTCTCTCGAATTTGAAAAATGTGTAAAGAAACGCTTTCAATAACCTTCAAGTTACTTGAGTCCAGTACGGAAACAGAACTATTATGTTTCAGCAGCTGTATAAGTTACCAATGACATCCAGCTGCCAAAATATTCAGTAATGTCTGTCATTTCATCAAAACCACATTTTTTACTTTGACAACTTTAACACGACCATTCTGTTGTTAGTCCACTTAAGGATTCTGGGAATCTTATCGAAACTGAAAGCTTCTTGAGGAAAAAACTATGATGAAATATAACATTGGAGCTAGTAAAAAAATTACTGCTAACTTTTATGGATTAGAAGTAACTTCACTATCGTGGAAGGATAATCGAGTTATATGTTATATCTTATACAAATATTTTTTTAAGGAAAACCAACACAGCTCGTTTTGACGTAGAACTACAGTGTTGCGCAAAACAATAGCAACAAATTAAGTGCGCTGCAACAAAATCGTGTATCTTTTTAAATATTGGGGAAACACAAAAATGATTATAGGAATCAAAGCATATATTCATACATCATATATAAAAAAAAACAAAACCAAATTTGAATTTGATTTAAATAAAAATTAATTTAATCAAATTTAAAATTAATATGGCTGCATTCAGTTTGTCTGAGAGCAAAACAAAAGCAACAAAACTTGAAAAATGTAAAAAGAGAATAGAAGTTCCAAGAATTACCAGTAAAAGTTTCGTTATTGTAAAGCACTTGTTGTTTGTAAGTGATAAACATTTAAGTTTAGTTTTGTTTTTGCGCTAGTTGTGACATTGACTGTTCCATTTATAATGGTATGTTTTAAATACTGTGAAGCTCTTAAATTACAAATTATTTCCGAATATAAAAACGGAAATTTGCAAATATCTAACGAGAAACAGCTTGATATTAATCGGTCAATAGTTTGCAGATTAATAAAGAAATATACCATCACAAAAGACGTAACAACGGTGCATTAAAGAGGGCGGTCGCAGAAGACATCGCTGCATGATGACAGAAACATTTGTGGCGTGTTCAAACGAAATGCATTTGCCACATCCAAAGAGGTTGTTCGGCACTTGATTTAGATATCCATCACAGCACTGTTTGAAGACGAGCCGTTGAGAACGATTAAAGAAGTTACAGACCGGCAGAAAAACGTTTGCTTACAGCTAAGCATAAAAAACAAGGTGAGGTGTTACAATTTAAACAGTTCTGTCTGAAATTGTGACAACAAGTTGCAATTTATTTTTTTTAGACTTAGTCTTGTAAAAGAGCACCTAAATTGGACCGTTCAAAAATCGAAAACCGTTTTTTTAGCGATGAATCAAAGTTCACCTTGATTAATTCAGGTGGGATGTGCACGGTACAGCGCCACTCAGGTACACGACTTGAAGCCCGAAACTGCAAAATAAATTTTAAACACGGAGCACCGCCTTATTATGGTCTGAACTTGTTTTTAATATAATGAAGTTGAACCATTTCAAAAAATCGATGGAATTATGGATCAATTTGTATATAATGACATTTTAGAAAGCAAGATGCGACCACATTCAGAATGGAATATGTCGCTTCAGTGAATGTTTCAGCCTGATAATGACCCGAAGCATACTTCAAAGCTCATCAAAGATTACATTAGAGGAAATGGGATTCAAGTCCTTGATTGGCCGGCACAGTCACAACGGCTTGAATCCCATTGAAAATCTTTTTTGGATTTTGAAGGTAAAAGTTTTTGGTTTTCCAATAAGACTGCACTGTATGAAGCCCTGAAACTTAATTGGGAACATATACCTAATGCCAACATATCTAATTTAATAGAGTCGATGCCGCTCAGATGTGCAGCAGTTATCAAGAATAATGAATCTTACACCAAATATTAATTATGTTGCTTTTGTTTTGCTCTCAGACAAACTGAATGCAGTCACATTAATTTTAAATTTAATAAAAAAAACAAAACCAAATTTGAATATGATTTGTTTTTAATATGATATATAAATATATGCTTGGGTTGCTATAATAATTTTTGTGTGTCCCTAATATTTAAAAAGATTCACGATTTTGTAGCAGCGTACTGATATTGTTGCTTTTGTCTTGCGCAACACTGTACGTCTTTCAGCGCGGTTTGTATGGGAGTCATTTTCACAAATTTTTTCAAACACATTTAAGAAGTTAAGTTGACACTTTGGGATATACCTACAGCCTTTAATATTCATCGTACACAGAACAAATATATGCCAAAATATCGGTTAGAGTACGAATAAAACGCATATCTAACGCTGCGTTTTGTCACATCTTTAATAAAGTCAAAAAACAACAAAATTTAAGAAGAACAAAATGCATATATTCGCATGAAAAATACACAAGCTGCTTCATTAGCTGCTTATGCTGTTGTTATTGTTGTTGTTCATTTGGTTCGCAATCGTGTAGTTTGTTGTTGCGCTGCTTTTATTGTGGTTGTTGTTATTAATATATATGTAAAATGTACATATATAAATACACCAATAAGCCGAATAATGGAATAAATGGAATAAGCTTGTAGTAAGCTTACAAGAGTAAACATCGTGCTTGGAAAAAGCTTGTAAAAATTGTTGTGAAATGCTTTTACGTAATTGTAGAATAAGCAAAAAGGAACCCTTGGAAAAAAAAATTCCTTACTATAATATTATTCCAAGCGTTTACTATTCAATTGGTAAATAATTGGAAATAAGTATTATTGTATGTTTTTCCAACTGTTTTAAAAAAATTGGGAAAAGTGTTATTAAAATATTATGAAAAAATTATTAAACACTTGGAAGCAAGTATTTTTTTAAACTTTTTACAACTGTTTTAAAGGATTTGAAATGAATTAATTTCATGGAGCTCCTTTTTAAAAAGTAAAGCCATAACTTCCTTGCTCTGATTCCGCACATTTAGGTAATATTCAGAGTGCATTTTTTCAAATCTTAAATAAAAACTTACATAATCTATTCAGAATTCTTTCAACTTTTTAATTTATTCACTAAAAACAAGCCACTGACATCAAAATTGTTAGTGATGGAACTTTCTTTTTTATTGTAATTGTAATTTTCAATGCGTGGGCAATTCCCTTATAATGTAAAAGTTGTAAAACTATTACCTCTGAAAGCCAATGATGCTTTGAAAACGCATATGAGCATTTCCAAGGATCCAGAAATACAAGGGTCGTACAATCTCCCAAATGCTAGTTGGGTTTTTCTTGTCCATTTACTATATGACCTGCACTCAGGGAAAAATGCTCTTACTTTCTCCAGGTTATTATTACCGGACGAATTTGGTTAGAAGAGTCAACCACATCGTATTAACCTGACCAACGTTAGTTTTACCTGACTGATCTGGTGCACAGAAATACATGTAAAAATTAGGCTTATAGCGAAAAAGAGCAACCTGCCAGCTGTCAAATTCTGCACTAGTGATACAGAACTTCTAACATAGGGTACCTTGGGAGAAGATATTTGAAATGTCCTGTCATTAAATTTTTAATTTTGTCTACTGTGTTACTTGGGATTACAAAAACAGGTGACCATGATTTATTTTCTATTACCCTATTTCTTGCTTCCATTACAAAAATTTCATCATTACTTACTTACTTAGTTGGCACTACAACCGTATGTCGGTCTTGGCCTCATCTAAGAATTTGCGCCAGCCGTTTCTGTCTTTCGCTTACTGGCGCCAGTTGGAAATTCCAAGCTTCGTCAGGTTGTCCTCTACTTGGTCTTTCCAACGAAGATGCGGTCGTCCTCTTCTGTGTTGACCACCGCTGGGTACCGAATCGAATGTTTTCTTCACTGTAGCATCGTCTTTCATGCGCTGAACATGACCAAGCCAGCGAAGCCGCTCGATTTTAATGCGCTTGACTATGTCGATGTCAGCGTACAGCTCATACAGTTCATCATTCCACCGTATTCGGTATTCGACATTGACGCAGATTGGTCCGTAGATCTTACGAAGAATCTTTCTCTCGAATGCTTCTAAAGTCTTTTCATCTGAACTGCTCAGAGTGATTTTTGTTCGTCGAGAGAGGGCTCTGCTTCTCAATTGCCTACTGAGCCCAAAGTAACACCTGTTGGCAAGAGTTATTCTTCGTTTGATCTCAATGCTGATGTCGTTGGTTGAGTTTATGCTGGATCCCAGATAAACGAAGTCCTTTATAACCTCGAAGGAGGTATTGCCAACTGTAACGTGGGTTCCAAGACGCTGGGACTGTTTGTTTGTTGACACCAAGTCTTTCGTCTTATCTGCATTCACTGCCAGACCCATTCGACTTGACTCCTTTTCTAATCTGGAAAATGCTGCACTGACTTCGCGCGTATTATGGCCAATGATATCGTTGTCATCAGCATTTCATCATTTACATTTCGTTTATTAACCTGACTCAATTCGATTAAACCACAAATAATGGTTAAGATAACCACATTTGTCCCTTTCATTAATCCACAAAAACAGGTTAAATTCAGTTCTATTTTATTAGATTGTTTTGACTCTGAGTAGAAAACGAAATAGAGAGTGTGTGTCACACATATTGGCCGCATTTAGTGGAGTCAACACACGCTATCTCTTTTATTTTCTTTTGTTTGACATTCGATTTCCGCAACACGAACTGTCGCTTCTGATAAATAACACAGCTGTTTTTCACTTTGTCATGTAAAAAATTACCTTTACTTTATATTTATAAATACGTACACTACAAACAAGTTCCCAAAACTTGTTTGATATAACAGCTTAATCAAAAAGACCGAAACCCATATCATCATCTGATTCCTCTGACTGATCTTTCTTCTGCTTCTTTCTTTGCTTCGGCATCTGGGATCGCATCACAACCAGCGTCTACTCCGGAAGAGTTAATAGAGAGCGTGTATTACACACATTGGCCGCATTCAGCGGAGTCAACACACGCTCTCTATTTTGTTTTCTTTTGTTTGACATTCGATATTTGAAACTCGTGAGAAAATATGTAGCTGTCTTTGAAAACTATGCAAAAACTTGCGTTCATTGCGAATTAGCAACTTGCTCTTATAAAATTTTTTTAAAAAAATTTAATTTTTTTCTGTTTTCTAAAATCTAATACCATAGTAAAATTAGGTAAGGTAGAAGCATTTCGGAGAGGCAGACTGCCGAAACTGTCAAAACTAAGTTGACAGCTTATAGAAAATCTGAAACCGATGAGAAAGCGAAAATTGGCCGCATCCAGAAACGTTAATAGCTGTGAACTGTTATGATAGCGATACCATAGAATAGTTGACAATTATTTTATTTAATGATTATAATTTTTTAAGTATGTAAATAATTTTGCGTTTTATCAGTGTTTCAGCGAATTTTAACACAACAGGCAGTTCCCAACAGTTGACTTCGCTGAATGCGGCCATTGATTTCCTTATGTTCTCAATCGCAAAAAGCTGACTTTAACAATTTTGGACCTGAGAAAGAGCACGCAGTCTGAAATGCATCTACCTTCTCTAGTTCTGCCATGTCTAATACATAATAATCATAATAACTTGTCATTTTCCCCGATTCCAATAAAGAATTATCACCAAAAAGGGCAGTTTTTAGGCATGCTTCACAACTCCCCACTGTCCCCTATAAAATAAAAACACACATTTTCAGGTTCCACCCTAGTGTCAAAAACCATTTTGAAATTTTAACATCAGGTTCGAAATCAGTGACCTCTTATACTGCTGGAATATATACAAAGAGTATAAAAAAACATCTTTTTAGGGTATACCCTAGCGTAATTTTTTTTTTAAATTCTAACATCAGATTACACCTGTGATGCCAACCCGAAGAGAGTAAAAATCCACAAATGCGACATAAAAAATCCGTGTAAGTCCGTGTTAGCAAATTTATATAATTTTTTTTTTATTTAAAACTAACAGCTAATAAAATTACTCAATTGAAGTAGTTAATAGTTTTTTAAAAAAATTTTTGTAGTTATATTTGATTTTTTTTATAAAATTTGCTTTTACTTATAAAAGTTACAATCAACGTAAAACTTAACTAAAAGTAAAAATATAATATGTTATAGTTTTTAACTATTTTTACTTTTAGTTATGTTACTATAACTAAAACTTAAAAACATAACATAAAACATAAATTTTATTCATTTTAAAGGAACATTCGATTTTTTAAATCTTCAAACATTATAAATACAACAAAATTCAAATACATTTTACAGGAACTTTAAGTTTGTTTTAATCCATTAATGACAACGTATGATATGTCATACGCGATAAAAGCATTTTTCAAAAATTCGCAGCCACTGTAAAGTTTTTGCTTTAAACAGTTCGAGATAGTCAAAAATGTGTTTTTTCCATAACATTTCTAAAATTTACCTTTAAAGCCTTTTTGTTTATTTTTCCCCAGCCAGTTTAAGTGCAGTATTTCAAGGAAAAGTAAAAAATTCCACTCAGATGAGCTATTTTTTTTTTATAAAAATCAAGAAAAAGAAAATATAATAAAAAAATGCATTTGGATAGAGTTGAACGGCTGCGCTACGAAATGAAAATTTTCCAATTTCTAATTTTTGAAGGTTTTTTTTTTACTTCTTAACTTACAGACCCCTTATAAGTCTATGATCTTGTACGTTTACACACTTCGCCACACCAAAATCCTTTGAATTTTTTCTTAAACTTCAGAGTTTTTCGTCTAATATTAGATAATACAAATTAATGCCGAAAATTTCTGAAAATAAACTCAACGAGTTCTGGTGGTGAGCATTAATGGGTTAAGCTGTATACACTCGGATAAAATAAGGCTGCCTACTAGCTCACTTCGAAATTAGGTTCCTTAAAACATTTTTATTATTTGCATGTTTTGATAAGCGCAAAGTTTTAACAAATTATATAAGTACCTATATTTTTTAGTGATAAGTACATTTTTTTTTACCATTCCAAAATTTTTGATATAAAATTTGGAGAAAAGAGGCGAAATCTACGAATATTCTGTGAGATATTCTTAAAAATTCGTAGGTTTACCCTATTTTGCCGCTGTTGTCCGTTTATCTGTGCAAGGCTTAAATATCCGTAGAAATCCGTTATTTCAGCGAAATTGGCACCACTGGATTACACACACTTACTGTATTTTCTACGTGTCAGATTCACAGAGAGATAGAGATAGAGAGAGAGATAAAGAGATAAAGAGATAAAGAGATAAAGAGATAAAGAGATAAAGAGATAAAGAGAGAGTGGTGCACTCGCTTACTCGTTTGTTAGTCTGCTTCAAGGTTCATTTATAAGGTTGTGGCACTTGAGACAAACGCGCTCTTTTGCCGCCTTTGCTTGAACTGTCACTGTACTTTGCATTAATTTTTTTTTATTTCTTTTCATACATTCTGACAGTTCGACCGGTCTCGCTCTCAAACGACACAACCTTAAAAATGAGCCTTGGTCTGCTCGAATCTCAATACTCGCACGCACACACACAATGCACTCGTCTGATAGTTTCTAGTTTGATCGATACTCGCACGCATACACACACAGCAAACTCACTGTTACGTGACGGGGTCTACCAAATCACACCAGCCTGAAGCCGCACAAAGGAACTTGGTTCGAAAATAATTAATTACATATGTTTTAAAGATGAACATAATTTGTTTTCTATTAATTTCTGTTACTTTTTAATTATATTTGATAAAATAAAACTAAATATGCTAATACTATGCCTAGTGTATCTTTTTGGATACAATTACTGTTTTCTTGAATAACTCTTAAGAAAAATTTTTTCGAAAAAAACAGGGTCGTGTTTATAGAATAATTTAACACCAAATATATTTTTATTGACTAAAATTAGCGCTGCAGTGTATTTAAGGGTTAATGTTACAAATGGTTGTGTTACTTTGGTGTTCATAAAAAAAAATATTTTTTGATATTGCTATCACCGCTGAGGGCCATGTGTCCTTAGGTAGCCTTGTTTAAGCACGGCATTGTGCTTCCTGCTCCAACAAAAGTCCAATGCATTTTCGTGGTGGATTATTTGGATGACGGAAAGTACCAAGAAGACTGAAAGTATCTAAAAATTATATTTATTATTGTATTATGCTTTGATTTTGTCGTGTGGTATTACATAATTTTTATCTAATATAATATGTAGGAAATAGAAAACTTTTCTATTTGGATATTTGACAGTCGTAATTTTTGTAGCATATATAAAGAAGTGGTAAAAATTATAGCGCAATTCACTTCTATACTTTTTATAATGAAAAAATAGGGACAAACATTTTTAAAAAATTTTTGCTGGCATATATTGATTCATTGGAATATCTCAAATTAAATTGTGTATAAATATTTTATTATTTTACTCTATGAATAGAATAGAAAAAAAAAATAGAGACAATATGAAAAAATTTAGACAGGCAAAATTATAGCGCACAAACAGTGGAAAAGTACAAGCAGTGAAAATAACTGTTATATGTTTAATAATTAGCAAAGACCAACACATTTCGCTCAGTCGTAATGAATTATGCAAACATTCAAGTCAATGCATAAAATATTTTAGAGTGAAACTTCGTTTAAAATAATGGGTCGAAAATCTGTCAATTTAGAGCAAAAAATTTCAGTCAAAACGCTTCTTCGCGAAAATTATTCTCATTCTGAACTTTCAAAACGCTGTAACGTCTCTCGAAATTGTGTGTATAATATTGTCAAAAAAGTTTTGGCGGGCTTCCCACTTGATAATGCACCAGGCCAAGGACGTCGACGATGTACAACTTCAACTCAGGATCGTTATTTGGTGCAACTGTGTAAGAAAACCCGGTCAGCTAGTAGTCAAAATCTTGCGAATGAATGGTCGTCTACCCTGGAAAAGTCAGTTAGTGCAGGAACAACTCGTTGTCGTCTTCTGGAAAGTGGTCTCAAAAGCTAAACTCAGAAACGTCGGCTGTTCCGCAATAAACTTAAAAAAATAAGAAGCTTAACTGGTGTAAAACGCATAAAAAATGAACCAAACCAGATTGGGAGCGGGTCCTTTTTCAGCGAAGAATCTCATTTCGAATTAATAAATAGAAAAAATCGAGTGTTTGTGTGTCGAACTCAGCAAGAAAGCGATCAAATGTTTTGCTTCCAAAATAGGGCACAAGACGGCGTAGGTTTGGGACTAAAGGAAGGCAATATTATTTTCAACAAGTCATCGCGCCATGTCATAAAGCAGCTTTAGGTACATATGAATTGGTTTCAGAACAGAAACATTTCTCTTCTGGATTGGCCACCACTATAACCAGATATTAATCCTACCGAAAACCGTTATTGGTCAGTTATTGATAGAGACCTGCAAAAATATAAAATCTCAACACATGATGATTTAAAGAACGCGACAAAGGATATTTGGTTAAAAAATATCCATAAATGGTTCTATTAAATGATTCTAATGACATTATTAAGGCTCGTGATGGCAATATTTTCTCATACTAAGGGCCGTTTTCTCATCTTACCTTTAGCTAAAGTTCACTTTAAATTCCTTTTTAGCACTTTTTCATTTTCCCATGTCTTTTTTAGTGTTACCGAGATGATAAAGTTACCGAAAACTTTAAGCAGCTTATAAAATTTATAACACGAGTAAATTTTAAGTGCTCCCAATTTTAAGCCTTTATAAGAAACGATAAATTTATCTGATCAATAACTTAAGGAAACTTTATAGGTAAGATGAGAAAACGGCCCTAAAACTTTTAACTTAATGATCTTTAACTATACAATAAATATTTTCTAAGTGCGCTAAAATAGTGCCACAAAACAACACAAAATTTTAGTATAAATAATAGTTTTTGTAAGTTTTGTAAAATTTTAAATAACTTGAAAAGCGTTTCATTGAAAAGCTAACTTATAAAATTTGGCTTGTTTAAAAAAAAAAGAACAGTTTAATTTGAATTCCCGAGAGTTATTGAAAACTTAGTAGATACCACATGAAGCGCGCTATAATTTTGACGACTGCTTTATTTCTTTTTTAGCATACTTGATTATGATATAAAAGTTAAGTACAACAGCTTTCGAGATAATGCTTAGTTTTGAACCGACTTCAAAAAGGAGGAGTTTCAATGTTTTTTTTCTTTTAATGTATATACATATGTACATCGATAACTCCTAAAACACTTGCCAAATTGCCATTATTTTTTTTCCACAGAGAAAGACTTTGAACACGGAACTTTCTACCCGTTTAAAAAAATTGGGAGGTATGTGACAAAAGAGCTTGGAAATATTAGGAAAACACTGTATCTCGAATAATATTGACACTAGGGTACTGAAATTTAGAACAGGCTAGATACAATTATGGAAAATTACGGTCAAGAAAGTGGGCGTTATTGGACAAAGCGACGTGGCAATATTAGAAAAACCCTATATCTCGAATAATATTGACACTAAAGTAGTAAAATTCGTTACAAGAGTGGGTAGAATTAGTACAAAACTCAATGAAAAAGTGGGCGGACTTCGAAAAAGGACATGACCCCATTAGACAAATACTGTATCTTAGTTAATACGGACACTAGGGTACTGAAATTCGGTACAAGAGTATGTAGAATTATAACAAAACACGATCAAGGAAGTAGGCGGAATTCTACAAAGGGCATGTAACTATAAGAAAAACACTGTGTACCGAATAATATGGAAACTACGGTGCTGAAATTCGTTACAAGAATGGGTGAAGTTATTTCGAATATTTAGCATATTCTTTAAAAAGGAAGATATAAAAACTTAAAAAAAAGCGATTTAAAAATCACTACAAAGTAAAAGCCTGAACACAATGTCTGCAACATGCATCCGCTGACAATCCGGCAACTTGTCGGCAGAAAGAAATGTTGCAGTGCTCTCGACTACTTGGTTATAATGAATGCATCAGCGACAATCTGTATTGCATATCAAACATAAACAAACTCTGCAATGTTCGCTCTTGTCGTCTGTCAAATTAGAAATGTATCTAAGTCTGCGACAGCAACAATTGTCGTAGCATCCTCTCTTTGTTGTGTTAACATCATAAAATTCATCTACATATGAAAGCATGCCTTCTATATTTTACCAATTGGCGTTTGTCGCATGTTGCGACACAATTGTGTTCAGGCTATAAAAAATAATTTTGAATTACTTTCCTATTAGTTTGCTTGTCGAATTTAATAATTTATTTGTATCTATTATTATATTTGAAATCTTATTATAGGAATTTTTTTCTAATTTGTTTTACTATCATAAATATATTAATTGTATTCAATGAACGACGTATATAAACTAAAAGCGTATAGCTATATGTTTACGCTAAGCGCTTACACGAAACTACCTTGAATAAAAACCGAGTAATTTTAGATCCATTAATGGCAAGTACATTTTTAATTTTTTAAATTGTTAAATTTAATTAAAACACTGCTTTTCCAAAAAAACATAAAACCACTGTCGTATAGCACGCATTATACGTACTGTTGTAAGCTTACGTAAGCTGCTGTAAACTTACCGAACATATGCTGTTTACATCAAAAATACGGCGTTCATTGAATACCACTATTAATTTCTTTATGAATGTAAAAGGTTTGAAGTCGGCGCTAATCTTAGCCACACAATCATGATCTTTTACAATCCCTGCACTGCCAATACAAATGAGATTTAAGTCATGGTGTAAGAAATCAAGGTGTTAGCGAATTTTCACTTTTGTTGTAAAAATCTTACACTGAAACCATACAAAATCAACTTTTTTGTCTCTTTCACTCATTCCCAAGTTTGACAGCTTTAGAGAAATATTAAGACGTCACTAACAATTAGATTTCTTACACCATGGCTTAAGTCACAATGTTAAGATCAGCGAGCAACAGGCGCACTTCCCAACAAGGGCGTCCGCAGAACTTTTTCTAGGGGGGTGGGGGGGGGGAAAGGTGTGCACATATATGAGAATGAACGTGAAATGTTACCTATGTAATTTTATTGTTTGAGATTTTCGGTGAAAATTTTGTGAACACTGCACGTTAATGCACTCCACATATGCAACATAGTATTAATAAAAACAATAGATGCACAACAGACGACAAATAGAAAAAATCTATTGTTAATCGTTAATCGCTGATCAGGGCTGCTTAAGGGCCATATAGACTGCACAGACTGTTTGCGCAAACAAGACTTTTTTTTCTCATCATAGCGACGACCATACACTTCACAGACTTTATTTTTCACATTTTTTCGCAGACTTTTAATTTCTATTAATTTTTTCTTTTCTGCTTTCATTTTTATATATTTTCCTTCACAAAAAGTGATTCACAGCTTATTCTATGCAGTGCATACTTTCAATTTTAGGGCAATTAACTTAATTTATTGTAAAAGTATATATTAAGTTGGCTTTAAATTAAGAAACCAGAAAATACTGTTTAATTTTATATCACAGCTTATTTTATGCAGTCACTTGTCATTTATAAATTTTTCGTATTAATTAATGATATTTGATATTTTTATTATTTGGTATGATAGCCCTTGTTGTCCACAATAGATCTGAGGTGGTTTGGCATTGATGCGACCAGTTTTTAAGTGATAGTTGGCAAAATATTCGCCCACTTCGTTTTCAATATCTCTTTCAGGTGGTTTTTGTTTGAAATTTGATGTTTTCGGATTTTATTTTCCAATAAAGACCACACATTTTCAATAACATTAAGGCCTGGCGACTGTGCTGGCGGCGTCATCAATTGTGGGCAGTTGTATATTAGCCTGGTTTGCACAATACCCGCTTTGTGCTTTCGATCGTCATCCTGGTAAAATCGGAAATTCAATTTTATACCCAGAACCTTTGCACTCTGCAACAAATTGTTCTTCAGGATCTGTAGGTACTTAGATTTGTCTATTGCTGTTTTAATAAACGGCAACTTCCCAGTACCAGCAGCTGATATTCAGGCCCAAACCATGACGCTGCCACCACCATGTTTCACGGTTTGTTTTAAGTTTTTTTTTGTTGACCTCGGTATTCGGTTTTCGCCACATATAGCACATACCATCTGAACCGAATAAATTGATATTCGATTTATCTGCAAAAATATTTGAATTCCAGTATTGTGGAGCCTTGGACATATGTTCTTTGTCGTAGTTAAGTCTGCATAATCTGTTTTTGGGGATAATAAACGGCTTGTTTCGTGTTACTCGGCCATGAAAGTTCTTTTTGCGCAAGACACGTCGAATAGTTTTAGCACTACTCTGTTTGCTCAGGTCAGTTTGATCTTCAAAAGCCATTTTCGGAGCTGAGAGTCTCGGATTAGCCTTTATCTTCCGTACAAATTGACGCTCGTCGGTTGCATTAAAAATTTTGTTTGGTGCTTCTTTGCTCTTATTGTGCAATCGATTCTTATGAACGAAGCGCTCGTTGATTTTTTGCACTGTAGATGAATTGCTATTAACCATTTCAGCCATTTTTCACTCCGAGCTGCTGTTTTTAAAATAGTATATAACCAATTCTCGTTGTTGTAGCGTTGTGCGCGCTCCTATTTTAAATAATCATAGAAGCAGACACTTAAAGCAATAAAATCCGACTAAAAAGCTAACACAAAGCAATTATAGAAATATAACGATGGCATAGCTAACGAAAGTACCGTTAGACAGCGCAGCATTATAGTACCGTAACAGAGAGAAGTGACTGCATAAAATAAGCTGCGAGATGAAATTAAGCAGTATTTTCTGTTCTCTTATTTTTTAAACATTTAAATATATGTATTCACAATTAATGGAAAACCTTTATTTAACTAGACTTTTTGCTCTTTTAAATGACACCATATTATCTTTTGTATTCCTGTTAGTTTCGTTTTTATAAAGCCCTAAAGTTTAAAGTATGCACTGCATAAAATAAGCTGTGAGCCACTGTACGTCTTCACTGTATAAAACTTTCGGTATTATGGCAAGTTTGCGCAAACACAACCAAAACTTAAAATATTTTATAGCAGACATCAGCACAAACCTAAAAACAGCCAAATACACTGTCGAATAGAGTGCGCAAACACTTGTTTGTGCAGACAATCTGTGTAGTCTATTTGGCACTTTATGCAAACGTATTGGAGCGTGTTGTAGCGCTACACAAAATTGCTGTATGACCAATGCATATAAGTAGTTAACGAAAGCGTAACAAAACGTGACAAAACTAAGATTTTTACCAAAATATTTAGATATTAGGACTCAGGCTTAGAACTTTTTATTTTTTAAAATTTTTTATGACTATATAGCATATACACATTTAAAATAAATATTTATAAAATTTTTCCAGTCTAGGGGGGGCAAGTGCCCCCCCCTGCACCCCCCTGTGGACGCCTATGCTTCCCAACAAACAAAAGCTCTCGTTATTGTGTTCAGTGATCGAGAGCGTTAATTTTATAAAAGTCTGATTCTATTAGCGCCAAAAAAGAACAAATTAGAAATAATTGAAAAAATAAGATTTCCAAAAAAACAAATATATAAATTAATTTGATTTATTTGGAATTTATTTTGCTTGAGACATGTTGTATCTTCTATCATTTTACTCGAACTGAAAATCTATTTTTTCCAAAAACGTCTTTTTTAACAAATCAAAAATACTAGAAAATAATAATGTTGATAATTCTCTAGTAAACTATGTCACTTCATCAACAAGTACTGAGTTAACTAGTACAGTGTTAACTATCCCCTCACTTAAGTGATGGCCGTCCTCGGTCTTATTTAGAACAGTTTCAGCTGCAGACTTGAACTTGAATCAATCTCATCGATATAGTACATGCTCCCATATTCATCACATACACCAATTGTGTTCTTAGAATTTTTCCCATGATTATGAGAAATCAGGTATTCTTAATTATCTTCTTTCACATGATTTGCAAAGATTTGGGGATAACTGGATGGTTGAATAGTTTCTCCAAAAAATGAGAAGCTGGAAATATACCGATTTTCTTAGGTGATATATTTTGAATAATCCGTTATGGTGGACGACGAAATAGCAGTTATGGTGTGAGTACGTGCCAAAGGATAGTTGGATAATCTTTTCGAAGTGTAGAGACCAATTTTCTTTCATTATGTTCTATGTTCTGAGTACTTAATTATAGATAACAAACATTAACATTGATGAAATAAAAACAGAAACAAAAAGCAGAACAACAAACATTGGAAACATCTGAGTTAAACTGAAACTTGCTTAGTGCGTAAACGAATAAGAACATGAAGAAAAAACAAAACAATTCAATAATAAATACATCCACTAAATTAAAAATACTTATATTCGTGTATTGTTCGTTAATATTTTCAAATCAGATTATTTTAAAATAATTGAACTTACAAAATTGGTTTTTACCAATGTTATTGACAGTATTAATTTTAACAACTGTATTTAAATATTTCAATTCCTCATTAATAGGATTTAGGGAAAACTAATAGTGTCAAATTTTTTTTTTTTTTTGTACTGACAATAATTAAGTTAATCTAGAAAATAGGAAGATTTCAGAGATCTATAGCATTACAGATAAGAAGTATTCATCACAAAAAAATCATCGTAGATTGTCCTTATGGACTACCCTCCCTTAAATGAGAACGGTCGTACCCATATCAGCTTCTACCCGAGCCTCCTCATATAATGAGGTCAACTTATTCCCTGACCTCCGATTGTTTTTCACGAAAACTTTTTCTCCTACTTCAAAAACTCTATTTTGACGCTTTGCATTAAAATGTTCCAGTTGTTTAGCCTGTGCATTTCTAATACGATCCATTATTTTCTGCCTGAATCCAGGTGGAACAGAATGAATAGTATCTATTGGTTTTTCATTGGTTACAGAATGGATTGTCCTTTTACACTCTATAGTCGCCTGCAAAATAAGGTCAACTGTGTCATTAATCTTCCTCTCAAACTTTTAACATCTTGCAATTTCTGCAAGAGTGCTATGAAAACTCTCTACCTGCCCGTTCGATGTACTGTGCAATGGAGGGGAGTTAATAATTTGGACATTAAATCGGTTCTCCAAAGTCGCAAAATATGATTCTAGTTTCAGGAAAAAGGTTCATTAGCTGTAGAATAGAATCCTTCACATCTACAATTGTCTGTGACTGTATCGGTTGAACAACAGCGAATATTAAAAATTTATCCACGCAGGTCAAAAAAAATTTCTTATCTGTAGAATAAATATCAATATGGAGAATTTCACCAGTGTAGGAAGGTATGACAGTTAGAGTTGGGTCGTTCCGGACCTGCATAGTTCATGGAACTATGTTCAGTCTCGGGCATAGTTCCAATCATTCCATCTGTACGATTTAAGCATGTTCAAACAGTTCCGATTGCAATAAATTTTTTTTAATTGAGCAAAATAAGCTGACATCTCTTTTGCACTTACATAAATTAATCGAATTATTTGAGCGACGACAAGTAAGCCAATTATCCATGTGAAAGAGAGTGAAAGAAAGAATAGATAAAATTACAAATGATATATCGTCATTCCAGTTGTGTACATTGTGCAGCATTGCTGTTTATTTTTGCTTTTAACATATGAAACAGAACAATCACGAAATGACATTGAGCATGCTTTTGTTACTTTCATTCTTATAAAGAGAACTGCTGGAACTATACAGTTCCGCGAACATGCTTAAAGCTGATGAACTACATAGTTCCGCGAACATGCTTAAAGCTGATGAACTATATAGTTCCGCGAACATGCTTAAAGCTGATGAACTATAAGATGCAACTGCAAATGATTTTCAGCAACTTTATAAATATACAACATGAACTTTATTTACTAAATGAAATTATTTACTAAATGATAGAAGTTCCTTTTTTATATAAAATAAAGAAATGTTTTTCTTTCATTAAAAAATGTTGAAATAAAAAAATATTGAAATGTTCTGCAGTTCAAATAAACAAAGGAACTGAATAGTTCCGCGGACATGCTTCAAATTCCCTCTGCAGTTCAACAAGCAGACAAGCCAAATAGTCTATACAGTTCAAATAAGCAAAGGAACTAGATAGTTCCGCGGACATGTTTCCGTGAACTAGTTCCTTTCTTCAAAAGAATTTCCGTCTCTGGAACTGTTAAGCACAAGCCTAATGACAGTTTCTCCTATAATATGTTTTTCCGGGTGTCGTTTATACTTAGCTTTTGAACAAGTATTGCAATTTGTGACTATTTGTCATTTGCATAATATTGTCATTTTTGAAAAAGAATAATCTAATAGTATTTGCTTAACGTTTTCTTGTGACGCTCTATGAGCCCGATTATGTTCTGCCGCCACAATTTCTCGTTGCTCATTTTTATCTCAAATGTCTAAAACAAATTTATTTGAATATCGAAATTTTGTTGCAGGAAACAGTTTAACCAAGTAGGGAATTTTGGGGGTAGTAGGGAATTCAGCCTCCTCGATAATGATCTGATTTCGAAGTTTACTGGTTGGTCTGTACTTTCTATAGTATAAGTAAGTGACTCCTTACTATGAACCGTAGCTAGATCGGAACGATTGTCATCTTCCGTTGCATGTATGTGTTGTTGGAACAATGCATCTGCAACATAATTTTCTTTTCCCGGTTTGTAAATTATATTTGCATTGTGCTCATCGACAAAAGCTTTCCAACGTTTTATTTTTGCATTCGGGTTTCGATCTGAAACTGCAAATGTCAGGGGCTGATGGTCTGTGAAGATATTGAGATTCTTCACACCGTATAGATAATGTCGGAGAGACTTTAAAGCCCAATCGATAGCTAAAAGATCTCTCTCATTCGTAGCGAAATTTAATTCTTTCTCCGTCAATATTCTCGAAAACATTGTTATAGGCCTTCCGTCTTGCGACAAAATGGCACCAAGACCATGAGATGATGCATCAGTTGTAAGATCAAACGGCTTACCAAAGTCAGGATACATCAACATTACATCCTCAGTAGTTAAAATTTCTTTTAATTTATTGAAAGCTCTTATTTTATCTTCTTGGAGATTAACTAAAATTTTCTTAGATTGAGTAGCGCGTATTTTGCCGTTCTTGCCTTTTAAAATATCTGTTAATGACTTTGCTATTTTAGCAAAGTCCTTTATAAAACACCGATAATAGCTCGCTAGACCAAAGAAAGATCTGATGGCAAACAATGTGGTGGGTACGGGGTAATTTTTAATTGTATCGACTTTTGTTCAAGATGTTTTAATACCTCCCGTTGACACGGTAAACCCAAGGTATTCAACTTCTGTTTTAAAAAAATTAGATTTTTCGACCGATACCCTCATATTCGCTTCGAGCAGGCTCTTAAGAACGCAGTCGATATGATTGTCATGATCTTCTTTAGTCTCTGAAAAGATAATAACGTCATCTACATAGACGTAACAAGTTTTACCGATTTGTTTCCTGGGAACATCGTCTATTGCCCTTTGAAACATGCTCGGAGCATTTTTCAGCCCAAATGGCAGTCGGCAGAACTCATATTTGCCGTTGTTTACGGAAAAAGCAGTTTTTTCTCTGTCCCTCTCGACAAGTTCTATCTGCTGAAATCCTGATTTTAAGTCTAATGTGGTAAAATAACTTGCTTTGCCTAAATTGGACAATATCACTGTTATATTGAGAACAGGATATTTATCATCAATTGTTTTGTTGTTGAGCTTCCGAAAGTCTATTACAAGACGTTTCTTCTTGTTGCCCAAATGATCCACTCCTTTCTTGTCAACAACCCAGACTGGGCTGTTATAAGGTGATCTGGAAGGTCGAAAATTACCGTCAGCCAAGAGCTGTTTTATTTCGGCATTAACAAAGTCAGCTACACCCATTGGGTATGGGTAAAGTTTTGAGTAAACGGAACTTTCGTCCTCCATTTTAATGGTAGCAACGATATTTGTGTTATAAGGCAGAGCTTCATTAGGGTCAGAAAATGCCTTTATTCTATTCTTTATCATCCTCTGAAAGTTTATTTTTACTGGGAAAGGTGCATCTAGTTATTCAATATCTATAAAATTAACGTCTTTGCATTCAAAAAAATCTATTTTCTCAGATCCAGAGTTATGAACAATTTCCCCTTCTTTTAAATCAATTTTTGCATTGACTTGTTTAAGTAGGTCCAAGCCAATAATTCCATCAAATGTGGATAAGGATTTTAAAATAAAAAACATTGTATTTTCACCAAATAAATTTATGTAACAGTTTTGCTTCACAGCGTCCTGGCCGTGAATTGAGTGAACCGAAAATTGTTTATTAACAGGTATCACACCTTTTAGTTCTGCTAATGACTTTATATAATTTTTAGAAGCTCCAGTGTCAATTAAAAGATTAATAGTCTTTCCTGCTACGGTTCGCTTTATGAATGGTAGCAGGGAGTTGCCCCTAAAAAATTAACATAGTCAGTAGATTCGACTACTTCATCATCTATATTTTCGGATTCTATTTCAGCCGAATCACTATACTGGTTACCTTTCTGAATTCCCTGTAACTGAGTTTCTTGAGTAATCTTGTAAATTTTCTGAAATTTGGGACCTGTATTCCTATCGGATACTGCCTGACGCTTAAAAGTTTGTCCCTGTGACCAGTTCGGTTTAAAAGCATTAGTGGGCTGTCTAAATTGAGACGATGTTGGATCTATGTCCATAGGTACAGGGTGGGGATCAGTGTAAGTCCGTGAATTCAGAGTCTGATTGATGTCGTCGCAAAAACATATCTTTCATGATTTGCTTCAACTTCTTGAGCCAGTGCGAGAGCAGTAGGAAGATCGCACGCACGGGCTGAAAAAAGGACATCGCATAATGGCTTTTTAAGACCGAATATGAAAACACGAAGCGCATCCTGCCAATATTTATCATTAATAATCAACGCTAATGGCTTATCATGTGTCATGAGTGTTTTGTTGGTCAGCAACGAAAGTTTCTGTTCAACTTCATCGTAAAATTTAACTACTGTTTGATTGCCCTGTCTCAGTGTGCTGAGTTCTTGTTCAATTAGATAGATTGGGCGTTTGTCAGCATATGTAAAATCAAGTCGGACTATAATAGCCGAAAAATTTAATACTGTATTAAATGATGCTAATACCGCATCTGCTGCACCCTTAATCTTGTGTCTTATTATTGCAATGGCTTGGTAATGTTTCGAACTACCATCGTAATTCTCAAACACCTTATATGCAGTATGTGCTGCCTGTCTCCATGACACATAATTGTTAATTTTTCCTTCAAATTCAGGTTACGATTTTACAACGTCTAGTGATTCGTTGCAAGCTACTGTTTGATTGCTTTGAAAGTTCTTAATTTTTTTTTTTCAAATTCGTCTTTCTGTGTTTGTGTTGCTACACGCACCGCAGATTCTAATATTCGTGAAATTTCATCTGCGTTAATTTTTCTGCCTTCGTTTTCTTTATTAATGTTTAGATCCCGAAATAAATTAATTAAATTTTCCTCATTCATACAAAATGAAGACACAAATTGACACTTTTGAAAAAAATTCAAAAATTTTCACTAATTTTTGATGAGATTTGAAAATTTTTATGCAAATTGAAAACACAAGTTGACACTTCTTAGGAAAAAAATTCAAAAATTTTCACTAATTTTTGATGAGATTTGAAAATTTCTATTAATGAACAATACATTTACATTCCTTTTTTAGATTTGTTCATCTATTCAAATTAAATCTCTTCCTTATCGTTTGGAGTTAGTGTATTCGATATAAATGATTTTGATCTTATTTCCTCTTTTAATTTCCAGTTTGTAGAAATGGATATCTTCCTTCAGTATTTAGTTTGTTGAGAGTTCAATTTAGTTTATTTTTGAGTTTACAGATGTAAATCTTCCTCGTTTAATTTCCAGTTTGTAGAAATGGGTATCCTCCTTCAGTATTTTTATCGTCGCTGATGGACTGTTTGAATTATCCTTTTGTAGGATATAACTTTGGGGTTATAACTTGGGGTTTTTCCTTTTGGGCGCCAATTAATTAGATTTATTTGGAATTTATTTTGCTTGAGACGTGTTTTGTCTGCTATCATTTTATTCGAACTGAAAATCTATTTTTTCCAAAAACGTCTTTTTTAACAAATCAAAAATACTAGAAAATAATAATGTTGATAATTCCCTAGTCAACTATATCACTTCATCAACTTCATATAAATCATCACTTCATATAAATAAATTATCAAAATCGACCAAGAAACTAATAGAAAAAGTAATTTAAAATAAGTTTTTACTTTGTAGTGATTTTTAAGTCGGTTTCTTTTTTGTGTTACAATAAATAAATATTTTTCCTGCATTTGTTTTTCCAAGTGTTTTTTACTCAAAACAATGCATAGCTTTTGCAGAAAACGTCAATCTAAAACAATTGAATTAGTTTAATTTAGAAATTATTTATCTGATTGAACTAAATAACTATGTCTGATTTATTAAATGTTACTTATTCAGCTGCAAATAACTATAAAGTAAGAGCTCCACCATAATTTGAATAACATTTTTTTAATAATGTTAAATTTTAACAACTTACCATTAGGATTTCCTATAAGATTAAAAACGCAGTTATACATCTGCCAATTATTGTAACATCCGAATATCTGACACATGTTGGTACCAGGGCGTATTGTGCAATGAAGAAGAGTATCATTTCCACAGTTATGTGCCCACTCCGAACATGTTGGATTATAATTTGGCAATGGAATAGTATTTCTAGTTCTATTGCTTCTTATGAAATTATATATTGGATTGTCAGTGTTGGATTGAGCAGATGTTAAACCTGTAAGAAAGTTAACGATTTTTAATTAGTTTTATGTAATGTTATTTTAATAAACTGCCACCTAATCAAATACTTCGTGCAAAAAGTTAAAAAATTCATACTTACACATAATACACATCAAAAATAAAACTGCTGATAGATACTTCATTTTAACTCCTTTATAGTATAATAATGAGTTTAGTTTCAGAAACTATAAACTGAACTTACAGACTGCTAGTTTAAAAGTGAATTTTTATTGCTGGTTTGTGTGTTTTTATACAATTAGCTATGTACACAACGTACATTTCAGTGAAATTTAAAAACGAAAATATTTGTTTTGTACTATGTTGGAATGTTCTATTTGTTGAATTATCAAAAAAAAAGTTAACCCTTTTTGGAAAAACATTTAAGAAAAATTTTCGTATGTAGCTGAAAAAAAAAAACTATAAAATGAAAATAAAACACAATGCTCATATTTGTTTTGACTTCCAAGCCTTCTCGCTGCAAATAAAGCAATCAACATATTTGATGAAGTTATACTTTTAAATTAATTTTATGCAGAAGTGTATGGTTTTTATTCTTTCTATATCCTATCAGTGCTCAATATCAGGGGTAATCACATGCTGAGGTGATTCCAGGGGAGGGCCCGAAAGGAAACACCAAATTTTATATCATAAAAAAAATAACCTAAATAATTTTTAAATTACCTTTGATAACATAGAGTCATTGTTTCGTTTTTAATTGTTATAAGTAAAATTAAAATGTTTCTAACGAACCTGTTTTCTAACACGTACTAATTCGACAAATAGCTCATTTCGTGCAAGACTCTCACAACTCAAAATTTAGTATTTTTCAGGAGAGCTTTATGAAATTTTAAATGACATCACGGCCATAAGTTTTAACGGTATTTAAATATTTAAATATTTTTGCAAGTCTCTGTTTGAGTTGTGACATTATTACTACAAAAAATCATTTCGAAAAATGTTTCATTTTTAATTGTGACAATTTTGCTATAATATGATCACATACTTTTGAGTCACGTTTTGAGTTGGTACTTTATTACTACAAAAAATATTTGGGTACTTGCTTGGATTTTTTTTTTTTAAAAAAAGGTTTATGATATAATTAGTTCTTAATATTGAAAAATTAGCCGAAAATTTAAAATAAATTTTGGTATAATTAGCAATGAAACGTTATTGCTATAAAAAAGTGAAGATATTGCTGAAAGTCAAAACGACGCAAGTATCTGTAAAACTGTCAATTAACAGCAAAAAGATGCGGAATTCACTCATATTATAGATATGATAACCATGCATATTTCTGTATATTTATCTCAAAAACCCCAAATTTTGAGTTGTGACGATCTTCCACGAAATGAGCGATATGTATATGCCATCTTTGCGTTAACAACCGAAAAGATAGACGAAAAGATTCCTAACTGAAGTTATGTTTTCAAAATGAAAATTATTTAACTTTATAAATCAAAAAATAAAAACAGCAACTCTGGAAAAACTTTGCAAGCAGCAGTATTAACTATATATGCAGAAAATTTTGTGAATGTGTCTCCATGTCGAAAAAAAAAATCAAAGATTATAAATCAATTTTACTGTGATTTCACGCAGTACCAAAAAAAAAAATTACCTGATTTTTGCTTTTTATGTATTTATTTATGTAAATTTAAAATTCATTTACGGTGAACTAAATTGAAAAATTACCACCATCTGGAGATTTGAACCTCGGCCGCGTGAGTTTAAGTGCATGGGCTTATCCATTCGACCATCGCAGGTGTTAACCAATCGTCGCCTAATTTTCTTCATTAGGAATAAACGTTTGCTCGTGTGTTTAGAAGAAATTTGCTTGAATTTAGTAAAAATTTGCTATTTGAGTATATAATAATTTAGCAAATATTTGCATGAGCATGGTAAAAATTTGCTATTTGGGCTTATAATAACTTAGCAAATATTTGCTTGAATTAAGTAGAAATTTGCTTTTGCAGTTTATAATAACTCAGCAAAACTTTGCTTAAATTTAATCAAAATTTTGCTTTTTCCTAAATACATGAGCAATGATTGCAATTTAGCAATCATTTTCTAAAATCACACCGTGATTGAGCAAAGTTTTGCTGATTTGCTTTTAAGCAAAACATTTGCTTGATTCAAGCAAAAGAATTATCTCCGCGTTAAGATTTTCTTTTTTTCTACAACCTCAACTAAAAAACAATAGGTGTATTGATATTTTCACCACTGCAAATGATTGTTTTTTAACTGATCAAACCTAATTGGTTAAAGTGTGTTGGTGCTTATAAAGATGGTCCCAGTAAAAAAATATGCAATCGCTCCTATGAGGAGCAACAACAGAGCGCTCTTTTGCTGTTTTATTCTATCAAAAAGTGAGCACTTGTGCTCTTGTGCTCTTTTACTGTTTTAAAAAATCAATATGCGAGCAATCAATAAAAAAAAGCACAGAAAGTGAGGCATGTGCTTTGTAAGAAACTTCATCATTATTTTCTGTGAAAAATCGGCCATTGTAGTCTAGTGGAGAGTGCGCTAGACTAACAATCCAGAGGTCCCTGGTTCGACTCCGGGTTCGGGTGGTTCTTTAAGAATTATGGAAAACTAAAAATCCACAACTTAATTGTGGGAAATGTGGAATTAAAGGACAGGAACAACTAGGAGCTGAAAATGCTTGCCGAGGTTAAGGCATAACACACACTAGCCTCGGTTAAAAGCGATTGAATGCATTGTCTTTCACGTCTGTTTCGTCTAATCAATCATTCACGTATGGTTCCAATCAATTCCTCTAGCTATTCTATCCCTTTCCTTTCACGTCAAAGGCCAAACCTTGTTTGTATAAGGCGCATGTTAGTTCTTTGATCTTTTAAAAAAAACAAAAAAAATTTTTAAAAGTTCCTTTGCTGATACATTTACTTTGCTGATACATGATACATAACAGCCCTATTCTGGAAACTTGACAATAGTCAACCAGTATTTTTATTATTTGCATGTGTTTGTTGTAATTTTTTTATTTCAAAACAAAATTTTAAATTCAAAAATAATAAATTTTGATAAAAATTATCAACTGCTTTTCAGATATTGACAATTTCATTAAAAAATGTTGTTTTTTGAGCTTCAAATTTTGTTTTGATATTAAAAAATTACAACACACACATAGAAATATTAAAAATTCTGGTTGACTATTGTCATGTTGCTAAAATATGGCTGTAAGTGTAAATAATTTTTTTACTAAAACGAATTTGAAGCATTGTGATGATCTCACAGAAATATGCCAGTGCGTGTATTTATTTCACAAAAAAAAAATGTTGTTTACACTATTAATAAAAGATAGTCTAGTGGTAGCGCGCTTGACTATCGCTCAGGTGTCCCGGGTTCGAATCTTGGCTGGGCCATGGTCCTACGCTATAACCTTTCTTTACTTTTTTTCTTAACAAAACACATCAAACAACACACTTCAAAACACATCAATTTACGACGAAAAGTTGTAGTTGGTGGTGGTAGGAAAAGTTTGTGGAGAGAAACTTGATTTGACTGAGGTTAAGGCATAACACTTGCTTCAGATTTAATATCACAGGTTTCTACAGCTTCTGCCACATTACGAACATCATACACACCAGGGACCGCAAATAATAATTATTTCTCATCGTTGATTTAAAAAAAGCTGGCTCTGCCTTTTAAATTTTGATTTTTAGAATAAAAGGCAAAATTTAACTATTACTTTCTGCCGTTTATTTTTGCTAGCATGAAATAATTATTATTTGCTGCTATTTATTTTTTCTAGCAAAAATAAATAGCAGCAGCTCTGTATCGAAAACTATGAATGCTAGGATAATGAAATCCGGCATATGAGACCATGGCATGATAATCTACATATGATGATAATTTGGGCGGGCCACGCCCCTTTTTTAGGGAAATTACAATATCTCATGAACCAGACACGCATTGGTAATGAAATTCGGTATATGGTGTCGTTGCATAAAAATATAACTGTTCTAAAAAAATGGGCGGGCCACGCCCCTATTTAAAAAATAACAATATCTCATGATCCAGACACGAAATAGTAATGAAATTCGGTGCATGGTGTCGTTTCGTTAAAATCTAATCATGGCATGATAATCTACATATGATGATAGTTTGGGCGGGCCACGCCCCTTTTTTAGGGAAATTACAATATCTCATGAACCAGACACGCAGTGGTAATGAAATTCGGTATATGGTGTCGTTGCATTAAAATCTAACTGTTCGGAGAAAGTGGGTGGGCCACGCCCCTTTTTTAGGGAAATTACAATATCTCATGAACCAGACACGCATTGGTAATGAAATTCGGTATATGGTGTCGTTGCATAAAAATATAACTGTTCTAAAAAAATGGGCGGGCCACGCCCCTATTTAAAAAATAACAATATCTCATGATCCAGACACGAAATAGTAATGAAATTCGGTGCATGGTGTCGTTTCGTTAAAATCTAATCATGGCATGATAATCTACATATGATGATAGTTTGGGCGGGCCACGCCCCTTTTTTAGGGAAATTACAATATCTCATGAACCAGACACGCAGTGGTAATGAAATTCGGTATATGGTGTCGTTGCATTAAAATCTAACTGTTCGGAGAAAGTGGGTGGGCCACGCCCCTATTTAAGGAAAATTACAATATATCATGAACCAGACACGCAGAATTAATGAAATTCGGTTTATGGTGTCGTTGCATAGAAATCTAACTGTTCGGAAAAAGTGGGTGGGCCACGCCCTATTTAAGGAAAATTACAATATCTCATGAACCAGACACGCAATGATGGTGAACTTTAGCTTATGGTGTCATTGCATAGATATCGAAATGTTGGGAGGAATCGGACAGCCACGCCCCTTTTTAAGGAAAATTACACTTTCCCATGAACCAGACACGAAATGATGATAAACTTTAGCTTATGGTGTCATTGCATAGATATCGAAATGTTAGGAGGAATCGGGCAGCCACGCCCCTTTTTTAGGAAAAATTACACTTTCCCATGAACCAGACACGCAATGATGATGAACTTTAGCTTATGGTGGCATTGCATAGAAATCGAAAGGTTAGGAGGAATCGGGGAGTCATGAACGACCAGAATACCAGCTTATTTTAAAAATAAAGTGAGGCCTACTTGGATTGAAACAAAATTAATGAAAGAATCAAAAAACAATTTATTAATTTATAAACTTACTTCAAATAATAATAAGAAGTAAGAGAACTAATCATTTGAATTCCTCAATTGACATCGTTTAATTTTACCATCATTATGGAAGCTAGATTTTCTTTAGATAAATTATATCTTAAGTCTCCAAGAATTAACTTTAGTGCTGAAAATGCTCTTTCAACAGAATCTTGCGTGGCAGGTACTGCGTGGACAATGCAGGCAAGCTTATACAGCCACGGGTGGTCATATTTTTTGCTGTAACAGTATTCTAATAAGTTTGCATCTACACACAAAGTCGAATGCTCAACAATTTCTAAAATAAGGACTTCCTTAACTTACCTATACAGACTTTATTTGCGCTAAGAGATATTAGAATTTCCCCAAAAATGAAATCACCTGCCTACTTATTTAAGAACAAAAAGTTTTAATATTACAACAACGCCTTCCAAGTTTCATAATCATTGCGTGTCTGGTTCATGGGAAAGTGTAATTTTCCTTAAAAAGGGGCGTGGCTGTCCGATTCCTCCTAACATTTCGATATCTATGCAATGACACCATAAGCTAAAGTTCATCATCATTGCGTGTCTGGTTCATGGGAAAGTGTAATTTTCCTTAAAAAGGGGCGTGGCTGTCCGATTCCTCCCAACATTTCGATATCTATGCAATGACCATAAGCTAAAGTTCACCATCATTGCGTGTCTGGTTCATGAGATATTGTAATTTTCCTTAAATAGGGGCGTGGCCCACCCACTTTCTCCGAACAGTTAGATTTTAATGCAACGACACCATATACCGAATTTCATTACCACTGCGTGTCTGGTTCATGAGATATTGTAATTTCCCTAAAAAAGGGGCGTGGCCCGCCCAAATTATCATCATATGTAGTTTATCATGCCATGGTCTCATATGCCGGATTTCATTATCCTAGCATTCATAGTTTTCGATACAGATCTGCTGCTATTTATTTTTGCTAGAAAAAATAAATAGCAGCAAATAATAATTATTTCATGCTAGCAAAAATAAACGGCAGAAAGTAATAGTTAAATTTTATGAAAAAAAATAAAACTCACAAAATAACTATTATTGCTGCTTTTTTTGGAAAAAAGGCATAATAGTTACGGTCCCTGATACACACAAGTTTCACTTAATTACTCCCTTCTTATATTCTGTGGTATCACAAAGGACCAATAATATGGTTTAAGTGGGCTGGTCTAAGGACCTGCCGCCACCTTAACCTAACCTATTAATAAAAAGTTATGTTGCTTTTTATAGTGTTACGGGTGGGACCGAACCAAACGTAATTTAAGAGATTCATTCAAAGATTATTAAATTTCTGCGATTTCTTGCATATTTTCGTAAAAAAATTTATTTATCTAAAACATCAAAATAATAATAGACACATATTCATTGCCTTTTTTAAATAAACATTTTTTTACTAACTCTAAAATTTATCTATGAAAAAATACCTTTTAAACATTCCTTTTATTAAAGAATGTCTTCACTTTCAAAAGTATATGAGTCTACATTTTTGAAGGTCTGCACTTCGTGGGTCTGAAAATTCACATTTGTTGTTTTTACAAGTAGAAAGTAGAGCCCTGCATGAATGTATTTACCAAGCGAATAAGCCCTACTTCTCTGGTGTAGGATAACACTGCAAGCCAATAAATCTAAGGGGCATGTCACACTTAGCAGACACGGACAAATTTGTTGTTGTTTTCGCGGGTAAAATAAAAAACTGGAAATTGAGAGAGCTTCTTTTACCCGTTAAAACAACAACAAATTTGTCCTTGTCCGCTAAGTGTGACATGCACCTAAGTGACAGATCGTGTAGTGAAAAGTAAATCTGCGAAAGAGATTAACTTCTTAGGAGTATTTGTTCTCTGTTTTCTTTACATACCGTCCTGCTCTGAGCTGAGCTTGCAAACTACGCGTTAGTTTAGTTTTTTCTCTGGGTATTTAAGAAAATACACGAATATTTAGGAATGAGCTGCAGTGAACTGAATAACTGTTGATGTGTTCGTTTTTATAAGATGATAAGAAAGGCGTAAGAAAAAAGAAAAGTTTGAGAAGTTTTTTCTAAATTAGTTTTCTAAGTTAGTATTGTTTTCCGCTATTTGTGTATTGTCAATTTGTATACTGCAAATTTTCTCAAACTGTTATATATTGAACTTTTTTTTTTTTATAGTCAGCATAAATTATAATTCAAAACAATAAAAAATCCAAATATCTTCAAGTACATTGCCCATTAATAGTCACTCGCATGGTAGAAGAATACAAGTAGATGCGCCAGGTGAGAGTATACTGCCGGAAATGTGAAAACGAAGCAAAGCTTTTTATTTCTTTTGATTCCATTCGCCACTCAGCTGAATTTAACAGACATGGCAATATGGAAAGAGATCACAGGCAGCGCTACCTCTATCCTTATACCATGGTTCCTCGCATCAAAAAGTAATAAAAATATGCACAAAATATTCAGTGTATGAAAAGGTACTCATATATGTGTTCCTATTTTTTTATTTGCTTTATTCGCTACCTGTTTGTGAAACGAAGAGAGTGTAAGTTATGAGCACAGTAGAAAAGCGATGGAGTAAACCTTTTTACTCTACAGCAAGCGAATATATTAAGGTAGGCAAAAAAGAATACTCATGCAGGGGTGTAGTTTAAGGCTCATTTATAAGGTTGTGGCACTTGAGAGCGAGCTTAGTCGAACTGTCAGAATGGATGAAAAAAAATGAAGAAAATGAATGCATAAAACGAAGAAAAGCACAGTGACAGTTCAAGCAAAGGCGGAAAAGAGTGCATTTCTCTAAAGTGCCACAACCTTCCCAAACAGCAAAATTAGTCCAAATCTTCTTAACAATTCCCTTTAAACTGCTTACGGGGAAAAAATAAGGTCCATGTCATTTTAAAGCTGCTTTATGGATAGCTGTGGAATTTAGACGCCGCACTTAAAGCTGTTTTATGGTACGTTGTGGTACTTGTGCAACTATAGGTTCTATTTCCTGAAATAGATCCCATTAAGCAGCTTCAGGCGACAAGTACCACAACGTACCATAAAACAGCTTTAAGTGCGACAAGTTCGACAGCTAACCATAAAGCAGCTTTGAAGTTCCATGGACTTTATTTTTACCCTGTAAGCAGCTTTTTTACTAAAGCTGCATAATAGTTCATTTGCTGCTAATTTCGTACTTCAAGCTAATTGTATAAATAAACAAAAATCTTCGTTTCGATAAGCAACGACATGGCTCAATGGGTAAAACTGCTTACTACAAATCGGGGATGCCAGGGATCGAGTCCCGACGAAGGCAATTATTAAGTGGTAAATAAAATTTAATTAAATACATGTAATAACTGCAAAGCAGCTGAAATAACTCTCAGTTGAGAAAGTAAGCGACAAAAAAATAACAAGAATATACAAAATTATTTATTCGAAAAAAATTCGAACATTTTCAAAGTTCGATGAAGAAAGCTGCTTAGCACAGTCTATGCAACGTACTATTTGTACCTCAAAGTACGAAAAATTACTTATATTTCGGGGTGTTACCACTGCAAAGCAGCTTAGAGAATTAGCTGTATAAGAATAATTTTGTGCATTCTTTGCTGGTTGGGTTATAAATGAACCTTGGTCTAGTCGAAAGCAGTTCACTTATCAGCTTCTCTTATTTTACTTGCAGGGCAGCAAGCAAATTGAAGATTTTTTAAAATTTAAAGATTATTTTATTATGAGTTTTTGAATATTTTTAATGAAGAAAAATATTTCTATCCCGAGATAAATTTGATTTTATTTATCTTCTACCCGTGGTTGACATTTTTGTGGAATGACCGTAATATCACACTTATGAAAAATTAACTTTGTTATGGTACGGTTAAAAAAAAAAATATATTTCTTACATTACATGTAAGTGCAAGGTATAAATAAAAAAGCACCTTCAATAATAATATATATATAACTCGTTCGTGAACGACCCAAGAAAAAAGCATAGGGTTAATAACATTCGGAAAACCAAAACACACACTCACATAAAATTTGTGTCAATGCGTCTGTTTTGCGTATTTGATATAAAAAAACAAAAGCCTAAAACAACTGCGCAAAAAAACAAGGCTTTCAGACAACTTTAAAAAACAAGAACCCACGCTAAGTACGCGTAAATATTTAAGAATGCGGAAACGTAAACTTTCCACACAGACTGAAATGTTTATAACTTTACTTTATTTCACTTTAATCAAAATTTTTCATTTTGAAATTACAAATTTAACAATAACTCAAATAAAAAAGGAACACTAAAATATAAATTTATATTATGGTAATAATATAAATATATATATGGCCGTTGGTTTTTGATACCAATTAATTTATAAATTATTGTTTTTTCTTATTAGTAATGTGTCAAGATAAGCTAGTTTTTTGTCAGTTTCATTTTCTAAAGTGCACTTTATTCTACTATGATATGAGTTAAGTGCGTCTAAAGTGTTTTTTAATTCGGTCATATCTAACTATCTCAAAATGAACGTCTACATGTTTGGTAACTAATTTTGGTTTCAGTGAGAGATCGTCAAAAAATGTATCTAAAAGATCTTCCATTACTGCGTCCGCTTTCGGCCTTAATATGGCCAAACCCCAAAACCAAAAACGATACTTTTGGTAAAAATTTCTTGCATCAGTCATTTAATTAAAATATATAAGTTTGGTTTAGTAAAAATATTTACAAAGCGTTATAAAAAACAAATATGATGAATTCGCCTGTAACTAAATTCATCGTGTAAACGCAAAACATTTTCTATTGCAAATTATATTAAAGTTTTATAGGTACTGAAGCAACAAAGTGACAATTAAACTTCCGAACGAATTCTGTGAGTGTGGAAAGCACTACGTTTAACCCTCATCGGTCCCTCGAGAAAAACATCTAATAGGTCCCATTGTATGCGCGCGCAAACACATATATTTTTAATTGTAAAAAAGCTAAAAAAAAATTAACAACCATGTATGTTTTGTGATTTTTTTATGTTTACTACATTGTTTACTATCACATTAATACATTTGAACTTCATAAAGGTAGATTTAGAATGAAATTAATTAGAATATTGCATATATTAGAAAAAAAATTTAATTTTTAACTTTTGTCAATTATTTGTACATTTTTCGCATAAATTGAAATTATGTTCAGCACAAATGACATTTCTGCACTTTTCACAGCGTGTAGCAAAAAGATTTTTGTTATTTTTATATGTGCAGAAGTAGCATCGGCCTCGTTTTGATGTACTTGGCAAATGGCGAATCTTCCGAATTCTTTGAATAACACTGGAAGCATCATTACTTTGAGGTTGTTTTTTACGTTTAGTGATCTGTTTTTCAACGAGATTCAATCCAAACTCCTCAATAAAAAGGCGACGACAAATATTATGGTTCGTTTTAGAATTTTTCCAATTCGGGAACAATGCAATGAACGTCACGAATGCATTGAACGTGTGGTGCTCTATTACATCACCACATAGAGTAAGTCTCTACAGCCTATTTTACCTGTTCGTTACATTGATACTTACCTGTTCGTTACATTAATACTTACCTTTTGTTATATTGTATTTATCTTTAGTTACATTCGTACTTACCTCTTTGTTATATTGTACTTACCTTTAGTTTCATTAATGACGTATTATACTTACACTTGCCTATAAAACACTTGTTATAAAAAAACATTTTGAATTGTATTCAGTTATTATAATTTCAGAAATTTTCATTTTGAAAATTTTCAGTATTAAAAAGTTGTTCGAAGAAAATTGTCATTCAATAAAAAATTGTAAAATAAAATTGAAATTTGTTTTAAAATAAAAAATCGAATTAAAACACAAGCACCAAAACTGGCGATCCTGCCATCCTGCGATCCTGATGCGATACCTTAGAAAATCTTTGTCGAGATGTTGAAACACAATTAATACAGGAGCAGAATAGCAAATATTGGAATGTCAAAACCTCGATTCAGCGCGCTCTTAGCGTTGGCCAGAGTCTAGGCACTATTAACTTAACCAACGAAAATATCCGTGTGCCCTTCTCTTTTCGTCAGGGTAAAAACTCCAAAGCGCTCACTTTATCTTCTGCAAACACGGCGCATCAGTCGGAGACACAGCCAGCGAGAAAATCCGACAAGTTACAAGAGAGAAATGCCCAGCAACAACAACCACAAAAAGCAGCAACAACTGGCGATTCCACCTACGATCCTACAAATTGGCAAAACGTCCCCAACAACACGTTATCAACGCCCGCAACGCCAGTTAGTGTCGTTCGCAGTGACCGGAAACGAAAACATCCAATTGTAACTGAAGAAAGTCAAAAGTCAAAATCGTTTGTTGATCATCCAACTGACTTGAGTCCACCATATAAGAAGCGACGTTATCAAAACGTACCAACTTCAGCCTACAATAATAAATCATCACCAGCGTCATCAATATCAGTTAGAGCAGCAGCAGTAACAACAGTAACATCAGCTAACGACCTCTTTAATCACTGCGTAGCACAGCGAACACGCTCAAAAAAAAAAAAAAAAAAAAAACAGTCTCATCCGAAGAGCCCAGCACAAGTCGTCACAGCAGCAGCAGCAGCTCATACGCTCTCACCTACTCGTCGTCACACGCTCACCTAAGCACCAATACAAGTGTACCGTCAAGCAGCTATTGCACTAATACAGCCATAAACACTCCAACAACAACCAAAACGCAGCAGACTCGGTCACTGCGTACAACAACGGCAGCGACGTCAACGCCAACAGCGGCGCTAATAGCAGCAGCGACGTCAACAGCAACAACACCAACAATAAGAACAACAACAACATTTGCAACGGCAACAACAATAACGTCAACAACAATTTTTTTACATGAAATTTTATATTTTGTAAAAACCTATATTTATTTTTCTATTGACATTTATAAAATATATTTTCAGGCTGCGTATCACTCTAGCTAATCACGAGGCACACTACGTAGCTTCTTAAACGAATTTGAGACGATAGGGTCGTAAGAAACCTATCGTCTCACTTTCGTAGGCACTACACTACACTAGGGACATAGGTACACTAAAAAAAAAAAAAGGGAAGAGTTAGAATTTTCAAATAGAAACAAATCTAGAGGGAAGAATGATACGAACACCCCCCCACACACCCCTTACTCCACTCCCACCCCTTACTCCACTCCCACCCCTTACTCCACTCCCACCCCTTACTCCACACACCGGAGAGGGAGATAACACACCATTCTTAGACTTTGAGACTAACCCTCTCACACCACCAACACAAATACACACAGTTTCGGTAAAATTACCTACATTCTGGACGAGTTGCCCAGACGCTTGGTTCGCACATGCGGAAATACAATTCCAAGCGAAAGGAATCACAGTCGATAAGACTAAATACGAATACTTAGTAACCTCGCTACCACAAGAAGTCATAGTCACTGTACTAGACTTTATCCAAAAACCGCCAACACAAAACACATACGAAGGGCTTAAAAAGACATTGCTCGATAGATTTTCACTGAGCGAAAACAAGCGATTAGATAAAATCCTTTCGGATTCTGAGATGGGCGACCAAAGGCCATCTCAGTTCTACCGGTCACTTCTTCTACTAGCTGGAACAACAGTCAGTGGCGATTTAATCTACAAAATATGGCTACGCAAGTTGCCAAAAAGTCTAAATATCGCCTTGACCGGGTCCAGACACAGAGAACTAGAGGTCCTCTTAAAACTAGCAGATGACTTATGGGAAGCCATGGCTGGTAGTGAAATTTCTACCATGTCTAAAAAACCAGCATCCGGCTCAGAAGAAGTAATGGCAATTACCCAACGTTTCGCGGAGACCACATCCAAAATTTTAGAAAACTTTAATAAGTTGGCACTGGAGGTACAAGAACTGAGAAGTGAACGTTCTCGATCACAAAGCTCAAACTTTCAAAGGTACTCCAGACGTCGTTCACCTAGAAGAGAAGGGTCACAACAAAGACCGGCCAATTGGGTTTGTAGGTACCACTACAAATTTGGCAGAGCGGCCAGACGATGCGAACAACCATGCGCGTATGTTCAAACGACATCCACACCAAACCACAATACACCAAACACATTAAACTAAAAAACACCATCATTGCAACGGCTAATGATGGGAGTTCTATAACACTAACACGCCGTTTATTCATATTTGACAAGGACAATAACTTAAATTTCTTAATCGACAGTGGCGCTGAAGTTTCCGTATTGCCATCCTCCAAATTCAAAATTTATAAAAAATCTGATTTGACACTCCAAGCTGCTAATGGCACAGCAATATCGACTTATGGAAAAAAATTGTTAAACGTAAATTTAAAACTCAGACGAGAATTTCCTTTCACTTTCATATTAGCAGATATCACAAGACCTATCATTGGCGCAGACTTTCTTACCAAATATGGACTTCTAATAGATCTAAAACACAGAAAACTCATAGACCCCCTTACAAAATTATCCGTCAACGCAATTTCGAGGTATTCTGAAACACAATTACCAAAACTATTTACACTTGACGATAAATACACACAGTTACTCAAACAATTCCCTTCACTCTTCACAGAACCAAACTACACTGCACCAATCAAACACAAAACAGTACACCACATAGTTACAGAAGGACAGTTACCATTCACACGACCACGACGTTTAGACCTATCAAAATTAAAAATCGCAAAACAAGAATTCGACTTTCTAGTCAAGTCAGGAATTTGCAGACCGTCCGACTCGAAAACCTCTTCTCCACTACACCTTGTAGCCAAACGCGAACCAAATGACTGGAGACCATGTGGCGACTACAGACGACTGAACGCTATTACTGTACCTGACCGTTACCCTTTACCACATATACACGACTTTTCCATCAACTTACATAACACAAACTTTTATTCAAAAATTGACCTGGTCAGAGCATATCACCAGATACCGATGGCTCCTAGCGACATCCACAAAACAGCAATAACAACACCTTTCGGAATGTTCGAATTTCTCCGAATGCCTTTCGGCTTGAGAAATTCAGCACAGACATTCCAAAGATTTATACACGAAGTCTTACAGGGACTAGATTCCATTTTCGTTTATTTAGACGACATACTTATAGCTAGCGAGACCGAGACAGAACACATAAAACACTTAACACAAGTTTTCCAAAGACTTTCAGAATACGGCTTAAACATTAAACCTAACAAATGCACGTTCGGAGCATCTGATATAAACTTCCTCAGTTACAACATTTCCAAACAAGGTATCCGACCTTCAGAAGAACGTACACAGTGCATACGAGACTACCCGCAACCCACCACAGTCAAACAAATGCAAAAATTTATAGGCATGACAAACTACTACCACCGTTGTATCCCAAAACTCGCACACATGCTAGGCCCAATTTATGACATGGTCACCGTAGCATCAAAAACAAAAAACAAACAGTTACACTGGACAGAGAACACACTACAGGCATTTACAACAATCAAAGATAGTTTTGCAAAGGAAACACTACTCAATCACATCAGTAGTAATGCAAAATTATCGATTGCCGTAGACGCATCGAACACAGCCATTGGCGGCGTTTTACAACAACGCAATAACGGTACACTAGAACCATTAGCCTTTTTCTCAAAAAAGTTATCAAAGTCAGAAACGAAATACAGTACATTCGACAGAGAATTACTAACCATATACTTAAACATCAAACACTTTAGACACTACCTAGAAGGAAACAATTTTACGGTATACACAGATCACAAACCACTGATTAACGCTATACATTCACAAACAGAACGCAGTCCCAGACAAACAAGACACTTACGGCCGTATTCATTACATTTGTTATGCACTCGTTAAAAACTGTTTTAGTTAGAACACAAACTATCCCTTAAAATGCTGTTTATGCATAAACGTATTTTAAGAGCATTTTAAGCAATATGGGAATTTTTCAAAAACAGTAGGCAACACTTCATCAGCTGACAGCTTAACGAAAGAACTTGACGAAAAACAGACTTTTTGTCGCCAGAAAGTGCCCTGTTACGGTGGCGGTCATAGGCTCATCATGGTCATGCATTGTTGTTGTTTCAATGTATATTAACAATTTGAGAGCGAGAGCAAGAGAGTCAATTTTCACCACCACGGTCACCACGGATTTGACAAAAATATGAAATCATGGTATCAAACTATTGTTGCGTTGTGAACTTATTCACAATATTTGTGTTTAGGCACGAAAATAGTACACTTTTAGTATAAAATGTATGAAAGCAGTAATGAAACCTGCTTAATAGCAACACGTCGGTTGTAAAAATACTAAAAGTAGCAAAAAGTGTACTGGTGCTTAGGCATCATATGACCACCAGCATAGCATACTTTCATCACACAGTTCATCAAACGAAAAAAGAGAGTAAAAAGTGTCATGACCAGGGATCATATGACGACCACCGTAACAACACCCATAGCTGATTTTGACAAGTTATGTTAGGCATTAAAAAAGCAAAAAAAGTGAAGTGAAAAGTAAACAAATATATAAAAGCAATGGACATGTTCAATATTTTGATTATCTGCACTTTAGTGGAAGAAGAGGATCCTTTTCCAAAGCGCCGAAAAATGTATAGAGCAAGAATCAACCCCTTTGAACAAAACAACGACGAGGAACGAGTAGGAACGATGTTCAGATTGATTTTAACGATCGTTAAAATACTCTTAGAACGTTGATGATAACATACGTTTATGCATAACAAAATGTTTTTCACTGTATAACTATCGCTAAAACAGGTTTATGAATACGGGGGTTAGAATACATCGCACAATTCACACATGACATTAAACACATTAAAGGTTCAGAAAACACTGTAGCAGATGCACTTTCACGAGCTGAAATAGAAGCTTTTGCCTGCACAGACATCAACCTGAGAACGCTACATAAAGAACAGAACACAGACACAGAGCTGCAAGATATACTAAATAGCCACAGATACAAGCTCGAACAGATAGTCATACCGGTACTCAACATTAAAATTTGGTGCGAACAGAAAAATTCTTTAACACGACCTTACATACCACAGACTTTACGAAAGCAAGTATTCGAACAACTACACAACATAGCACATCCTGGTACACGAGCTTCATGGCGATTACTTACACAAAGATATTTCTGGCCGAATATGAATACACACGTTAACAAATGGGCACAAGAATGCGTTAGATGTCAACGCTCAAAAATACACAAGCACACGAAGACAACACCACACAAAATCAGCATACCACACGGCCGTTTCGAACATATCCACGTGGATATAGTCGGTCCTTTGCCAACTTCAAAAAAGTATAGATACCTACTTACCGTAGTCGACAGGAACACTCGTTGGCCAGAAGCACATCCGCTGAAAGACACAAACACCGACACGATAGTCGACACTCTTCAAAGAGAGTATATTTCACGTTTTGGAGTTCCATTGAAGGTTACCTCTGATCGAGGAGCACAATTCACTTCCGCGACCTTTAACACATTTCTCAAAAATCTCGGTTGCCAACATATAACTACTTCGGCTTACCACCCACAAGCCAACGGCATGGTAGAGCGTTTTCACCGCCAGTTAAAGGTTTCCCTTATCGCAACAAACAACCAGACAAATTGGTTCACAGAGTTGCCACTAGTTCTTCTGGGCCTTAGATCCTCAGTCAAAGAAGACATCAAAGCGTCACCAGCTGAGATGGTCTTTGGCCAGCCGCTCAGATTACCGAAACAAATAGTAATTCGCAACAATCAAACTTTAAACCCTCAGAGATGCTTCCAAAAATAAAACAAGTAGTCGAAAACAAACAATCACTCATTTCACACCATAACACAAAATTCCAACAACACGTACCTAAGGAACTCAACACTTGTAAATTTGTCTTCGTTAGAAACGACACCATACACAGCAAGCTCAAGGAACCCTATGATGGTCCTTTTGAAGTAATCAACCGAAACCCAAAATACTTCACAATACTCAAAAATAACACTCATACTACAGTTAGTTTAGACCGTTTAAAACCAGCGGCAATTAATACAGACACAACAACTACAACACAATCTAAAAGAAAGGTACATTTTAATTTACTCAGAAATACAACAAGATTCATTTGAGGAGGGGGAATAATGTGGTGCTCTATTACATCACCACATAGAGTAAATCTCTACAGCCTATTTTACCTGTTCGTTACATTGATACTTACCTGTTCGTTACATTGATACTTACCTGTTCGTTACATTAAAACTTACCTTTTGTTATATTGTATTTATCTTTAGTTACATTCGTACTTACCTCTTTGTTATATTGTACTTACCTTTAGTTTCATTAATAACTATTATACTTACACTTGCCTATAAAACACTTGTTATAAAAAATTATTTTGAATTGTATTCAGTTATTATAATTTCAGAAATTTTCATTTTGAAAATTTTCAGTATTAAAAAGTTGTTCGAAGAAAATTGTCATTCAATAAAAAAATTGTAAAATAAAATTGAAATTTGTTTTAAAATAAAAAATCGAATTAAAACACAAGCACCAAAAACGCACTAACATCAAGCATGCTACAAAATACTGCTATGGCGACCGATTGAATTTTCGTTTGCATGTGAACGTAGCCACCATTTGATCCATAGTATCAACTCCACTCTTGGTTTTGTTGTAGTCTTCAATGATGTCAGGTTTCTTCTTTTCACTATTCTCATTTATGCTGACAACATTGTGGTATGTACTGAGTAATGTCACAAATAGGTACCGGCGAGGAACATATGACAACATAACTGCTTGCAATTTATGTTCATATACAACTTCTTTATGATAAATTGGCTTTTGACGCATGTCGAATAGAACTGAAGGAATTTCAGTCCTATTTTTCCTTATTGTTTCCAAAATAGTCATGCTATTCTTATGTAAATCTTCTGCCAATTCATACGAAGTGAAAAAGTTGTCACACGTTACATTTCTGTCAAAAAGTCCTTCCACCAAATCCAAAACAACACGCCGTCCGAGATTACGTTCAGGAGTGGCATTTCGATTCCGACCAACATAAATTTGTGTGTTGTATGCATACCAGCTTTTTGAGTCGCATAGCACCCAAATTTTGATGCCATATTTCGCCGGCTTGGATGGAATATACTGACGAAACGGACATCGCCCACGATACGGAACTAACTGTTCATCTACGGTTATGTTTTTTCCTGGTGTGTATACAACTTTCAAATTATGATTCCATTTATCGTATACATTTCGAATCGGTGCCAATTTGTCACGTACAGAAGTAATTGTAGATGCAGTGTTGGCTATACGTTGTTCGCGGTCATCAAATCGAATGCAACCATGAATACGCTTGAACATTTTCAAAGACATTGTTGCTCAAAATATTGGCCGACCAGTTTCGTCATTCCACAGTTTAGTGACACATTCACCGTATGACCGATACACACCAGAAAGCAGCAACAATCCAAAGTATGCGTGCAGAGTGTCCAAATCAATGTTTTCCCAATCGTCTTTGTACTTTTGTACACCATATAAATTCGTCATGTTTAAAATAATATTCTCAACCGGTTCAAGGAACACGTGAAATGCAGACGAAACATCAACTATAGTAGCAGCTGCTAATGCTTTTGGACCTGAATTATAACAAAAATTAAACATATAATGAACATGAACCCATATTCTAATTCGCACATTTGGGCAGGGGCTTCAAGATCTTATTTGGAGCTTCTGGACCGAATTCAACGTCGTGCGATATATTTGATAGGAGATGAAAGTATTTCATCCTCTCTCAACTCTCTTGAGCATCGACGTAATGTAGGTTACATAAGCCTTCTGTATAGGTATTACCATGGGAAGTGTTCAAGGGAGATACATGGCCTGACGCCACCAGCTCGTGTGTTTCCCAGGTCCACTCGGGCAGCTGTCCAAGCCCACCTCTTTACCATAGCATCGATGCCTAACAGAACCTCGCATTACCGCGATAATTCGTTCTTTAGTCGCGCGGTTAAGTTGTGGAATAGTCTCCCTGCGAGCGTGTTTCCCGGCAGTTTTGAGCTGTGCAAATTCAAAACAAATCTTCACCGACACCACTCCATCTATCCACCCTCCAACTAACTATCACCCATCTTCCGAATCAACACAATGCTTACGCATTTATAGGGGCATCCCCTGAGCGTTGGTTCAGTCTAAAAAAAAAAAAAAAAAAAAAAAAAAACAAAGGGGGTAGGTTTTTACCTGAAGTGAAATTTTCTGCACGTCGAAATGAATTTCTTCGATCTATTTCAAATGGTTGCGATGAATATTCAATTTGCTTATTTGTTTAAAAATATTTTTTTTCAGGATTTGCTGCATTTTCTTCTGCTAAATTTTGCTCAAGTGGCTCAATGTCGTCTTCATCCGAATGCACGCTAACTTCACTTTCATCATTCTCCTCGTCTGATAATGCAAAATCATCGTCACTATTGCAAGAAGATTCGCTCGCTTCGCTTTCCAAATCGAAATCCATTTCTAGTTCATCTCGCTGCCTTCTTTCACGTAAAACTCTATACATTTTTTATCAAATACTTCGAAACACAACCAAAAATCAAATAAATGCGCAAACAAACTTCACTTATGTGTGTTCCAGAACAAACTGAATTTCATAAAACAAAAAAATAAGAGCGTGATATAAATCCACTCACAAAAATAAGTGGCAATTCCAGGTACCTGCTTATGTGTATGCGCGCACATACACAGGGACCGATTCGTAACTATAACTGCACAGGCAAATACAGTAAGGGTACAAATTCAAAAATGGGTTTTTTTTGTTTAGGCAAAATAATTCTACTTTGCAAAGTACAAGGTCATTCCGCTGAACCGTTTTTATTTTATTCAAGGTTAAAGATCAAAATTGTATGCGTGCGCATACAGGGGACCGATGAGGGTTAAGTACAAGGTGGCGCAAAAGTAACCTTGCGATGTTTTTTGGCTGTAATTTAAAAAAAAATGAAAAACTTTGATTCTTCTTTCGGATTATTTTTATTTGGTCTTTTAATTTTTTTTACATCAAGTCGAGAATATGATGTCATGTAAATGGCTGCCGCCACAGTTGATTGTCATTTAAGCCCTTTTTATGGCATTTTTCATCACTTCGGCCAAAACTTCCGGCGATAGGTCCTCACATTCTTGACATTCATATTGTCTTTAAGAGCTGCAAGAGTCTGAGGCTTGTTAACATCAACCCGCGACTTCAAAAAGCCCCACAAAAAGAAGTCTGGAGCGGTCAAATCAGGCGATCTTGCTGGCCAGTGCAAATCGCCAAAACGGGAGATTAGGCGCCCGGGAAATGCATCCTTCAGCATATCGGTTGTGGCACGTGCAGTGTATGCCGTTGCACCATCCTTTTGGAACCACATGTTTTTCAATCCCAATTCATCAAGTTGCGGCAAAAAGAACTCGTTGATCATTGCTCTGTAGCGCTCACCATTCACAGTAACCGTTTGGCCCGCGACGTCTTCGAAGAAAAAAGGTCCGATGACTCCTCCAGCGAAAACAGCACACCATACAGTGACTTTGAGCGGGTGTAATGGCTCTTCGTGGGTTACACGCGGGTTACACGCGGATTTTCAGTGCCCCAGAAGCGTAAATTTTGCTTATTTACGTACCCGCTAAGATGGAAATGGGCCTCATCACTCATGATTATTTTTTATGAAAAATCATCTTCCTCTTGGTGGTGATTAAGGATGGCTTGAGCGTATGTTAGACGCGATTGGCGGTCAGCAGCTAACAGCTGATGCACCGTTTGGACTTTGTACGGAAACATCTTCAAATCTTGTACCAAAATTCGCTGTAAAGACCGTCGACCGATACCCATTTGCGTGGCACGTCGTCTGGTCGATGTCGACGGCGCTTCCATGACATCCTCGGCTACAGCAGCAATATTCTCTGCAGAACGGCTACTCCGGGGTCAGCCACGCTTTGCAGCATCTCGTGTTGTGCCAGTCTCTTCGAGGCGAGCGGCTTAACGTCGCAGTGTTTCACCAGTAGGCGTTGGACGGCCAGGAAATCTGCGACGAAATTCACGTTGTGCCAAAGTCACCGACCGATTATTGGTCAAATAAATAGTCACCAATATTCCGCGTTCTGGAGCAGTGTAGCGCAACATTGTTTATTAACGTGTATTTCGCATGTGTTTAATACACAAATGTCAAAACAGAACTGACGTTAGGGGCCAATCGCAAAATTTATAAGGTCTTAATGGGTGTTCACATTTCAAACTGCTCATTAAATAGTTTGTCAAATCCAATAGAGCAACGTGAAATTTCCATGAAATTCCCACGAAATTTGATGAGTGTGAACAGGACAAAACTCAAAACAACGTCAGAGTTTGCTCTGACATCAGAAAACACTCACATGGTAGCAGGGAGGCATCTGATAGCACCACGAGTTTCATATGGCTCCTGAATTAGTGCAAAAATAACACCATTTTCTAAAAATAACTGTCCAAGGTCACACAAGATTGCTTATGCTCCCTGACAGTTTAATTGCATAATGTTTATGCTTAGTAATGTCTAGAACTCTGACGCTCAACTGTGCGTCATCCCTAGAAAAAGCAATTTAGGCAATGTAATGCATTTTTGCATTTAGCTTCATCATGTTCCTGGCCACATCGGTAGCAACCATTATTCTTATTCTTACAGTTCCTGATCATATGGTCAAATCCTAGGCATCGGTAACATTCCATAACTGGTCCTAACTCTTTCGATTTAGATGAAAACCATTTGATGTAGCACCGTTTTGCTTCAAGGAGAGTATTATAACAAGGTCACTGCACTCTAATAGAACATTTAATTTGCGATTGCCGTCGGACATCCACGGAGTCGTTAAGAAGCAGCACTTCTTAAAGACCTATATAATAATATTTTTAGGCTTAAGGTTCATATCATGCATAACAGTAGTGAATTCATCAGGATTGAGCATGGAATGAGCCTTAGCAACACGTATTTTCCATTCTTTTGGCTTATTTTTATAAACCTCCAGGACTACCTCTTCAAATTTTTCATTATTTCTAATCTTTTTTAGTTCAGCCACGGAATGGGAATGAATTACCGCACCACCACCACGTATTGGCTTCACCTCATGTACCCTTACTCCAAGAGTGGGGCCAACCTCCTTACTACCGCGTCAACAACGCCTGTGATTTTGCATCAGCTTTCTTGCTGTGCATAACCAAGGACCATGTCTCAACCGGCTTTGCCTGCTGAACAGCTTGCAAGGACACAGGTAGAACAGGCTGTGCCACCGGAGGAGCCAATGTGCTACCCTGAGCGCCTACAACAGGAGACGAACTATCTTTAATTGGCTGAAGCAGGGGCGTACCGAGGCCATTTTGATTTGGGGGGTATCAATGTATTTCGGCCGACTGGATACCCTTAAGGCCCGACTTTTTTTAAATACAGCATAGTTAAATTATATAAAGTTACTCATCCGTTCGATCAATATAAATAAATCTTAAGGGGTCTTTTTCATTTGAACGGCCAAGAAAAACACTTTGTAATTATTTTTACTAAAAACTTTTTTAATGATGAAAAAAAAAATTGTATACATCAAAATACGTATAATTGAGTATGTTTTGAATTTTTTTTGGTTTGGCCTTTTATCTGCTCTTTTAAGCTTTTCACATTTCGGACATCATTTTTCGAATCCAAACGATTGCAACGATTTCTCAGCTTTTATAACAGGTAACTGAAAATTTTTTTAGTTCATCTAAACGATAATACTTGAAACTATAAGATTACGTATTATCAGCCACCTAAACTTCATACCTGTTTTTGGCGCTATTTTCAAAGCAAAAATTGAAAAATTATTCTATATTTTTACATTTCTAACGCTCCAAAAATTCGAGTTTTAGGCTTTAATAGATGATTGAAGGTAATAATCTTAGAGATTTTACAACAATAAATATAATGCAAAACAGTTTCATGCTCAAACGGACTTTTTCGTTAATCTTTGGTACCATTTTAAGAAATCCTGAAATTTTAACCCACATATAGTAGCACTTTTATAGTAGCAAAATTTATTTTCGTTTGTGTTTTAAAATTCATAGCTTATACATATGTGTTAAAAAATAAACAGGGCTTTTAATTTCTTTAACATTTTTTCTCTTGATTTTTTTAAATTAATTAAAAAAGTTATGTTTCAAATAAAAAATGCAAACTTAATTTTTAAGTATAACATTTAAGTATTAATTCTTCTTATTTTTAAGGTAGCCCCTTTGCTGCGCAATATTATCTTAGTTAATAAGATCAACTATGTCCTTTTCCGATGAAAGTGTTAATAAGTCATTAAGACGTGAGTCACTTTGCTTGGTTCTTAAATAATTTTTAACTAATTATGTTGATTTTATATGATTTAAATACAAATTCTAAATGTTTTATTAATTAAATGTTCTAACTTTGACCTAAAGCTCAATAAACGATTTTAAACTATCAAACAACTAGAATTTGTATCTAAAACCAATAATGATTTAAACTATCAAACATATAGAATTTGCATTTAAATTATATAAAATCAACATAATAAATAACAAGGTCATTTAGAAAAAACTTTAATTTTTAACTTATTTTAATTTTCTGAACATTCTCTCATCTGGGGACAAACCTTTACAATGTAACATGTCTGAATGTCTCAACCTGGCGAGGCCAGCATAATCTTTGTGAAATCGTCTCAAGTCGACTCAAACCTTCACGTGGTGTTTCCTGGGCAACGTCAAAACTGACAACCGTTAGTTTGGCGGCTAATCTGAGTGGCGGGCCTCCCTAGGCTTAAAATAGGTTGTGTGTCGGGTTTGAAGCCCACCCGTAAAAACTCATTTCAATGAAAACAATTAAGAAAAGAAGAAAACTGATCCCCAAATCTGATGACGACTTCCGCAAACGAAAAACTGATAATGAGTTACGGATATGCACCTGGAATGTCCGAACCGTTAATTGGGAAGGTGCCTCTATCCAACTGACTGATGTCTTGGAAAGATACAAAGCTGATATCGCTGCTATCCAAGAAATGCGATGGAAGGGACAGGGTTGCATTCGTCATGCACCCTGTGATATCTACATCAGCGGCAATGCGGAGAAGCACGAGTTTGGATGCGGATTTTTAGTTGTCAAGAGACTACGGCCCCACGTCCTGCGATTCACACCTGTGAAAGAACGACTTGCCATCATCCGCATCAAGGTTAAATTTTTTAATATAAGCCTAATATGTGCGCACGCTCCGACAGAAGACAAGGACGATGAGATCAAGGAAATTTTCTACGAGCGCCTTGAAACGACGTAAAAATCGTGCTTGGTAACTTCAACGCTAAGTGGGCAAGGAAAATATTTTTGGTCCAACAGTCGGAAAGTTCAGCCTCCACGACAACACCTCCGATAACGGAATGAGGCTGATTGACTTCGCCGCAGCACGAAACATGGTCGTAAGTAGCACTAGATTCAAGCATCTCAATATTCATAAAGCCACCTGGATGTCCCCTGATCAAAAGACCAAAAATCAAATTGATCACGTTTTGATCGACGGAAGGCACTCTTCCAGTATATTGGATGTATGCACGATCCGTGGTGTAAACATTGACTTGGATCACTATCTTGTAGCAGCCAAGATCCATACACGTTTGTGCGCAGCTAAGAATAAGCGCAACCCTACTGATTGGCTACCACCGCCCTCGCCGAAACCAGTGGTACGAACAGGAGTGTCGCAACGCCACTGCAGAGAAAGACGGTTGTAACGCCTACAAAGCCACCCTGCAGTCGGTTGTACCGCGCACTGCTAACGAGCGATACAAAGAAAAGAGGAGGGAAGAGTGACGTATTTTCAGGCGGAAAAAAAGAGAGGCAGAAAAGTGCGAGCAGGAGAAGATTGGGATGTATGGTGACAGGAATGAGGCCTGAAAATTTTTCGAAAAAATAAGACCCCTTGCCGATGGTTTTAAAACCGGGGCCTCTTCCTGCAAGGATGAAAACGGGAATCTAGTGACAGATGTCCAGAGTACACTGACGTTATGGAGGGAACACTTCTCTAAGCTTCTAAATGGCGACGCTGACAACAATCCCGCCAATAGAGATGATATTCCGGAAACCCCAATTTCGGATGATAGCGTCGAGGTTCCGCTGCCCGACTATGATGAAGTTCTGACAGCTATAGCTCGGCTTTAGAATAACAAAGCCGCGAAAGCAGATGGCTTACCTGCTGAGCTGTTTAAGAACCAAATCGAAGCTCTACTTAAATGCATTCACGATCTTCTATGCAGAATATGGTCGGAAGAATGCATTCCGAACAATTGGAATCTCAGTGTGCTCTGCCCAATCCACAAGAAAGGCGATCCCACTATCTGTGCCAATTACCGTGGGATAAGCCTTCTTAATATCGCATATAAGGTCCTGTCGAGCGTTTTATGTGAAAGATTGAAGCCTATTGCAAACGAACTGATCGGACCTTATCAGTGTGGCTTTAGATCTGGAAAGTCCACCATCGACCAGATTTTCACGCTAAGACAAATCTTGGAGAAGACTCAAGAAAAACAAGTCGACACCCACCATCTTTTTGTCGACAACAAAGCCGCCTTCGACAGCCCAATAAGGAAGCCTCCTGTACTCCACCGTGTCTGAATTTGGTATTCCTGCAAAACTAATACGACTTTGCAGGATGACACTGAGCAACACCAGCAGCGCAGTTAAAATCGGTAAGGACCTCTCCCCACAATTTGTTACCAAACAAGGTTTCAGACAAGGTGATTCCTTATCGTGCGACTTTTTCAACCTAAAGCCTAGTACTCTATTTATTGTTGCGTGTACTTTCTGACTTAAAGTTTGTTGCGAGGAATTCCTATGGCAACGTTTCTCAGAAAGATTCAGAGAATATGATTGGAGATTTCATATGATATCTCTCTTTTCATTTCAAATAAATAGGCAGTACAATTAAATTGTCGTGAAAAAATGATGCTCAGAAACATGTTGCGATCATTTAACGCTGCGGAAAAGAGTACTGCTCTGACGAAAATTTTGTGAAAATTTCCACGCTTGTTTTGCAGCTGTCATATCTTGTATAGAGATTTGAGTGGAATTTCACATGAAGCTGAACAGACTACTATGCTTAATGATCATCCGAAAAGATCATCCGAGCTGCTGATCTGAGACGTAGTGGTACAATATTCTATAAGAGTGTTATTCTGCTTGCGTATGCTGATGACATCGTTATCATTGGCCATAATACGCGCGAAGTCAGAGCAGCATTTTCCAGATTCGAAATAGAGTCAAGTCGAATGGGTCTGGCAGTGAATGCAGATAAGACGAAATACTTAGTGTCAACAAACAAACAGTCCCAGCGTCTTGGAACCCACGTTACAGTTGACAATACCTCCTGCGAGGTTTTGAAGGGCTTCGTTTATTTGGGATCCAGCAAAAACTCAATCAACGACATCAGTATTGATATCAAACGAAGAATAACTCTTGCCAACAGGTGTTTCTTTGGGCTCAGTAGGCAATTGAGAAGCAGAGCCCTCTCTTGACGAACGAAAATCACGTTCTATAAATCTCTCATCATGCCCGTCCTACTTTATGCATCACAAACCTGGACGCTGAGCAGTTCAAATGAAAATACCTTAGGAGCATTCGAGAGGAAGATTCTTCGTAAGATCTACGGACCAATCTGCGTCAATGGTGAGTACCGAATACGGTGGAATGATGAACTGTTTGAGCTGTACGCTGACATCGACATAGTCAAGCGCATTAAAATCAAGCGACTTCGCTGGCTTGGTCATGTCCAGCGCTTGAAAGACGGTGCTCCAGTGAAGAAAACATTCGATTCGGTACCCAGCGGTGGTCAACGCAGAAGAGGACGACCGCATCTTCGTTGGAAAGACCAAGTAGAGGACAACCTGACGAAGCTTGGAATTTCCAACTGGCGACAGCAAGCGAAAGACAGAAATGGCTGGCGCAAATTCTTAGATGAGGCCAAGACCGACATACGGTTGTAGCGCCAACTAAATAAGTAAGTAAGAACATTCTCTCATTTCCTAAAACAGTAACAGGCACTGTGCACAGCAAACGCGACATTTTGTTAACTGCAGGAAGAGATTTTTTTATTGCATTCTGAAACATTAGCTCTACCCGATAGAGTTTCTACGCCTTCGCTTAGATCATAGAATGCTTCAAATTCCGCTTTCAATTGAAGTGAATCCAACAAACAATTTTTTGGTAACAATTTTATTGATTCTAGAATTCGCTTTTGGGTCAAGTAAGTAGAAGATAGAATTGGATTAAAGAGTTCATACAGAGGCTCTATTGTTTCTAAGCAACTGCTTAAATTTTCTCGCATCAGTGAGGTTATCTTATCCAATACAAGTTCAAATTCTCTTCTATAAAAACAGTTCATCGAAAAATAAGCCGAGTTGGCATTGTTATCATCTAAACGTTTGGGCACAAAACGACGGCGATGGCGAATTGAGAATTTATTTTCAGCATCAACATTAAAAGAACTCAACATTATCCGTAACTTTAGGGTCCAAATTTATTTTTTCTAATGATATAAGGGTACAAGAAATAAATTTCATAGCATCTAAAATATTCAGTTCAACGGTTTCAAGAGATTCCGTCAGGAGTTTCATATTTACTTGCATATTTTTAATAAAAACAAGACTTATAATAAAGTCCACAGAAATGAGTTGGTTTGATAGCGAATATGCAGCATTTCAAGTCCACTTGTCAATTTTCTTAGAGCTTTAGGAAATTTCGTTTCATCAACATCAACAATGACATAAAATGATGCTTTTATAATAAATGAATTTTGAATGCAAATTTAAAAATGGTGTTCTTTTGGCCATCATCTCGAGTTTAAAAGTTAAAACGGACCTTTTTTTAATAGTTTGACTAAGTCCTTTAAATTCATTATTTATTTATTTTTTATAATTGTATTTAAATCAAAATGTTAAGTCTATGAAATTTAAAATTTTACATCAGAGTTCTTGGGCTAAGAAAATTTCTTTAAATATGCTGGCCGATTTCGATCATTAAATTTTTTATTACAAATGTTGGGTATTTTTGAAAACAAATTTCAATCTCAGAAAGTTCTAAAAAAATAATTAGGTTTTAAAAAGGGGAATATGTGTGGCGACTGAGTAAACCTTTGTTCGTTTGGGCTTGTTTTATTCCACTTATTTTTTCAACTTTTTGACAAGGTATTTGTATCAGGGACTGTTATCATTAAGCTATTTCCAAAAACTTAAGCATTAATCATTATTTTATGATTTTCAAGTTTTTGCAGTGATATAAAAATAGTAATCTAATTTTATCTTTTAAATCTTAAATAACAATCATTATTATTTTTTTGGTCAAAAAAAAAAATCATTTTTGGTTTTTATTTTTGGTCAAGGACACGATTGCATAATTGGACTAAAAATGATTGCACATGTTTTCGATATGGTCTCTTTTACATTACTATGTATTGCTATTTCAGTACTTTTTTAACAAAATTTATTTTTACGACTTAAAATGAGTTGGCCGACTGAAGTTTGTTAAGGGTACGACTTAAAGTGAGTTGTCCTAACGAAGTTTGTTTAAGATAAGACTAAAAATGAGTTGGCCGACTGAAGTTCGTCTAAGGTACGACTGAAAGTGAGTTAGCCGAGTGAAGTTTGTTTAAGGTACGACTAAAAGTGAATTGACCAACTGGATATAGTTTTGGGTATGAATTAAAATGAAATAGCCCAGTAAAGTTGGTTTTTTTTACGAAAATGGCAAAAAAGGCACGACTGGCTTTGATGCGTTCATAATTATTGTTAATAAAAATCAATATTTTAAAAATTTTTAATAAAAAATAACAATTAGGCCGACACTAAAAAAGTAATGAGGGTAGTCTACCCCTTAACCCCCGCTAGTTACACCCCTGGGCTGAAGGTTATTTCATTATGAGTTTATTTATTTACTACCAGGTGGTTGCCATTTTCGTGGAATGGCCATAATATCACACTAATGAAAAATTAGCGTTGTTATGGTATAGTTTAAAAAATAAAACAAATATTTTTACATTGCATGTAAGAGTGGGATATAAATAAAAAAGAACCTTAATTAAAACTACATTTATAACTCGTTCGTGTAGGACCCAAGAAGAAAGCATGGGGTTAATAACATTCCGAAAAACAAAAGTTTGTGTACATAAAGTTTGCGTCAATGCTTCTGTTTTGCGTAGTTGAAATAAAAAAACAATAGCCTAAAACAACTGCGCAAAAAAATAAGGCTTTAAGAAACCTTTTCATTAGTAGATTAGTAAGCGTGAATATTTAAAAATGCGCGGAAACGTAAATTTTCCACACACAAAACATTTGAGTCAATACAATTCATGCGCACTGCAAAGAGATAATTAGTAAAAAACTAGACTAAAATGTTTATAACTTTACTTTATTTCACTTTTATCCAAATTTTTTCATTTTGAAATTATAAATTTATCTATAAATTTTCAAAAATTATGATAACTTAAATTGAAAATGAACACTAAAATATAAATTTATTTAATGAAATAAAACGAGCTATAGGTCAGATTTTTTTCGTAATTTATTTAAATTTAATCTCCAATATTTCGTTTTTCGGAACATTTCAAGAATAGCGATAGTTCTAATTTTTAATTTCTTAAGCGGATTATATGAACTTATCTTGACTTAATTCGAGTAATGTAGACTACCTTATCTTGACACATTACTAATAAGAAACAACAATAAAAAATAAATTAAGTGGTAGCAACAACCAACGCCGACAGGACTAATAATAAATTTTCATTCCTAACATCCAAAAAATATTTTTATTAATACAGCTAAAAATTTTACCAACTAGATTTTCGAAATAAGTTATAAAAATCTCCACAAGGACAATGAGATTAAGATTAAAGATATTTTAAAGAAAAACTGTTTTTCAGATTATTTAATTAAAAAAACAATGGTTTAACATAAAGACAGAATAGAAAATAAAAAATTGACGACAAATGACCCTCCCAAAAATTAATAACATGACATATATTCCCGGTTATCCAGAGAATTTTAAAAAGTCCAACATTTTTAATAAGGACCATTTTTTAATAGCTTTTAAAACATCAAACACTTTACACGAACAGTAAGTGTAAACTGGACAAGCAGGAAAAATCTAGACGAGTATAGCAGGAAATAAGTCAGACTTTAAATCACTTGACAAACCTTAAGAACAAATAGCAGCATTAGCATACATTACAATGGTATCAAGTCTGGACATGGTTCATTTATAAGGTTGTGCCACTTGAGAGAAATGTACTCTTTTCTGCCTTTGCTTGAACTGTCAACAATGCTTTTCTTTTTTCTATGCATAGTAGAACTAGACAAGGTAGTGTTAGGGCGGAGAGCCAGTGACCGAAACTGTCAAAATATGACAGCCCATACAAAATCTGCAACCGATGAGAATACGATAAGAAAGCAAAAATAGGCAAGAACAGCAAAATGGTTGAATTTGACAGTTATGGTCACTGAGAAAGAGAGCATATTCAGCCCTAACACTACCTTGTCTAGTTCTGCTATGGTTCTATGCATTCTTTTTCTTGATTTCTTTTGAATTTGGTAAAATCAAAGTACTGCAACAAGAGAAAATTTATAGGAGGCGATACATGCTTGAAATTCTTAGGGTTCCTTAACAATTGAGATTAAATTTTAAGACTGTCACGGACAGTTGCGCTCACACCTAAAGACACCTAATAAATAAAGAGCAGAAAACATAATAAACAACAATGCATAAAAAGACAAAGCAAACAACAATTAGTCATTAAGGTCCATCGTCAAGTTTTTTTAAAAATCAATGCAAAATCAGTACATTTATTTAATTTTTGAAAGTTTCTGTATTTTAATTGTTATGTTATGTGATTATATTGTAAAAATTTGTAATTATAGTATATTTTTAGTTTTTCCCTGATGATGTTTTATAAACAAAAACGAAATATTGGAAAATAAATTTTAATAAATTTTAATATTAATTTATATTTTAAATTAATATTAAAATATAAATTTTCTCCTTATTTTTTTGAGAAAAAGTGTCCAAACTTCTAAATATCATCAATCGAAGTCTAAAAATAAGTTACAAATGCTCAGACTGCTTATTGACTTGAAATTTTTTCCGTTACGAGAAAAATGTGGTGGTCGTTTTTCCGACCAGCAGCGTAAAAGGTGATCAAATATGTTAAAAAAAATCCTCCAATAGCCTTCAATTATTGGTTAGAAATATGTTGAGTGTTTTTAAAATTTTGTCATCATTGTTCTGCATTACTAGTTTTATAAAAATTTTTCTTATACAGCCAATAAAGGCCACGAACGACTTAGCTTAAAAATCTTGAACAATTTTTCAATAAACCTTTAAGAAAGTAAAGGTTGTTTTTTACAGAGTGATACAACTTTGAGTTGGCATCACTGCTTTATTTGACCACCCATTTAACAGTTGATAGTTGCTTTTTATTTAGTTTGCTTTGACATTTTATTATGGATCGACTTACATCAGAGCAACGCGTGCAAATTGTGGAAATTTTGAATCAAAATATTGGTTCTGTTCGTCAAACTTATCGTACACTTAGTCCATTTTATGGCGTACATTATCTTCCTTCAGAGCTGCTAATTCGAAGAACAATAGATCGTTTTCGGACCACATTAACTGTTACTGATAATGTGCATCCCGTGAGACGCCGAACAGTGCGCACTGAGGAATCTGTAGCCGCTGTACAGGAAAGCATTGAAGATGATCCTAATCAATCAATTCGTCACCGTTCTCAGCAACTGTGGTTGTGTCCTTCCACTTTATGCAAGATTTTACGAAAATATCTTGGCTTAAAACCCTTCAAGATTCAACTTGTGCAGGAATTAAAGCCAAACGACCATCGTATGCGCCGCCAATTCGTCGAAAGGGCTGAAGCACAAATTGATATTGATTTTGAATTTCCATGGAAAATTGTATTTTCCGATAAAGCCCATTTTTGGTTGAATGGGTACGTAAATAAACAGAATTGTCGTATTTGGAGTGAGGAGAATCCACAAGCTTTTGTCGAAACACAATTACATCCACAGAAAATTACTGTTTGGTGCGCTTTATGGGCTGGCGGAGTCATTGGCCCATATGTCTTCAAAAACGATGATGGTCAGAATGTTACTGTTAATGGTGAACGGTATAGGAACATGATTCGAAGTTTTTTCGTACCTCAATTAGCTGGCATTAATCTTGCTGATATGTGGTTCCAATAGGACGGAGCCACATGCCACACAGCGGGCGCTACAATTGATTTACTCAAGGAAACTTTTAACGAAAAAATAATTTCACGAAATGGCCCAATTAATTGGCCCCCAAGATCGCGTGATTTAACCTCATTGGATTATTTTCTTTGGGGTTATGTAAAGTCACTTGTCTACGTCGATAAGCCACAAACAATTGAACACCTGGAAATCAATATTCGAAGAGTTATCGGCGAGATACGGCCGCAAATGCTGCGAAAAGTTTGCGAAAATCGGTGTTCCAGATTGCGCCTTGTATGCACCAGCCGTGGCGGCTACATGGCCAAAATTGTATTTAAGCATTAATGTCATGAAATTTGATATCCAATAAAGCTAATTTTATTTATATTAAAAATACAATTCTATGTTTTATTATGATTTAAACTGCTATCACTCTATAAAAAACACCCTTTACTATTACAGTGTGTACAAAATTAAAAATAATTTTTTTCGTTAGAATATAGTTATTTAAGGTCTTAAGAATACGTATACAAAACTTTAGAAAAAATTATCAAATAGAAAAAACTTATAACATATATTATATTCATATGTCGCGTGATATTGAAGAATCTTTGAATCTGTAATCGCGTTTTTCTCGAATCAAGCTTTTTCGAATCGGCTTCTAAGATATCTGGTGTTCTGCTTGATCGATTTCGATGAATCTTGATTCATTGTGATCCTTATAGACTCTTTTAAGCAATTGACCTATCAATTGCAAAAAAACTTTTATATATTTTTTTGTATGGCTGAAAGTTTCGGCACAAAAAGTGGGTTCTTCTATATTTATTTTTCAACGCATGCCATTTTTTTAGTTATTTATTTTTTTTTTTTAAAGAATGCGCTTTGGTTTTTTTCTTTCAGAGGCTTTGTAAATGCTGGAGACGAGAAGCCAATTGCAACAGTTCTTAAAACTCGCTAACTTCAACGCCCAGTAGAAAATTAACAACACCTTGTAATAAAGTTTTGGCGAAATCGCAGGATCGCCATGTAAAGTACGCGTCTTTTTTTTTAAAAAAAAAGAATAAAAAGGTTCTAGGACCTGCCTAATTGGTTGCCGGCGAAGTTCGCCTCTGGCGCTATTTTAAATATCCTTTTTTATGCCGTTCACTTAAAAAAGTGCAGAGGCTAAAAAGGGTTTAAGTCGGCAGCTATTAAAGCTCAAGACTTATTAAAAATGAAAAAAGTTGGCAGTGCTCAAAACTAGATTGGCTTTTTTTGAAATTTGTTCGTTCTTTTATAGTATGTTTAACGGTATTTTGTCTTAAAACTAGTCAACAATTGTTTTTGTACTTAAAAAGAAAACATAATCATATGTTCTTAAATTAGTGTAAAAGTAATAGTAGAATATCGTATACATATTTGTAATTTAGTAATAGTAGTTTAATTTGTAATAACTTAGATTATTAGAAAACGTAAACATAATGTTGTCATATGTTAAAATATTTGTGTAGGAGTAAAAGTAAAAATGTAATGTCACATATTTTGTATTCAGCAATATGAGTACATGTGTGTAAATGAAATAGATAGTAGTGCTTAGTATGAGCATATGTTCTTATTGTTATAATATTATCTTAGTATAATATAGTAAAATAGAATGAGGTGATACGTACCGTAAAGGTGTGTATCTGTTTAAATAGGTTTTATAGTTGTTTGTTTTGATATGATTTATAAGTAGTTTATAATGTCAAAGTGTATACATTACACCCTCACCCTTAAGATAAAAATTAATTTGAAATTTAAGAAAAATTAATATTTGTTTTTTTTTTGTGGTTCAACTTATATAATATTTTAATATAATTCATTTATTTACAAAATTGAAAATTTTAAATAAAAACATACAGTTTGTTACAAATATTTATTTAACATGTTGTTATGATATTCTTTTAATTTTCCATTGATATTAATTATTGAGTTTACTCCTTTTTTGTTTACAATTATAAATGGACCAATATAAAGAGATTTATTTATTTTCTATTCATCCTTTTTATTAAAACTTTGTCTTCAATATTTAAATTTAACGGATTTATATTTTTATCTTTTTCAATTCTATTAATTTTTGCAATATTTATTAATTCTTTTGCTTTTTGTAAAGAAAATTTTAATCTATCGCCCTTATTCTTGAACCCGCGCTCGCTTTCAAAACGACGTCAAAACAAAATTGTTTTATTCTGAAAACTTTCAATTTCGACGTTGAGATCTGCAGTGATTTTTCATGTCAATTGTTGAGCAAACGTCGTCAAATAAATATTTAAAGTTTTGATCGTCGCAATGATCTTCGACGACAATTCATTGGTGAAGGCGAGCTCTCGACGACGATATTTACTCGACGCGGATTCAAGAATAGGGGTGTATGTTTTAATTCTTGAGCGAAGTTGTCTGTATTATATACTACTAGCTGAAACCCGGCGCGTTGCTGCCACTCTCCCTATTCAAACGCCCATAAAATGTTATCAGTTAAACAGCATGTCTAAATTGAGGTAGAATACTGAATTCCGAGACTGTGCGACCTATATCCACAAAGCCATTCGATATAACAAATTAGGGTTGTATAGGAAGTGCCACGCCCTCTTGATCAGCGCTCATAGAATGTAATCAATTAAACTGCATGTGTACATCGAGGTTGAATACCGAATTCCAAAACTGTGCGACATATATCTCCAAAACTATTCGATAGCACAAATTTAGGTTGTATGGGAGGTGCCACTGCCCTTTTCCTTACGCCCATAAAATTTAACCAATGAAACTGCATGTGTAAATTGAGGTCGAATACTGAATTCCGAAGCTGAGTTACCTATAACTCCAAAGCTATTCGATATCGCAAATTTGGGCTAAGTTGGAGGTGCCACGCCCCCCGACAAACTCTAAAAAATTTAATCAGTAAATCTGCATGCGTAAATTTTGGTCAAATACTGAATTCCGATGCTGTGCGACCTATAACTCCAAAGCTATTTGATAGCACAAAGTTGGGTTGTATGGAAAGTGTCACTCCCATTTTCCCTACGCCCATAAAATGTAAGAAATGAAAGTGCATGTATAAATTTAGGTCGAATACCGATTTCTTACGCTGTCAACCTATAACTTCAAAGCAATTCGATATTGCAAATTTGGGATGTAAGGGAGATGTCAGGCCTCCCTGTCCAACGCCCATAAAAAAAAAAATCATTGAAACTGCATGTGTAAATTGAGGTCAAAAACTGAATTCCAAAGCTGAATTCCTATAAATTCAAAGCTATTCGATATCACCAATTTGGGTTTTATGAGAGGTGCCCCTCCCCCTTGTCCAACTCCCATAAAATTTCATCACTGAAACGGTACGTCTAAGTTGTGGTTGAATACCGAATTTCTAAGCTGTGCAACCCATAACGCACAAATTGTTTTTATATTAATGGGAGGTAAAAGAAGGTGTGGCATTTCTTCTTAAACCATCTCGTACTCAAAGCAAAGCCACTTACAAAATTTGAGCTCAATCGGACCAACAGTTTCGGAGTATTGTGATATTTCCAAAAGTAGGCGTAGATGAAATGTGACAACGCCCGTTTTTATTAAAGTTAGTGACAGTCATCATAAGAACTTATTTACCAAATTTTAATTTAATACGACCAAAACCTTCTTAAATATAGCATTTTTATTGATTTGTGGGCGATAAAAGGGGTGTGGCATTACTTTTTTCCTAAACCTTTGCGTAGCAGTTACGAACAAACCAGTAGAAGGAAGTATCCTATTTGGTCTAGTCGTTATCAAGTTTTAAGCATCCGAACAAATCACGATTCATTTTTATATGTACAGATATTGATTTGTGGGCGCTAAAAGTGGGCGTGAAAACATTTATGTATCGTGACTGCCTCTTGGAGCACCTACACAGCAAGTTTCAGTATAAAAATGTGTAGAACTCCGGAATTGCCATGATTTCGAAAAAGTGAGCGTATATATATTGCGACGAAAAAGTTATTTTTGTACAGTTACTGACAGTTACCATCTGAACAAAATGATAATATCTTAGTTTTTACGATCGAAACCGTCTGATATATATCCCTTATTTGGTTTGTGGTCGATAGCGCAAAATTTGGCTTGTATGGGAGGAACCACGCCCCCTCGTCCAAACGTTACCAAACCTCACAGGAACAATCTATCTCCTCGGCAAACGTTGTTCTGCCACAGACCGCCTTACTGCTATACACAAAAATGTCAAGAAATGTCAAAAATATATTCACCATTTTCAGTACAGCTGCCGAAAGTAGCCATGTGCACTAAATAACCATATTTTAGTCTAATACGATCAAAACCGTGCGAAATATAGCATTTTTGTTGTTTTGCAAGCGGTAAAAAGGGGTGCGGTAAAATGTTTCCCTTGAGCCATCTCGTAATCGAAACAAATCGACTGCCCAAATTTCAGCTCAATTTAGGTTAAGCCTTTCGCACTTTACTTCACTGGACGCTAACTCCCCGAAAAGTGAGTTTAACTAAAGTAGGGCAGGCCTATTTTTAGTGACTTGCCGAGAGTAACCATATGTACTGAATTACAAAATTTTTGTCTAATACGACCCAAACCGTTGAAATAAAACGTTTTCATTGGTTTGTGGGCGGTAAAAGGGGGCCGTGGAGACCAATTTTTAGTACAGTTGCTAACAGTAAACGTACAAACTACTACTTACATACTTAGTTGGCGCTACAACCGTATGTCGGTCTTGGCCTCATCTAAGAATTTGCGCCAGCCATTTCTGTCTTTCGCTTGCTGGCGCCAGTTGGAAATTCCAAGCTTCGTCAGGTTGTCCTCTACTTGGTCTTTCCAACGAAGATGCGGTCGTCCTCTTCTGCGTTGACCGCCGCTGGGTACCGAATCGAATGTTTTCTTCACTGGAGCATCATCTTTCATGCGCTGAACATGACCAAGCCAGCGAAGCCGCTCGATTTTAATGCGCTTGACTATGTCGATGTCAGCGTACAGCTCATACAGTTCATCATTCCACCGTATTCGGTACTCGCCATTGATGCAGATTGGTCCGTAGATCTTACGAAGAATCTTTCTCTCGAATGCTCCTAAAGTCTTTTCATCTAAACTGCTCAGCGTCCAGGTTTGTGATGCGTAAAGTAGGACGGGCATGATGAGCGATTTATAGAGCGTGATTTTCGTTCGTCGAGAGAGGGCTCTGCTTCTCAATTGCCTACTGAGCCCAAAGTAACACCTGTTGGCAAGAGTTATTCTTCGTTTGATCTCAATGCTGATGTCGTTGGTAGAATTAATGCTGGATCCCAGATAAACGAAGTTCTTCACAACCTCGAAGGAGGTATTGTCAACGGTAACGTGGGTTCCAAGACGCTGGGACTGTTTGTTTGTTGACACTAAGTATTTCGTCTTGTCTGCATTCACTGCCAGACCCATTCGACTTGACTCTCTTTCTAATCTGGAAAATGCTGCACTGACTTCGCGCGTATTATGGCCAATGATATCGATGTCATCAGCATACGCAAGCAGCATAACACTCTTGTAGAATATTGTGCCACTACGTCTCAGATCAGCAGCTCGGATGATCTTTTCCATCATTAGGTTGAAAAAGTCGCACGATAAGGAATCACCTTGTCTGAAACCTCGTTTGGTAATAAATGGTGGGGAGAGGTCCTTCCCGATTTTAACTGCGCTGCTGGTGTTGCTCAGTGTCATCCTGCAAAGTCGTATTAGTTTTGCAGGAATACCAAATTCAGACATGGTGGAGTACAGGTGCTTCCTTATTGGGCTGTCGAAGGCGGCTTTGTAGTCGACAAAAAGATGGTGGGTGTCGACTTGTTTTTCTTGAGTCTTCTCCAAGATTTGTCGTAGCGTGAAAATCTGGTCGATGGTGGACTTTCCAGGTCTGAAGCCACACTGATAAGGTCCGATCAGTTCGTTTACAATGGGCTTCAATCTTTCACATAAAACGCTCGACAGGACCTTATATGCGATATTAAGAAGGCTTATCCCACGGTAATTGGCACAGATAGTGGGATCGCCTTTCTTGTGGATTGGGCAGAGCACACTGAGATTCCAATCGTTCGGAATGCATTCTTCCGACCATATTCTGCATAGAAGCTCGTGAATGCATTTAAGTAGAGCTTCGCCTCCGTTCTTAAACAACTCAGCAGGTAAGCCATCAGCTCCCGCGGCTTTGTTATTTTTAAGCCGAGCTATAGCTGTCAGAACTTCATCATAGTCGGGCAGCGGAACCTCAACGCTGTCATCCAAAATTGGGGTTTCCGGAATATCATCTCTATTGGCGGGATTGTTGTCAGCGTCGCCATTTAGAAGCTTAGAGAAGTGTTCCCTCCATAACGTCAGTGTACTCTGGACATCTGTCACGGTTTTAAAACCATCGGCAAGGCGTCTTATTTTTTCGAAAAATTTTCGGGCCTCATTCCTGTCACCATACATCTCAATCTTCTCCTGCTCGCGCTTTTCTGCCTCTCTTTTTTTCCGCCTGAAAATATGTCTCTCTTCCCTCCTCTTTTCTTTGTATCGCTCCTTAGCAGCGCGCGTTACAACCGACTGCAGGGTGGCTTTGTAGGCGGCGTCTTTCTCTGCAGTGGCGTCGCGACACTCCTGGTCGTACCACTGGTTTCGGCTAGGGCGTTGGTAGCCAATCACCTCTTCAGCAGCCGCACGCATGGAGTTGGAAATGTGAGTCCACTGCGCGCATATATCATCGATTGGAGGAGTGCTTTGAAGCAGGAGTGAGAGTCGAGTGGCGAAAGCATCGGCTGTCTGTTTTGATTGCAGCTTATCGACGTCTAGCTTTCTCTGTGTAGGGTTGCGTGTATTCTTAGCTGCGCATAGATCTATCACGGATCTTGGCTGCAACAAGATAGTGATCCGAGTCAATGTTTGCACCACGGATCGTGCGTACATCCAATACACTGGAAGAGTGCCTTCCGTCGATCAAAACGTGATCAATTTGATTTTTTTGTTTTTTGATCAGGGGACATCCAGGTGGCTTTATGAATATTGAGATGCTTGAATCTAGTGCTACTTACGACCATGTTTCGTGCTGCGGCGAAGTCAATCAGCCTCATTCCGTTATCGGAGGTGTTGTCGTGGAGGCTGAACTTTCCGACTGTTGGACCAAAAATATTTTCCTTGCCCACCTTAGCGTTGAAGTCACCAAGCACGATTTTAACGTCGTGACGGGGGCAGCGCTCGTAAGCATTTTCAAGGCGCTCGTAGAAAATTTCCTTGATCTCATCGTCCTTGTCTTCTGTCGGAGCGTGCGCACATATTAGGCTTATATTGAAAAATCTAACCTTGATGCGGATTATGGGAAGTCGTTCGTTCACAGGTGTGAATCGCAGGACGTGGGGCCGTAGTCTCTTGCCAACTACAAATCCGCATCCAAACTCGTGCTTCTCCGCATGGCCGCTGTAGTAGATATCACAGGGTGCATGCCGAATGCAACCCTGTCCCTTCCATCGCATTTCTTGGATAGCAGTGATATCAGCTTTGTATCTTTCCAAGACATCAGTCAGTTGGATAGAGGCACCTTCCCAATTAAGGGTTCGGACATTCCAGGTGCATATCCGTAAATCATTATCAGTTTTTCGTTTGCGGTAGTCGTCATCAGATTTGGGGATCAATTTTCTTCTATTCTTGTTTGTTTTCATTGAAATTGGTTTTTACGGGTGAGCACAACCCGACGCACAACCTATTTTAAGCCTAGGGAGGCCCGCCGCTCAGATTAGCCGCCAAACTAACGGTTGTCAGTTTTGACGTTGCCCAGGAAACACCACGTGGAGGTTTGAGTCGACTTGAGATGATTTCACAAAGATTATGCTGGCCTCGCCAGGTTGAGACAGTCAGACATATTACATTGTTCCATCGCCCCCAGTTTCCCGTACAAACGTACAAACGTACAAACTAAGCCAACATTTTAGCTCAATCGACCCAGTAGTCAATTTTTATGGTTTCTTAAAAAGTGGGTGTGGCTATATAGCGCTGACGCCCTTTTTTAGTACAATTGCCGAAAGTAACCATACAAACTTAAGTATCATATGTTAGTCTCATACGGCCAAAACTGCATGAAATATAGCATTTTCACTGATTTGTGGGCGCAAAAGGGGGCGTGGAAACCAATTTTTCGTACAGTTACTGTCAGTAACTTCACAAACCAAAGTAACAAATTTAAGTCTTATACGACCAAAACCGTCTGAAATAAACCATTTTCATTTATTTGTGGGCGGTAAAAGGGGGCGTGGAAACCCATTTTTAGGACAGTTGTCGACAGTAACCGTACATACTAAATTACAAAATTTTAGCCATATACGACCCAAACCGACTGAAATATAACATTTTTATTGATTTGGGGGCGGTAAAAAGGGGGTGTGGCAAATTTTTTCCTCAACCATCTCGTACCTGAAACAAATCGGCTGCTAAAATTTCAGGTCAATCGGTTCAGTAGTTTTGGAGTCTATAGACATCACACAGCCAGACACACATCGTTTTGCTTTATATATATATAGATATTGATTTGTGGGCGTTAAAAGTGGGCGTGAAAACATTTATAAATTGTGTTCGTCTCTTGGAGCACCTAAAGAGCAAGTTTCACTGTAAAAATGTGCAGAACTCCGGAATTGCCATGATTTCGAAAAAGTGGGCGTATTTATATAACGACCACGCCCATTTTTTGTACAGTTACCGACAGTAACCATCTGAACAAAATCCCCAAATCTTAGTTTTTTACGATTGAAACCGTGAGATATTTTTCTTTTTTTTTGTTTGTGATCGATGGAGCAAATTTGGCTTGTATGGGAAGTACCACGCCCCCTTCTCCAATTGTTACGAAACCTCACAGGAACACTCTCAAGATGTGGCTTTATTTTCCCTAAAAATTTCATAAAGATCGGTTCAGCGGTTTTGGAGTCTATACGTGATATAGCCACATACCCACCCACATACCCACCCACATACCCACATACCCACATACATACATCCATTTTTATATATATAGATTGATTCGAAATGATTATCATGTGGAAGATTTGCTAGTTTTACAAAAATTAGCTCAAATGGTATATAATTAGTATCAACATGGGACGTTGTATTATAGGAAAAAGTGAAGTATGGGATCCATTGGTCCCATTCTTCATTTTTTTAAAAGTTTAGCAAATATTCATTTAATACTCGATGGTTTCTCTCTATCGAGCCTAGAGTCTCATGGTGATATGGAGTACCCAATATTTGTTTACCGTTCACAAGACTGCATATTTCCGACATTAATTCATTGAGAAATTCTGTACCTCTATCTGATTTTAAAATTTTAAAGTGACCGTATATTAAAATAACATTTTCAATTAATGTTTTAGCAACATTTTTTGCGTCTTTTGTCTCCATTGGACATGCTATTACGTACTTTGTTAAGTCGCACTGACACGTTAGTATATATCTGTAATTGTTGGATAAGCGTAGAGGACCTACTGTGTCGATAGAAACGACTTCAAACTGCTACTTGGTGTGTCTGTCATTGTTAAATTTTCTTTTGTATGTTTAGTGTGTTTATTTAATCTGCATTTATCGCAATTGAGTATGTAGTTTTTTATCATTTTATTCATATTTTTCATATGTATTTTTGTTTTAGTTTCATTATTGTTTTTCTTATGCCGAGGTGACCTCCGTGTGTCGAATTTGATTTTTTTTACTTTGTCGACTATTCGTTATGGTTCATTGTAAATTAAAATTTTCAAATTTTCATTTTTTCTTTTTAAATTATTATAAATTTCTTTGAATTTATCCATTTCAATGGTTTTAAATATATCATCATTTCTCTTTAGCGCTAACTCTTCAATTCCTAAATTATGCATTTTTGATGATAGTTTCTCCAAGGTCAGCGGTGTGAACAGTGGATTATCACTTCATCGTATAATTACTTCCTCATCATTAATTTCAAATTTAGTATTCTTAAAATTTTTTCCTGTTATGAACTTTATATTTGTTTTTCATTCTTTTAATTTCTGATATACCTAAATTGTATACGTTTGACGAAAGCTTCTCCAAAGTCAGCGGTGTGAACAGTGGATTATCACTACATCGTATAATTACTTCCTCATCATTAATTTCAAATTTAGTACTCTTAAAATTTTTTCCTGTTATGAACCTTATTTTTGTTTTTTCATTCTTTTAATTTCTGATATATCCAAATTATATACTTTTGATTATAGCTTCTCCTAAGTCAGCGGTGTGAATAGTGGATTATCACTTCATCGTATTATTATTTCCTCATCATTTATCTAAAATTGGGTAAACTTAAAATCTTTTCCTGTATTGAACCTTAATTTTTTCATTTTTTTTTTAATCCATGATGTACAATCCCACACAAAAGGTTCATGACGCTTTTTATGGGAATTACAATGCGTTTTGTTAAAATCAGTATTTTTCGTATGTTTATTTCTTATCATACCTCTTGTAATAGCTAGAATATTTTTGTCATCTTCTGTATTTATTGGAATCATAGCCTTTAGGGAATCGCTGTTTAATTCTTTCCGCGATAATGCGTCAGCATTAGCATTAATTTTTCCTTTTTTATAAATAATATCAAAATCATAAACACAAAGGTCTAATCTTATGCGTGTCATTTTTGATGACGGATTTTTATGTGAGAAAAGAGACAGTAGTGGGCAGTGGTCTGTTAGAATCGAAAATTTTCTACCGTAAAGGTAGGGTCGAATGAAATTGATTGCCCAGTGTATGGCTAAGAGCTCTTTCTCAATAATTGTCTTATTCAGATCATGTTTTGCAAGAAATTTGCTTGCGTAAAAAATTGGTAAGTATGAGCCTGCTTCGCCTTGCGATAAAACTGCACCGAGAGCATAATTAGAAGCGTCTGTGGTGAGTATTTATATGCCAGATATGCTTTTTCTAATGAACTTCTCAATTCTTCAAATGTCGTTGGCCTATTTGAACGTCCTAAAATACTTCGTACTTGTGCCGTTAATTTAAAATTGTAAACATATATTATGAAAATTTCTTTGTCTTCATATTTCAACATGTCATATAAAAATTCTGTTTGGACTATAAAATCTTCCAAATGTGTAAAATTTTCTTTAAAAATTTGTAGTTTTTTACCTACTGTATTTATATCAAAATTAACCATATTTAGCAAATTATTTTCTTTTAATACTTCTTTAATATTTTTTCTTTTATTAGTTTCAATTTTATATGTTACAATTGTTTTTAATAATTCTTCGTGAAGATTATTAAATTTTAGTTTTAAAATTTCATAATTTTCATTTTCTTCAATTGAAATATTATCAACTTCGATTTTTAGATTCTCAATGTATTTCAATTTGAGTTCTATATATTGTTTTGAAAATTCTCTGTGTTTACTCTTTTTTAAGTTCCTTTTAAGTTTTTCAATCAACAATATACTATTTTTTAGCGTATCCATTCATATATGCATACCTATTAATTTTTCATTATCTAAAAATTTTATATTTTCTTAGCAAGTGCCAGTAGCAAATTTTTAATTTAGTAGCAGCAAGTGTTCGTCGCTGAATGCGAATAAGCATGAAAGAAAATGTCAGATAACTAAAAAATAGATATTGCAAAAATGTCGGCTTCGGTTGTTTACGTTCGCGAATCGTTTCATTAAAAATGTGTAAAATTCAAAGTGGTTAGTTTTTTAATTAATATTATTAGTTAATTTAATATATAATGTATTTAATTAATATTCGTTTTTGCGTTTTGCGGTTGTTTTATGTGCAGTGAAAAAAGTGAAAATATTACAAAAATAAATGTTGCAATTTGTATTGCTCAAAAGCAAACATTCAAGCTAAATAAGTTTTGTGCGCGAGTGAGTAAAGCCGATATGTATGAAAAATAAAAAGGATGCATAAGAAAGTGAAAATTAAAAGTTATTTATTCATTGCTTACATATTCATTGAATATATAAAAATAAAGTAAAATATTTGATAATTTGTGCAATTTTTAAATAGTGTTTAAAAAATGTGAAGAATTAAAGAAAAATTGGAAAAAAATAAATGAACATTTAGTTTGTGGCTATTTTTTTTTTTTGTTCTGCAGCGGCTTTCTTATGCTACGCTCCGGTTCGTGCATTTGTCGATCCGCTGCGTTTTGCCGTCGGCAAATTAATTGATGCGCAGTTTACAGGATCGCCATGTAATAAAGTTTTGACGAAATCGCAGGATCGCCATGTAAAGTACGCGTTTTAAAAAAAAAAAAAAGTAAAAAGGTTCTAAGACCTGCCTAATTGGTTGCCGGCTATTTTAAATATCCTTTTTTATACTGTTCACTTAAAAAAGTGCAGAGGCTAAAAAGGGTTTAAGTCGGCTGCTATTAAAGCTCAAGACTTATTAAAAATGAAAATAGTTGGCAGCTGTTAGAGCTCAAAACTAGATTGACTTTATTTGAAATTTGTTCGTTCTTTTATAGTATGTATAACGGTATTTTGTCTTAAAACTACCCTCCAGGAAATGGAAACATTCCCGGATATAAACAGGAAGCATTCCCTTCCATTGGGCACTCCATTTCTTTCTTTGCATAGCATGTCATTAAAGGGAAACATTCCTCTCCGCTGTCTTTAAAAGTCAATTGGAAACAGTCCTCTCTACTGTTCTAAAAATTAATATGGAAACATTCCTCTCCCTTGTTATAAAAATGACCGGCCAGGATTCGAACCCGGGTCCTCTGAGTGACAGTCAAGCGCTCCACTATCGAATTCTATAAGCGGCTAGGAAACAATGTTATTAATATTTTCTGTTGTCATTGCTTGATAATAAGTTAAAGTTTCCACATGCATTCTTAAAAAAGCGGTTTGGAAACAACATGATAGCAAAACTACCCTAAGGCTTCCGAAAGATACGATAAGGAATGTTTCTTTATCACTTTTAGATGAAAGCTTTCCGATTTTTCCTGGAGGGTAGTTAACAATTGTTTCTGTATTTAAAAAGTAAACATAATCATATGTTCTTTAATTAGTGTAAAAGTAATAGTAGAATATTGTATACATATTTGTAATTTAGTAATAGTAGTATAATGTGTGTGAGTGAGTAGACTTAGATTATTAGAAAACGTAAACATAATCATATGTTAACATATTGTGTAGGAGTAAAAGTAAAAATGTAATGTCATATATTTTGCATTCAGCAATATGAGTATATGTGTGTAAATGAAATAGATATTAGTGCTTAGTATGAACATATGTTCCTATTGTTAGAATTTTATCTTAGAATAATAAAGTAAAATAGAATAAGGTGATACGTACCGTAAAGGTGTGTATCTGTTTAAATAGGTTTTATAGTTGTTTGTTTTAATGTGATTTATTAGTAGCTTATAATGTAAAGGTGTGTATATTACAACCTCTACAGACAAAAATTTTTTTTTTATTTCCTCATGAATAATTCTTCATAATGTAAAAAATTTGAATCATTAAAATTAATAATGCTAGGTACAAAAAATTAATAAAAAATGTGTTTTTTTATAGCTACGCACTGTAGTAGTACCTATAAATTAAATACTGGCCAAATATTAAAATGAATCTTTAATTAATATATGTATTAAAACTTAATGCTCAGTTCGTATTTATTTTAAATACTTAAATTAAGTATAATATCAAATTGATACCAAAGGTAACAGTATAAAAATTTAATACAAAATTTTATTCAATTATAATTATTTGCAGAATGTCTTTAAAATTAAACACAATATCACCATAGTATCAAATTGATTCCAAAATTATAAAACATCGTTGTAATATTTGAACTGTATTAAAATGTAAAGCAATATACATTAAAAAAAATTTAAATTAATTGAGAAGTATAAAATTTAATACATTTTGTATTAAAAATCTTAGCAATATTTTGCTTGTATTAAAATATATTTTAAGATTTCTAACAGTGCACTAATTATGAATAATAAGTTTGTTAGAAGCATTTTAATTTACTTAAAACACTTAAACAATGGCTTTATATTATTAAAAATAATGTAGTAAAAGTAATTTAAACACTTTAGGTTTAGTTTAGTTATATTTAAAGCATGATATATATCAATGTCATTAATGCGTCATAACGAAGAATACACATATCGCATCCGGTATCAAATAGTGCATTAAAGGTGCAACCATGAAAAGTTATGTCGACAAAAAGCATTCCACCTTTTGTCTTTTCCCTTTCCCCTTCAGTTGTTTTATTGATCCGCTCAGTTTTAACTTCAACATTTCCTGTTTGCGCGCCACCACATTGATGGGCGTAATGACCCTTTGCCTTACACTTAAAACAAGTAATTTCATTGCTGCGACATTCTCGAGCTAAATGACCCTCTTTAGCGCATTTAAAACATTTTTTTGTTGTGCCGCTCTGCTGACATTTGTCGACTTGCTTGTTTTCTGATAACGCTCGCAAACCACTTGCCTTATTTTGTACCTGCTGAGGACCCCTGATTCTCTCATAAACCCGTATTTGTTCCTTCAGTTCTCTTAAATTCTTCGCTTGATATAAATTTGTCTTGTTGGACCTAGAATCCGGAATACATTCAATGAAATATTCGAGCACGCTTTGCACAATTTTTTTCCAAAATCTCCAATCACTGACTCTTTTAGTGCGCTCCAGCTTCGAATACCCACTAATCCTCTTACGAATAGCTTTGCTGCTCCTCGCAATAGTTGTTTTGCATATACATATTTCTGCAACTCACCCCAGCCGATGCGGTGGGCGTGCGTCCTCAAATTCCTCAACCCACTGGTTTACTTCTTCTAAATCATTTCCCGAAATGAAGACACACTGTCCTTTATATAGCGTAGAGTGAACGACGGTCTCAGCTCATGCGCACTCACAGGTGCTGGGTCAGTGTACACTGAATTTACCGATTCATTGTCGCTCATTGCCTCTCTATCCTCTAAGCCCAAGTGCTGTAACAACCTATCCTGTAAATCCCCCTTTCGCCCAATTATGCTTAGGTCTAGTTTCCTTAACTTTTCTTTCAATGCGTCCACTGTCATTCTTTTAATGCTATTGACATCCATTTTTTAGTAATCTATATATATAAAATAGGATGTGTGTATGTATGTAACGTATGGACTCCAAAACGGCTGGGCCGATTTTGATGAAATTTTCAGGTAATGTTCATCTTGGTACGGTGGGTAACATAGGCTATATTTGGACCCGATAGGTGGTGCTGGGGTGGACTTATATCGAAAATTTGAATTTATGGACCAATTTAACTGAAATTCGGAATGTATGTTTGTTTGATCATAAGAAAATAATTTGTGTATAAATGGACACGGTAGGTGGCGCTGAAAATTCGATGGCGTGAAAAATATATAAATACTTTTAATTTTATTTTATAACGAGGGGAGTAGCGAAGCACACCGGGTTCAGCTAGTAATATAATAAATTGATACTTGAAAAATTAATATGAAAGTTTTATTTTTTAAGAGTAAAAATATTAAAATTTTAGAATATTTATTGATATATTAAGTAATTCATTAATAGCAAGTGAATCTTGATAGGTATGTGTTTTTTTTTTTTTGTCTTCAAGCAGCTGTAAACATTACAAATTTGATTTAAAAAAACAATTAAATCTCTCAACTCTTAGCGTAAAAATTTCTTCAACGTGTTCCAAATTGTCCATTTAATGTTTCATTTATTTTTAATTTGCATATATATATATTCTATTTATTAAAATTAACAAATAAATTCCAAAATCGGCGCAGAAATCACTGTTTGTCTTTAAATTTTGTGCAAATAATGAACATTTCTTTTGTTTGGGCTTTGAAATAAATATTTTGTTGGTATTATGGTGACATTGCTAAGAAATCGCCCATTGCTAATAATTTATTTTAGTTAAAAATTATTTTCTTTAAATAAATACAAAACACAATGGATCAATTGAAAGACTGTTTCCATTAATAGTTTGTAATTAAACGAACAATTCAAAATGTTGATCTTACTCCGCCTGTGCTGCATTTATTTCGTCCAACTCGCTTACTTTAAATTTGTTGTTGTTTTCGCGGGTAAAATAAGAAACTGGAAATTGAGAGAGCTTCTTTTACCTGTGAAAACAACAACAAATTTGTCCGTGTCTGCTACGTGTGACATGCCCCTTACTGTGCTTCTGTCTCCTTTGTTGAAATAAAGGGTGGTTTTTTGCTGTGGTTTCGTCGCTCTCAATTGCTGTTTTCTATTTTTTACGCTATCACTCGCTGTGCTGGCACTCTTTGTTCAATTTTGCAACAACAAAGACATTAGTTGAAACTTTTGATGACAAACTGCGGCTGCGAAAGCAACTCAAACACACTTGAGTGAGAGCAACAAGCAAAGCTGATGAGACCAACGATGTGGATTTGACGAACGCACGAATAGAAGACGAACGTAGTTGCCGACCGATTAGCTGTTTTCTGCTACAAAGCAAAACACACGCACAAAATTGCCAAAAGTTGTTCTTGTTGCTGAGCAAACTCTGCTGTTAATGTTGCACGTGCTAAAATTCACAGTTGCTCTAGAAATTTCTTAGCTTCTTTTTTACTTTTTAACACTTTATTGTTCTAGGGATAAATTTCACCAAGCACTGTTCTTCACTGTGTCCCGGTTGAGCCCCCAATTTGTAGTAAAAGTAATTTAAACACTTTAGGTTAAGTTTAGTTATATTTAAGGCATTTATTAATCATTTCAATTCATTTAAAATATACATATTCACATTGTAGAGTAGCTTTGTAGTACATTTATTTGAACACTTTAGGTTTAGTTTAGTTTTATTTCAGACATTAATTAGTATAAAAGAACATTCTTTAGATTTAGTGCAGGTGTATTTTAGACATTAATATATATTTTAGAACTCTCATTAGATTTAGTTTAGGTGTATTTAGACATTAATTAATAATTAATATTCACTTGCAATATATGTATTTTACATTTATTTAAAACTTTCTTTAGGTTTAGTTTAGGTATATTTTAGGCGTTAATTGATAATAAAAAGTCACTTTTTAATACATTCACATTGTACAGTGACACAGTTAAAATTAATTCCAATTTGAATTAGCAAACTGCCAATCATTATATGTTATTAGTAGGGACTGGAATCTGATGCAAATGCATGTTTGCAGTGGTCACCATGTTAAGAAAATGAATAGAATATCTTTGCGATTCAGAAAATTTCCTTTAAAATAAATGGCATTCAATCGTTAGTGCATATTTTTGAATATTTCTTTTAAAGTGCATATTTTACTATAAATGCATGTTTTTTGCATATTTTCTTTAAAATTCACGTTTTCTTTGAATATTTTATAAAATATTTTTATTTTTTTATTTAATTTTCTTCATGTTCAATATTTTTCTACACAATATAACATGAATAGTAACGTTGACACTCATATTCTGGGAGCTGGATTCAAGTAGATCTTAAATCCAAAAGAATATTGAAATCGGTGGAACCGTCATCCAGCGGTTTTGATTTAAAAAAATCACTTTTTCGCCAAAAATCATCGAATTTTGTGAACTTTTTATCAATCTAAAATAACTACCTAAAAAATGGATACAAATGAAAAGTATCTGGGCACCTAAGTTATAAATAGGAATGTTTTTAAATTCAAGATATTTTTTAGTGCAACAGTGTTCAGAATTCGGTCAACATTTTGGGTACTTTTCACTAAAATCGCTACTTGAAAAAACATTTTGTTGTCTCTGCTAACACGGCAATATCTGTAGAAAAGTAAATTAAATATATGAGGCCTATAGAATAAAAAATCTACTCTTTTACTTTTAAGACAACGAGATAAGTATGAGCGATTATTCTCAAGAGCGGTCACCATAATTCAGCTTCAGATTCAAAAAAATTGGTTAAAGCATTTTGTGTCTGCTTAATTTGGATCGATAAACAAATTTTCAGATATGATTGGCTAATGTGGAATAGAAGAGTTTTGATTCCATATCACAAAATACATATTTATAATTTTGTTAAACTTTCTTCTATTTTTAAATATATTAACAATTTTTTGTTAAATCAATAACTGTTATTTTTCGTTGCTGGTTTAACTCAGAAAAACATACCAAGAGACATTGCACAGTTCAATTTGAACTTGAATGAGTGTAGATTCATTTTTTGGTTTTATAGTTCGTGTTGATTTTGTTTTCCGTATTAAGTTTAAACTTGAGCTTGAAACGAGGAATAAAAACAAATTAAGTTAATATTTACAAATATTTTTTTGAGATTTAGGTGTTTCTTGGTAAGTACATGCATATTAAAAATTAAAATTTTTTTGTTTTTTATTGCATATTTTAAGTGCATATTTTCTTAATTTTAGGTGCATATATATGCGCATATATTGGATGTTTTTAGTGCATGAGATTCCGGTCCCTAGTTATTAGATATTTTAAGCGATCTTTTTAGTTAAACGACATAAAAACGACTGACTCGTGAAGCTTCGTTGGCTTGCGTTTTGTCTGTTTTCTTTTTCCGTTTCGTCCAGCTGTCAGGGTTGCATTAGTAATGCATTCCACTTCTGGCGGTCCGTGTCATTCCTACATTAATTTGAAAATAATTTAGGCTACTTTAACTTTTTACCCACAATAAAAACTATTTAAGATATAAAATTTGCATTTACTTTTGTACAATAAAGACCGTATACCTCTGCATTAAATTCATTTAAAAATGCAATAAAATCAAATATGTTCATTGCTTCATTTGCAGCGAGAAGGCTTGGAAGTCATACAAAATATAAGTTTTATATTTTATATTCTATTCCAGTTAAGTAAATTTATTTTAAATGTTTCTTCGTAGAGGGTTAATGTTTTTGGCTTGATTTAATAACTAGAACATTTCAGCATTCTATTACATAGTTCTTAAAAAGAATTAACAGATGTTCAAATATTAAATATCGTCGCTCACTTGTACAACGGCTCTAATTGAAATTTTTTGCTTTGTTCAGGAGACACAAAAACTGTGATAAAACCTCTGATATAAAATATTCAAATTTGTGTACATGTAGTTGTCTTCAAGAATGTAGTTTTGTAGTTCTATTATATATAAACTCTGCATGTATTACAAGTCCTATATAAAGTTATATCTAAGCTCTATTTAAAAAAAATTTCAATTAGAGCCGTTCTACAAGTGAGCGGCGATACATAAAATTGAATAAAAACTGTGAAACCAGGAATAAAAATTTACTTTCAAATAAGAAGTCTTTAAACTCTGTTCATAATTTTTAAAACTAAAATATTAAAACTATAAAACCGTTAAAATGCAGTTTTTATTAGCAGTTTTAATTTTAATGTGTAAGTAAGATTTTTTTTATGTGCACACAGCTTTTGAATTATTTAAACAAAATTATATCAAACTAACGAAAAATCGTGTAAACTTTCTTACAGGCTTAACATCAGCTTCAATTGCCAACATTAACGATCGCATGCGTGAGCACTTAACTAGCAATAGAACTAGACATTTAATTCCTTTGCCAGACTTTAATCAAACAATTGCTAACAGGACCAGGCAAATATTTGAATTAATAAATAGGAATAGAGCTAGAAATCGTATTTCTTTGCCAAACTATAATCAAACAACTGCAAACATCGATCGATTATATGAACTAATAAATAGCAATAGAAATAGACCCCTTATTCCATTGCAAGACGCTGTTGACACTAGTGATTAGTAAACTCGATACTTATTGGTAGCGAATATTTTGGTATCGAGTTACCTCGAAACTCGTTAATAATATAATGGTTAATAATATTATTGTTTTATTAAGGAAAATGTTAGAACACAAAAAAACTTGTATTTATTTTGTATAAAAATAAATAAATAAAACTATTGTAACAGTATATTTTTACTTATTTTTATGTTGCATTATATATGAAACTATGTTCACTAACCATATATAATAACATGTTGAAATATCCTTCTTTTCTTTTAAAATGGTTTGCACAAAAATTGTGAAAATATCAACTTCTTAAAACAAATAAATGAAAATACAGGCATTTTTTATGTAGCAAAAAAAAAAACTTGTACACTCTTCACATTACGCAGTATCGAAAGATTTACCGTTGTCAAATCCATTTTTTTTTTATTTGTCGACGCTACATGCAGTTTGCTTTTAATAGTTTAAATGTAATGTAGTGTAATTTAACGAAAGTTTTAGTGAAAAAAAATGGATGAAACTTTGTGAAGAGAAGAAGTGTTTGAAGAAATTTTGCTAAAAAAAATAATAAAGTCGCACTCTACGGTCAAATATATTATTGATTTGTACCAGGAATCTGGGTTTTAAGAAGGACAAGTGGAAGTGCAAAACCAAACAAAATGTTATCTCTACAAAAGCAAAGAAAAATAAGTCGAATACTTAACGATAATCCCAACAAATCCAAAGGGAAAATAGCGCAAAACTTCAACAAACACGGTAAACCCACAATCAGTACAAATTTTTTTGAACTCGAAAGGCTTAAGAGGGTATACACACTGAAACAAGCCACTGTTGTTAGCAAATAATACAAAGAATCGGCTGGAGTATGAAAAATAGTACGTCAGGAAACCAGTAGAGTATTGGAACTCAGTGAAATTTACAGCATAGCAAAAATTCAACAAATTTTGCTTCGAATGGACGATGTTTTTAGTGGAGAAAGAATGGTACAGCATTCAACCCTAAAGATCTTAAGCTACCCCAACAACACTCAATTCGTATCCGTGAATATTTTTTAGTATAAACACTTTCAACTTTTTTTTATTAATATAAGAAACCAATGTTTTTGATACACGCCCATTCCAAGCATAACGCAAAACGGGTACGTCTCATTAGAGTTGGGTCGTTCCGAACCTGCATAGTTCATGGAACTATGTTCACTCTCGGACATAGTTCCAATCGTTCCATCTGTACGATTTAAGCATAGTAGAATTAGAGAAGGTATATGCATTTTGGAATAACAGACTGCCGGAACTGTCAAAACAAAGTTGGCAGCTCATACAAAATCTGAAAACGATGAGAATGCGATAAGAAAGCAAAAATAGGCAAGAATAGCAAAATGCTTGAATTTGACAATTCTGGCTATGAGAAAAAGAGAGCAGTCAGAAATGCATATACCTTTACTAGTTCTACCATGGATTTAAGCATGTCCAAACAGTTCCGATTGCAATAAAATTTTTTAATTGAGCAACATAAGCTGACATCTCTTTCGCACTTACATAACTTAATCGAGTTGTTTGAGCTACGAAAAATAAGCCAATAATGCATGTGAAAGAGAGTGAAAGAAATAATAGATAAAATTAAAAATGATATATCGTCATTTCAGTTGTGTGCTTTGTTCAGCATTGCTGTTTATTTTTTCTTTTAACATATGAAACAGAACAATCACGAAATGACATTGAACATGCTTTTGTTACTTTCATTATTATAAAGAGAACTGCTGGAACTATATAGTTCCGCGAACATGCTTAAAGCTGATGAACTATAAGATGCAACTGAGTTTTGAGCTTATGAGGAACTGATTGGAAATTATGTTTGCTCGCTTTTCAGCAACTTTATAAATTTACTTCATGAACTTTATTTACTAAATGAAAATATTTACTAAATGATAGAAGTTCCTTTTTTTTATATAAACTAAAGAAATGTTTTTCTTTAATTTAAAAATATATAAATAAAAGAATAAAAAAGCAATTGATTTAAGACTAGTCAGAGCGATGTGTTGAAAATCTACATGGACCTTTACACATTTTCTCCGCAGTTCAACAAGCACACAATTCAAATAAATGCTTCAAATAGTTCTGCAGTTCAAATAAACAAAGGAACTAGATAGTTCCGCGAACATGCTTAAAATTCCCTCTGTAGTTCAACAAGCAGACAGTCCAAATAGTCTGTACAGTTCAAATAAGCAAAGTAACTAGATAGTTCCGCGGACATGTTTCCGTGAACTAGTTCCTTTCTTCAAAAGAATCGTTCCATGTCCGTTCCGTCTCTAGAACTGTTAAGCAAAAGCCTACGTCTCATAGCTTTCGATTTGTTTTATTTTTGGGCTATAGGTTCCTTTTAAAATTCTAAAAACATAAGTTCATTTATTTTTTTATTTGTCGCCATTCGTTGAAAAGTTATGGACCTTCCAATTCTGCAAATCGTCCGAAAACGCCAGAATTGGAAAATTTTCAATTAATTGTATCTACTTCAGTTTTAATCCAATTTTTATAAATGAGTTACTGTTACAAAGGTACAGGGTCCGCCATCGAACGTTTTTTATTTTTCAACTAGTCCTTATTACACTTAGCTCATGTCTGATTTGACATATAATTAGTTTTATCCTTCCGCTGAACGAATATGGTTGTGTATACGCTTGAACAACGCTGGGAAATATTGCGACATTACTTTGAAAATCATGGTAATGTTGCAGAATGTGTGCGAAAATTGCGTACGGATTTTGGAAGAAGAGAAGCACCGTCAGCTTCGTATGTTCGGTATCTTGTGAAAAAAGTGAAAGAAACTGGCATCCTCATCGATAAACCAAAGTGTGAAAAACCAAAAGCAGTAGCAAGATCTCAAGTGGAGGCATTAAAAGAGACTTCACGGCCAGTCAAACAAAAATCAAATATCAAAAATTTTTAATTTATTTTATTTTAGCCTACAGCTAGCTCTACATATACATTGAAAAAAACAGTAACATTCAATAGCTGCATTCCCGTGGTCCTTGATCTAGAGCGCGGCTCTATTTTATTCACAAAACAAAAACTCAATTAAAACCAGCTCGATTTATAGCTCTATTTCTGATCTTAAAATGCTGTTAAGTTTTAAGCATTTTTTATCAAAATGAACATTGTTGGCAAATCTAAATAACTATTCATGTTCCTATTTTGACGTTTCACCGCTCAATGGGCGTTTTGGTATTGTTGTTTTCTTTTGTTATTGTTCAAAAAACAGCTGTTTCAAAACTCTGATGACAAATTGATATAAAGTTGAACTAACGTTGTTTTACTGAGATTTGATCTGAACTAGTGCCACGGGAATGCAGCTAATGTTTCGCAGCGAAGCAAAGGGAGGGAAAGAACGATGCGTCAGCAGAGGAACTTATTGATGGTGGCTTGCTTATGTTTTCTAAGTTTCCTATCTTGTTATCTTTGCTGTCTGTATTGATGACGAGAGTTACTCGGAAAAAGACAATGACGCAAACCAAAGATTTATCCTCTATCAAAATCGTTCAACGCGTCTAAAGAAGTTTTCACTTCAAAAAACACATTGCCATATTTTTTATTGTTTGTCTGTTATGACTCTTGAAAACTATTATTATTATTTTTTTACGTTATTAGTCAAGTGTTTTTACATTGATTGACTTTTAAGGTGTCTGCACAAAACACTTGTGAATTTTTCTACAAAATATTTTAAAATCATGCTAAGTCGACTATTTTAAAACAACGTTAAGAAAAACCAATTCATCAAAAGAGCTCAAGAATCTTGGTATTTATTTACACTTTTCAACCACTTTGCGGCGATACAAATGGAGTGAGAAGGTTAATATGACTCCTTGGCAGCAAGCGTGGGTTATAATAAGACAGCTTTTATTGAGTCAAAAATCTAGTTAACAACACTGTTTTTATTGTATCCTTTGCGATAGTTGTCTCTTCAAAATTCTTTAATAGTCGCTTCTGCATTGTTACAGATTTGTTAAGCATCTGTAATTAACACACTTAAACGCTATTTTATAACAGATTAAATCATTGTAAATTTTAACACAGCTCTGTACTCTTGCCTTAACAAGTTCTCCTTCACTTTACTCTCTCACCAATCAACAACATTGCTAGCATCTAATTATATGTAGTTGAAATAAAATAAAAAAAAAAAAACGAAAATTTATTCCATTCAATTGACAACTTGATGTTTCAACATGAACGCCAATGCTTGAAGTCTATGGCCAGCTCCAGCATCAATTTTTCCCTGGGTCCCCGCAAACACACCAACCAATTTTACTCTAACGACGCGACCACTCAACGTCCTTGTTGGTATGATGTTGGAAAATCTCTTTTAATTGCCAATCGTGTGGAAAAATGAATTTTCCATCACATTAGTATTCTGTGGGTGAAATTCATTTATGAAGCACTCATTAGGAAATCCTTTTTTGTTAGCAACACCCGTTACACCACCACTCCACAACTAAGCCCGGAAGTACTTGATTCTGTTGATGCGGGTGCGGGTGCGGATGATGGTGCGTGTGCTTGTGTAGCTTCAATTACACAATATTTAACTGATGACTACCGATGAAACCGAACAAACTAGAATAGAGACCAGCCCATCATCACCCCAAAAACACGCTCTTTGATGAGTTGACTCAACATATTTTATGCTACGTAGATATTTCAGCTAAATGTTGCTTTCTCTTCTTCTTCTTTTTCTAGATCGGTAAATGTCGTTTTGTTGGCAAAATAAAAATCTGTTTATGTGTGTGTGTGTGTGTGTGTCTGTTGAGGAGGAAGTGTCTATAATTTTTGGTGTAACATGTTGTGAGTACGTGTTTCAATATGTCAGCATCCGTTGAAGTTGGTTGAGGTGTGGGTGCCGATGCTGGTGAGCTATTGCTAGGTTATTATATTGTTTTTGTTGTTCTTATGATTTTGTTGTTTTCGCTTGGAAGTGCTTCTAGATAGATCAATAGAGTTGATAAAGTGCCGGTAATTGAGTTGAATGTCAAGTATATCAGATGCTCATATTAGGTCTTTTTCCGTACTCAACGCAAGTAACTTGAAGTTGCTTGAAAGCGTTTTTTTACAAAATTTTGAAGTGCGAGAGAGAAGAATAACAAGAAAATGTCACAAATTCTATTACAATTTCTTGAAGTTAGTACAGAAACAGACCCATTTAATTGCATTTCCCTTTTTTAAGGCCAAAATACTTTAAATTTGAGCACTACGACATTTTGTCTATATTTTATTTGATGTGAGCTCGTTTTGCAATGTTTTAAATATCTTATAAAGACAAAAGAGCTATGTGAAATGTGAATTTGTCTTTTGTATAGAATTTTGAGATCACATCTATAATTGAAAAATAAATTAAAATTATTTACTTGCTGCTATTAAGAATAAAGCATAACATTTTTAAATAAAATAACTGTTATTCTCAAAGAATGTAATTCAGAAAGTATTTTTAATAATTTCGCATTTTTTTCATTTATACGAGCTGGAGACATATCAATTCAGCACAATTCGAGGACGCTAGATTTAATGGCGTTAATAGTTTCTTTATCCTTCGGCCCGTTTTTGAGAAATTGAAGGTTCAAGGTCAAGTACATGTTGATGCAGCTTTTTTTGGGAAAATCTTTTTTCTTATTAACTTTATCGACTACATGTCAATGAGTGAAACCATAAAAATTACCTAAAAAATAATTTCCTAAAACAGTTAAACCCTCGGGCCCAACTCTTATGGTCCAAATCGACCTCATAAATCAAAAACACCCCTTTTTTTTTTTGTACAAAAGCTTTGTTCAAACAAAAAAAGTACGTTTTTTTATGGAAAAATATTCCCCACATATAGTGGCTCTAAAACGACCTGAAAGGTATTAAAACTAAGTTTTTCATACATATTTTTTTTATTTTCTCAGATAAATTCATCTTTTTCTTCTGCTTCTTCGTGTAAATTCCAACAAATGTCTCCTAAGAGAGCATCTAGTTCTTTACCACTGTACCAGTGCTCGAGTATCGCCGTCACCAGATGGAAACGCTCGCCAAGCTCATCAGATTCACATCAAAAGCTAGATACTCTCTTAGGAGTCATTTTTTGTAATTTACATGAAGAAGCAGAAGAAATAGATGAATCTATCTGAGAAAATTAAAAAAATATGTATGAAAAACTTAATTTTAATATCTTTCAGGTCGTTTTAGAGACACAGACGGTTGGTTAATTTGGTTACTTACTTGTTTTTGTTCGAACAAAGCTTTTATAAGAAAAAAAAAGGATTTTTTGATTTATGGGGTCAATTTGGGCCATAAGAGTTGGGCTTCAAGGGTATTTTTTAAAGATCAAAGAACCAAGGCATGAGCCTTATACAAACAAGGTTTGGTCTTTGACCTGAAAGAAAAGAATGGATTATTTAGAGAAATTGATTGGAACCATACGTGAATTATTGATTAGGCGAAACAACCGTGAAAGGAAATTTGAATCGCTTTTAACGAGGCTAGTGTTATGCCTTAACCTCGTTAAGCATTTCCAGCCCTTGTTGTTCCTGTCCATTAACTCCACATTTTCCACAATTTAGCAGTGGATTTTTTTTCCATAATTCTTAAATGTGCAGGAAAGAATAAATTAAATTGAAAAGAACCATGCCCGAGCCCGGATTCAAACCAGGGACCTCTGGGTTGATAGTCTAGCGCACTCTCCACTAGACTACAAAGGCTGACATTTTAAGAAATGATTCTCCAGGAAATTCTAAATGTATCGACATGAAGTCGATAAAGTTAGTGAGAAAAAATTTTTTCTAACAAAAACTGCAGAAGGATTAAAAGGCGGTAAACGCCATTAAATTCAACGTCCTTGAATTATGCTGAAATGATATGTCCCTAGCTTATTTGCAAAAAAAGTGACCGATTCATGCACAGTGTAATTATTCATATTGCATCCAGATTAATATATTTGTACTTTGGCTACTATGGTTACCGTATTCAATAAGGGCTTTTAATCAATTTTTTTATGTTAAAGCTTATAGAGAAGAAATTTGACATTGAATTGTTAGATTTTTTTATTTCAGTAAAAAGTGAGGGTATTTCGAACGTTTTCAAATTGATATTATCGGCCTTTTTCAATGTTATCGAAAATATGTGCTACGTAAAAACAACTCTGCTGAGCTGGGAAAACAATGGAAATCACTAGGATTTTCTAAGTTTAGTCTAAAAAGCGACATGGATATTGTAGACTTGTAGGAAAGACTTGTAGCTTCTTTTAAAAATTACATGGAAAAAACTTTTTTATAGAACTAACAAATTTTGTCTAACATTTAATGACATTTCCAATGCATTAATTAATAGTACCCTGCCACTGGCATTGATGAGACGTACCCTGTATTTCTAAAATCCCTTCTTCCTGTGATATTACCTTTCATAACCCACATTTTCAACACCATCCTAACTACATCTATTTTTTCAAACAGCTGGAAAATAGCTAAAACTATACCAATTCCCAAATCATGCAACGACTATCGCCCGATAGCTATCTTACCTTTCTAAGGCAGTAGAAATATTACTTCATCGCCAAATTAGTACGTTTGTTAACAAAAATAAACTTATAAGTGATAGACAGTCTGGCTTTAGAGCTCAGCGAAGCTGCGTTACCGCACTTATAGACGTAGCTGAAAACATTCGTGCTGGTCTAGATGAAAACAAAGTCAGTTTTTTAATCCTGTTAGATCATTCAAAGGCATTTGACTCTGTCAATCATACTATCCTTCATACCAAACTTCCAAATTAAAGGGATCTGTCCTTGGGCCGCTCCTGTTCTCAATTTACATCAATGATTTACCTGATATTATTCAAAACTGTAACATTCATATGTATGCAGACGACGTTCAGCTGTATGCAAGTTGCAGTCGGAATCTTGAATCTTATTGCATAGCTAACATTAATAATTATTTAAGTCGAATAAATAAATGGGCAGGCGAAAACGGTTTATGTCTCAATACGAAAAAGTCAAAGTGTTTAGTTATAACAAAAAGACTAATAGACACTGCAGGTTTTACTAAAGTCATCCTAACCCAAGGTATTTTTGGGAGTATGTAAATACTAAAAGAAAAACAAGTTGGTATTCAACCAGCATGGAATTTGATGTTTTGAAATCTTATAATCCTTTAGAATCAATTTATATTTTCTCAAAATTTTTTCAAAATGTTTATGAAAATCATGCGTCTTCAAATATTCACAACAATTTCAATATTGATGACCTAAATATTGGTTCTCTAGATGTAATTAATGTCTCTGGTGACGATGTAGCTTTAGCAATTTCACATCTTAAGTCAAGCTATAAATTTGAACAAGGGGATCTCCCACCAATGTTTTTTAAACTTTGTTCTGTAAATATTGCTACTCCTTTAGCTTCTCTTCTTAACCTTTGATTTAGAAAAGGAATTTTTCTAGATGAATTTTTCAATTATTTGATCACATACTTAAAATTAAATTATTTGAGTACGTACAGCGAGTCATTTCTGAACTTCAAAATGGGTTGACCTGGTAGGTCAACATGTTCAAATTTATTGCTTATTTCCAAAAAAATAATTAATGCAATGAAAGACGGTATTCAGTTAGATGTTATCTATACTGATTTTTCCAAAGCATTTGATAAAGTTGATCACGTAATTCTATTAAATAAACTAAAAAAGTTCGGACTGTCGGATTCTTTCATTGGTTTTTTTAAAAATTATTTAAAGGATAGAAAGCTTTTTGTTAAGTTTGGCATTCCACAAGGTAGCCATTGTGGACCTCTTTTATTTTTAATTTTTATTAATGATTTATCTAAACATTTGAGATTTGCTTAATGTTTAATGTATGCAGATGATGTTAAACACTTTTGTAGAATATCGAACACATCTGACTGTATGAATCTTCAAAGTGACATTTCAGTTATGTACAACTGGTGTCTTTCAAACAATTTAACTTTGAATATCAGTAAATGTTGCATAGTTTCATACACTAAATGTACAAATAGTATCTTATTTAATTACACATTGAATAATGCCATTCCACAAGAAAATCGGAAAAAAACAATTTAAAGACTTGGGGGTTATTTTTGACACTCAATTAAATTTTAAACATCAGTATGATTATATTATATCGAAGTCATATTCCATGCTGGGATTTATTAAAAGACATACACAAATTTTTAAGGATCCTTTAACAATTAAATCATTATATGTTTCCTTGGTTCGTAGTATAAATGAATATTGTTCTATTGTATGATTAGAGCGAATACAAAAACATATGAGTAAATATGCGCTGAGAAAACTTTATTGGTCTGATGGTCTTCCAGCATATGAAGTTCGTCAAGATCAAAATTGTATGCGTGCGCATACAGGGGACCGATGAGGGTTAACTAGATACATGAAGCTGGTACTGTAATTATAAGGTTTCTTTAATGAATCTTGTTGTACTAGCTAGTCACATAAATAAATACAAATACAAATAGTGAAGATAGTCCACACTTTGTATGGTTAGCGAAAAAGTATGCATCTAGATTGACTTTAATTTACAAAACGTGAAACAGCTATGTATGTTTCAGACAATGTTCCTTCTTTCTATGATATCATATTTCGTGGTTTTTTGTCAAAGTATACATAACGCACAAAAGTTTATTTTGTTTTTAAATTTCAATACATTTCAATTAAAAACATAAGCGTTTCTGGAAATTTTTAAATTTTCACTTATCACTTTTGCGCTCTTAATTAATTAATCAGTGGGTGGCCAAATTAATAAGGACAACCTTTAAATTGTGAATTTATCGTTTTAATAATTAAAAAAAAAAATTCCTCATAAGTTAATTTTTCTGTGAAAATACTAAAATTTCAAAATTGCATTTTTAATTACATTTCATTTGGATTAAATGAATTTTCGTTATAATTTAACAATGTTACATAAGTACAATAAATTAAAATTATTGTTCTTGAAGTGAAAAGATATTTTAAGCAAACAGAAAATTAGCAAAATTTCATTAGATTTTGAAGAAAATTAAATTCGTCAAAAATTACAGGTAGCGTTGTTTTTTTTTATGACACTGGAACAACTTTTGCTAATAAATGCTATGTCATATGAAAAATAGTAAAAAATGCAATTCTTAATTTTACATCAATTTTTGTCATTTTTTGATTAATTATTATAAGCATATATAATATATTCACATTATAAAGGTTGTCTCTAATAATTTTCTCACCCACTGTTTATGTTTCTAAGTTTTAACATCGAAAGTTTTTTGTGATTTAAGAATTTAATGTTTGTTGGATACTTTAAAACTTATTTTAAATAAATAATTTTTTTATTAATTTTTTAAAAAGGGCTAGTTTTTAGCGACCGTTTGAAAAATTAAAAATTCAAACTTATGGAGTTTTAAGTTTTTTAATTTATTTTTGGTTTGCCGACGTTTCGGAGTTTTTTTGAGTCCTTCTTCAGGGCGCGTTGACAAAAAAATATAAAACAAACGATGAACAGAAAAGAAGACGTTGACAACATAAGCTCAATATACAACATTCTACTAATATAGCATACAAACATTTAACCAATATTACAAAAATTCATTGTAGTCGACTTCAACATTTTAATTGTAGTTGTCGTTTAAATATTTCCTTTATTTTTACGTTGTTTAAAAATTGTTTTTTTCTCCTCCATGTTCATTTGTGTTGGTTAGTAAAAATCAAATGTATGTTTATGTTAATATGTTAATTTTAAGAAAAATTTAACTTTAGTTAGAAAAGAAACGCGCCCTGAAGAAGGAGTCAAAAAAACTCCAAAACGTCGGCAAACCAAAAATAAATTAAAAAACTTAAAACTCCATAAGTTTTAATTTTTCAAACGGTCGCTAAAAACAAGCCTTTTTTAAAAAATTAATATAAAAGAAAAGTGACCTTTAAAACAAAATTATATAAATTAATTTGTTTATTGATCACATTTGATAAACCTTTGTTATGGATGTAAACATTTTTTCTTAAATGTGAAATTTTTTTGGAGTTTTGGTAAAAAAAAATTGTAGGCTGTGGCAACCCTGGCCTATTTAATATATTCTTTTCATTATAAATGTTTTAAATTGAATCTTTTTATTTTTGATCTACTTCGATTAAGATCTTTGTCGTGACCATAAACGCACAACGGCTGTCATGTTGTGCTGAATTTTCTCTCGAAGCTCGTTAAAATTCGTTCATTTCGAGGTGGGTTTTAACCCCCCAAACCCCCCTGTGTACGCGCCTGACGGCAGGTTTAGAAATATATGTTCCTCATAATGGTCAATATCTGAGTCGATTTATTTTATCCATGTCCATCGGTTTGCTCGCCTGTCTGTTCGTCATTCGAAACGATTACATCTGTAGTTTTGAAGCGATCGTAATGAAATATGCTATTAAGGCTTCTATCGAAAAAATAAGGTTCAAGTTAAAAAATGAGTAAAATCGGGCAAAAACCTCGTATACCTCCCTCCCATTCAAAGTGAATTTATCAAAACGTTTATAAAGGGTGATTAAATTTTAAGGGCCGATGTTGATTTTGAATAAAACACAAATTATTTAAGAAATTATTGTCATTTCTTTTTATTATGATAATATTGGCATGGTTCAAATATGAATAGAACAAAATATCGGCCAAATGGCAGCCGCGACTTCGGCGGCACACCTCCATCCGATGGTCCAAATTTTCGATGACGCTGAGGCATAATGGAGGTTCTTTGCCGTTAATGTGCCGAAATATCTCATCCTTTAGCTCTTGAATTGTTGCTGGCTTATCGACGTACATCTTTTCTTTCAAATAACCCCAAAGAAAGAAGTCCAACGATGTCAAATCACATGATTTTGGCGGCCAATTGACATCGCCAGCACGTGAGATAACACGGTCATTAAATTTGTCGCGCAAAAGAGCCTTTGTTTTGTTAGCTGTGTGGCAAGTGGCACCGTCCTGTTGAAACCACATATCGTCCACATCCATATCATCTCACAATAGCGAACTCCATTCACAGTAACTGCCTGACCGGCCTCATTTACGGAAAAAATACGGCCGATGATGCCGCCTGCCCATAAACCGCACCAAACAGTCACTCTTTGTGGGTGCATTGGTTTTTCGACAATTAATCTTAGATTATCATTCGCCCAAATACGGCAATTCTGCTTATTGACGAATCCACTAAGGTGAAAATGTGACTCATCACTGAAGATGATTTTCTTCGAAAATTGATCATCCACTGTTTCCATTTCTTGCCACTATTCTGACCATACCCAGCAAAATTTTTGAGAAAATGTGACACGCATTCTTAGGGTCACTACTTCCACAAGACATTCTATAGATCCTATTTTACTTCTTCTTAGCCTTAACGAGAAGCGCTTTCAAGAGGTGTTTTGGTAAACTACTTCTGGAAGGTATTCAAATTGCATTTAAATTCAATAAACGTAAAAGAGGGCATATAATAATATATATTTTAGATATTTTTCATGGAATTTTTTAACCGTAGTCCTACGTTGGTGTAGAAAACTAAATTTTTTTTTAAATTTTTATATATTTCCAAAACCGTTTAGTTTTGGGATCCAATCTTATATGATTTTTATTTTATGATAAGTGTGAACAGAAATCGTTTTCCTTGTAGTATCGCAGTTATAATAATTTTTCAAAATATTTAAAAACTTCAATTTCTCATCTACACCTCAAAGTGAAATTATGGTGTTTTTTTCAACGTAGGACTACGGTTAAACAAAAAAAACCCAGCCACTTCCAACACCAAAATGCCGTAAAAATCGGAAAAAGAGATATTTCGCGTGGGATTTTTTAAACCCCCAACAAAACCCAAACACTTCTCATTTTCCAATACCAAAATCGCGAAACAATCGGGAAAAGGGATATTTTTTGTGGAATTTTTTAAGCACTCTTAACCATTCCATGGTATGCCTTCTTAAAGTTTTCCTGGAAAACACATACTAGAATCCTTTCATTGAAGGGCTCAAAGAAATCATCCATTGAAAATATTCTGGAAACTTTTCTAGAGAAGACTTAGGAAAGCATTCCTTCCAATGATATGCATATGTTAAAAGAATGACTTCTGGGTATAAAAGTGGAAGGGATGGAATTCAAGACTTTCCCTTCCACTTTACCTTCTTTTGGAAGCACTTTTATTGCTGGGTTGACGACCCTTTAAATGGTCAAGAGGTTTTAGTTCTTGAGTCAATTGCACCTTTTAAGCATGTAAATGCAAGTCTTTATGCATAATTTTCATCAACGACGAGCGTGAGAGGTGCAATTGTTGGGCACGACGACGAGTTGAGGTGGATGGCTCTTCAGCTACACTATCGCGAACAGCAGCAATATTTTCTGCAGTACGAGCTGTACGAGCATGCACTGGTGTTTTCACATCTCCTACAAACCCGGTTTGCTAAAATTTTTGCACGATTTTTCCGATTGTACGCACATTTGGACGATTAAATTGACAGAAAAAAATCACGAAGTGCACGATATGCATTTTGATTTGAACGTACATTTTCATAATAAGCCTGAATAACTTTTACACGTTGCTCGATTGTGTATCTTTCCATGGTTCAAATTAAATAAGTCTGAAATTGAGAAATGTCAAATGAAATGCAGAAAAAACTTGACGTTTAGGTGTGGTTCACATTCAACATCGGCCCTTTAAATTAAACCACGCTTTATATGTATCTTGGAATTCCACTCAAAAAAAAAATTTAAGCTTTGATATTTAATATGAACCTTTGGAAGAAATTCGGTAAGAAAGACGAACGCATCTTCATTGGAAAGACCAAGAATCTTAAAATTTTCAACTGGCTCCAGAAAGCGAGGAACAGAAATGGCTGACGCACGTTCTTAGATGAAGCCAAGATCGACCTAAGGTTGCAGCGCCATCCAAGTATTAATATAAAATTACCCCAAATGGATTGGAAGCCACAGCCTCTTTCATACAATAAGATATAATCGATAAAATAAGATAACAATAAGATTTCTTTAAATTCCACAAAAATAGCTCAACTGACTTAACCCTCATCCGACCCTTGGGTGAAATTTCACATATTTTGGATTTTAAAACGCTTTATCTGGCTCTTTTTTAATGCAAAATTAATGAAATGTATGGTATTTGTATTAAATGTCCCATTCTTTTAGAATATTATATCAATATTATGGTTGATAAAACATAACGGTAAATATTTAAAAAGCAACTTAAGCGACCTTCGGGTGAAATTTCACCCATATGCGAAAAAAGGACCGAACACCATATTCCTTCCAGCAACAAATATATATGAGGTGAGCAGGGGCGTTCCAATGCATTTTGGAAGTACAGGCAAGACATAATTTTGGCGCCCTTATCAAATTATTGAAAAAAATCCAAATCCATTTTTAAACAATATCAAATACATTTTAATTAAGTCACTTCAAACAAATGGACTTAAATATATAACTTGTTTTTAAAATATATTAAGCTTAAAATAAATCTCAGAAACATAAGTTTTAGGAACATAAATAAAAACTAAAAACTAAAAAGCCATAAAAAAAGAGATCATATATATAAAGGGTGATTTTTTTAGCGTTTGGTTTTTCAAAATTGGAAAAGAAAACAGAAAATTTGCATTAGTGAATGAAATGTTTTATTGTAGCGATACATCAATGCCTGCCATTCACTTTCTACAGATTACATGGTGTGTCACTGTGAAATGCAAAAATTTGATGCTTTTTGAAAACCACATAGTAGAGGTTGTTGACATGATAAAACATAAAATTTCTGCATGCTTGGTTTTTCACATGCACCCTAAAAATCTGGTCAAAAAACCGATTTTTGATAGGTACATGTGTATTTCATAACGTAACTCTTGTATGTCTGGTTCGATTTCAAAACTGAACACTGTGTTTCACTCAAGAAATCAAAGGCTTTAGGATAGTATATAAACAATTTTAGTATCAAACGAATTGCCAAAGTTAAAGTAGAAAATATTCGGAAATTTTTTGTTATTTTGTGCATTTTTCCAATTTAGCAACATTTTGTTGACGATTTTTGTAAAGCACTTTCCGTAATTAGTATACAGTTCTGAAAGCTTTTTTAATTGTGAATTCAAATAATTACAATACATTCTTTTATATTTGGCTGGCTCATTACTTTTTTATTTAAATTTAAGCAACCGCACTTCAGTACACTGAAACTTTTATTTCATTTTTCATTATCAGAAATGCTTGCTTGATCTACATTCTAGATTGATTTTTCCCTTCCAAACGCTTTTCGATAACGGATAGTTCTTGATGAAACCGTTCGCTTTACTCATCGCAAAATTGGCCGAGATTTTCCGGGAAAAAAATTTAAATACAAATGCAAAAAATGAACCTTCATACACAAAGGTACACCCCTTTTTTGCATAAGCATTCAGAAAATCCTCTACCACTTCAGCGTAATTTTTACTTCTTCTGTTTCCTAAAAAGTTTTAACACAAAGAAATAAAGTTTTTCCATGCTCTCTTTTCCACTTCATTTAAATTTTCGAAAACTTATGATCGGTTATTATTTTCCGGATTTGTGGTCCCACAAATATACCTGTTATCAAATGAATTGTTGATATTATCTTGTTTGTAATAAGATAAATTATTTATACCCTCTTTAATTTTGGCGTCGCTTAATTTGGGAAATACTGACTTTAGATATATTTCTTAACGAACTGCTTCATGTATCCCAACTTAAGGTGCAGCGGTGGCAGAATAATTTAATTGGTCTGCACCAAAGGAATGTTGAGAACATTTTTCTGCCCTCTTTAGTCTACTTACTTATTTAGGGGGTTTCGGACTATCCTACATGTAGGACGGATTTAACAGGTAGGTTGAATGTCAAAACTTTTGATTTTTTGTGCTGGCTGATTTCATATATTTTTCTCATTCTAAAAAAAAAATGTTGTGGAGTGAACTTATAAAGAAAAACGTAAACAGAGTGCAAAGTTGAATATATAAAAATGGCAGATGGTTCGCATACTGTTCTTTGAATGGAGTTCATTAAACTTTAGACAATTTAACTTCATGAATTATAAAACAGCAAAAAATTGTCCTGCCATTGCACAATGTTATCTTTTTTAAAGCTGAAAAATTGCAGTCCATCCGACACGTAGGATAGTCCCAAACCCCCTCTTAGTATATTTTTACCTTTAATTACCTTCTTTTGAATTAATTGTACGGTTAATCTTTGAAAACACATAAAAAAGAAATAAACAAAAAGTTTCTGTCAGATACTTGTATCTGTAAACGTTAAATTTTTTTTTTTGTTATCTTGTACTGAAGTGTTGTTGCTTAAATTTAAATAAAAAAGTAATGAGCGAGCCATACATAAAAAAAATTAGTATTTGAACGCAGAATTAAAAAAGCTTTCAGAATCGTGTACTAATTAGGGATAGTGCTTTACAAAAATCTCCAACAAAATGTTGCTAAATTTGAAAAATGTAGAAAAAACACAAAATTTCCGAATATTTTCTACTATAACTCTGTAAATTCGTTTGATACTAAAACTGTTTATATATTTTCCTAAAGCCCTTAGTTTCTTGGGTGAACACACAGTTTTCAGTTTAAATATCGAACCAGACATACAAGAGTTACGTTATGAATCATACATGCACCTAGCAAAAATCGGTTTTTCGACCATGAATCCAGATTTTGAGAGTGCATGCGAAAAACCAAGTATGCAGAAATTTTATGTTGTATCATAGGGGTCGTCCATAAACTACGTTACCAATTTAGGGGAGGGGGAGGTGTTTGGAAATGCGCTACGATAAGTAACGGTAGGGGGGGAGGTGTTTAGATATTGTAACGTTACCAAAAATTAAAAAATCGACGAAAAACCTCTAATTAATAACACAATCATTTCAAAAATTTTTAACCTTACATGTTTATGTTTGATCGTCTAAATTGATGGTTAACTTTTGTTTCAACGATTTTTTCCACCACCTTTTCCCTCGACACAGGAACCTTTTGGTATTCCTTCACCATCTCAGCACACGTCTGAAAAATTTGGGTCTTTGCTTTTGCGACAGGCTTTGACGTTAAGGCCTGAATATTCTTGATCAAAGGAGATACCGTATGATATCTACTGTCTTTCTCAAAAATGAAGAAATCGGTTCAAGGTCGTGTCCTACCTGCGGCTTGTATTTCGTTCTTAAAACTTCTATGAATTGACATAAGTTTCTATTATATCGTTTACAATAAATCGGAATAAAAAATATTATTTAAATAAATCGATTTTCAGAAAGAATTTACACAAAAACACAGAACTTGGTTCAGCTCGGGTGCAGCCTTTAAGGGTACTCTGTCAAAGACCAGGTGAATTTCTTTGCGTTAGAAATGAGGATTCACCTGAATGGGTCGACATAGAATCCGATGAAAAATTCTATTTTGAAGAATCCTCCACAAAGCTACCAGCTTCTTCTATCCCAGTGATTGAGAGCATAGAATCTTGGATCGCAGATGGAATAGCTTTTACAGATGATATTAATTATTGATTTTTTTTCAATTTTTCCTTTAATGTATCAAGTCATACTAGTGAAAATTGTCAGAGCTAGTCAAAATATATAATCATTCGAATGAATTAAATTCATATGTCACGTTACTTTATGGGGGGGAGGGATTTTGAAAAGCACTACGAAAAGCAACGCAGGGGGAAGGGGGGGTAATAAAAACCGGAAAATCAGTAATGTAGTTTATGGACGACCCCATATCTACAACACCAACCATGTCTTATGCCAAGAGCATTTTCAGTGTGGCACCGTGTTATTTCATGTAAATGATGTGGCCCATCCGTACGCTCCAATTTTGGTATAACTTTTCCTGCATTTCGGCTGGTATCTCAACAATGGCATCTGTTATGTTGTCTTCCAGGGTTGCAGTTGAGACTGGCTTGTCCCACTCAATAAATAGTCTATTGGGGTCAAACCGCATGATCTTGGTGGCCAATGGACTGCACCAAAACGTGAGATTAATTGCTCACCAAACTCGCCTCTTAATAGGTCCATGGCATTGCTGCCGAGTGGCATGTGGCATCGTCTTGTTATAACAATACATCAACCAAGTCCAATTCCTCCATTTTGGGCAAAAAAGTCGCTAATCACCGCACGGTAACTTGCTCCATTGACTGTAACGTTGCATGTTTTATTATTTTTGTAAAAGTACGGTCCAATGATACCGCCGGCCCACAAACCGGCATTTTTAGGGTAAAGAAAAATACATGTTTTAACAGCTTTAACTTTTTGATCCTAGTTTTGGTTTTTGTAATTTTTTTCACAAAATAGCTAAAGACTATGCTATAGCACTCAAAGCTATTTTTTGTATTTGTAATAAGTGTTGTTATAGAAAATATTTCAACACTTCATTGCAATTTTTTAAAATTTGGATTTTACAATTTTTTTTTTTATGAAAAAGAAAGAAAGAAAGAAACATTTTTTCGAAAACTAAAATATCACAACTCTAGTACTTTTTATCCGATTTCTATGTTTGATAACTCATTTTAAAGACCAATTATATTTAACACGAAATGCATACTAGTTTTATTAAAAAATTTACTTCAAGAAATGTTTTTGTTAAATTTTTTGATCAAATATTAGGAAAAAATCTAATAAAACGCTTCTCCATTTATTGGGCTCTTGAGCGAGTTCTAAAAGCTTATCAATCGGCACGAAACTTTATAGATTTTAGTTTTATATCAAATCAACTACTTTTAGCCTAAGGCGTCAACAATTTGAGCAAGCATTTAATATACATATAAAAAATACCCTTTTTTGATTTATCGATTTCAAAAGCTATCGTTTTTTTATCAAAACCATATTTGGGTTAATCCTGGCTACGGGAATGTCACTGACCATCAATTTCGTTTGAAACATCACTTTCTGGAGCATATTTAAAAAAAATTGAAAGAGAGTTTTGAAGACCCTTACCTTCTTTATCTCTTAGCACGTTTCTTTTCTTATTTTGTGCCCTAGACATTTTAATTTTCCTTTTTTGCTCATTACAGCACAAATTCTAAAAAAAAATTGCTAACTAAGGGCGCTTTTTCCGACAAGACTAAAGGCGCCTTTTTAGCTAAGAAGCAATCGCGTCGGAAGCGAATTTCATCTGGGGGGGCAGTACAAATGGGGGGGCAGTACAAATGGTGGTGCAAAAAAAGTTCACCAAAATTTCTTCACATGAAACATGAAGAAGAGAGAAAGAAGAGGAAAATATATAATACAAAAATATTATCGTTGTAAAAAAACTGATATTTTGAATAACTTTTCCTTTTAAATTGTTTATCTAGCTAAAAAAGTGGGGGGGCAACTGCCCACCTTTCCCCCCGCTTCCGACGCCAATGCTTAGAAGAAATGACACGACAAACGTTGAAAAAAAAAATTATTTCCACTGTCAAAGTTTGATTAGTTAGAGATGGTATCCCCAGACTCTCTGTCAACTCATGGAGAGAGCACTCTTAATTCTTTCGAGATGGGCATCCTAGTGTGGTTTAAGTGTAAGCCCCGAGAAAATAGATCTCATTTTTTTTACTAGGAAATATAAAACTCCCAACTTAGAACCTCCGCGTCTGAACGGCACGAGGTTGCTCTTTAGCGACAGCACGAAATACCCAGGAGTTATTCTGGATAAGAAGCTTATCTGGAATGTTAACATTAAGGAACGTGTTAAAAAGGCAAACATAGCACTATTTGTCTGTAGAACTATAGCTTTTTAAAAAATGGGGATTTTCCCTTAAAATAGTACGCTGGATTTATACAGCAATTGCCCGCCCCATACTTATATATGGCTCACTGGTATGGTGGAGGGCCCTTGATAAGACAACTGCACTTTAGAAGTTTGCAAAGGTGCAAAGAAGCGCAGGTCTATGTATTACTGGGGTACTGTCCTCAACACCAACCAGCACCCTCAATGTCATGCTTCACCTTCCTCCTCTCGATTTCTTTGCCAGGGAATGTGACAACACAGCAGCTCTCAGACTGAGAGAATCTGGTAATTGGATAGGTAACAACTGCGGCCACACAATTATTCTGAACTCGTCTGCACCCGACAAAACAGACTACTGTGTACCGTGCTTAAATCTTGAAAATAACTACGTAGTTCTCATCCCTTCACGGCTAGACTGGGCAAACAAAATCCCCCTTAAAACCTCCAGCATAAAAATCTTCACAGATGAATCCAAACTTCGAGAACAAGTAGGGGGAGGTATTTACTCCCAGGATCTCGAAAACGAAGCGCCCTTTAGACTTCCTAACTATTGTAGTGTCTACCAAGCGGAAATGATGGCTATTCACGAAACCACTAAGATTCTAGGTCAAAAAGACCTTGAAGGAAAGATTATTTCCATCTTCTCAAAAAGCCAAGCTGCGTTGAAAGCATTAAACTCAAATTTTGACAACTCTAAAACTCTCACTGAGTGCCGCAGATCTCTTAACGAGATGGCAAGGCTACTCAGGATTCACCTCATATGGGTACACGGACACAGGGATAACGAGGGCAACAATTTGGCCGACGAATTGGCAAGAAAGGGTACGACCTCTAACACCCTCTTAAATGAGTACTTTATTGGTATACCCATTTCCTCCTATAAACTCCAGTGCAAGAACAGATCCTTAGGTCTTGCACAAGAACACTGGGAACACCTAGATACATGTAGGATAACTAAGCTAACATGGCCTACCTACGACTTAAAACGCACCAAATTACTGCTTGAGTTAAGCAGGGTAAACCTGTCCAAAATAGTAGGAATCCTAACGGGTCACTACCTGATCGGAGCACATGCTCTTTGGTTGGGACTTACATCAAACGATTTCTGCAGAAGCTGCAGATGTGAGGAGGAGGTAGAAATTGTTCAGCTCCTCCTCTGCGAATGTCCGTCTCTAGCTAAAACGAGAATTGCAACTCTGAGCCATGCCTGGGAATCAAGCATATCCTTAAATTCATTATCCGCTCGAACTGGTTTGAGGAGGGAAATCTCTACTACGTTTTAAAGAAATTATGTGGTATCACAAGGGGCCTGCACTGGCCTAAGTGTACGAGTCGTCTATCGGCTCAGCCACCTTTACCTAACCTAACCTAACCTAGAGATGTATTATTGCTATTGTAGCTGTCAAACCATTGTGAGTAAGCGCTGTAATTTTTTGAACATAAAAAATTTTTGATTTTGGCGCCCCTTAACATTTGGCGCCACAAGCGTGGGTCTACTTCGCCTGCCCCAAGGGGCGCCCCTGGAGGTGAAATTTCACCCATTAGTGTTTTATTTGTGACATTTTTGAGGGTCGGATGAGGGTGAAATAACTCTGAACTCTTTCTATACTCACCTTTAGTTTGAATTCCGCAAAATTCAGTTATGGTAAAATAATTTTTTTCTGAAAATAACTACAATATTTCAAATGAACAAAAAGAAAGTTTTTTAATAGTTATTTTGAATCCCCACTATTCAACTGACTTTCTTTCAGCTTCACTGTTCAAGTATCAAAATGTTTGATGAAGGACTTAAAAAATGTTTGATTTTTTAAAAATGAAAATGGGAAAATTGTCTTAAAAATCTATTTTAGTAATATCTTTTGAGCAATTCTCATTGATCGCCAAATAATTTTAACTCTCATGCATTCTGCTGGTCAAATAGGAAGCGTATAAAAGATTTCATTATTAGGTATTTTATAATACAGTGGCTCACAACGAAAACCGGGCTGGCATTTCTAAGCACTTTCGCATTGATTTCAGAAATGAAAATATATGAAGAATATTGCAATATACATTTTTTTCAAAACGTTATTTTTTGGTGAACAAAATTAAACAGAAACATAATAAAAAAATTAGAACATAACGGTGAAACAAATTTAAATCGAAACAAACTTATAAAAACGAGCTTACATTGAAAGTCGGGCAAGTAAAGAAAGAATGCAAATTGTGATCCTTAAACCGTTATTCCTGCTTACAACTTTTTACTACTGTTGGAATAACTTCAGTCAAACGCAAAACTTAAAAAAACTAAACATTTCTCGTAAAGTGAATCAATCAACACTGGCAGAAAGGCAGATCGTGATAGATTATTATTTGAAAGGAAAATCCGAGCGACAAATTTCACAAATCGCCTTAAAAAGTAAATCAACAGTGCACGATTTAATCAAGCATTATATACAAGATAAGAGAATATGCAATAAAGAACGTACAATAGCTAAAAATAAACTTAGGTCCAAAGATGAAACGTATTTTTTAAGAGAAATAATAAAAGATCCATTTTTATTTGCACTAAAACTAGAGGTCATGTTTAAACTCAATCTGAAAACTCAATTTGAACTCAGAAACAATTTGAAGAGTTTTGAGAAAAAAATGTTTAAATTAAGGAGTAGCACGAAAAAAGCACTGCATTAGAAAGAAAAATGTAATAGAACGCCCCAATTTCGTGCATGAGCAGATGACCAAAGACTTTCTATTCTAGAGCAAGGTTAATAATAATAATAAGACAGAAAACATTAGGATCTTTAGCACTTTTAAACAATAAACTTTTAGTACAGGTTTTGTTTACCGATGAGAGTATATTTAATTTATATAGTTCAGACGGAAAGCAAAAACCGAATGAAGAATTATGCAATAAAAATTCTAAACATACGATTGTGACGGTGGTTTTTTTCCAGGGTCAAATAAAAGGACCACAAACTTTCATAAAATAAGAAAAACAGCGCAGTTAAATTCAACTTCTTTATTTATAATTTCGACTTAATATCAACTTATTCTACTTGTTGTAGTGAAGGTTACTGTTGGTGGTCGAGAGAGAGAGGGTTTCAGTGAATCGGTATCGGTGAGCGGCAAACTTTAATCACTGTCGTTAATCGAATGCGTTAAAGGAATGCTCATTTAATATTCGAAAACAAAAGATAATAGCAAAGAGGATAGGCAGAGATCTTGGTCGATGAGTCCAAATGAGGATCCTCCAGGATCTGGCCTATTAATACGATTGAGGTAACAAAACCAAGAGAATGATTAAAAGTGTGCCGCCTCTGGTAGATGCGCGCCAGAACTGATTTGCTCCAGAGGAAGAAGGCACGCGAAAAGTCAAAGTGTGCCACCTCTGGTAAATGCTAACCAGAAGTGGTTTGCTCCAGAGGAAGAAGGCACGCAAAAATGAAAAGTATGCCGCCTCTGGTAGATCCGAACCAGGACTGGTTTGCTCCAGAGGAAGAAGGCACGCGAAAAATAAAAAGTGTGCCGCCTCTGGTAGATGCGAACTGGGACTGGTTTGCTCCAGAGGAAGAAGGCACGCTAAAATAAAAAGTGTGCTGCCTCTGGTGGATGCAAGCCAGAGCTGGTTTGCTCCAGAGGAAGAAGGCAAGCGAAAAATAAAAAAGTGTGCCGCCTCTGGTAGATGCGAACCAGGTCTAGTTTGCTCCAGAGGAAGAAGGCAAAATAAAAAGTGCCCCGCCTCTGGTGGATGCAAGCCAGAGCTGGTGCGTTGACTCTGGTAGATGTGAATCAGCAGTGATTCGCTCCAGAGTTAATTACTTACTTAGTTGGCGCTACAACCGTATGTCGCTCTTGGCCTCATCTAAGAATTTCGCTCCAGAGTACGACATTAAAAAAATTCAAAAAAAGTGTGTCGACTCTGGTAGATGCGAACCAGAGATGATTTGCTCCAGAGTTCTGCGCACAGAACCGGAGTCCAACTCCTTGAGCTTACCTAAAAAGAATGCTGACTTGGTTAGTTTTGTGCCACCCTTTTATATTATGTGGTGTGAAAACCAGTTAGGAATTATATGTTTTCCGTATGTATTGCTGTAATGTATTATTTGAAGCTACTCTTTTGTGTTATTTTGTCATAAGTAAGTATGTGTGTTTGTGAGTCGTCAGCTTGTTTTATGGTGTCATGAATATGTTGTAGCGTGTGTCTGTATGTATGGTTTAGTGACAGGTGCAGTAGTAAGGTATTTGTTGTTGCTGTCATTTTGTTATAAGTAAGTATTGTGTGTCGGTGTGTTCAACAACTGCAATATTATATATAGTTATAATGATAGCTTAAGTTATAATATAACAATTATTAGTATTGTTTTATAATGTGTATTTATAATTTAAATACAATTGTATTTATAATGTTTGTAACGTCATGTTACACGATTAAGCATGGTAGAGGATCAGTCATGGTTTGGGGCTGCGTCTGATGTTGGAAGGATTCATTTTATTGAAGGTATAATGGACAAAAATATGTTCCTTGTCATTCTCCTGGCGCAAGCAAAATAAATTGCGGGTAAATAAGGAATTACAGAAAATTTTTAGTCTTACCAAGACAATGACCTGAAACATACGACGCTCTTGGTAAAGAATTGTGTACTTAATTTTTGTCCAGATGTCATAAAAACAACCTCACAAGGCCCAGATTAAAATGTTATAGAACATCTATGAGATAAACTTGAACAATGAGTGAAAAAAAAAGCAACCTAAGTGAAGAGTGGAATCAGATTAGAGCTAGTGTTAGTAAAAATTTGGTTGCATCCATTCCAAAAAGGCTGCAGGCAGTCATTAAAGAAAAAGGATTGGCAACAAAATATTAAATTCTTAGTTTTAGCATTGAATTCCTTATCTGCCCGACTTTCAATGTGAGCTCGTTTTTAAAGCTTTGGTTTGATTTAATATGTTTTACCGTTATGTTGTAATTTTTTAACTATGTTTCTGTTTAATTTTGCTCACCAATAAAGAATGTTTTGAAAAATATATTTACTCCAAATTTCTTCCTTCATTTTCATTTCTGAAACCAATGCGAAATTGCTAAGAAATGCCTGCCCTACTTTCGTTGTGAGCCACTGCATATGTGTTTCATTTACTTTACACTGTTATTATACATATATTCTTTGAAAAATGTTTTTAATTTTAATGTTTTATTATTATGTGTTTCATTATACTTTATTTATCTATACATTTTCAAACTTTTCACGATGAAGTCGAAACACCTCAAACCACTCTTTACTGAGCCACTTCTCACATCTGTATTGATAAAAAATAAAACTAAATAAATACCTTAAGGCTTATGCCATCCATCATAGAAGTCTAATTGAAAAATATTTATTTTGCGCACACCTCACAATCTACACACAACAAAATTTATTTAGATTTCCGGTGTTTTTCTGCCCAAAACATTTTATCACAAGTTTAGTAATCACAAGCAATAACAGACTATTCAGCTCTAAGTTTAAAAAAAAAAATCCAAATAAAAAAATACAAGACCAACCCTGCTTAACTTTCTTCACATTGAAATGTCTTCAAAATTGACACAAATAAATCGTTATCCAGCAAATTTATCATGTCCTCCAGGAATAATACAACTTTTGCTAGTGAACGAAGAACAAAAAAAAAAAAGAATGGTAAAAATAATAAAAATAATGGCAAAAAAAAAAAGAAAAGGTTGTGGTTGTGTTGATGGTGTTGGTACCCTGGGGTGCTTTAGCAGTTTTGAATGTTTGTCTGTCTGTCAGTGTTTTTGTTGAGCAAATTAAAGCAAAAATTGTGGTCAATTGGCAACACTTTGAAGCGCACAAAAGTGGCCACGAGGGTGATCTAGAGATAAATAAGAAAAAGTATTTCACTCAACGCACTTGAGCAGTCCTTAAAGAGTCCTTGATGCTTGATATGGCGCTTAAGAGTGTGCTCAAGAGTTGGTCATGTATTCTGGACAAGCTTAGTTTTATTTGCTGTACTGTTTTCAAATCCTGAAAGTGTCTATAGATAGTTTTTTATGTATTATGAATCAGTATATTGCACTCAAGTTATATGAGTGAAATATTTACTTCAGATAATACTCTAATAAAATTAAGTTCTTATTGAATTATTTAATTTATTAAGAAGTCTATAGTTATAATTTATATTTCAATCTTATTAGAAGTAATCTATTATTTACATTTATTAAGAAGTATAATGCTGCACTATTTTTTATAGTTTTACTCACACATTTTTAAACACTTTCACAAAATAGTCTTAAAGTAGCTTTCGCAAAGCACAATAAAACTTCTGCAAGCAGCATAAATAAACTTCGCATTCTTGAAATTTTTTCCTCCTTTTGTTGTTTTATTTCCTTGCCTGATTTGTATTCTCACGACCCTAAAGGTTGTCGCAATAAAAGAACTCAACTCAACTCAATGGGAACTCATCATCTGAAAACTTCGCACATAAAAGTGGAAGGACTTAAGTTAGCACTTCAGTAGCAGCACTGAAGGACATAAAAATGCCCATGTGAATAATAATCAAAGTGGTGGCAACGCCGTATTTCAGACTCATACGACTGTACAACAAGGCCATCGTCCTTAGCAAAAACATTACGGTGACAATGAAACGTTAGTATTTGGTGCTTTTGTTGTTCTTGTTCATCTACTATCTTAGGAATTTGTATTTAACCCTCACCCTGCTGCTCATTTCTTCTCTGCACTTTTTTTTTTGTTTCCTGTATGTTTCAAAGTTGTCTGCTTTGCTAGTTAATTTGTTGCGTAATTAACTTTTATTGTTAACTTAAGTGAAGAAAAATTTCAGCTAAGAAGAAAATAATAAAGCGTAATTGTGTTAACTCTTGTTATACCTTGTTGTAAGAAGTTAAACTAAGTGGGCAAAAGTGTAAGCAACATTTACAAGAATTGCGATGGTTTTATGTTAAGCGAGATAATTAAAGTAGATCAGTAGATTATCAGGATATAAAACTATGGAAGCATAAATCGATTGCAGTTAGTTTTTTTATGTGTGCCAAAATAGATTATTTTTTTTTGCCACAAAAGTAATAATACAAACATTGAATAACTATTTTCGATTGCTGAGATCACTTTTGAACAAAGTAAACAAATTGTTTAATTGGTTTTTATGATCTATGAAATTATTACATGACTTAAATTGTGAGCTTTAGATCAAGTAAGTTTTATGAATATTGAAATAAATAAAGAGGCAACTAGAACAGATGGCTACCCTTAACAGAGTTGATGGCGGTGATCTATAAATAGCCTACTGCTTTGAAATGTAATATGATTAGCAGCCATACAATTCAAAAGAATGAATGAATCTGCTTACTCATATAGGGTCGGCAAATAACTCTTTTTTTTTTGAAAATACTATAAAAAAAACTACTGGATATTTTCTCAGATTTCTTTTTTTATTTGAAAGTACAATCCTTCCGGTTAATAATGGAAAATAATTTCATTCAAATGGCTGCCTCGGCTGGCCATGCAGTAGCCTACACGATCGGTCCAATTTTTAAGCACATTATCGATTGTGTGCAGCTGTATTTCACCAATGGCTTCACGAATATTGTCCTTTAAAGCGTCAATTGTCTCTGGCTTGTCGGCGTAACACTTGTCTTTGAGGGCACCCCACAAATAATAGTCCAACGGTGTCAAATCATAGTTCCGAGGTGGCCAAACGACATCAGCTCTGCGGCTGATAATGCGATCTTCAAAAACAGGGCGCAAAACATCGAGTGTAGCTTCGGCTGTGTGGCACGTAGCGCCGTCCTGTTGAAACCAAATGTTGCCAATATCCTCCTCTTCAATTTTTGTGAACAACATGGCCCGATAACGATCGCCATTGACTGTAACGGCCACTCCTTGCTCATTTTCGAAGAAAAATGGCCCTGGTTTTGGGTGCAGCGACTTTTCAATGTATGCGTGCGGGTTTTCTATGCCCCAAATACGACAATTTTGCTTGTTTACATACCCGCCAAGATCAAAATGGGCTTCATCTGAAAAGATGATTTTTTGGCAAAATCGGCATCTTCTGTTAGTCGATCGCAGGTCCACTTAGCGAAGCGAAAACGCATTGGATGATCAGTTGGTTTCAACTCCTGAACCAATTGGGCTTTGTATGGCGTCATACCAAGGTCTTTATGCAAAATTCGTCTCAATGATGTCTCCGAAATGTTCAATCGTTGAGAACGACGGTGAATTGATGTTGATGGCGCTTCACGCACACTATCTGCCACAGCAGCAATATTCTCGGGTGTACGCACTGCTTTTGGCTTTTCACGTTTTAGTTTATCGATGAGGATGCTTTCATTTCTTTCACTTTTTTTACAAGATAACGAACATACGGAGCTGACGGTGCTTCTCTTCTTCCAAAATTCGTACGCAATTTTCGCACACATTCTGCAACATTACCATGATTTTCAAAGTAATGTCGCAATATTTCCCAGCGTTGTTCAAGCGTATACGCAGGCATATTCGTTAAGCGGAAGGATGTAACTAATTATCTGTCAAATCAGACATGAGCTAAGTATTACCATTCACGAAATAAGCACTAGTTGAAAAAAAAACGTTAGATGGCGGACCCTGTAGTTTAAACAGTGAGTTGATCACAGCTTAATCACTCAAAGACTGCTGAAGAGGAAAATGTAGCGATTTCCGAAACAGACTGTCTAATCAGCTTAGTAATTGACTCTATACAGAGTTGTTGTCAGGGTTGCCAACTCATACCATTTGGCCAGGAGACTCCGGTTTCAAAGGGTCGATCTCCGGGCTCCGGCCCTCACAGATTTTCTCCGGCTTTCGCACTTTAAGATTTTATTTTTTAATAAAAAAATTACAATTATATAAAAATGTAATATAAAATTATTTTCTTAGAAAATTTTTTTGAAACTAAAGTCCGTATGCACTTTAGCGCTTTAAAAGCATGACAGCAAAAAATTATTCTTAATGATGTGGTGGTTGGAGTTTTAAAAAAACTTAGTGTATTTTAGAAAAATATAACAATTTTGAGGAAAGCTCTCAAAAAGGGAATTTCCATGGAAATTCTAGATTATTTATATATTGTGAAGCACAAAATCACACTCGAACGTGTATAAGAAACCTCGAAAATTACACAGTGCGACAGCCAAAACGTGAGTAAGAAACCGACAAATGTGTTCAATTATTTCCGGACTCCTTATTACGAATATGGCACCCAAATTTTTCCATCACATCAGGATTTTGAGAAAACCGTGATTCAAGGTCAAAAAATTCTACTAAGAGAAATCAACTTGAATCGTCAAAAATAAAAGTAGTACGCGATTCTTGTTTATGGCAAAGATATTTGTTAAAAGTTGATAAAAAATTGACTTCATCTGTGCCATGGTGCATCTAGGGTAATTTTGTTGTTGGAAGATCCAATAAGTTTTTTAATAGGGATGGTTTTTTGCCAACACATAATATTACATTTCTCAATGGTTTGCAGAACACAGCTATGCTAAAATAAATTATTTTTGAAAAACGTAAAAATAAGGGTAAAAAAGGGCGTGGGGGGATAGAAGTATGAAAGACAATTTTTTATCAACTTATAACAAACATCTTTGCCATATTCAAAAAGCGCATACCACTTTTAGTTTTGACGATTCAAGTTGATTTCCCTTAGGAGAATTTTTGACCTTGAATCATGGTTTTCTCAAAATCCTGATGTGATGGAAAAATTTGGGTGCCAGATTCGTGATTAGGAGGAACAATTGAAAACATTTGTCGGTTTCTTAATCACAAAAATAAAGGCTCATTTTGGTGCACAGTGTTATTAATGTTGAATAAAATGTTGACGAACTTTTTGATAAAGTTAACTATATCAATAAACCCTTGCCAACATTAAAGAAAACCATTTCATCGGTAGCTGATATTTGGATAGCAATTTTAAAAACCAATTAAAAACTAGAAATTAAACAACTTGGTATGAAAGTGTTTGAAATACCAATAAGCAACGCATTCGTTGATCGTTTATTATAATTGAGTCTGTATGAAGAGCCGATAGAAACAAAATGAGCGCTCGTTTGGTAAAAGAATAAATAAATAAAGAACGAATAAATTTTTATTTTGATTGATAGCAGCTTCTGTTGTATCTTCAACACCCGGATCAGCAAGAACTTGTTAACAGCTCAAAATCGCAACTCAAATATAATTTTTAAAATGTGTTAGATTGACTTAGATTTAGTCTTTTTTTTAAATATACAAATTGTTATGTACTTTTTGCTAAAACAATAAATTATAAGATTGTTTATTATATTTACGTATAAAAAATTAAATTTTCATTCTAAGATAAATATAAAAAATAATTAATTTGAGAAAATTAAAAAAAAAAATTATGTTAGAAAAGCTCCGGGCGGGGAGCTTCCAAGAGTTGGCAACCCTGGTTGTTGTTGTTGCCTTCTTTAAAACTTATTTATGCATTCATTACCCCCATTTCTTTGGAGTTGACTTCATACCAGAACTTGTCATTAAAATTTGACCCATGTGTATAGAAGTAAAGACACCCTGATTTCCTCGGCGCACCATTATTCCAATATGTCCTGGGTGGAATAAGCGTGCCATCAAAGGAAAGTATTGGCTTACTGCAATCAGTCCTTGTTGAAATTAAATTGAATTTAAAGAGTAGGGATGCGTGACCTGTTCCCAGGTTACTCCATACTCAAGTTTCCCTCAGTCTGACCTCCTGAACAAGCAGCGGTTTGCTTGGTAACCAACTCGGGCGGTGGCAGGAGAAGTACGGTATCTAAGGCAGTAGTCGGTGTTATTCTCAGAGCACAGGTGATACATATAGATTAGGGCGGGTCGATTTAAAAATCACCCATTGCTCAGTGAAAATCGTATTCAAGGGATCAAAATAAGAAAATTTTCCCGAGGAACTATACCTCTAAAACGAATTCTAATGTCCCAACTTTTGACTTTTGTCCCATAGGGTCAAATTTTGAAAAATCCCTCTTTGACCCATTTAGAGTGCCCCAATCGAGTCCAAATGTATGACCGACCCCCACTAACTTTGGAGGGTCGATCCACCTATGTCAGTGGCACACCCCCTGGAACCCCCTGGTTGATTTTTTCATGTAAAGTGCCAAAAATGGTGATTTTTTAAAATGTTTGTATGGGGAACACCCCAGGGGTTAGAATACGATTTACACTGAGCAATGGGCGATTTTTTTGCCTCCCCATAAATTGACCTGGCCTAATATAGATGCCATTTTTTTACTTTTTGGAGCTGGTTCGAATTTGTGTCCTTGTCCAAAAACGGCCATCATATTGATAATCCATATAAAAGTGTAAGACGAATGACCCCTGTATATAGCCAATGAACGATACGAAGGGAAAACCCACATATTTTTCCTTGAAACTTTTTTGTAAGTTCATAAACAGCGCAATTGTTTTTTTTCTACACGGTAAAAAATTTTGGACTACTTTTTAATCCAAACTTTGTTTTAAAGGAATTTTTAATCAAAAAAGTACTATCTTTTAATCCATACTATAGTTTAATTTAACTACTTGCATTCGTAATGATGCAAAATAAGCGAAACCTTGTAAACAACTGAGTTGGACAAGAGGATAAGGTATTGGACCAGCACACCAGAGGTCGTGTGTTCAAATCATGAAATGGTCCGAGTAATTTTTTATTTTAATTTGATATTTATATTGTTTTTTCTTTTTAACTTTTTGCGGATTAAAAACTAATATTTTTTGGATTTGAAAATTTTAAACTTTTCCTTGGATTACAAAGTAATCTTTTTTTGGTGTTGTCTTATATGTAATCCAAAAAATTTTACAATTTAGTTCAAGATTTTTAACCGGGTAATACGCTCAGAAATATGAAGTTTTGAGCTCAGCAACTTAATATCCTATAGAGTCCTAAATGCTTTGCATTGTCTTGGGCAGTGCAGAACCATTAAGCAGGATTAGTGTGAGTAACGGAATTTTATATTTCCTGGTTAAAAGAACCAGTTGTGCTTTAGCTTGATTTATTACCAGACCACAGGGCTTAGCCCATCGCTCAAGTTTGCAAAAAAAGCAACTCAAGTCATACACGAAATACAAAAATAAAGTTTCGTAATAAAGATTGGTGACGTTCTTTTCTAAAATTGTGATATATTTATTTGATTATTTGTAAAAAGTTTCCATCTGAAGCATCAATAAACATCACTAGAGAAAGAAATGTTACTCTAAATAAAAAACTTATTCCATTACAAATGACAACAATTTTAATAATATATTCCTAAAATTCGCAAGGAAGCTATATCACAACCCAACAGAAAAAATTCAAAAATTCACAAAAAGCCAAATCTCTCAAAAATTGGTTTATTGTGTACATTTTGGCAGTAAAAACGCATTTTTAAAGCTAGTGAATCGAAAATTGAAATTTAAACAATATTATACTGGCTGTATTTCTTTATTCATTCCAGACGTTCGGTACGACTGCTTTTGTTTCTTTATTCAGTTTTGATTATCGGGAATATTCTTTTTGTATTTCTTTATTCTTACGGAATATTCCAAGCGTGTTCTTTTTATACTATCAGCTAAGGTAGAATAAAAAGAATATTCCTATGTGTGTGAGGTTATATTCGATTGTTTGAAGTAAAATGTCGCTAAATGAAAATGGAAAAATTTTTAGTTTAAATGTTTTAGATTGCTTTGTTGCATTTTTATTTTTTAAATTTTATCTGGTGTTTTTGTTGTCTTTAATTAAATACGAAAAATATGTTTCTGATTTTAACAAAAAAAAAATGTTCTTTCCTTTCCAATACTATTTCTTTATTCATTCTGTTCTGGATAAACAACAATCTATTCTATTCGTTCTCTTCTTTATCCGGAATCAATAAAGAAATACACCCACTATGTTCACTCTGAGTTAAAATTAAGTATTTTCGTGAGATAATTTCGAAATTGTACAAAAGCGTTCACACCATGCTTTGATTTCGTTTGACGTTTAATTTTTTTTTTTTTGGAATTAATTATTATCATATAATTTTTTAACAATATACAGCAGCATGAATCGAGAAGAACTTTCAAGAGTTGTTTTATTTAATTTAAATGAGCTTGAAGACACAGTAAAATGAGTAGATTCTATGATAAATGATATAAAGCATATGAAAAAAAACGCCAAGATTTGATATTGAAAATCAACAACCGACGAAGCAAACAGCAAATAAGTTCAAAGTGATAACAAGATTATTAATATGTCAAAAAAAGATGTGTTCAATGCACAGAATTTTATGATTTCAGGGTTGCAATTGAATTGTAGCCTAATTTCGTGAGTAATTTAAACGAAATTAGCTTAATAGAGGTAATTTACGAAATTAAGCAATTGTATGGGACATTACCATTTTTATTATATAATTTCAGACGAAATTACACAAAAGCACGAAATTACGTAATTTGGGCTCAGTGTAAACATAGTATTAAGCTCTAATAAAAATTGATAGACAATTTGAAAAAGTTTTTAATTAAAATTTTTTGGAACTTAAAATGTTATTTAATTATGTTGATTTTTATAAAAATTCTAAATGTTTGATAGTTTGAATTATACTTGATTTTAAATACAAATTCTCGTTCTTTGATAGCTTAAAATCGTTTATTGAGCTTTAGGTCAAAGTTAGAACAATTAATTGTTCTAACGAATCTTCCCAAAGAAACAATGGCTTCATCAGAAATCTTTGTGATACGACGTGCAAGCGTGCGTTTTAGCGCACTGCACCACAGAGGCGATGAGATTTTAAGTGTCGATTTTAAACTATCAAACGATTTTAAACTATAAAACAACTAGAATTTGTATTTAAAATCGAGTATGATTTAAACTATCAAACATTTAGAATTTGTATTTAAATCATATAAAATCAACATAATAAATACCAAGGTCATTAAGAAAAAACTTTAATATAATTTAATTTTGAAAACTTGGTTTAAAATAAAAAAATTTTCTTAAATGGAAAATGTGAAATATAGGGAAAATTCAGGCAAACTGATCGATAAAGAGTACTATTACAAATATTTTAAAAAAAATTCAACTTATTCAAATTCTATGACCAGAAAATTATTTTAGGTGAAAGAGTAGGGCTTTTTCCCTTGTCCAAGTAACTTGACTCGTACTCAAATTTTGCAATTAAATAACTCGTAAGCTCCCCGATCTGGTCGCCATAACTCTTTACTGGTAATCTATTAAAATACGGTTACCAGTGAGACCTAATAATCTTCAAACCAAGGTTGCCAGTATTGTGGGAAAAATCCCATTCGTGGTAATTTTTAATTGCTCTTGGGAATTTTTTTTTTTGGGAATTCCCGTGGTATTTTTTAATTTATTTTTAATTTAAGCGTGGGAATTCAGCGTCGTATTTTTTAATTGCATGGGAATTTTTGAATTTATTCTTAAATTTTTTTTTCACTTTTATTAAGCAAAATCTTAATCATAGTATTCGATGATCGACGTATATATACAGAAGATAAAAGCTATAAGTTTACGCTGTACATTTCTTCGAACTTACCCGTAATATAAGCAATTAAATTGCACATTTGTTTCAAGAACAAGTTGACATGACAAAATTGCATAAATACTATTAGCGCATTCTTTTCTGAACAAAATTCTGACCTTAAAATTTTGACCTTTTCTGAAAATTCTACATTTCTGCATGCAAGCGTTAAGCTTACAAAAATTATTTTAAGATTCCAAAAAAAGTGAAATATATAAGTACTACCAAAACAATATTAGACAATATTTGCAAGTTGACTTATCGAATCCATTGGTCAGCAGTTATCTTTTATAATCAAAATTTAATCACAGTTGCCATTATACGCATTATATGCTTTGTTTACACCACGATTTTGTGTCGTAAACTGCGCACGTCGCAAAATGAGCTTCTGTAAAAATATCGCTCTTACGCTATTATCGTCACAAAAACCGGGGTTCATTGAATACCGCTATTGTTTCTTTAGTTTTTAAGTTGTAAATAGTTAGTGTAAAATAAGTGTTTAAAATGTGTTTGCACGTTTTCCATCCCTGATATATACGAACACAAAAAACAAAACTAATATTATTCTAAAACGTTCTTAATGATTTAAAAATATTTGTATCTGAAGTCACAAAGCACAAATATTTTTGAAAACTTTAAATTTATTTTGTTTATTTTTTAATTCTGAAGTTACTTATGTATATTATTTCATATGAGAAATAAGTATCAAAATTTTTGAAAAATCATCCACAAATAGTTTTTGAAAAAAAATATTTTTATTTTATTTTGTTTATTTTGTTTACTTGTATTATTTTATTTTTATAAGTAAAATTTCGTTTTAGAAATTATTAAATGGAAACAAACAAATAAAATTCAAGATCCCAAATATAAGACGAAAACATGTGATATGCATAACAATTAAATTTATATGAAGCAATTTGTTAAAGTTTTGAAACAAAGGCAATAAATGCAAAATTTTTAACTATGGATGTGTCTATTTATTTCTGCTTATATAAATGCAAAAATTTCTGGTATTTCTATATTTTTTAAAATTTCTTATAAATATGGGATTTTTCGCGGTATTTTTTAATATGTATGGGATTTTTTGTGGGATTTTTGAATGCATATGGGATTTTTAGTGGTATTTTTAAAACGCGTGGTATTTTTGTGGTAATTTTTAATGGTCTTGGGATTTTTTTTGGTATTTTTTAATTGCTGTGGGAATTTTTTTGTTTACCTTTACCATGGGAATTTTGGTGGTATTTAGTTTATGTTACTTTGGGAAAAAGGTAATTTTCGTGGGAATTGTTTCAAATTTTGGCTGGCAACCTTGATTCAAACAAAGCCAAAATTTAAACTTATTTAAGGGTCAGTCTGGTGTTTTTGATCGTATTTTTAAGAATTTTTTTTTATCGAAAAATTTATTTTGACAGCCTGCTAATTGGGAGGGCGTTCCAAAAGAAAATTCAGGGCGCTAATTGGGTTTGCCCTTAAAATTTTGCTCAATTTTGAAAGCTTTTGTTATAAAGTATTTTTAAGATTTTTTTATTAGATTTTTTGAAAGAGGTTTACTGCCGCCATAAGGAAGAGTGCGGCATATAGTATGAAAATAAAAGAAGGCAAAAGCAAAAGGAGCGGAAGAAAATAATATCAAAATAATAATAAATAACTGTTGCAAACAATTTATAATAATTTATAAAATAATTTCTTCTTCTTCCAATACGATTTTAACAACAAAAGGTATTAAAATTTTTCCGTCATCGCGATGTGCTTACTTCGGTGTTCAAGATAAAATGAAATTTGACGAAAAATTTGAAGAGTCAGAACTCTTCTGTGGTCAAACGATTTGACAAATGATTTGATGAGCGGTTTGAAATGTGAACAGCACTTATTGGACGACATGTTGTACGATAAGTTAGATGGAAAACTAATGGGACTATTTGATTGAGCGTTCGAACGATCCAACTTGTAAAGCAACATCATTAATTGCAAGCTCTCAAGCAGAACACATCCGGCTAATAGCTAAGCAACTTTTAGATGCCCTAACAATTGAGCAGTAATTTTACATAGTTGTACAATATTGTACAATCGGCAGAAAAAAACCAAAAATTTCGACTTTCGTTTTAGCTTACGCATTGTACTACATGTAGTACAATCTGCCATGTTGTTCCAATGTTTTGGAAAATGCGAAAGCCCCTACTGTGAATTAGCTGATGAAAATCCACCTCGACGCTTTGAAGAAACATCAAATCCGGTTCCTTGAGTACAGTTGCCATGATATGATCGGCTACGAAAAGATTATTTCGAAATTTCAGATCTTCTCTCAAATGAGATAACGGCTAGATTCGATCAAACAGGTTGATATTTTACTTTTTTTTTTATTTTTGCAAGTTTACACCAGCTTAACTCAACCGACTCACTTTGATTTAACATTCGGTGAGTCGGTTGAGTGAAGCTAGTGTAAACTGGCACTTTGTAAATTTTATTGTACATTTAAACAGATCTTGACACTGGAATCGTTGGAAAATATTGTAATCGAAGCCTTCAACGGAAAAGTGTCTTCTGAACAAAATCTAAAAACAAAACTAGATCTTTATGCAGATGAAATTGCTGAAGCAATTGCCTGGCCAAACACCCTGAAATTGTAGTGGCATTGTATCCCAATTTGCGAAAAATTCGGATACTGTAAAAAAACTATAAAATGAAGTTGAAAAACTTATTGCTTTGCTTTTGACTGTGCCTGCATCAGCAGCTTCATCTGAGCGTTCTTTTAGTGCACTAAGACGACTTAAGACGTATCTTCGAGCAACTATGACACAGAAACGACTCACTCATGCAGCACTTATACACATTCACAAAGATAAAACCGAAGAATTGAATTCGATGGAGGTGGTGAAAGAGTTTGTTTCTCGCAAGGACAGAAAGAAACATTTTGGAATAATTTAAATTGATATAACTTTTTGTACCTTATTGCATTTAAACCATGTAAAGATATGCCTAGTCTTGCTTTATAAAAGCAACCATTATTTCTTATATTTTCATATTACCATATGAAAGATCCTTTAAAGAATGATCTCTAATATTGAAATTGGATTTATTATTATTGGAAATTATTTTTTATATATTTTTATATTTTTTTTTTATTTTAAACTAAAATAAAAAATTTGTTTATTCACATTCATGTTTCTTTGAAGAAATTTTGGTGAACTTTTTTTGCACCACCATTTGTACTGCCCCCCATTTGTACTGCCCCCCATTTGTACTGCCCCCCATTTGTACTGCCCCCCCAGATGAAATTAGCTTCCGACGCGCTTGCATATCTATACAAATTAAAGCAATCATTCAAACAAAAAATGCAGTATCTACATAAAAAGAGACAGAAAAGCGGTATCTACAGACAGATATTGCGTGTTCGCTTTGTATTTGTAATTAATGCTTTGTAAAATGCTTTTCACTTCTTGATTCTTGTGACAATAAAATCTTTTAAATATTGATTTTTTTAAACATAGCTTATTGATTTTGCATGAAATGTCCTTGTGCAAGATATGATGAATTTAAGAATATATCATTTAAATATCATAGAGATATAAACAAAAAAGTCTTTTACTGTATATTGTAAAACGTACATTTGATGTAGATACGGCTTTTTGAACTTATTTAAATTTATAGAAATAACAATAACAAAAGCAGCAAGTACAGTGTTTGTTCCACAGTTTTGGCACTTTTAATAAAATCGAAAAAATATCATTAATATTGAAAGAAAACTGAATTTCACTATCCTGTAGAACCAAATATTTGTAACTAGCTATCCAAACCCTAATCAGTGAATTTTTCTTAAACTACTGTAAGTCGTTTATATCAGAATATTGAAATATGTAGATGCCGCACTCTTCCTTATGACGGCAGTTTAGAGGTCGCGCTAATCGGATTTGCCCTAAAAATCAGGTTTTTTCGAGATTTTTTGAATTTCCAGCATATTTTGTTCAATAATAGACATTTTCTCAGTCTTTGAGTTATCACTTCGAAAGACAAATGTCGAAACTTTAATCTAACGTACATAAATCAGAAGTTTTGGCAAGTTTTTTGGTCATTCGGGTGGTATATATTTAATTTTTTCGTAAAATACATTTTTTTACAAGCGCTTCACAATTCTAAAAAATTTCATTGAAATGAAAAAACGTAATGATGAATGTTGCCAGTAATGTGGGAAAAATCCCATTTGTGGTAATTTTTAGTTAGTCTTGGGAATTTTTTTTTTTGGGAATTCCAATGGTATTTTTTATCAAGCATGATATTTTTTAATTCGCGTGGGAATTCAGCGTGGTATTTTTTAATCGCATGGCAATTCGGGAATTTTCTTCTTACATTTTTTTTTCACTTTTTTTAAGCAAAAATTGAATAATGGTATTTGAAGAATGACGTATATATACAGAAACGTAAAGCTATAAGTTTACGCTGCACATTTTTTCGAACACGCTTTTAATAAAAACGATTAAATTACATATTTGTTTTAAGAACAGGTTGCCATCATGAAAACTAAGTAGACATTTTTTGACATATGATAATACTATCCCAAATTTTTGGTTTTTTTGCAAGCGTAAAACTTACAAAATTTTTTTTTAAATGCCAAAAATAAGAAAAATATAATTACTACTAAAACACTAATAAAAAATATTTGAAAGTTTATGTATCGAATCTATTGGTTTTCAAGTATCTTTTAAAATTAAAATGAAATCGCAGCTGCCATTATACTCTACTTGCTCCACATTGTTGTAAGCTGAGTAAGTAAAATCCCTTCCATTTTTGTTGTTGCAAAATACGCTTCAGTTAATATATCGCTCTTATAATACTAACATCACAAATACGCAGTTCTTTGAATACCACTATTATTTGAAGACATGAGTAGATGAAGGTGATATGTCGCATTTTCGGATTTTCGGTGTTCTAGCATGGAAGAAGGTCTTATACGCATAAAAAAAATAATTTAAAAGATAAAACAGCCATGTTTGTGCTTATTTTAGAAGTAAACTATTTCACAAAATTTGATTTAGCATAAATTTCAATACAAATGTGAAAGTTTGGATATCCACTCATGTCTTCATTTCTTTGTAATATTTCTAATTTTTAATGCACATATAGATTTACTGTGTTATTTTTTAATGCGAATGGGATTTTTTGTGAGATTTTTTAATGCATATGGAATTTTTTGTGGTATTTTCACAGCGAGTTGTATTTTCGTGGTAGTTTTTAATAATCGTGGGATTTTTATTGGTATTTTTTAATTGCGGTGGGATTTTTTTTTGTTTACTTTTACCATGGGAATTTTGGTGGTATTTAATTTATGTGACTGTGGAAAAAGTAATTTTCGTGTGAATTTTTCCGAATTTTGACTGGCTTCCTTGGTAATGATACAGTTTGAATTATGGTGAAATTTTAAGCACCTTAACTTTCTGTAGATTATATAACAAAATGTTTTAACTTTTTGGGTAATTACACAAAAAAACATGATTTCTTTCTTGCGGATTTTTATATATTGCTTACTTCGTTTTAATTTTTATTTTTACTGTCTTGCATAGCATGAAGTTTTTATGGTAGAAACATGAAGATGTTGATTCAATATTAAATAAAAAATTTTATAACAACCAACACTCACCAACCAATTTACACCGTTTTACAAGTGTGTTGGCAAATTGACACTGGCGCTCAGGTCACTGAGGACAGCATCATGAATGGCAGGTCATAAATATGTCTTATCTTCGATTCCTTAAACCAAATCCGTAAAATTGTAAGAGAATTGCAATATCATAATAAAATAATCAGCGTCATCAACAATTAATGGCAGCGACATGTCCTCACCATCAGTCACGAACGCTTAGAAATCGAATATAACATTCCCGTGCCAATAGGTCCAAACATATACTCATGTGTGACTCGCATTTTAATAGACAGAACAAAAACACATAAAATTAATGAAAATCGGCAGGAGCAAAAATTAAAATGAACAGAGTTTCTTCTAAGAATTGACGAAATAAACAAAATTACATGCTGTTATGTTAACAGATAATTAGCAGTAGTCTTATGTTAGTGGTAGTGTGTATGAGAGTATGTAAGAAAAAATGTGTAAAGTGTAAATGTGGCACACTTTTATGGCAAATAAGATAATAAACATAGACGCAATAAGGATTTTGTTTTAGCTAATTAACAGTAAAAAACTAATTAACTGATGGTTCGGATTTGAAAAAACCAATCAAAGTCAAGAAACAACGTCTTGTTTGTTCGTTTAAGAAAACATTGCTACAGATAATACAACAACATAGTTTACGAAAACGATAAAATAAAATTTATACTGAGTTAAATTTAAAGTTTTTTAGTTAATTGTTGTAAATTATATATGTAAACTTATTTTTGTTACAGACAATTATTATGCACAACTCCTTATCGAACCGAAAACACTTCCACAAAATATGTCACTTGTGATAATTCGGTCTCATAGCAGTCTCAAATAATCACACAATAAATAAAACCATTACATTTTCGCAAATTTCAAAAGTTATTTCATAAAGTTTGTATGGAAATAAAATAAATCTGTCGCCAGTAGTCATGGCATACAAATTATAAAAAATGTCCATTTCTCAGATACCCGTTACATCATCACAAGAACCTACGTGGGACAACTAAAAGTTTTTGGATTTCCTAAAATTAGTATTGAAAATGTGCGTCATATGCAGATAATGTGGCTTGCCGTCGAACATTTTAAAGTATGCGAGCCGAAAACTTTGCAAAAAATATAAATAGGCAAAATTGGGTAGGAAAAATAAAACGATATACGAGTACCAAAGAATTGGGTTGAAGGAGTGTCAGAGTGTCTTTTAGTGCTCTTGTGGCAAAAGTTTCTCGCTCAACTCTGGCAAGCAGTGAAATTTCCAAAACAGCAAAAACTATTAAAGTGTGCGAAGAAGAAAAAAAAAAGTTTCAATGGGTTTTTGTAATTAATTTAAAACGTTGTTGGCCAAGTTAGTGAGCGCAGCAAGTGTTGCAATTAGTTTTTAGCCATGCTTTTAAGGCTTTGAATAAGACAAAAAGCCTGCAATCAATAGCATTGTATTTAAAATTATTTATTGGCCATTTTAGTTGTTCAACTCATTGTCTGGAATATATGAGAAAAATTATAGAAAAAAGAGCAACACATACACACACAGAACATAAGCAAATAAAAAAGAATTGTTTCAAAATCTGCTACTCCTCCTGCGGGCGCACTTAACCTCAAATCAACAGCAAATCCGTGCTGCTGCTGCTGCTAATCCTTTGGTAAGCTGCTATTGAATAACTGTTAGCATTTTTTATTGTTGTTGTTGTAGTATTTGCGGTATTGTTCTTTTTTGTAGTTGTTTTTGTTCATTCATTGCATTGGATATCATTTCAATTTCTCGCTTTCCAGACAAAAATCGAAAATGAACAAAAAAACACATAACAAATAAAAAGAAGGCTATTGTAAAATAACCGGCAATGGTTGATTTAGAGACACCTTATAGTTTACAACCAGCAGTTCATCAAAGGTCAGTATTTATTGCTAAATATTATCTTAAAAGTATGCTGGTGATTTATAAGATAATTGCAAAATATTATCTTAGAAATTTCAATGGGAATGAAAAAAAAAACTTTTTTAAAAAAGATAGAACTTCTAATTCTTAATAAAAGAGAAAAACTCGATTTAAAAAGGAAACAGTTGCTAAGATGTTTAAAATGAGAACCATGTGTCAGAGAGAATTTTACTCTCTATAGCTGAGCTGTTTAAGAACGGAGGCGAAGCTCTATTTAAATGCATTCACAAGCTTCTATGCAGATTATGGTCGGAAAAATGCATTCCGAACGATTGGAATCTCAGTGTGCTCTGCCCAATCCACAAGAGAGGCGATCCCACTATCTGTGCCAATTACCGTGGGATAAGCCTTCTTAATATCGCATATAAGGTCCTGTCGAGCGTTTTATGTGAAAGATTGAAGCCCATTGTAAACGAACTGATCGGACCTTATCAGTGTGGCTTCAGACCTGGAAAGTCCACCATCGACCAGATTTTCACGCTACGACAAATCTTGGAGAAGACTCAAGAAAAACAAGTCGACACCCACCATATTTTTGTCGGCTACAAAGCCGCCTTCGATAGCCCAATAAGGAAGCACCTGTACTCCACCATGTCTGAATTTGGTATTCCTGCAAAACTAATACGACTTTGCAGGATGACACTGAACACCAGCAGCGCAGTTACAATCGGGACCCATTAAAAAAGTGGGTCATCCTATGAGCGATCTGGGAGTGCTCCCTGAGGAGCAGAGGAGTGCTCTTTATTGATCCAAGCTAGGTGTATTTTGTGTTCTCTTTTAACATTGTGTTTCACAGGATGGGTAGCGCTCCCTTTAACATCCCAGAGGAGGAGCGATCAATAAATGATCCAAATGGGTTAGCAGAGGAACATTTACTTTTTTTTTGGGATTCAGGTTTACTTCGAAAGCTAGGCTTCCCTAGCTCAAGTAGACTCCTCAAAACCCTAAGGTGGAGATGAAATTATTTGGCCAAATCGTAAGATTTTTTATGCCATCACAAATTTCGAATCATTTTTGATTCTGTTTAAAAACTGTTCTCTAATTACGTCAGTCGCATCAGCGGATGGACAAAATGCAATTACCGTTGACTGGTCGCACTTCACGACCTCGGCGTTGAAACGACTCGAATCGAATGAAAGGAACATTTTAAATATTTTTTGTTTCACAGAAAATAATTATTAGAACACATTATGTTCTTTTTTTTTCATTAATAGGGGAAGGACCTCTCTCGAATCTCGAAACGACTCGAATCGAATGAAAGGAACATTTTAAATATTTTTTGTTTCACAGTAAATAATTATTAGAACACATTATGTTCTTTTTTTTCATTAATAGGGGAAGGACCTCTCTCCACCATTTGCTACCAAACGAGGTTTCAGACAAGGTGATTCCTTATCATGCGACTTTTTCAACCTAATTATAAAGAAGATCATCCAAGCAGCTGATATGAGACGTAATTACACAATGTTCTACAAAAGTGTTATGCTGCTTTCGTATGCTGATGACATCGATATAATTGGCCATAATACGCGCGAGGTCAGCGCAACATTCTCCATATTAGAAGAGAGTCAAGTCAAATGGGTCGTCAGATAAGACGAAATACTTGGTGTCCACAAAGTGTCCCAGCGTCTTGGAACCCACGTTACAGTTGACAATACCTCCTTCGAGGTTGTGAACGACTTCGTCTATCTGGGATCCAGCATAAACTCAGCCAACGACATCAGCATTGATCTAACGAGGAATAACTCTTGCCAACAGGTGTTTCTTTGGGCTCAGTAGGCAATTGAGAAGCAGAATTCTTTCTCGACGAATGAAAATCGCTCTCTATAAATCGCTACTTCATGCATAACAAGCCTGGACGCTGAGCAGTTCAGATGAAAAGAATTTGGGAGTCCTCGAGAGAAAGATTCGAGAGACAGAAATGGCTAGCGCACATTCTTACTGTGCGCTTAGACCGCCTGAACGAACGAAAGAAACCTCGTTCGTTCGCTCGGTTTAAACACTTTGCCCGAACGAACATCGTTCGCTATAAATTTATCGCGAACGATGTTTGCCCGGTGTAAACAGTAAATTAGGGCGAACGAACGAAGATTCCTTCGTTCGCTCTGATCGAACAAGCTTCGATCTTTTTGGGCGAATCCGGTGTTGCGCTGTGTTTAAAAACAGAAAAGTAGCAAATAGGAGTAGCTTAAGAGAATAATTTATGAAAAGTACTAAAATATGTAGTAATTTATGTTTTATGTGTTTTAAAGTGTTCTGTTAATTTTCGCTGCAATATAATTGTGTTGTGTAAAGGGCTAAATTAAGTTTTTTAAACGGAAAAACCCTATATTTAAGGTTTCATTTTAAAGCAACTGTATATTTGAGGTAATTTTTTTTTTAATAATAACTATATAACTTTTAATAAAAATTTTGAGTTTATGGATAGCAAATGTTATTTAGTATGGCTGGAGTCCGCAATAGAGCTTCTCAAATAAAATAAAAAAAATATTTTAGGTTCTGCTGAAACTTTTTGAGTTTTTAATTGAAGATTTTAGAAAAATGTGGATATTAACCAAAATGGTAGTTAAAAATTCGATTTGTGACTAAAAGCAATTCTTTAAAGTTATAACATAAAAAGTATTTCTCTAAAATAAAAATCGAACCACTAAAAGTACCAATTGTATTTGCTTAATAAGTGCATACAGTTTGGTAGCAATTTTTATTTAATTGACTTAAAATTTACGAAATTGATTGGCACACGAAAAATGTGAAAACATTTCATTTTTGTTCATCGAAAAACTTAAATGGGCCCTAAAGTTAAAAACTCGTCTTTTCTATAATAACTAATATAGTATTATATTGTTATGGAGTGGCAAACCATTTGTTGTTGAGAAACGGAGTATAAGTTTTAGTACTAATATAAAAATAAGGAGTTATCAACCCTGCATTTATTGATGTTCGGCCAAATGCACAAAATGCTGTTAACACCGCCTGAACGCACAAGATGGCGGCCAGTGTTTGTTCGCGAATGATGTTCGTGCGGTCTAAACAGTACAACGAACGAAGAATTTATTGCAATAAATTGTTCGCGATAAATTTTTCGTTCGTTCAGGCTTTAGGTTGTAGGTTTACAGTTAGTTGAGGCCAAGACCAACATATGGTTGTAGCGCCAACTATGTAAGTAAATAAATAACACAATAGGGGCATTCACAATTCAGTTCACTTGCATGTGCAATTGTGCAGATAGGTTTTCGTGAATACACCATTATCACCTTTTCAAAGCTGTCAAAATTTTTCAATGCACACAAGTCCACAACCGCTCAAATCCTTAAGTTTAAGGCTACAGGGGAAAAGCACTTGTATAGATATTTGACGTACATACGTGTATTTTGTTTTTTAAAGTGCACAAGTCTTCAATTGCACTGAATCGTGAATACCCCTAGTAACATTTTTCGTAAGAAATCTAACTTAAAATTTTTATTTAACTAAAAATTTTGACCTTTTAAAAACAAAAATCTTTTTAAGGTAAAATTGTCTCTTCTTTTTGATATAAAAAATTACAGCTTACAAACTTGTTGAGCTGAATGAGCTTAAATTGTCTGAGCTGAATCAAATTAAGAATTGCCACATATAGAAGGATATCTGGGAAAAACTGCACAACATTTTTCAGTCAAAGGGACCCTCACGTAAAGTGATGTTACTGAAATTGATAATTTTGATAAAAATGTATAATGACGAAGATATGTGGGAGCACGATACTTCTGCCTTAAAGGATCCAAGATGAATAGCGTAACCTAAAATGCAAGAAGGCGTTACAACAAAAAACTCTGCACTCTACACTAAATGCAAATAATGAACGCAATAAAAAATGGTATTCGTACTCTGGTGCATCGTCACACATATGTTCGGAGAGGGAGAAATTTGTTGAAGACGCGGCCCCAAAATCATTCGTCTTGAACTTGGCAAATAACGAGTTGATGAAAAGAGAAGGTTCCGGCACCGTAAAGCTGAACAGCAAGAATGGCGTCGTTGCAAGACTGGAAGAAACTCTGTTCGTCCCCGATCTTCGTTTAAATCTTCTTTTAATTTCAAAAATTACAGAGAGCAGATACGAAATCAAATTCACAAGAAATGCATCAGTGGTAAGACATGAAGAAATGATTAAATATTGATGACAGCACACCGCAGAAAGGATCTTTATTACGTAGAAGAACTTGCTGAAGATTTCAGTTCTATCGCCTTTGCAAGACTGGCACAGACGGTTTGGATACCTCAACGAAAAAGATCTGAAGGACATTATAAGGAATAGAAAAGTGGCGTAAACTTCAATGTCAGTGAGAACTTTCCTGTTTGCGAAATATGTGTAAAGGGGAAGCAAGCGTTGAAACTGTTTCCAAAGTCCACGTAAACCTGCTGACATTTAAGAACTCAAACACACAGATCATGGCAAAATAAGACAAGGTAGTGTTAGGGCGGAGAGGCGGTGACCGAAACTTTCAAAACGAAGTTGACATTTCATACAAAATATATCAACAAATGAGAATGCCATATGAAAGCAAAAATTGGCAAAAATACCAAACTGGCTGAGTTTGACAGTTATGGTTACTAATAAAGAGAACACATTCAGCCCTAACACTACCTTGTCTAGTTCTACTATGCACACAGATACTCTACTATGCGGCCCGATGCGCGTTAGTTCTCTTGCAAGCTTCCGATATTTCGTGACCTTTATTGATGATATGAAAAAAGGTGTGAGATTTATTGCTTAAAGAATAAGAGCGAAGTTGCAGAAAAATTCATATAGCATAAAAATATAGTCGAGATGAGAACTGAACGAAAAATTGAGACCATAGGATCGGACACCGGGACAGAATATACGAACAACATCATGCAGAACTTCTTAAAGAACGAAGGCACAAAGCATGAATTAACCGTCGAGTATACACCTCAACAAAATGGAAATGCAGAGAGAAAAAATCATATACTGTTAGAAATGGTAAAAACATGATGAAACAGTCGGGTTTACCTCCAAGTTTCTAGGCTAAAGTCATCTCAACAGCAAATTATATCCACAACAGATGTCGTACGAATATATTGCTCGGTGTAACCATTTAAATTGTAAAACGGAAGAATTCCTGTAGTAGCCTATTTCCAAAAATTTGAAACTTATTATACAGGGTGTCTCACACTTAGAGGACAATAACGCGGGGGGTGGTTCCTCGAGATAAGACGAGCAAAAAATCGTATGTGTGGGAGTGGTCGCAAATTTCCCCTTAAGGAGGTAGGAGGGAAAAACAAAAATAATAGGTGTCATTACGTTATAATTCATAAGTAACATACCACCACACCAATTACCAAACTTAAAAACTTTTTGAAAAGGAAATTAAATTTTTTAATATAAGTACAAAGTTTTTCCATGAAGTCACAATTTAAGAAGTTATGAGCTCCTAAAGTCAAAAAAAAGGTTTTTTTTTCTTAAAAAATTCAAATTTAAAGGCAATTTTCTCGAGAAATAACCAAAATTTAAACTATTTTTTGACGTTTTTCTTTTCCTTGGTCAATTCTCTATTAATGTGCCTTACATTGTTTTATTCTGAGAGCAGCTTATTTTTCTTCTTTTCACTCGTTCCACTTTTTCCTCTCCCAAGGTTTTTAAATGCAAGCACTGCGACTTCGTTTACTTTGATTACAATAACTAATAAAACAGTTAGATTCAACGGAAATTTTTTAAAAAAAAAGTTTATTTGATTGCTTATTTTCATTATTGAGTGCTTGACATGCCTGAATCGATACAGTCTTTCACCGATAGTAGAGTTAATAGGTTTGTTATCGTACTCGATTCAAGTAGCTTGAAGTCGCTTGAAAGCTTTATTTTGAAGCTCGACAGAGAGAGGAATAACATGCAAAATGACACTCTCTAATCTATTACAATTAATTAAAATTAGTAGGGGAACCCACGTTACCGTTGACAATACCTCCTTCGAGGTTGTTAAGAACTTCGTTTATCTGGGATCCAGCATTAATTCAACCAACGACATCAGCATCGAGATTAAACGAAGAATAACTCTTGCCAACAGGTGTTACTTTGGGCTCAGTAGGCAATTGAGAAGCAGAGCCCTCTCTCGACGAACGAAAATCACGCTCTATAAATCGCTCATCATGCCCGTCCTACTTTACGCATCACAAACCTGGAAGCTGAGCAGTTTAGATGAAAAGACTTTAGGAGTATTCGAGAGAAAGATTCTTCGTAAGATCTACGGACCAATCTGCGTCAATGGCGAGTACCGAATACGGTGGAATGATGAACTGTATGAGCTGTACGCTGACATCGACATAGTCAAGCGCATTAAAATCGAGCGGCTTCGCTGGCTTGGTCATGTTCAGCGCATGAAAGACGATGCTCCAGTGAAGAAAACATTCGATTCGGTACCCAGCGGCGGTCAACGCAGAAGAGGACGACCACATCTTCATTGGAAAGACCAAGTAGAGGACAACCTGACGAATCTTGGAATTTCCAACTGGCGCCAGCAAGCGAAAGACAGAAATGGCTGGCGCAAATTCTTAGATGAAGCCAAGACCGACATACGGTTGTAGCGCCAACTAAGTAAGTAAGTAAGTAGGGGAACAGACCTTTAATGTTCTCCTACTCAGAGCACGCAGATATTGTTTTTTGTTACGGTTTTGCAAATACAGTGCAATCCAGGCCAGAAGAGAATACGAGGCTCGGTTTCCCAACAGGCAACTTCCCTTAGTTAGTTTTTAATTTATTTAGAAATAATAATGTTTACATATAAGACAGAGTCTTTTGAATGCATTAAGCAGTTCAGAATAACAACTAGTTATAAAAAACAGAAAAATAGATATAACTTAAAACTAACATTTAGCGATTTAACAAAAAATAATAAATAATTATAAATATTATAGCAACAGCTAGTCATAAATAACAACAAATCATGAACGAACAAAAAACATCATAAGATTATTAGATAAAAAAGAAAAATCTTAAATTTTTTTTATTCTATTAGATGAAGAAATAGTAAGTTTAGATAGATAATTAGTAGTATTAAGAAAAGTATTCGAAAATTTCATGTTTAAAGTTGCGTTTGTTTTGAATAATTTTAACTTCTTAGAGGTAACGAGTTCCAAATAAAGATAGCGTTTACAAAGAAAAGTCTGTTTGAGTTTTAAAAATTGTAACTCGGGATAATAAGGTTCATGTTTCCATTCGATCTGCAAAATTGTAACTTATCTTCAGTTAATATCTATAATTATAATAATAATAATCTATAATAAATATTTAAGTGTTTTCGTGTAAATCATATTATGCAAAAATGTGCAGTTCCTGGCATCCAGACAGTTGAACATTTTGCAATCAAGTATTTGATTGCTCAAATGACTAACGCGGTCAAACTTTCTGAGGCCATAGAGGCGTTATTAAAAGCTTGTTGTAACTTAAGTTTGGACCTCGAATCAAGTTTACTATACACAACATCTAAGTACATAATGAATGGAATTATAATCTGGAGTACCAAATTTCTCCAAGTGTCGACGAATACAAATGATGCTGTCCACCTCTGGTTCCGAAGGGCATAAGAAATCTTAGAAACAACCGAATTAATGTTGTTACGGTGCCCCGTACAATGGTTGCACCCCACTCACTACGCCACTGTCCCGCTACACTACTGGGCATACTGCATAAAGACATATGACAACCACGAAAACACATCATGGTCAAAGCAGACAACGGCCACTGTATTAAAGCATACGACAACCACACAAACGCAGTACACCCGAAGCGGACAACAGCCACACGGTAGCGACAAACAAAACAGGTGAATTTAACATCCATATGATGAGTGGGGCTATAATTCACAAGAGGTTTTCAACAGAAAGTATTTAAGAGTGCGCTGTTTGGCTGACTTCGGCACGGCTCGGAGGCGTAGTGCTTTGTACCGTCCGACACTTGTTACGATTTAACGAGTAGTTGTTTTCCAACGAGCTATTGAAAGTGTGCTCGTTACTAATACATTTAGTTTTTAAGCATTATAAGTCATGAAACAAAGATATACAGATAGCTTACTCCGTGCGCAAAAAATGAAATCTTCAGCGCACTACGTCACTCGAGCTTGTCAGCTGTAACACGTGGTGCATACATACAAAAGAAAATGTGAAAAAGTAAACACAAGCAGCACAATTGCAAGCATTTAAGAAATATTGCATTCATTTAATTCAATTTCTAATATTGTGCACTTATAGTACGCGTAAATTATAATTTTTAATTATATTTTATGTAATTAAAATTAGTGCCAACGTTTTAGATGCTTTTGATGAGAATAACAACGATTTTAATTCGGGCCATAAAATGAATTAACGATTTTCTCAATAAACGAGAAGAACAAGAAAATCAAAACAAAGAAGCAATCAAAGTGCTGTCAAACACATCAAGTAACGTAGCTATTTTTTTTGTGTAGGAGAACAAATGGGAGAAAACACCCCTATTATATATGCATAGCTTTTCAATAATAGTACTGAATAATAAATTTGCCTAAATTTATTTATAAATATATTTATAATGTAATTTATTTCATTTCAATAAACCAAGTTTCAATAAGAAAATGTCGATATTTCTTCATCGCTATAAATAAATTATCCCCTTTAAATATATTGTGACTAGGCTTTTATTTAGCCACTTTGACAAGCTCGAACTACGTCACAACAAAGATGGCGGACATGCGCAATACTTTATCTGTAGTTCTTTGTATCATGATTATAAGTATTGTAGGTATTTTAAGGTTGTTTGTGCGGATAACTACATCGTCGTTAGTCGGTCGTTCGTTCATCGTAGTGCTAAAGTGGATTACTACATCGGCTTCGGCCGATCGTTCATTCGTCTAAAGTGCTACAATTACTACAACGGCTTTCGTCGGTCGATTGTCCAGGAGTTATCGTTCGGATTACTACATCGGTCGTTTACTCATCGTAGTGCTAAAACGGATTACTACATCGGCTTTGGCCGGTCGATTGTTCGTCTGAAGTGCTCGATTGAATAACTACATCGACTATAGTCGGTCGTTCATCTATACTAGCATAGATCTTGATATTTATATAATAGGGAATTCACGCAACTGTAGATCGTAAATGCGTAATTAGAATTTGTAATTACTAAATCATACCGCTTTAAAGCGTAGAAGCATTTACCTTTTTTTTTTTAATAACGTAGAGTTTGTTTATTTGCCGAAAGCATCGCAGTCGAGTCCTGCCTAAACCCAGCCGTCACCGCCTCTTACTTAACGCCGCATCGCTCCAAGAATTATACTTCTTCGCATCTCACCGAACCCGAACCGAACCGACCCGACACCAGCACGGGCCAAAGCAGCAATCGTCCACATGACACAAGCGACAACAACTCTACGAACCAGCGTATTATTATTATTATTATTGAATTATTGTGTATTGTAATAAAAAGACATAATAAACAGATTTGTGCATGTTAAAATTGAAATATACAAATTCTTATTTTAAACTACTTGATTATAAATAAATAAAGCAAACTATTTTAATTGAGGCATCGAAACACCTAGTCTTTTTATTTATTTGGCGAAAGTTCGAGGGTCTTTCGTTTGATCCTGGAGCTGCTGAGGATACCTCAGTCTTTGAAGAAAACCCTCCCTTACTATGTGATCCTCACAAGAAAGTGAGGAGTTAATGTGGTATCATGTGGTACCATTAAGATAAATCGTTGGTATATCAGACAAAGAGTAACTAGATTTAAGGATCGGTAAAACAAATGACTTCAGTGGATTTAGATTAAGCTTATTAGCTCTAGCCCATTTAGTTATTTTGCGCAAATCCTCGTTCATCCTAAAACATAAATTATCAACAAGACCAATAGGACTGGCCAAGTACAATTGAAGATAATCAGCATATGCATGCATGATTATATGACGGCATTTGCTGAAGATATCATTTATAAACATTGAAAATAACAACGGACCAAGTACTGAGCCTTGAAGAATGCCACAAGACAAGTAACAGAAAGCGGACAAACTATCTCCCACCCTAACTCTTTGAGACCTTCCCACCAGGTAACTATATAACAGACGGACCGCTTAATGATACATTTAATAGGTTAAGAACCAGCGGTCCTGTCCAGCGAATAAGAGGAGAGCTTGGCCCTGGTAATCGGCTTGCACAGGTTGATGGCGAAATAGAACGTATAGTGCACAATGATCCCGCTATAAGTATGCGTAGGATTGCAAACAGAGTTCCAGCATTGAGATCCCATGTTCACCGGGTGCTGCGTTATCATTATACGTTGGTCCAGGAGCTCTAGTAAGGAAAAAAGTGCTTTTATCCGAAACTCGTTTTTCTACGATAAATAACTGCTCTGAGAATAAAACAATGTAAAGCGGACTTATAGAAAATTGACCACGGAAAAAACAACGTCATAAAAAATAATTAAAATTTTGATTTTTTTCGAGAAAATTGCCTTTAAATTTGAATTTTTGAATTGAAACGTATTTTTTACTTTATTTCTTTTTAAATTGTGTGTAAATAACTTTTTTAGTTGTGACTTCATACCAAGATTTTGTGCTGATATTGAAAGGGAAATTTAATTTCCTTTTCAAAAAGTTATAAAGTTTGGTAATCGGTGTGGTGGTATGTTACTTATGGATTAAAACGTAATGACACCTATTATTTTTGTTTTTCCCTCCTACCTCCCTAGGGGGCCATTTTCGACCACCCCCACCCATACGATTTTTTGCTCGTCTCATCTCGAGGAACCACCCCCCGCATTATTGTCCTCTAAGTCAGGGACCCCTGTACAATGATATGTGCCCACAATTCCTTAACTTTCTGTTTTAAGCCAGGCAAACGATAGCAAGCGAAAAAATGCATATCGCTCCTTTTTTTACTCAATCGGTAATTTTGACCTAATTTTAATTTCACAAGTTTTTATGTCACCGTTATATTTGTCACATCCGACGTAGTAATGCCATATGGTATCATTGTCCTTAATTGGTTAAGTGATGAGGTTAAAGACCAGCCCAGGATTCGAACCCAGGATCACTGTGTGGCACGCAAGCGCGCTACCGGTTACACTATTGAAATCGACAATTCTCATTTACATTTCAAGTATTGATACTATGAGATCTAATTCAGTCAAGAAATCTTTAAGGGCCATTTTGTTCACAGAGAGATAAATTCCATGATTTTTCCAAGTTTTCATTTGTTCACAGTGAGTAAGGCATTTAACTCTTCAAGCTGGAGATAAAAATGGTGGCGAGATAGCTTAAACCCAGAAATATTTAACTCGTAAAAATAGGTGAGTTAAGATTTTTAATTCGCTCTTATCACTCGCATTTTAATATTTTTTATTTACTTGGTGTCAAAATATTAAAAATACAGATTTTTAAACATTGGGAAACAGTATTGGGAGTTACTGATTTCGAATCTGGTGTCAGAATTTTAAAATTCAAGATGTTGGATAAGGTTGTCACCTTAATTTTTTATTTTTACGAATTCGGGGCTGGTGCGAACTAAAGGGTAAAAATGGGTCGCTGAATCCGTTGTCAGAATTTCAAAATTTGAAAATTTTTCTACACATAGGGCTGCCATCTAAAAATTTTTTGTTTTAAGAATTTTAAACATGAGAGAACAGTATTGGGGAGTTACTGATTTCGAATCTGAACTCAAAATTTTTAAATTCAAGATGGTGGATAGGGCTGCCACCTCAATATTTTAAATTTTTACGAAATCAGGGCTGCCAAAAAAAATGGTATACCAAAAATGGGTCGCTGAATCCGAATCCGTGGCCAGAATTTCAAAATGATAAAGTTTTGAAATAATAGGGCTGCCACCTAATAATATGTATTTTTTAGAACTTTAAGCATCATTTAACAGTATTAGGGAGTCACTGATTTCGAATCTGAAGTCAGAATTTTAAAATTCAGAATTGAGGATAGGGTTGCCACCTTAATTTTTTGTATTTTTATCAATTCAGGGCTGGCAAAAAAATGGTATGCCAAAAATGGGTTGCTGAATCCGAATCAGTGGTCAGAATTTGAAAATGATAAAATTTTATAATAATAGGGCTGCCACCTAATAATATGTATTTTCAAAAGTAAAAGCAACCCTATTTTTCCAAAATTTTATAGTTTTGAAATTCTGACCACAGATTCGGATTCAGCGATTCATTTTTGGCATACCATTTTTTTGCCAGCCCCGAATTCATAAAAATACAAAAAATTAAGGTGGCAACCCTATCCTCAATTCTGAATTTTAAAATTCTGACTTCAGAATCGAAATCAGTGACTCCCTAGTCCTGTTAAATGATGTTTAAAATTCTAAAAAATACATATTATTAGCTGGCAGCCCTATTATTTCAAAACTTTATAATTTTGAAATTCTGACCATGGATTCGTATTCAGCGACCCATTTTTGGTGTACGATTTTTTTGCCAGCCCCGAATTCATAAAAATACAAAAAATCAAGGTGGCAACCCTATCCACCATCTTGAATTTTAAATTTCTGACTTCAGATTCGAACTCAGCGACTTCAATACTCTTTCCTCATGTTTAAAATTCTTAAAATAAAACATTTTTAGGTGGCACCCCTACGTGTAGAAAAATTTTCGAGTTTTGAAATTCTGACAACGGATTCGGAATCAGCGACCCAATTTTACCTAATGTTTCTCCCAGAGTTGAATTCGCATAAATAAACAAGAAATTAGGTGGCAACTTTATCCGCCATCTTGAATTTTAAAATTCTGACACCAGATTCGAAAGAAGTATCCTCAATACTGTTTCTTCATGTTTAAAATTCTTAAAAAAATGTTTAGTTGGCAGCCCTGTGTAGAAAAATTTTAGAATTTTGAAATTCTGACATCAGATGCAAAACCAGCAATCCATTTTTACCTAGTGTTCACTCCAACCCCCGAATTCGCAAAAATAAACCAAACATCCCCACACATTTTTTAATTAATGAGCAACACTCTAACATTCCAATGGAAATCGATATAAACTGAGAGCGAATTTATGCTATAAGCATAAAGCCGGGATAAAATGTGAACAAAACCACTTTTTTATCTCCCGACTTATACGCTTGGCATAAAATTAACCTAGAGATAGTTATCCCCGAATTAAATCATATTTATGCCCTTTGTGAACAAAATGGCCCTAAATGAAAAATATAAAAAATTCTACACATGTCTATTTTTTACATATATTTTTGTTAAGATGTCAAAACCGTTATTTCTTCTTATAAATCATTTTCAATACCTCATTCCCTTTCGTAGGCATTCCATGATTGAGTTGAATCCAATGAGTTGCTTGGAGTTAAAACAAACCCCATTTATATACCCTAACAGTCCAAGGTAGGGTACCAATAATCAGAAAAAAAAATGAATGCAAAAAATAATAATCACAATAAAAGCAGCAATAAAATCGAGCTCATAGAAAAAAAAAAAACAGCAAACAATAGCAACGCGGTGCAAAAAAACTGCCAATCTGCAAAAACGCGCGAAATATTGAACTCTGTAATAAAACATCTGCAGGCAAAAAGGAGGCTTCGTACAAGCACAGCCACAGAATACATGCAGAGAATACAACAAGGATACAACAGCAGATACTCAAATGTGAGAGACGAAAAATAGAAAAGAACTGAAACAAATATCTTCTCGTGCATTTCTATTGCAATGCAATGAGACGATTAAAATTCAACAATTTGTGATTTTTAGCTTCGCTTCTCTGCTTTTAATCCGCACAACCAGGCCGCGTCGACAAACTGGAAAAAACTTTTCCATAGCAGACTTTTAGGAGGATTAGCAGAAGCAGTTGTGAAAATATGCAAACGATGATGGCAAATAATGGCAAAAATCTATGATTTAATCAAAATGGTTTTAGCAATTGTTTAAATTTAAATATTTTATATGCTGAATTGAGAGTTTCTTTATGTGGTGGATTTTTATTTTGAACTCAAAATCTTGTAAGTGATTAGGAAAATATTTTCCAAAAACTTGAATATACTAAGCATGATAGCAAAAAGTGTCGCTTTTTTAACTTTTGCATTCGAATGCAAGACTTAATTCATAAAAAAAGATATATATATACATTAAGCCGCATTATGCTTCATAGAAAAAACAAGTTGTTCCGGTCGGTTCCTCAAAATAATATTTAGTTTATGTTATGCAGATTTCCCAAATATCTGTGGTCACAAGGAATAACGACTAAACTCAAAGTATCGTAAAAAACGATATTTTAATTGCACGAACTACGACCCATTTTTTTGAAATGTATGAACCGTTACAAACAAGATATGTGTAGACATAAGTGATGATCAATTCTAGGCAAAAAATTTATGTCTGCATACTTCCAAAAATTGACAATAAAGTAAATTCCATATCGCTTTTTTACGATATTTTGAGTTTAGTCATTTTTCCTTGTGACCACAGATATATCGATTTTTACTTTTTTTTTCTTTTATTATTTATTTTTTTTTTTATTAGAAAGAAAGAAATCAACTTATTAAATACAATAGTACATATACACTTAAGATTAATACAATATCAAAATTGATTTACAAAACTACATTCTGATGTTCAATATGAACAAGTGGTGAAATGTAGACATTTCAAAAAAAATTTAACATTAACAAATTAAATGATAGAACAGAACATACACTAAAATTAAAAAATTTGGTACGAAATCACAATTGCTCAGAGATTGGATTGGATTATTATTAGTTTCAAAATCAAAATTAAACAGCCATATTTTAACCTCTTTAACCCTAACCATCCTGATAACATTTACATACGTTGACTCCTGATAAGGGTACCCAGGTACCCGTGTGCAATTTGTATGGGAACACTGAAAATCATAGATGAGACATGTCCGTGCATGATACTGTTTAGATCTAGCGTGATGTGAAGACAATGATCGGCTGTGTATGTGTGTTCGTGAATGTTTAGTTGTGTCTCAGCTCGTCGTTTCATCGGTTTTCAGTTCGTGTTTAGGTTTCGGCTCGTAAAGTTGATTAACTTTGGCTTGATTTTATAAAATTTTTTCGATGTCGCGCTAACGAAATGCATCTATTATCAAAATGAAAGTTTCTGTAAGCAAATCATCTAGCACAGCGCCATCATATATTGCTAAACAAAGTGCTACTGAAGCATAAAACATCACTCAAATCCCCATAACCAGAAAAAATGAACCATCATCGAGTTCTTTGCACAATTTACCATAACGAAATAGTTATCTAAATATCTCCGCATAAGTTATGTTGTTAGTCAGCAACGAGTTAGAGGAATCAGACTCTTCGGTACCCTCTGACAAAATAAAGCTTATATCCAAGAGAGTTACGACTACAGCCCCTAGACAATTTAGGTAAACCCCGCTATTCATTCAACAGAAATATAATTTTTATGAATTAAGATTGTGAGCTTTAGATCAAGTGAGTTTTCAAGAGGGCAACAACAACAACAACAACTCTGTATAGAGTCAATCACTTAGCTGACTAGACAATCTGTTTCGGAAATCGCTACATATTCCTCATCAGTAGTCTTTGAGTGATTAAGCTGTGATCAACTCACTGTTTAAACTAGCATATGAATGTACAGATCCTCTAATTCATTCTCATGAATTGTATGGCTGCTAATCATATGACACTTCAAAGCAGGAGGCCATTTTAGATCACCGCCATCAACTCTATCAAGGGTTGCCATCTGTTCTAGTTGCTTCTTCATTTAAAATGGCCTCCTGCTTTGAAGTGTCATATGATTAGCAGCCATACAATTCATGAGAATGAATTAGAGGAACTGTACATTCATATGCTAGTTTAAACAGTGAGTTGATCACAGCTTAATCACTCAAAGACTACTGATGAGGAATATGTAGCGATTTCCGAAACAGACTGTCTAGTCAGCTAAGTGATTGACTCTATACAGAGTTGTTGTTGTTGTTGTTGCCTTCTTGAAAACTCACTTGATCTAAAGCTCACAATCTTAATTCATGTAATTATTCAATAGATCATAAAAATTAATTAACTTAACTATGGCAGAGCACGGCCAAATAAGTTTAATTAATGTCAAATTAATTAAATAAATCTAATAATTTATCGATTTTTCAATCAAAGTCATGTGTAATTGAACATTTGGTTGTGAAAATAGCCACCTTTCAGTTAGAACACTAGCTTCTGGCGAAGCAAAAACTCGTTTCATTTCTATGGTGCATTTCGACAAACAATCGAACACCAATCAATATTGAAATAAATGAAGAAGCAACTAGAATAGATGGCAACCCTTGATAGAGTTGATGGCGGTGATCTAAAATGGCCTCCTGCTTTGAAGTGTCATATGATTAGCAGCCATACAATTCATGAGAATGAATTAGAGGATCTGTACATTCATATGCTAGTTTAAACAGTGAGTTGATCACAGCTTAATCACTCAAAGACTACTGATGAGGAATATGTAGCGATTTCCGAAACAGACTGTCTAGTCAGCTAAGTGATTGACTCTATACAGAGTTGTTGTTGTTGTTGTTGACTTCTTGAAAAATCACTTGATCTAAAGCTCACAATCTTAATTCATGTAATTATTCAATGGCGCCTGTTACACGTTCAATATTTATTGTGATACTTGGATCGCGATCCAAATTCATGGATTGATGATCGCGGTTGAATGCTACACGTTCAATATTTATCACGTCAGTATTCATACAATTTTTGCCAAGTGTGTTCACGAAAACCTAACTGCACAAGTACTTAAATGCACAGGCAAGTGAATACCGTGAATACCGCTAATTTTTATTTCACCGCCTACTGCTGTATCGCGTATTGATGACAAAAAATATGCTACACGTTCAATATTTATTGACAGTTTTGCGATCCGCGATCTAGATATCAAAATATTTAAATATTTTGCGATCTGGATCACGATCCGTCAATATTGCATGCTACACGTACAATAAATATCACGATACTGTATATTGATCAATATATATTGAACGTGTAACAGGCGCCAATAGATCATAAAAATTAAATAATTTTTATCTGTTGTAACCAGGAAGAAGAAAGCTTTTCGTTTTTGTCAATTATGAATTACTCACGAAGAGTGCCAGCAGCAAATGTGAAAAAAAGTTCTGAATGTCTTACTGTGCGTTTAGACCGCCTGAACGAACGAAAGAAACCTCGTTCGTTCGCTCGGTTTAAACACTTTGTCCGAACGGACAGTGTTCGCTATAAATTTATCGCGAACAATGTTTGCCCGGTGTAAACAGTAAATTAGGGCGAACGAACGAAGATTCCTTCGTTCGCTCTGATCGAACAAGCTTCGATCTTTTTGGGCGAATCCGGTGTTGCGCTGTATTTAAAAAATGATAAGTAGCAAATAGGAGTAGCTTAAGAGAATAATTTATGAAACGTACTAAAATATGTAGTAATTTATGTTTTTTATAGCGTTTTGTTAATTTTTGCTGCAATATATATGTCTTGTATAAAGGGCCAAATTAAGTTTTTTAAGCGGAAAACCCTATATTTAAAGTTTAATTTTAAAGCAACTGTTTATTTGAGGTAATTTTTTTTTTAATAATAACTATATAACTTTTAATGAAAATTTTGAGTTTATGAATAGTAAATATTATTTAATATAGCAGGAGTCCGCAATAGAGCTCGTTCAAATAAAATAAAAAATATTTTAGGTTCTGCTGAAACTTTTTGAGTTTTTAATCGAAGATTTTAGAAAAATGTGGATATTAACCAAAATGGTAGTTGAAAATTCCATTTGTGACTAAAAGCAAATCTTTAAAGTTATAACATAAAAAGTATTTCTATAAAATAAAAATCGAACGACTGAAAGTACCAATTGTATTTTCTTAATAAGTGCATACAATTTGGTAGCAATTTTTATTTAAATGACTTAAAATTTACGAAATTGATTGACACACCAAAAATGTGAAAAATTTAATTTTTGTTCATCGAAAAACTTAAATGGGCCCTTAAGTTAAACACACATCTTTTCTATAATAACTAATACGAGTAATATATTGTTATGGAGTGGCAAACCATTTGTTGTTGAGAAACGGAGTATAAGTTCTAGTACTAATATAAAAATAAGGAGTTATCAACCCTGCATTTATTGATGTTCGGCCAAATGCACAAATTGCTGTTTACACCGCCTGAACGTACAAGATGGCGGCCAATGTTTGTTCGCGATTGATGTTCGTGCTGTCTAAACAGTACTCCGAACGAAGAATTTATTGCAATAAATTGTTCGCGATAAATTTTTCGTTCGTTCAGGCTGTCTAAACCCACAGTTATACAACAAATTCAAAGGCTGAGTAGACGTATTGGACCAGATGTTGTCTAAATTTAGTACCAAACGTCAAAAAAATAGATTAGCAATTTTTTAAAATATGATCCACTTGGCTGTGTTGAGTGCATTTTGTGTCTATTCTAGCATTCATTCAAATGTGAAAAAGACGAAACCCTCGTTGAGGCTTTTTGGCATCACTTAGCTTTGAGTTGGCGACGTAAAACATTAACGCCACATGAAAGGCCCACTCATAATCGAACAACCCGAATCATCAACGTCCTGGCTGCTTTTGAGCTTATGATCAACGAAAACATTTCTGAGACAGTTTGCCCGGACGCTGCAATTCCATCCGGTTCAACTGAGAGAAAAATATAGCATTTTTATTGATTTGTGGGTAGTAAAAGGTGGGTGTGGCGAAATTTCCTAGACCATTTCGTACTTGAAATAAATATACTGCCAAAATTTCAGCTCGATCGACCCAGTAGTTTTGGAGTCTATAGACATCACACAGACAGACGGATAGGAAGACAGAGAGTGTTTTGCTTTTCATATATTCAGATTATACTACAAAGTTTGTGTTAAAACAACTTCAAATCCTTAATAATTAATAATAAAATAAAAAAAAGACACAGTTTCGATAGTATCGTAAGTATAGACGTAGAATTCCTTTTTATACAGTAATAGAGAAAAATTCTCGTTTTTTTCATGTATATTCTCAAAACTTTTTTAAAGTATTTTATCTTCTAAATAAAAATTATTCAAAAACAAATTTGTTGTTGCGGTCCTTCTTTAAACTTACTTGATCTAAAAAGCTCACAATAAAATTCATGTAAAAATTCGTTTTGTTTTATAAAAAGTTTTCGTTTGATATTTATGGTGATGAATTTTTTGTTCTTTTTCATTTGTTTTGTTGGTTAAAACTAAATGTAATTCAAAGTTATGTTTAATAAATGGAAATAAATATAGGTAAATTTGAATTATTTTTTTTTCCTATAGTAAAGAGAATATACATATATGTATGTAATAAATTTTTAATATGGAAAGAATATAATGCATAATAAAAATAGTTCGAATATATTATGGTATTTAAAAAATAAATGTAGTTTTTAAAGCACAACGCATGCTTAGTAAAGCATGCGCAAATTTGCGTAGTAGTATACATATGTACATGCTGAAAATAAACATTCGTTTTATTCGTACTCTAACTCATGGCAGAATAACCAGTTAGGGTCGACTCGGAGAGAAATGAAGTAGAAAGCATAGAAAAGCGAGCTAGTTGCCAAATGCAGCTGTTCATGTCAAGTAAAAATTAAGAACATCTAAAAAAATTTCTGCTAACTGAACCAACAATAATTAAACCAACAAATCTAAAACAAATACGCACAGAAAAGAGCAAAATCACAGCGGTTGAGCAGCGTTAGAGGGGATGAACCGAATCGTCCATAGGAAATAAACAGAACTTTGCTTACTATGTCCCGCTTTTCACTCGTCACTCAAGAAAATTCTCGAGCTTGCGGCGGTAGCAAGATCTCTTTGTCTCGCTTTTCACTCGCCAATAATTGCCTTTGCCGCAAGCAGTTTGTGGATTATTCGCCCGCAAGAGGGGGCTTACGAAAGTCGCCATTAAACCCGAGTAGTCAACAAACTACTTGCGGCGAAAGCGATTATTGCTCATAGAATTGCCGAGTGAAGAACGGCCCTTTGCAGGACATGCAGAACCAAAACAACAATATCAGCAGCTAGTAGCAACGTTGCCAGTTATGTTGGAAAAATTTCGTGGTAATTTTTAATTGCCCTTAGGAATTTTTGTCTCTGGGAATTCCTATTAAATTTTTTAATTCAGAGTGGTATTTTTTAATTGGCGTGGAAATTCAGCGGGGTATTATTTAAATTTACGTGGGAGTTTGGTAGTATTCTTCTTACATTTTTTTTTTCTTTTTTAGTAAGCAAAGTTTCTCTTTGGTATTTCAAAATGTTTTTTAAATTGTTTGTGCATATGGGACTTGGGGTATTTTTTAATGCGAATGACATTTTTGTGGCAATTTTAAATGCATTCCATATACCATTGTGGTGGTATTTTTAAAACGCGTGATATTTTTGTGGTAATTTTTAATGATCGTGAGATTTTTTTTTTGATATTTTTTTATTGCGGAAGAAACTTTTTTGTTTATCTTTACAATGGTAATTTTAGTTGTGTTTAATTTATGTTATTGTGAAAAAAGTAACTTTTTGTCGGAATTGTTTTAAATTTTAATTGGCAACCTTGGCTGGTAGTAGTACATTTTTTTGTAGCCGCATACTCTCTGGCTCTCTAACTACATGCATCTGTATTCTCTATTGCATTACAACCCAAAAAGCCATGAATGTTACTGTGCCAACTAAACGGTACTCAAAACGCCAGCGTCTGATTTGCTGGTATGAAAACGGCATGTTTTTGCACCTTTAAACCGTTCTCTATATTATTGTAAAGTCCTTTTTAATATTTATCAAGAATCGAATTGAAATTAATGTCATATTCGCTTGATGCGTCGTTTGTTCTTGTCTTTTTCCCTCTCTTTTTCACCCGTTCGCCAAAAAACTCTAAAATATGCATTGAATCCTGCATTGAAATCAAGGTAGTACAGTTAAGTTGCCGTTCATTGTTTAGTTTATTGTTGCAACTTAATAAAAACCATTTCAAGGAAAGGTTACAATTGTTTTACAACAAATAAAATTAATATACAACTTAAAGTTTTCTATATGACCTTGTTATTTATTGTGTTGATTTTCAATGATTTAAATACAAATTCTAATTTTTTGATAGTTTAAATCATTCTTGATTTTAAATACAAATTCTAGTTGTTTGATAGTTTAAAATCGTTTATTGAGCTTTAGGTCAGGTTAGAATTAATTGATCTAACTAGTTAATCAATCAGCTAACTAATTAAATAGCTAGTGATTTTTTTTTTCTTTTCATATTGAAAATGTTGATGCTGTTGTTTCTTTGAAAAAATTCGTTAGAGCAATAAATTGTTCTAAACTGACCTAAAGTGATGTGTATTTATATATGTATGTTTTACATACATATTATTAAAAAACAACAACAACAACAACAAAAGCAGCACAACAACGAACGACGTGATTACGAACCAAGCAAGCAAACACAACAACAACAACAACCTTAAAAACAGCATAAGCAGTTACTGCAGCTACGCAGCTAAGCAGCTTGTGCATTTCTCATACGAATATATGAATTTTTCATCTTCTTAGATTTTGCTATTTTATTAGATATTCGATTTATTCCCACTAAAACTGATATTTTGGCATTTTTTTTTTCTTTGTACGATGAATATTAAAGGTTGTAGGTATACCCCAAAGTGTCAAATATCGCTTTGAAAAAATTCGTGAAACTGACCCCCATACAAACCGTGCTGTAAGACGTAATTCAAAACGACGTCAAAATTTTTAGCGGTTTTTCGCCTCAAATGAGGCTGCCCACTGGCTCACTTCGAAATTAGATTCCTTAAAACAGTTTTCTTATTTGCAAGTGTTGATAAGCGCAAAGTTTTAACAAATTATGTAAATAAATTTTTTAGAGATAAGTAAATTTTTTTACCATTCCAAAATATTTGATATAAGATTTGGTGAAAAAAAAAACCAAATCTACTATAACTCTGTGTGTTATTCTTGAAAATCCGTAGATTTACCTTATTTTGCCACTGTTGTCCGTTTATCTACGCAAGGCTTAAATATCCTTAGAAATCCGTAATTTCCGTGTAGTTGGCACCACTGGCTAAAACTATGAATTGATATATTCAATATCAAAGTGATACTGGAATGATTTCTTACAGTTGAAAAAAGATTTCTAAACTGTTGATCGAAAAATTTTTTAATTTTTGAAAATTTACACAAAAATTTAATAAGAAATTGGAAACTGGTAATGAAACATTTTTGTTCAAGTATTTTTCAACTGGAAATCAAGAAATATTCTTATTCCGGTATATCTAAAAAAAATTTGGGTATGCAATTAAATATGCTAACATTAGGGCAGTTCACGATCTTGTTGCATAGTTGCAAATGCAAAATAAACAGCTTTTACAAAAACAAAAAGCATATGTTGCAAAAGCTTTTCAATGCTTTTTGTTTTTGTAAAAGCTGTTTATTTTGCATTTGCAACGATGCAACAAGATCGTGAACTGCCCTATTATATTGTCGTTGCGCGTGCAATACCGCGGATATTGCAAAAAGGCCAAAATTAATTTCATTTTAATTTTGATCAGTTGAAAATATATTCAATAGCTTGAAATAAAATCTAGGTATGTTAGATTTTGGCATTTTAACGTCACACGGGCTAACTAGTTATTATTACTGGGTTTTGGCTATAATTCTTTCATTCTTTTTTTCAGTTTTTTGTTTCCAGTTAACTTGCTCTGGCGGCAGTGTCGCAAAAACACTGTCGCCAATGTCAACACATACTAATAAAAATGTCTTCTAGGGTATTTGAAAAAAGAGGAAACACACGAAAATTAAGAAAAAGTAAGTCCCCAATCGAAGCAATACCGCAACCTCAAAAGATTTGTTTTTAAGCTTAAAAGACACAATTAGGAAATGGAGCCAAAATAACGCTCTTTGTTTCGGTTTTTCCGAACAGCAAATTTAACAGAAAAAAAAAAGCGAAATAAATTGCATTAGTATATTTTTTTTTTGCACCAAAATATTTCAATTGAATTTTAGCACATAGGAAGTGCTGACTCACTCTGCACTGCCTCGCAATAAGACTCGTTCGTTACTCAATAAAGGACGAGCATTCAAACAAGCTTGTTTCATTTGTTGCAACCTGAAATCTGCGACAGCAAACAACATTTATAAAAAACTGAAAATAATAAAAATAAATGTAATAGAAACGTGCTTAAAAAATCATTTATTGAAATCGTGACAAAAATAATATCATCGTTATTACAACAAAAACAAGCATATTTACAGCAACAACAACAACAACAACAATTCAAATACCACATAGTAACTATCAGAGTTTGTATGATTTTTTAGCCTGGACTAAAAATGCCGACAAAATAAATATTTGCATCAATTGCATGGAATTTGAAGGCTGCGCACTTAAGTCGAGTTGAAAAATATAGCAAATACGTAATGAAAAAACAGAACGAGGACAAAAGGACACAAAATACATACTATGTACTTGCAAGTTGTGTACTCATAAAAATGTGCTTTATATTAATGCGGTACGGCAAACAAATATGAGAAAATAGATATTAAAATCTGGCGACAAATATTTCAAGGTGTTGCAGAAGCAGAAGCAGAGCTTTGCTATTGCCTCTGGTATTAATAAAGAAACACTTAGTGTGGCATTATTAATTAAGGATATTAAGAGAAAGTTATGTGTTTTTGATAGAGGATGTAAATCAAATTGAATTAACTGATTTTGTGGTCTTATGGTGAGAATATATGTCCTTTTTTATATGGTGACACTACCTTTTCTTATGAAAGCTAAAAAAAGTATTAATGAAATTTCCCATCACACTGTTTTTCCTTATTGCAAAGATTTTGTCTTTGTTATAGAGATATTTCGTTAACAGTTTTTTAAAAACACTTTTTCGTTGATTTTACGAATTACATTTTTTTTTAAGTGCATTAGCTAATCAACAAACAAATGCAATGTGCCCAAGGGCATCCGCAGGATTTGTTCTAGGGGCGGGCAAAGGCATAAAGGAGTCTAGAATGCACATAAAGAAAATGTAACCTTAAAAAAATTTTCTTATTTCAATTTTAGTTATAAAAAACTTTTGACCATAAGATATTCTAATGTAAAAGCGTTTTCTTAAAGAGTTTGCCATCAGATATTTTTAAAAATTAGTGTATGATTTAAAATTAGCCTAATGTATTCAGAATCTCCTAAATGTTTTTCGCTTTTGAGTCAGAAGCTTTTCCCTCGCCTAGATCGCAAAGATTGTAGCAATTTTATTAAGCTTACGTGGGTTTGTTATAGTGGGTTCTAGGTCACGAAGGATTCGAGGGCAACAAAAGGGCGGACTGCCTTGCCAAAAGAGGAGCGTCTCGAACTCTTATAGGACCTTAACGATTCTGTAGCTTAGCAAAAGGCTACATTCTAGAAAAAAATTAGAATTTGGGAAGATAAGAAATTTCAGTGTCACGGGAACAACACTAATGCACAGAGGCAATCTAAGAAATTTTTAACTCTAAGTAAAGCAAAATCGAAAGATTTACTCAAGCTTACCAAAGCAGACCTTAGAATTCTCACCAGTTTCCTCACAGGTCACTGCTCACTCAGATACCATCTTAAAAAGATGGGTCTTTCTGAATCAGACGTCTGCAAACTATGCGAGGAGGAAGAAGAAACCCCCGAACACACTCTATGTGAATGTCCGGCAATCCACATAGAGTGCAAGTAGTGCCCCCGTCAACAATTTGGAACACTAAGCTAGAGACAGTGCTAAAATATATAAAAAGCCTAAATCTGAAGTGTTAATTAAGGGCATGCACAATAGATCCTATGGGTCGCGCTGCACATGGGCCCACTATAAACTAAATAACTAAGCTTACGAAAAATTAAAAAAATTATCCAAATTCGATCATCTTTATGATAGAAAAACGATTTTTTTTAAACCGACTTTTGGGTCAGCATTTAGGTTTTTAAATTCATTTTACTTTGTTTTCTTCTTGTGTTAAATTACTTTAAAACATAAATTTGCTTATTGTCCAAGTTCATATGCGCTATTGGCTTAAATGCCCCTTATCATCTGTTGCTCCGAAGAATGACCTTCGACTAATAGGGATATCATTCCTTATTATTCGTCAAATTTGTCATAAGAGTAACATCGATATTTCTTCCATTGCATTCGTAGAATTTACAAATGGCTTCGTACTATTTAATATTAGTTCCGTTTAAAAAAATTTACAACCGAAATCTTTCAGACTGGTTTGTTGAACAATTTCCGAATCTTATATAGGCAAACATCAAATGTTGTCGTACACTTTTTCGATATAATTTTAGAATTAGGGCAATGATACTTGTATCATTCGAAATATACTGCGCCCTATATGTGCAGAATCATTTTAGATTTCAAATTTATGACCTCTGACCCGAAATATTGACGTTGAAAGTATGAATTATTTTGAGCGTAAAAAGAGCATTTATTTAATAAAAGTTAAACTGTAACAGATGGAAGAATATAATGTTAGAGGGAGTTTTAAACATTGATAAGGTGTGCAAAAAATACTTCCAACATTTTGCGCCATCTCTTCCGGATACCCTACAATAAGCCTTTTTTTATGTTAAAAGTGTGAATATATATTGTGATGGTGAAATTTTCTACAAATAGCAAATTATGAAAAATTTCCATTATTTTGACATGAAAATTATTGTGATAGCTTGAAAACTCTAGATGTTTTCAGTACAACGTATTTTTGTTGTAAGTTGGTTCAGAAATATAACGGTATACGAAAAAATTTTTGGTAATATTCTCATTGGATATGGCAAAAAAATTCCCGTTATAATGACATCAAAACTATTGAGATATCTTTAAAAAAAGGTAAATTTTCTCAGTACAACGTATTTCCTTGAAGCGGGGTCATCGCCTCAGAATGAGAAAAGAATGATTGAAATTTCAAGTTTTGATTTTGCAAGCAAATATCTTGGCCATTTTTTAATCGATTGTCATCAAATTTTCTTTGGCTGAAATATCAATTAATTAAATTTGGAGAAATATGAAAAGATTTACCGTTATCTTACCAATTCAATGTTTTATATGGTTTTAAAAATACCTCTAAAATATTCAGTTTTTGGTCAAAAAATAGCCCAAACGTTTTTGTTGTTGTAATTTTTTTTTTTCTTATAAAATGTTCTTTGTTCACACTTTTTCAAATGATATATCATTTATTATCAAAAATTGCTTCATTTTGACACATAATGCAAAAAACAGTTTCTTTCATCGAAAATCATGAGCTAGCCACTATGATTTTTTTGATGAAAAATAAATTTTTCAAAATGTTGTTTTTATATTTTCTACAAAGTTCTACAGCTTGCAAAATAGTTTCTGTGAAAAAAATTTTCAAATATTTCAAAGCACTCCAAAGTTATATACACAAATCTATGTTTTAAGCCATTTCGTTATATATAAAAATAGGCGTAGGAGAAACAGTTCTTCCATGTTTCTGAACCAATTTTGATAAATTTTTTAAATAAATGAGAGTAGGGAGAATAAGTTCATCGAATAGTTATGTGACCTTTGACCTGAAATATGAGCATTGAAATAATATTTTAGAAGTAAAACCTAAACTATAAGAAATGGAAGAACATGGCGTAGGAGGAAATTTTAGATATTAACACAATGTGGGAAAACATTTTTCGCTATCTCTTACGGATACCCTACAATAAGCATTTTTTATAGTAATTTTTTTTATTTCACAAATAGTAAATTCTGAAAAATTTTGATATAAAAGTTATGACGATATCTCGGAAACTGTTGCTTTCTCTCAAAACTTAAGATTTTCTTAGTACAACACGTTTTCTTAAGGCAAGGTCAATGCCTCAAAATGAGAAAAACGATTGAATTTCGACCACAGGCGATACAAGTATAAAGAAATGTATGATTGCAAGGTGTCCGTAGTCTACTGAAAGAGTACGTGGCCCGCAAGCTACAAAAACTTGGTTCAAACCCCAGCTAGATAGAATGTTTTTTTTTTTTTTTTGTTATCAGTAAATGTCAGAGCTGTAAAATTGGCATTCATATTCAGAATTTTAAGTACAACTGAAAAACTACATAAGAATGCATTCAATGAATGCAAAATTGATTATAAATAAAATTTTTAATTCACATTTATTTTTACAAAAAAGATTTATTATCCTTTTCAATTATTCATTTTCGTTATTAAGAATAATGAATTATTTTTTTTAATAAAATTAATGCTAATCACAAAGAATGCAATTCACAAAGAATTTCAGAACTTTCAATTATTTTTTTTATTCATTATTCATTTCTTATTCGTTATTCATTTTTTATTCATTTTTTATTCATTACTCATTTTTCATTCATTATTCGTTTTTTATTTATTATTCATTAGTTATTCATTATTCATTTTTTTATTCATTATTCATTTGTTATTCTTTATTCATTTGTTATTCTTTATTCATTTTAGTCCTAAGCCATAAATAAAAAACGACTAATGAATAAAAATTGAATAATGAATAACAAATGAATAATGAATAAAAAATTAGTAATGAATAGCAAGTGAATAATGAATAGAAAATGAATAATTTATTAGAATATTAGTAATTCTGGTTAAATAAATAATGAAAAAAAAATGGAAATTATTGAAAATTCTGAAATTCTTTGTGAATTGCATTCTTTTTTCAAATAAATAAAAAAATGATTCATTTTTCTGAATAAGGAAAATTAACACTTGAAATGAATAATATATAATTTCATTTATTTATTTATTTACTTATTTATTTATTTATTTATTTATTTATTATTAAATCAATACATTAGTACACTTAGAACTATGTTCTCTTATAGTACAAAATAATATCATTTTAATAACAGATATGCTTAATTGAGAATTTTTAGATTGAATGTAATTTTGTGTAACTTAATTAATTTAAGGTAAAGGTAACTTAAAATGTAAGACAAAAATTTATTTAAAAAGAGTAAAAAGTTTTCTATTAATTACTTTCAGTAAAAAATGTAGTTTTTTCGTCATAACTCCCAAACCATACATCCTACAAGGACAATTTTTGCACCAAATTGTTTCTAATACATATATACACAAGACTGCATTTTTAGAAAAAAAAATGTTTTTTCAAGAATCTCAGTTAAAATTTTTTTCAAGAATCATAGTTTTCTACGTCATTTTTTGTGATTTTTTTGGTTTTTTAGCCATAACTCCTAAACCATACATCATAAAAGGACGATTTATGCATCAAAATGTTCGTTAAGCTACTGTCAACAAGACTGTTTCTTTGGAAGAGTTTTAAAAATTAGATTTCATGTTAATTTCATAAGTCCTTTTTTGTCAATTTTATTTTTTTAGTAGATTAAGTAGTAAATGAAAAAACAAAAATATGAAGAATTATAGATTAATAAGATATAATAGAGAGCTGAGAAGAGAAAAGAAATTAAAAATGTAAGTTGTTTGAGTAGAAAAAAAAGATAAAATAGATTGCCCAAAAATTCCTTTCATTCCATATTCTAATGGCGTTAACGAAAAACACATGAGATGAGTTCAGTGAGTTATGCCTAGGTACAATTAAAATATGACTTCTTCTAGACAGACAAAACTGAAGTTTTGAATAAAGATAAGGCGGTATTTTCTCGTGAATAAGTTTATGCAAATATATACAGTTTCTTGCATTCAAATATGCAGTTAAATCTCATCCGAGTATTGCATTTCTGTAACTAGATAAATGGTCAAATATTCGCAAGCCGTATACATAGCGTGTGGTATAATTAAAAGCAATTTGAAGTTTTAATTGGGAGGATGAGTCAAGTTTACTGTATACTATTTCAGCATACATTATAACTGGTAAGATCAATTGGATCACCAACTTTCGTTGTATATCAACAGGAGTTACACAAGCTGACATTCTCAAATTACGAAGTACATAATAAACTTTTTTGACTACACTGTTTATATGATTCTGTTTACATGATAGAGACGAATTAATATGAAAACCGAGATTTAAAATTTTTGACACAACAGTAAGCTTGTTTGTACCAATAAATAAATCCGGGACATCATTTAAACAATTTTTATTCTTACAAATAGGAAAAACATACGACTTTAATGCATTCAGTTGAAGACCATTGCTACTAGCCCAATTATTAATACTGCTAAGATCTTTATTCAATCTACAGCAAAGATCTTCAAGAAACGAAGTTTGACGTGACAAATACAGTTGTACATCATCTGCATAAGCATGAACAGATGCATGTTTGCACAACAGAAAATACCATTTACAAACAATGAAAACAAAAGAGGACCTAGTATGGATCCTTGTGGAACACCACTTAAGACTAGTTTATACTGATAAGACAATTGACCAACATTGACATTTTGAGTCCTATTTAGCAAATCACATCAGATTGACGGCACTATCACAAAACCCAAACAAATTCAAGTTTCAAAGTGTCAAAAATTATGGCACAAGTATTGATGATTAACTTTATCAAAAGCCTTAGAGAAGGCAGAGCAAAGTCATAGACCCGGCGTCATATTCTGGTCGTATGTCATCAAGAACTTTTACAACTGCAGAAGAACACCCATGCCCAGCTCGAAAACCAGATTGCAAAGGGGATAATAGTTTTTTCCAAGTAAGTGTTTATTGATTTGCTGAGCCATGAGCTTCTTACATACTTTTGACAGTGGCGGTAAAATGTTTATTGGCCTAAAGTCATTCGGATCAAAAGGGTTATGTTTTTTTGCAACAGGTAGAACAATTGCAGTTTTCCAAAAGTTTGGAAATGATGACGACATAAAACATGAATTAATTATACATATGTGTAAGAAAGCTAATTATATGAGGGAGTATGAATTTTATGAACTTTATGGGAACACCATTCTCACCTGTAGCATTTTATTTAACTTTCATTGCACACTTGCCAACATCAAATTCATTTACTGGTGTGAACTTAAAAAATTTTTGCGTGGTCATATAACAATAGGGGAGTATAGTACTACTTGAGTTATCAACAGCATCAACAAAAAAATTAGAGTTTCAGGATTTATATTGCATTCAGTGGTATTTTTATTGCATACTCCAAGTTTTTTAATGTTTTCCCAATGTGTTTTGGTTGGGAGCGATAGTTTTAGTTTTTCCGAGTAATAACGTGATTTGGCTTGTCTAGTAAGAAGAACGGACTCATTTCTAGCAGTTCTATAGAAATTCCAGTTGGATGAGGTGGGATTTTTTCTCCATATTGTTCGAAGCTTGTTTCTTTTTTTATGGCATTTAAAACATTTTGGGAAAACCAAGGACAAGATGTATTCTTGATATTTCTCGAACGCGGAGGGACATATTTATCAAATAAATATTTTATTGGATCCATAAGTGATCTAAGTTTATCATTAATATTGGGATGAAGCCAGCAATTATTAAAGGGAGTGATTGATATATCATTTAACAGAGACATGTAATCAATAGATTTAAAATCACGATATGATATTGTATTAGACATAATATTACGAGAAAAGTTAATATTTAACGAACAAAAAATTAAGTCGTGATCAGAAATGAAGTACAATTGGTCAAATAACAACACATCAGAACCGTCAGAAATAATAAAGTAGTCCAAAAGACTTGGGTTAGTGTTGTCAGCAAATCGGGTGGGTAGACTTTCATTCACTATTGATAATCCTAACGAAGATATTTTGTCGTATAACGTATGTTTTGGAAGGTCGTTCGAGATAATATTGATATTGAAGTCTCCACACAATAACATTAAATCATAATTTAGAAAACAGTTGGACAATACAGAAAACAATGGATCAATAGGGTGACATTTATTTGGGTTATAGAAACATGACAGAAGCATATTAGTATTTTAATCAGATATACAGATATTTAAGAACTCAATACCTGAACCAGTCGACTTACTTACAAACTCAGATTTTAAATTATTTTTACAGTAAACTGCAACTCCTCCACCCTTTTTGTCAAATCGATCATTTCGAAAAAGCTTAAAATTTTTTATATCACAGATTGCTTGATTTATGTCATCACATAGCCACGTTTCAGAAATGCATACTATGTCTACCGAAGAGTAGACATAGTATTCAAAGATATATCTTATGTAGTCAAGTTTTGCCATATTTAAACTGCTTGCATTGAAATGCCCTACATTAAGGCCCCTGTGCTGCCTACACAAAATCTGAATCATAGTTTTTGTTTTCATTATCACCATTAGACGAATGACTAGAGCCAAACATAAGGATAAAGAACAGGAGAGAACGTTTTAGGCAAGTTGAAAAATAGACAGATCAAGTAGAAGAGATAGAAATCTTGTAGAAAGCTATTGAATAGAAATCGACACAAAAAATATATAATTATAAGAATATAAATAAACACAAGCAATCTGAGTTTAATTTCCAGACCCAATACTGTTTGATGAAAAACCTTCAATAATATTTTTCAGATTTTCGAAACTGCTTATGAGGATGCCATCTGCGTTCTTTTCCATCCTAATGTACACAGAACCTCAAAATGTATAAGCATTATAAATGCTCTTTTGCCGTTTATAAACAATTGCAGCTTGTAGTAGCTTCTGGCTCTCAGGATCATGGCTTTCGTGAATGAAGATATTGTTATCACATTCAAAGTCAGCATTTCTTAAATTAACTGCAGATTTATGTTGCCTTCGATATGACCCAAATGCCTTCAAAACGTGATTTCGATCATAACTAGAGAAGTATTTTATTACAACCAGCGGGTCCGGGTTGTTAGATTTCGATTTAATACGAAATATATCTTTTATTTGTGGAGGTTAGAACTGTATGAAGTGGCAAATCTGATTTAAAGTGCTTTTTAGATTTTCCTCATTTGAAAATGGAAGGCCAAACAGAATAACATCTGAAGAATAATCAGGAGTGTTGTGGTTATTAAGGGTACGGCTGCTGTTGTTGTTGTTGTTGCTGCTGCTGCTATTTCTGTAACAAGCAAATTGCTCTACGAGCACTTCACATTGAGTTTAAAGAGTGGCGACTTTACTCTCTAAGGCCAGTATTTTTTCATCATACTCACAAAATTTGTTATTAAAAGCTGCCACATTGCCGAGTTTGGTTTTAATTTCGTTGAATAGATCAATCGAATGTTGACGCAGCCGACCTTCAAGTTGAATAAGTCCCTCTTTCATTTTAGCGTTGAGTCTTTCTTCAAAAGCATTCAATTGAGTATATAGCATGCTGCTCGGTCATTTTTTTGCTTTTGTTGGTAGTACGAGAAACACCTTGTTCATTAAAAATTAATGTGAATTAAAAATTTTGTTTATAAATCAATCTTGCATTCATTGAATGCATTCTTATTTCGTTATTGACTGATTCACTTTTTTTGTGAATAAAATCAAATTGATCAAATTTTTTACAGCTCTGGTAAAACAAATGTATTCGTACAATACACATTTGGTTTTGTACGAAAACGAATTAGATATTTGTAATATGTACCAAACTACGTCCAATCTACGAATCCTATTCTTGACTGAAAACTACGAATAAAATTCATAGAATGGACGCAGTTATTAGCAATATTTACACAGAAAAATTTTTTGAGTGTAGAATGCGTATTGAAAAGTGCCTGTGAAACAAGGGTAAATGAAATGGTATCGTAACTTATCACTGCGCCGGGTACAACATTTTAATGAATATATCGTCATATAAAATAAAAAAAGCCGTAAGTTACAATAAATTCACAGCCGACTTTTTGATTGATTATTGATGCACCTTATTGAAATACATGTTCCTGCTAAATTTTACACTCCTACAACTAAAAACTATGTTTTTATTAAAAGAGTTCCAAAATCCCTTAGTTTAAGCGCAACTTACCATTACAATTTAGAAAGTTTTTTGGCTCTCCCGTAAATTTTTTAATTGTAGCCTACGGCTTTTTGATTTAATATGAAGATATTTTAAAAAATTCACTGCACTGGGGGTGCAAGCGCCCCCTGTGGACGCCCATGAATGTGCCTACGTGGCGTAATTGGTAAGAACTCCGCCTGGCGATCGAGAGGTAGCGAGTTCAAATCTCGATATCGGCGAGATATTTCTGCAATTACAATTTGATTGCTGGAAAATCATGTCCTAACAATCATCGTTTTTTGAAATTTTCATGCAAGCAAATCAACAGAACGAGAAGTAACAAGATAACAAAGAAGTATTGTAACAAGATTTGCTTAAAAAAAAATTAAATTACTTTTCGAACAGCCCAAAAGTGGATATTGTGGTATTAATCGTAGCATGTAAAAGTTGAAAGTGTTCACTTAAATATTGATTTTCACTGACTTGTGCGTCCCATCAAGAGATATGATTTCACTTTTTTCGCCGTCAACGTTTGACATTCTTAACATGTTTGTGCCAATTATTATACAATACAGCGGCGTTGACAACACTTGTTTCGGCATCCAACAACAACAATAACAACAACAAGCAAAGAGCTAAACAGCAATATTTTTTTGACTTATGGTTTTGTTGGATGAACGGGACAGCAAAATAAAATTGCAGCAACTAAATACTTGATTTTTTGTATGGAACACATTTTTCCTATTTTTTTTTTCTTACCCCCATTTAGCATATCATCGAGCAGAATGGTTGTCATTTTCAGGACAGCAACGCAACTGCAGCATACCGCGGCGTAGTGCCCGTTTTATTCTGAGGCACTGACCTGCAAAAATAGCAGACGACATTCGAGTGAATGGGAAAAGCACCGATTTACACCGCGACCTTTTGCACCTCCATAACCCCCCTGCCCCATTTATTTAGCCGCTCCATCCAGCACTGAACAGTGGTTGCACACTTATCTAATATTTGAATAAATTTTGCGCGCCGAACAATGGCGAGTTGTGCATTTAATTTCATTCATTGAATGTCCTTCGCTCTGCGTGTGTGTGTGTGTGTGTGTGCATGAGTTTGCTTTTTGCTTCCGGTTGGCTTTTTTTTCTATTCAGTGTTCCCTGTAGTTGCATTTTGCATCTCTGCTTTGCTCTTTTTGGTTTCTTTTTTCTTGCTTTTCTTCTAATGGTCTTTCTTTGTCATCAGCATCTGTGGTTCTCGGTTGTGCCATTCGTTAATGTTTTTTTTTTTTGGCACGCTTATCTTTGGCCTCGCCGTTTGTGTCCAACTTAGCGTTGGTTTTTGGAATTCAATTGTTGAATAGAAGAAAAAGAAGCTGCGAACAAAGCATGTTGTTTTTGCATCATGTTGTCGTGTTGTTTCTTAAAAGTTGTTAGCACTGGTTAGTGATTAAGATATGGTCTGCTGAGTAGAGAATCCCTTGACATGAATCCTGGTGATTTTCTCTCCATTTACTCCTCATACATCAATTAATTTAATTTTTATGTTTTTTTTCCCAAAAAAGGCCAAAAAACGTCTGTAGAGCAGAACTCCATGACTCATGAAAATCACTTTAACGTATATAAGAAAATGTTGATTATTTCTCTTATATATTAATTTTGTCTTTATATGTCATTTCAGTTTATGTGTGTGCTTGACTGAAAGAAGTACTGCCCATAAATAAGTCAATTCTCGAAATTGCCAAAAGAATTGCCTTTTCTTTCCCATAATTTATACTTAATTCACTTAAGGACCATTTAACGTGACAGTGCCATTTCACCTTTCCACATTTTTGAATCCTTCGTAAAAAATTATCTAACTGCAGCTGCTACAAAATTGCGCACTCAACGTCGAACATTTTAATTCATTACCTTCACAAAGGTTTTCTACTCGCCCGACTTGATTCACCTAGCATTTTATTGCTTCTTCATTAAGTGACAATGAGAGCAACTAGACTTATGCAAAGAATTCGTTCGCAAAAGAATTTTTGGATCCAGTCCAAAAAACTGACTTGCAGTAAAAAACAAAAAAAAAAAAACGTCAAAAACCATGGGTGGAGCGGATGATGATAATTTTAGGGATTTTTGAAGAGATCACAAATCAGAGATTTAAAAATTTGTATCTGGCAGCACTTGATTACTAACGAATTGCTAACTAATGCTTCTTGGAGAAGCAATTACGTAATTATTTTAATTTCTAATTTCAAAACTTCATTTTTACATACCAAAATGCATTTGAAATTTTCATCTATGCTTCTTTATCATTCGCTAGGAATATTTTTCTCAATGGCTGTCAATGATTTAGTCAAAGTTTAAAATGTCAGCATCATTGAAAGACTGTTAACGAGTGTTCTTTTTACACCCATTCGTACTGCCTTGCTTACCTCCCATACAAAGTGACTATATGAAAACCGTAAAATCTCTTAAAACTAACAAAAATTAATTTAATTACTTAAACATTTGCATATAAGCATTTATCAAAAAATACGCACTCTGAGTTTAAGATTTAGTAAAATCGAATTAGAACTCAGCCTTCCTTACTTACAAAGTGACGTCATCAATTTAGCAAAACTTGTTTAAATGCCACAAAAATTAATGTAGTGAATTGATTTTTTAGACAAACGGTTTAATAAGGATATTTTGGATATAAGTTTTAAAACTTACCCTGAATTTTAAACTTGTAAAAAATCGAGTTTTGACTTAGCAAAATCTTATGGAGGTTTTTACATGTATACAATGCAAATAATTTGACTATGATTAAAAATAACTTGAATAATATCTGCAATAAACGAGAATACAATTTCATTTCAGATGAATCTTTAGTCATGCATTTAATTACAAGTTCTTGCTTCTGTAGATGTTGTTTAATTCGTACTTTGTAAGGCAATATGTTGCTCATGCTTACATGACAACGTTTTAAGTAAACAGCAACTATTTTTGTTATTTGTTTATAAATATGTTTTACATATAAAGTTGTTATGATATAAATGCAGAGGTGGACAACTCAACGTAATGTTTAGATATAGTATTTTGTAGATGCAAAACTTAAAAACAATTATGCTCTTCCTGAGTCGATGGTCATGATGTCGGCGTACAGTGGTGTATTGAACCCTGAAAATGGGAAACAATTCATCTAGAAGACGGCGGGAACTTTTAACTTTTTTGGAACGAAGTTACTTTACGCGGCTTGCGGTTAGTGTGATTTTGTAGAAACGATCACGTAACAGTGAGATTACTGTGAGTTTATGCTTGCGAGTATCGAACAGACTTCAAACTGGCAGGCAAGTGCACAACTCTCGCTTTCTCTCTCTCTCTCTTTCTCTTTCTCTCTCTCTCTCTCTCTCTGTCTCTGTTTCTGATACGTAGAAATTTCGTTAAAACGCATTTGTAATTTTTAATTGTGTGTTTGTTTTAAATTTTCAATTTCAAATCTTTGTACCAAGGTACTTTTCCTTCTTATTGGAAAACATCACATCTTACACCAATTTATAAAAATGGTGACAAAAGATCGGTGGCAAATTATAGAGGTATTGCTATATTATCGACTATTCCAAAACTTTTTGAAAAGATAATATGTGATAAACTGACATGCATCATAAATCCATAAACAACAGCATGGTTTTCGCAAAGGTAGATAAACCACCACAAACCAAATAATCATGGTCTCTGATGTCTGAAGTAATATGGAAAAAGGACATCAAGTGGATGCAGTTTATACTGATTTTAACAAAGCCTTTGATCGTGTTGATCATGCTATTTTGGCTTCTAAATTAGAAAAGTTTGGAATCACAGGATCCCTACTCAACTGGCTGAAGTCCTATCTACAAGGTAGGTCGCAGTTCGTTAAATTCTAAGGTATCTTATCTAAGCAAATTCCCGTTACATCCGGAGTGCCACAAGGTAGCCACCTTGGTCCACTTCTCTTCAATATTCTCATCTCAGATTTATCTGATATATTGAACGATATCCCTCATCTTATGTATGCAGATGACTTAAAAATATATTATGTCATTAAATCAGAACATGATGTAACTTGCTTACAGTCGAAACTAGTATCTCTTGAGCACTGGTGCATTCATATTAATCTTTGCTTAAATGTTAACAAATGCTACACAATAACTTTCTCTCATAAGAATTTAATAGCAAATAACACCTACACCCTCAATAACATTGAACTTAAAAGAGTAAATCATATCGCAGATCTTGGAGTTATCTTGGATAATAAGCTTCGCTTCAATTTACATTGCGATAAAATCTTATCTACACTCAAAGGAAAAACAGAGGGATTTACAGTGAAAACTGTTAAATACCATCCCACAGATGAGTTTTTTCGAAAACAGTCTGGACTGTCAATAAAAAAACTATTTTACTCAATTCCTAACTGAGTTTTATTTCTTTTATGTGAATATGCAATGATATCAGCCATCCTAGTTCAGGACATTTGAAAATTAAAATAAGAATTGAGTAAAACAGTTATTTTATCAACAGTCGAGACTGTTAATTTCAAAAACTCATCTGTTAGATGGGATTTAACAGCTTCACTGTTAGTTTTTTTTTCTGAGTGTAGGGCTAGCAAACAACTCGGGTTTATAAAACGTCGTGCAAAAGAGTTCAAAACTGTATGGGTCACTAAGCTATTATTTTGTACATTACTGCGACCTCTTCTTGAATATGGAAGCATTATTAGGCACCCTGAACATAGACTTAGCCTTCTTAATCTAATGCCGTTATCATCGAGAAGAACATTACTCAGTTCATGTTTCACTTTTGATGTTATAAGTGGAGTTATTGACAGCGACTTTATTACAAACAAGATAAAATTTAGTAATCCAATAAGGAGAACGAGGCATACCCGGCTATTAAATGAATATCAGCATCATACTGTCTACTACTCGTAATGAACTTATAAATAGATGCCGTTCAGAATTCAATAATGTTAGCGAATATTACTTACCACCCATGTCCAAACTCACATTTAAGCCTCTATTTAACATATTTAACCCTCTCAAAATCATTTCTCTCTTCCTAATATCTCTTTCCCCTCCTTCTTAAAATAAAATTTGCAGTTGATTATGCCGATCATAACATACTCTGAGGTCGTGTACTGCAAACTTGACTCTCGGTCCCTACATAAGCTCCTGGTAGCTTTTAATAATGTAGCTCGCTATGTATACGGTCTTAGAAAGTTTGATCATATCTCTGTCTATTGTAAGAAATTACTTGATCGTGACTTACCTAGTTACCTTGAAGCTAGAAATTGCATATTCCTACACCGAATTATCTATACACGTAGTCCTACATATCTTTTTGATAAGTTAAAGTTTTGCAGGTCAAGTAGAAATATGAACCTCATTATCCCTAGATACAATTTCCTTAACTCTAGTAGATTGTTTTTCGTCAGTGTCATTAGGTCGTGGAACTCATTACCTAATAGTATTAAAAGCGTTTCTAATAAAATTAACTTTAAGCATTTAATTTTTAAACACTTTTCTTAACTTCAAATTTCTTTCCTTACTATTTCTTGTTCTTCACTTACTCTCTAATTACTTTTTAAGGAATAATTATTCATTGTTTAAATTTTAGTCTTTTTAAGTAATATTGTTATTGATAACATTATGTAACATTAATTTGCATTTCATGTCTTAAATGTTGTTATATCCAGTGTTAATTCGGCATGCAAAAGAACTATTCTTATATGTCAACAAGTTTTCTTAAATAAATAAAATAAAATAAAAGAATAATATATATACATCGTATCTTAGGTATGTATATAGTCTCTCTTGTTTTCTCATCTTCTCTTATTTTTGACATGCTTTTTGAAATCATGTCAATCCGGTGGGCGGAGTATGCCCACTATATCATCAAATAAAAAACATAATAAAAAACAAAGGAAAGGGGAGAAGAAATAAAAAATAAAAACTAAAAAAAAATAAAAAAACATAATCTGTTAGAATAAGTTAGAATAAGTAAATTGCATTGCCTTGTTTGGCCAATAACTGTAACGATTCGTTTTTCTAAGGCTGGGGTCGGCTCGCCGGGCCCAGGCTTCGTCACAAATATTTAAATATTTGGAACGCCAAATCACAACTCTTTATTTAGTATATCATTATAATACGTTATTATTTAATTTATTTCGAATATTAATACACTTTTAAGTAACTTTTAGATAATAATTCTGATTTAAATTTGACCTACGTAAAAGTCGGTCTAGGAGTGCGCTTATGTTTGAGTTTAGGCTTTAAATTATAATGGTAACAAATGAAACGCAACGTAAGAAGGTGGGTTTTAAGGACGATTGAGTAGCGTTGTGCAGCGACTCTCACTTAACACAAGCTAAGACAGGTTATTTTAGTGTTTGATGCAAACGTATCACTTAACATCAAACATGATTGTTTTGGAGAAGGTAACTTGTGCAGCGACTCTCACTTAACTCAGGTCGGAACTAGGATGGACGCACAAGGTTAGGCAACTTAAGCAGCGACTCCCACTTAACTCAGTTGGATAGGTAGGTGGAAAAGAGATCGTGGTGGGGTTTCTAGAAAGGAGCAGCATGTAAGATTAAGCTAGTTTAAGGTAAGCACTCCTAGTTGACTCCTATGTAGTCGAATAGTATCTAATTTAATTTAGACAATTTTAAAAATATGTATATATTTCAAATGATACTTAGATCCTGGGCCTTCTCCTGGCGCTGGTGTTAATTTCTTGCTGTTGCGCTGCTGCTGAGCGTGCTGGTGCGGCTAGTGTCGACGTTGCGCTGCTGTTGATGACGGCTGCGCAGTTGACGTTGACTTCCTGCTGACTGTGCTGGTGGCGTCGACGTTGCGCTGCTGTTAATGGTGGCTGCGCAGTTGACGTTGACGTCGTGCTGTTGCTGACGGTATCTTTCCAGTTGGTGTTGACGTTGCGCTAAAACAGATGAGTTACGCAGTTGACGTTGACTGTTAGCGACCGCACGGCACTTCGATTTCGCGCACTAAATTAAATGAAGACTTCCCTCGATGAGTTTGTTTCGCGACTGCAGCTTCTGCTCTGTTTGACGGCACTTGACTGAATGACTCTCTAGGTCTCGACTTTGCTACTTAAGACCTTCGAGTCATGCCATATAAAATCTTCTTTCTCCCTTCCGCCTGTGTGCCATTATTGTGGTCTCTCTTCTGGTGGTATTTTCCACTGCAGGTGTTCGCTATTATTAGAGGCATCGTCCGATTATCCCGTTGCCATGAAAATAAAAGAAAACAACAACCATTAGAGACACTAATTTACAATAATATTCTACTGCGTAGTAACACATTGGCTGATGCAATAACCTAACGTTATTGCGCCACCCCTGTAAGAATGCTTAACCTCATTCCTTTGGTAGGGCCTAAAGCCTGAATTTGGAAAAGCTAACTACGATAAAATAGTCACACAGCTTACATGGGTTTCATACCGCCTCAGGATTTTATTATATAATATATACGTAAATATATATACAAATATAATATATATATATATATATATATATATATATATAAAAAGTAGGAAATATAAATTAAATGACTTATATTATAGAAAATTCAATATTTTGTTTTCTTAGAACAAAAGGAAATATTATATTCTTAACCCTAATCTTAACTAATGTGGCTGTTGTGCCCTAATCTAGTGGAGGGGTCCTTGGTGGACCTGACCCGTCATCTACGCCCCTTTCCAAAGTCTGCCCTCGCGTTCCTGCTTGCCTATTGGGACATTCCCTTGTCTTTTTGACTGGTCTACGACCCAGCAGGAACATCTGCAAGAAAATAATTCTTAAAATAATTAAACATGTAGGCCAAAACTTTAGAGAAGTATTGGTCCTTACATAAATAAATAAATCAGATGTGAGAATCTTTCTTGCAATTACGGTTTAAGAAATGGAAACTGCAGCACATGTGTGTAATACAGTGTAATATGATGTTAAAATTTCAAAAGTTTTTTGGAAACTTGGGTGGATTCTAAAAATGTGTTTTTTTTTTGCTTTATACTCTTTCTGTATGTCGTCGCTTGAAAAAATAAATGTCGTGTGTGTAAATTTGTACTTTAGAGATTATTGAGAAAAAGAGGCTATAATTTAAAATCTTTAAAAACTTGGAGAAAACTCAGCGGCAGGCAGCGCTATGCATCACGGGGGCACTGAAGTCAACTCCAACTAAAGCGCTTGAAACCATTCTAAGTATGGACCCCTGGACATACACGCAAAACTAATAGCCGGAAAAACGGCACAACGCCTTACGGCAGCAGGCAACATGCACATTCAAAATTTTGGACATTGTACAATCGGAAAGGATCTACCTAGTAGCACGGACTACATGGTGCCTCGCACGATAGTCAATTCCAAAGCACGAACTCTTCTGGGACCAAATGACTGGTGCAAAGGTATAGAACAAGCACAACAGGCGGTCAATATATTTACCGACGGCTCCAAAATGCCTACGGGGGTAGGTGCGGCGATGTATTGCGCAGAGCCTAATATAAGGCAGCCATATAAACTGCCGAACCACTGCAGTATCTTCCAGGCGGAAGTATTTGCCATAAGGAAGGCTGCTGAGATAGCCCTCAGCATGGACACACAACACTCTAACATCAACATTTTCGTTGACAGTCAAGCGGCGATCAAATCCATGCGCTCCGCTGGCATCAAGTCCAAAAGTGTCTTGGCTGGCAGAGATGCACTAGATGCACTATGCGCTTCGAAAAGAGTGCGCATCTACTGGGTCCCTAGCCACCATTGCATTGAGGGAAACGAGATGACAGATGGTTTAGCAAAGGAAGGCGCCGGGCTGGAATCAGAACTCGCAGAACATGTACTTACTCCGCTACAAGAGTTGTACAGGAACCTCGAAAGAAGAGCCACAATAGCAGCGAATCGTAGATGGAAAGATACGACATCGTGCAAAATCTCGAAAATCATGTCACAATGCGAAAAACGAACACTGTTCATCTTGGCACGCCCGCGCAAAGATTGCAGGACACTAGTGGGCATGCTCACTGGTCACTGCATGACGGCAGCCCACGCGAGGAAGCTGGGCATCACCACGGATGACAACTGCAGGAAGTGCAAGGAACCGGGCACAGTGGAGACCCTGGAGCACCTGCTATGCACATGCCCCGCCCTACTTAGATCGAGACTAAAATACCTAGGCTCATCGACATTCCCGTCGCTTAAAGATGTAGCCAGGGTGTCTCTAGAATCTCTCCTAAGGTTTGCGAACTCAACGCAAATCTTTAAAGACTTTTAAAAAACAAACACAAAGGTTCCTTGTTGTTCGCTACCGGTATCACTAAGGACCTGAATTGGTCTATGTGAGCCTTCACGAAGGCATCCGGTTTAACCTTACCTAACCTTAAAATCTAGCAAAGGAATATTCTTCAGATTTTCAGGCCTATTTGCAGACACATTTCAAAATAGATTACGAAATTATTGTGGTCTTACCGCTATTTTTTTAGAATTTATAGCCCCTTTTTCTCAATAATCTCAAAAGTAAAAATTTTCACATACGACATTTATTTTCTCAGGCGACGATGTGCTGGCAGTATTAACTGGTCGCTGATTTCGAATCATACACGGTAAGAAATCTTGTACTAAAATTGAAACCTTTCTGTGCTTCTCAGAAATAAATCTACACCAGCTTTGGCTTCAAATCTAATATTTGCAAAATACTAAAATATTGTTTTAATACAACTTGGTTTCAACTTTAGTACAGCCTTGAATTAAAATATAAAAATAACAACCATCGCAAAATACTCTAACCACCGGGCTATTGGCTTTCACATATCAAGCGCGATAAACAAACATATGCACCGAGTCGCATAATATTGAGTCGCAACCTTGCCAGGCTCACTTTTTACGTGTCTTAATCCAAATTTAGTATCCAAATGTACTAGAATTTAGTATGAATTGTATTAAAATCAAAATGTAATACAGAATTGTACTTAAATTTAAATCAAAAAGCTAAAACTTAAACCAAAAAGCTAAAACGGATGCTGTCCTTTTGGTTGAAGTTCTAGTACAAAAGAGTTTTAAATATGAGTTAGTATTTGAAAATTTTTAATTTTAAACTGCAAGGTTTAAAAAAATGCAGTAATATTTGTGCCTATAATGCACAAAATATGCAAATTATTTATTCGCCAAATTTAAGGAAAACGTTAGCACTGTAATCAATATCGCCAAAAATAAGACAATCAGATTACAATTAAAAATTCTGTGCTATCTCAAGATTCGAATATCGTAAAGAGTGGTATCATATTTGCCAAAATATTGTTAGTTAAAGTTAATACTTACTTTTACTTTAAACCTACATATGTGCTTTTATTACAAAAATCAAAGCATTTTGAGATCGTGTTTTTTATTGTTTTTCTTAAAAAACAACTTTGTCCTTGTGGGAGAGGAAGACATCCTTATTTTTTCCTAATTTTTTTTTTGGGAGATCTTGACCACACCATGAAACTTTTGAGACCTCTTAGAATACAATCTGAATTTTTCGATACCTATTGTTCATGCCTTAAAAAATTATATATAATAAAAGAAATAGGAATATGCAGATTTTATTTCGAATTACATTTGGAGTTAAAGAAAAAGCGTAAGGAACTTCGTTCCTGACGAGGACCCCCCGCCACACCACATTTTTTATTTTATTTTTATTTCTTGCTCTTCCCGATAGTCACAAAATATAATTATTTATATGCAGTGTTTTGTTATTCTTAGCAAATAGTTTTTTATTGGAGATGGTTGCCTCATTATTCACCTGTAACCAACCCCGTAGATAGGTGTTTCATAAGGGGGCGTTTAGGTAAGGTTTAAGTGGCTGCCACTTTTCAGAGACACACTAAAGCCACTGTGGCCCATTGTGATACCATGGGGTTCATTTCCCTACTCAATTTCTATTTGAACTAATGTGAGTTGTTTACAAAGCTGTGGATTCTGATGAGTGATGAGGGGAGGGGGGAGGTGTTGCTGAAGCACAAAAATATTAAAAAATCGATTCAATCGCTTCATTTGGAGCAGGACGATAAGTATTTATTTAAGTAATATAACGAAAGCAGGCATTTTAAAAAGAAAAACATATATATACATTAAGGCGACTCACGAAAAAAAGTTGTTTGGGGCAGTTCGTCAAAATAATCCTTGGCTTATGTTATGATTCCCCAAATATTTTGACTGTAGCGATAGCCATCCTTGAGCTGCAATGGTTTGAAATAACCTCTAAAAATCGAGGTTTTTGTAAAAATATTGGCTGATGTGTTAGTTAGAAAAGGTGAAATGATCTAAAATAAAATATTTTTGAAAAAGTTTTCCCAATCTGCATCAAAAAATTTTAAATTTTTTAATTCGAATTAAAAATAATTATGTTTTTCGTGCACTTTATGATTATTTTTTAAGTTATTTTCAATCACTAAAATGGTCAAAAGTTCACTAAAGTTCAAAAAACTGAATTATTTCTAATGATATCCTCACTGGTCAGAATTGCTAAAACAAATTAAAACTAAAATATTAATTATAAAATAAACACCTTCTTACCTGATTGTAAGAAATTAAAAAAAAAGTTATGAATTTATATAAATTTTTGTATAGAAATAAAATAAAAAATATCAAAAGTTTTTGATGCAGATTGGAAGAGACTTTTCCGGCCTATAATTTCTGATAGTTTGTTTTTTTAAAACTATTACGCCAGCCAATATTTTTACACAAAAATCGATTTTAAGAGGTTATTTCAAACAATTCCAGCTCACGGATCGCTATCTGTAGAGTCGAAATATTTGGGTAATCATCATAACATAAGCCCAGGTTTATTTTGAAGGAAAGACTCAATCAACTTTTTCCTATTCTATGGAGCACTAGACGCCTTAATATACATAGTTAGTTCATTATTTTTTTTTTTTTTTTGGAACGCGAAGCAATTTATCGATAACAATTTCCTCGTCCATAGAAATATCCTTAAGAGTATTTAATAGCGCTAAACCATAACATCATTCTATTAGATCTTTATCAATATTTTACAACAGTATAGTTAAATCTGAAGTAAATTAATATATTTTATATATTAAATGAATTGCAACGAAAAATTCTGGACTCGTAACTGCATACATTAATTTGTGTGCTTGAGAGTGTCAGCGCTAGAATTTGAGTAGAACATTTTTTTAAAACCACTTGGCGATAGTCACACACAGCTTAAGAAATCGTGAAACTGATAAATGTGCCAATGAAATTCACTTTTACGTTAATTTATTGAACTGTAGGGACGTCAAAAAGACACATGAAAAGGCCGAGAACGCAAACTAAGTTTTTGGTTGTAGAGTTTAGTGGCATACTCAGTTTTTCCTAATGAGATCAACATCTCGAGATATGTGCGATTGAAATTTAGTCACGTTTAGACCCATTTTTAGTTATATTTTCCTTATTTTTGGAGAACAAAAATTTTGACCATCTCCAATTTTGCTTAAACTTTCAGAACTTAATCTACAATACTTATAAAAATACTAATTTGAATAAAAACATTTTAAAGTTTTTTTTAAAAAGTTTACGTTTAACATTCAAATTTGGTCAAAATGGAGAGAAATGCAAAATTGCTTAACTTTTGAAAAATTATAAATTGCTTGATTTTCACGGTAAAGTTATTTTCGAAAATACAATAAAAAGTAATTGTTAAAATACTTCAAAAAAAATTTTGAATGAAGGTCAAATTATGGTCAAATAACAAAAATCTAAATATCTCGAGAATTTAATCCGATTTGGAAAAACTGAATATGCCACTACATTCTACGAGCGAAAATTAAGTTAACGTCTCTCAGCGTTTTTTTTTTTGTGTCTTTTCAAAAGTTGAAAATCTACCTACAGTGTAATTTAACGAACAATCAAACATTGCTTATCATCATTTGAATTTCACAGGCTGGCTCAGAATAATTTTGTTCAATTTATATGTATACGTTCTGCAGACGCTAGTACGTAAGCAACAATACATAAGAAAAAATTAAGAAAATTAAAAATTAATTAACCATTTATATTGTACTATATTTAACTTAATGTCTGCTAAACAAACTAAGCATGTACATTGAACAATTTTCAATTTATCTTCATGTTATGGTAATTAAATAATTTGGAATATCTGTGCTTTTATTTAATACATAAAAAAATTTTAATTGCTAAGGGGAGAGGTTGAAACCCCCTGAAGTCCCCCCATATCTAAGGCGTTGCCTGTAACATACATATAATAACACTAAAATTCAGAAATGTATGGTTTGGATAAAAATCATAACTAAATGATCAAAGGTGTAAGTTTGGGATTAATTTTGTCCCGACAGTCACATTCAGTAATTCAAAAATTTAGTATGAAATAAATTTTATTTTTTTTTTCTCTTAATGGGAACGTATATAATAACGGTAAATCTATGTGTACAGGTAATTGGTTCTGTGTAAGATCTGAAACAATGGTCTACAAAATTTAGAGAAAGTAAACTTTTGTAGTGAACTGTCCCCAGAGTCACAATGGAATGAGCCAGCTGCTATTACTTTTTACTCACACTTAAAAAATTGTTTCTGTTAAAGGTGGGTATTAGCACAATTTTTGGTGTGCTGACTCACTAGCACATAGCTCGCTGCCATACTTCCCAACACTGCACACAAAAGGCACTTTACGCGCAAAAGTGCGTTTAAGCTCTGCTCTTTGCATGCTATTATTCCACTATGTGAGTCAACGTAGTGTGCTAGCACACATGGCACACTACAGAGAGTCAGCACAGTGCCATAGTGCAGCACTGAGCTACCCACCTCTAGTCTATGTTCTTCAGTCCGTCAGCAAATAATGAACGGATTTTTTCTTAAGGCATAGTTTACAATACACAGTAAGGTTAAGACAGTTGCAATTCTCTCTCACTTTTTTACTAATACTCTCTTATTTTTGCAACTGTGCGAGCTCGCCCTACGGAGAAAACAGAGCCATTTGCCCTTGAATTACTGGTCCCGTGACAGCTCTAATGGACAGCTATCACAAGACAGCTCTGAAATAACTCGTCACGGAACAGGTTTTTTGTGCCTGTTTCGGGACAGATCTAAATTTCTGTTTTTCGAGGCCGGTCACTGGACAGGTCTTAGGTGATGCAGCAGGTGGCAATTGACCCTTTTTTATGACAACGCCATGTAAAAGTAACCAGTCGGTTTCATATGTTGGTGGCAGAGTTGCGACATGTTTCTATCCCTATCACTTGGTGGGTTCTGGACCGGTTATTTTCTCGTCAAAACAGTTCACCAATCTACTCTTTTGGACCGTTCGCTGGATCGGTTCAAGGTGATGCAACAGGTGGCAATTGACCCCTATTAATGACAACGCCATGTAAAAGTGACCTATCGGTTTCATATGTTGGTGGCAGAATTGGGATGGTCCCGATCCCTTGGGGACCTATCCGTAATAGGTTCAGAATCGATTCTTTTCTCCGTAGGGAATGTCTAAACTTTTTCGTAAACACAACGCTAACGCTAGACTCAACTCAGACAGTAAAATGACATTTATGTCAGAAACATTTGAAAGAAACAATTTATTATTCGCGTGCGCTTAGAAAAAAATTAAATAGAATAAAATGGAAAAACGACTTTCAAAACAAGAAATTATAAAAATTATCGGGATCTACTTGGCCAACTTGTGACACTCGTCACACCAACTCGTGACACTTTCTTGCTACTATCTGGACGTAAAATTACTACATTTAAAATTACATTTGAACAACAAAGAAAATATTGAATAATTTTGTATTGTACAATTATTGTACTCTGCCATAATTTTCTTGCGTAAATTGCGCCAGCGAGTAGACGGAAGCATATGAAAACGCAGTTAATGAATGAAGCTTTAGAATTATTAAACATACAGAAAAATATTTAATAAAATAATTTTTTACGACCACTCGCAAATCCATTATATTTTTCTTTTTCGAAAATTTAATGGTTAAAAAATACAAATTAATTTACAATTAAATAACCACATATATCCCTTTTCACTATGTCATAGTGACTGATTTTTTTTTTTTTAATAATGAACCATTTTTTATTAATCATTCGAACAATTTGAAGGTATTAAATTAGTTTTAAAATGAAGGGTTTTCAAAACTTTTTCATTTTTGGGTGAACATTTTTTATAGTTTTGTATAGTTTAAAAATAAATGTTGAAAAATAAAGCTTTCTTTCGTGTTTTACTGTGAAAATTTTCGTTTTTGTTTTTTAGGTGATTTTTTCATTTTTTTTTTTTTTTTTCTTTTAAACGAAGAAGATTCTTGCAGTTATCTTTTTGTGTCGCACTGTGTTTGTTTTATTAAATATTTATGTTCAAGTAAGCGACAACGTAAAAAATGGATATGCGGAGTTTGGGGTTGCTTAGATAAAAAACTGCATTTCATTGTCATTATTTCAACAAATATAACCCTAAAATCATTAGAATACCAAGACAATCGCTAACATCATATCTTCAAAAGAATTCGAAAAGAAAAACCGGCAATGTTTTATTTCTTATTTTTTATTTTTTTCATGTTTGCATATTGAAATTTTAAAATAGTGCATTGAAATGCTGCCAAAAATACATTCAATTGTAAAGCTAACTCAAAAGAAATAATCTTATCATTACTTCCACATAATTTAATTTGTGCAGAAACTGATGGCATGCCTGGGATTTTTACAAAACGCTGAACAAACTGAATATTTGTGAGAGAATAAAAAAAAAACAAAAATTGTGGACTTCTGGTTTGGCATTCAAATGACGACGTAACCGGACAAACAAACAAAAAACCAAGAAAGAAAAAAACAATGGAAAAAACCACCAAATTCAATTCATGAATACGAAGGATGAGCATCAGCAACACAATGGTTCTGCTTACAACATTTCAAGAATTTATGAATTCTAAAAGAATGAGCTTTTATCGGATTCTGGTCAATAAGGTGATGAATATAGTTCGATAAAGTGTTGGCGTAACACCTGCTGCTGGTGGTGACAGCTATGCTAGCATTGTCGAAATGAATGACTTTTCATGGTTAAAGAGAGTTTTTTTTTATACCAACTAAGTTGCACTTCCACTGGCAACAACGGCATTTGCTTTACAATTGCTGGCATTGGGTTAGTGTAGCGCAGCTCCATGGCTATTGGCTGAAAGGACAATAACAAACTGTCAAACACGATGAAGCTTTCAATTAAGTTAGCAATGATAAATTTTGACGAAATCAATTTGCCAAGGAAATTCAAAGTCATTGAAATGCCAAACTCAGACCAATTTATTGACTGACTCCGATGATGACTCACATTTGTAACATATCAAAAAACTGAATGTCAGAAAAGTAGAATTGCTTTTAGGGCGGTTAAGAAAAAACTTAACTTGACATCATCCAAAAATATTGCCTGCTATTGAAAATTTGTATTTGGTTGATTTTCTTAATGTGATAACGATAACAGTTGGAGTTTGAATATTTTGTACGTTAACATGCATAGAAATCCTTTTCAACACTCGCAAAATTGCTTCAAAATGATTTTTTTTTTTTCCTTAAGTTTCTGAATGACAGAGATTTTCTCATAATCGTCAGATCGATTCTATAGCATTTGTTGTCGGAAGCATATCTCTCAAGCACTCAATCACTTACTCAATGCAACGTTTATTGCAATATTGGCGAAATCAATTGTGAAAAAGCACTACACATCGAATCACTCGAGAAAGTGGTTTAGTAAAATTGTCTCCAGTTGTGGCTCGATATTTTCATATTCAAAAATATTAAAAAAGGAATTAAATCAGTGATGTTCCTCGACGCGTCGTCTTTAATTGTTTAACACCAAAATGTCGACAATGCAGAATGTGTCGACAATGTAGACAATGTCAAGAATTGTGTAAACAAAATGCAACACTGCGAAAATGCAAGTTCCATTTAGATTATGCTGATTCTTAAAACCTTTTGAAAAGTCGTTTAATTAACACAAAGTAACAAATTTTACAATTAAACAAACAAAAGCCATGCCCAGAAGGCGTAAAAATAAGGAATACTTCGAACTTGGACTCAATTTAATTAAATATTACAATAAACATGCAGCCTTTTACATTAATTATCTACACGTCGTTAAAAGCAATTGTCTACACGACATTCTCGACACCGTCGACAATAGTATTGTCGACATCATGTTCTCTACGCCGCACATCACTGAATTAAATACAAAGTGTTCGATAGAGCAATTTCATCTACCACTTTATGGCAATTTCAAATGTACACAATGGGAGGCAATAAAATGGCTTAAAAGCTTGCTTAAAAAAAACACAACAATAATAATCGCGAAACAATTCCAGCAAGTATTTGAAATAAAATCGTTTTCCCACAAAAGATACAAGTTTGAAGCCAATTGCTATAAATTTTTGAAATGTTACTCTAATCGCTGGATTCATTGAATTTCATGTGCTCACAATAAATCAACTGAAACCTGTTCTAAGTCCACGTAAAACACACATGCATATAAATCTCAACCAGGTATTAAATGAATAATTGAAATAATTATTTGTTTTGAAATTAATCACATAATTAGTCAATATTTATAATATTTTTTTCACATATTTTGCAAATTGTGGAAATTTGATACATATTGTAATTTATAAGGTTATTATTTGTTGCAATTATTGGCTAAACGCACAACTGATGTCCACAAATTAACGCCCACACAGTATCAATTACCTTGGGAACAATCAATTGTATTTAAGTGAGAAAATATTTTTTTTTATTTAGAAAAGCAGTTATGTTATTTTTAGTGGTTTTCAATTTATATAGAACAGGGCTGTAGTAACAAATTTCAATGGGGAAAAATGAGAAAAACTTCATACGGCAACAATATAAAATAAAAAACCAGAATATGATAGGTTTTTCACTAAAAACCGATAACATTTAAAATTACTCTTAAACGTACTCTTTGCTGGTACAAAACAAGTAAAAAAAATAGTATAGCAGTTAGGGGACTGCCGACCGAAGCGAAAACATATATGTAAAATATTAGTATTCCCTGGAAGACTTTGTCCTGCCACGGACCGCCTTACTGCTATGTAAAAATTTTCATTCTAATCGGAAAAAATTTTATATTTTCACCCCCTCAACCTTTGATTATTTCTTTCAAAATATTTTTATTCAGATAGCATTTTTATTTTTTTAATTACTCCAAACTATATTATTACATTTAAATTGAATATTGTTGATATAAAAATAAAATACAGGGAGGACTATTGAATGAAAAATAATCCTCAAAAGGGATATTTAATTTTTTTCTTTCAATGTATATGTAGAGCTGTAGCTAAAATGAAATAAATTTACTTTTTTTTATATATGATATTTTGTTTGATGGGTTTTGAAGTCTCTTTTAATGTTTGCATTTGAGATCTTGCTACGATGAAAACAGAAAACATAGCAAGCAAAGTGCAGTTTATTTTCTGCCTCCAATTCGGTTCATCCGTACATCTGGTTCATCATTAATGCACGCTCTTGGATATTGGCTACCAGGCATTAAGGTCCAGTTATAAAAGACGTAATGTAAAGAAACGTAATGTTGTCAACTGTCATCGTGACGGGACGTAATGTAAGAAAACGTTGTAGCAATTATAATAGGCAGTAGCCAGGCAGTTGTTTGTCGTAAATAATTGCTCGTTCCTGTACAAATACAATTAAATCTTCGTCATCCAAAGCTGTGGATACATAAAACTATCACATTAATAACGAAAACTCAACAAAAAGCGTAGTTCAACAATATAAAATAGCGCAATAATCGAATCTAACCTCAATGTTTAGTTGTTCTTTGAACAGACGTAATGTAAAGTAACGTATAAATCGAAATCCAACGTATCTTTACGTCCCGTTACATTACGTTACTTCTATTATAATCACTTGTATAATAAAAGTACTGATTGAAACAGTAAGTGACAGAAAACACTGATGCAGTGACATTTTACTACATTACGTTACGTCTATTATAACTGGGCCTTTAAGCAAATGCAGCAAGTATGGCAAAATTAAACAAGGTAGTGTTAGAGCGGAGAGCCGGTGACCGAAACTGTCAAAACGAAGTTGACATTTCATACAAAATCTGCATCCAATGAGAATGCAATATGAAAGCAAGAATTGGCAAATATATCAAAATGGATGAGTTTGACAGTTATGGTCACTTCGAAAGAGAACACATTCAGCCCTAACACTTACTTACTACTTACTTACTTAGTTGGCGCTACAACCGTATGTCGGTCTTGGCCTCATCGAAGAATTTGCGCCAGCCATTTCTGTATTTCTCTTGCTGGTGCCAGTTGGAAATTCCAAGCTTCGTCAGGTTGTCCTCTACTTGGTCTTTCCAACGAAGATGCGGTCGTCCTCTTCTGCGTTGACCGCCGCTGGGTACCGAATCGAATGTTTTCTTTTTCGATGTCAGCGTACAGCTCGTACAGTTCATCATTCCACCGTATTCGGTACTCGCCATTGACGCAGATTGGTCCGTAGATCTTACGAAGAATCTTTCTCTCGAATGCTCCTAAAGTCTGTTCATCTGAACTGCTCAGCGTCCAGGTTTGTGATGCGTAAAGTAGGACGGGCATGATGAGCGATTTATAGAGCATGATTTTCGCTCTGCTTCTCAATTGCCTACTGAGCCCAAAGTAACACCTGTTGGCAAGAGTTATTCTTCGTTTGATCTCAATGCTGATGTCGTTGGTTGAATTAATGCTGGATCCCAGATAAACGAAGTTCTTCACAACCTCGAATGAGGCATTGTCAACGGTAACGTGGGTTCCAAGACGCTGGGACTGTTTGTTTGTTGACACCAAGTATTTCGTCTTATCTGCATTCACTGACAGACCCATTCGACTTGACTCTCTTTCTAATCTGGAAAATGCTGCACTGACTTCGCGCGTATTATGGCCAATGATATCTATGTCATCAGCATACGCAAGCAGCATAACACTCTTGTAGAATATTGTGCCACTACGTCTCAGATCAGCAGCTCGGATGATCTTTTCCACCATTAGGTTGAAAAAGTCCAAGATAAGGAATCACCTTGTCTGAAACCTCGTTTGGTAATAAATGGTGGGGAGAGGTCCTTCCCGATTTTAACTGCGCTGCTGGTGTTGCTCAGTGTCATCCTGCAAAGTCGTATTAGTTTTGCAGGAATACCAAATTCAGACATGGTGGAGTACAGGAGGCTTCCTTATTGGGCTGTCGAAGGCGGCTTTGTAGTCTACAAAAAGATGGTGGGTGTCGACTTGTTTTTCTTGAGTCTTCTCCAAGATTTGTCGTAGCGTGAAAATCTGGTCGAATTGGCACAGATAGTGGGATCGCCTTTCTTGTGGATTGGGCAGAGCACACTGAGATTCCAATCGTTCGGAATGCATTCTTCCGACCATATTCTGCATAGAAGCTCGTGAATGCATTTAAGTTGAGCTTCGCCTCCGTTCTTAAACAGCTCAGCAGGTAAGCCATCAGCTCCCGCGGCTTTGTTATTTTTAAGCCGAGCTATAGCTGTCAGAACATCATCATTGTCGGGCAGCGGAACCTCGACGCTGTCATCCGCAATTGGGGTTTCCGGAATATCATCTCTATTGGCGGGATTGTTGTCAGCGTCGCCATTTAGAAGCTTAGAGAAGTGTTCCCTCCATAACGTCAGTGTACTCTGGACATCTGTCACTAGATTCCCGTTTTCATCCTTGCAGGAAGAGGCCCCGGTTTTAAAACCATCGGCAAGGCGTCTTATTTTTTCGAAAAATTTTCGGGCCTCATTCCTGTCACCATACATCTCAATCTTCTCCTGCTCGCGCTTTTCTGCCTCTCTTTTTTTTCGCCTGAAAATATGTCTCTCTTCCCTCCTCTTTTCTTTGTATCGCTCCTTAGCAGCGCGCGTTACAACCGACTGCAGGGTGGCGTTGTAGGCGGCGTCTTTCTCTGCAGTGGCGTCGCGACACTCCTCGTCGTACCACTGGTTTCGGCGAGGGCGTTCGTAGCCAATCACCTCTTCAGCAGCCGCACGCATGGAGTTGGAAATGTGTGTCCACTGCGCGCATATATCATTGATTGGAGGAGTGCTTTGAAGCAGGAGTGAAGCAGCCCTAACACTACCTTGTCTAATTCTACTATCGCAGCAAGCAACCATCAATAAGTTTATCTGCTGACAAATCGTTCCATCATAAAGAAATCATGAAGGATATTTGCTGTTTTTCTGTCAATGTATATGTAGATCTGTAGCTAAACTAAAATACATTTACAACAACAATTACCAAGCAAATCTACTACAACGACGAACAGAGAAGAGCAGTATCGCATCGGTTGCGCAACGTTAGAGAGGATGAAACGAATTGGCGGCGGAAAATAAACAGCACTTTGCTTGCTATGTTTTTTGTTTGCCTGGTAGCACGATCTCAAATGGAGGCATTAATAGAGACTTCAGGGCCAGTCCATGGTGTAAGAAAACCAGGTGTTAGTGAGTATTTGATAACACCATCAATTTTTTTGTTTCTGTCAAAAAATTTGTAAGCGAAAGAGCGTAACTGTTGATAGTTGTCAATTTGTGTTATTTGTTTGAGTTGCTAGATGATGTGCTATAGTTTTTATTGTGCGAATTAAGTAAAAATAAATATTAAATGCAATTAATTGTGCCGTGTTGTGTTGACAAAAAGTTATTGCAGTTGTCTTCGACGATTTGACAAGTTTGTCGTTGAATGTTTTGGTCATTTTATCAGAAACGTGCGCTGGATGGTGCCGCCAACATGAAGCATTGGCCAGCATGCAAATTGTCTACATTCACATCGTTTTTTTTTCATAACGCACAGCGTCTCATATTTTTTATAGTTTTACATATCACTTTATTCTTACTTTAGTCTCAGTAAAAATCTCATAAACTTGCAGAAAGACACGAATTTAACAAAATTTGTTTTCATTGCAATTAACCGTCAGCTGTTTTTGACAAGAGCGGGGAAACATAATTTTATCATTTTGAGAGAGATGTGTCAAACTCACTAACACCTCTATTTCTTACAGCATAGGTCAAACAAAAACCAAATATCAAAAATTTTAAATTTATTTAGCTGTAGGCTAAAGCTAGCGCTATATATACATTGGAAAAAACAGTAACATTCAATAGCTGCATTCCCGTGGTCCTTGATCATGAGCGCGGCTCTATTTTATTCAGAAAACAAAAACAAAAATTAAAACCAGCTCGATTTCTAGCTCTATTTCTGATCTTAAAATGCTGCCAAGTTTCAAGCATTTTTATCAAAACGAACAAAGTTGGCAAATCTAAATAACTATTCATTTTCCTATTTTGACGTATCACCGCTCAATGGGCGTTTTGGTATTGCTGTTTTCTTTTGTTATTGTTCTTAAAACAGCTGTTTCAAGACTGAGGTGACAAATTGTTATAAAGTTGAACTAACGTTGTTTTACTGAGATTTGATCTGTTCTAGTGCCACGGGAATGCAGCTAATGTTTCGCAGCGGAGCAAAGGGAGGGGAAAGAACGATGCGTCAGCAGAGGAACTTATTGATGATTGCTTGCTTATGTTTTCTAAGTGTCCTATCTTGTTATCTTTGCTGTCTGTATTGATGACGAGAGTTACTCGGAAAAAGACAATGACGCAAACCAAAGATTTACCCTCTACCAAAATCGTTCAACGCGCCTAAAGAAGTTTTCACTTCAAAAACCATCAAAACTTATAAGGACTCTTCATAATCAGTTTGAAGTTACCTTGCATCATATTTTTGCACATAATGACGCAACAAGGTTTTTCATCATGTTTCTCATATGAGACGTGAATTGATTGAAAAGTTGGATTAAAAACCAAAAAAAAAAAACATATTTAGAGTTCACCCTAGTGTCAAAAAACTCTTTGAAATTCTGAAATCAGATTCGAAATATCTACAAAGAGTATAAAACAAACAAACATTTTTAACCCTCTATAGCCTCATACCGCCTTGAGGCGGTTGTTACAAAAACCGTTAGCATTCGAATTTGAAATGCAAAAAACTAAAAGAACAAAATTAAGTGCATTTAAAATAATTCCCAGAATCATTGACTTCTTGCTACAACAAAATATGATGCTTACTTTCTCCACAATTGTCAGTTGAAGTTAGAACTCCGCGTAAAACAGAGCAAATAATTATTTTGTGAAAAGTGAAAAGTTGGAAAAATTAAATAAAATATTTAGCGTGTCCGAATTGACAAAATAAAAATATTGGTAAGTTGATAATATTGCTGTGTGTGTAGTGCAGTTGTTTTTTAGTGAAAAATACTTGTTTGCGGTTCTTATATTTGCTTGAGATCTCAGACCACCTGTAGGCGGTATCAGGCATAACAGTGAAAAAATATTTTTGCATTTCATTTTTTACATGTGTTTGTGCTTTGATTTGTTATAGCAATGAACCGAAATTTTTCAAAAAAGGATTCGGCGTTATCCAATACACAAATCAAAGAAATAATAAATATTTTGGATTCCGACGATTTTGAGGAAACTGGCCCTATAGATTGTGAAGATGGTTTTTACAGCGATGATAACATTAACGATTTGGACTTTATCCTTGACGAAAGACACCGTCAACGAAGTGCTAGTAATGTCAGACTCTGCTCTTGCAGATGCAATAACATCTGATTTACTTGAAAATCTGGACAGTGGTAACATATACATTTCTGGTAAAACATTTTAGAATATTGAAAGTAACCCCGATTCCTCCACATCAAACACAGGTGAGTCGTCTATATCTTCTGGTGGTCAAAACGTTCAGCAAACGCTCGGAGATAAACCTAAAAAAACAATGGAAAAGTTGACAGAAAAAAAATCTGATACAACAAAAGTCAACCCGATGGATATAAATCCAAAATCGAATGAATTCAAAAAGATACTATGGCGGAAAAGCATTTGAATCTCCATAAATCGGCAGTAGGATTTCTTGGAAATAAGATTCTTGGCGATAGTTTTAAAATGCTTGACACGTCATTTAAATGCTTTTCGCATTTTCTTGATGACCCCGTCTTTGATCTCATCGAGGAGCAAACGAATCTTTATGCCAAACAGAAAAATATTATTACAAAGTTTTTCGTAACTCCATCAGAGATTCGCCAATACATTGGTGTATTGATTTACATGTCAGTTTTTCGGTATCCTAATATACGATCGTACTGGTCAAAATACTCTTTTCAAGCAATTCAAGATACAATGACAAGAAACCGATTTGAGCAAATTTGAAGTAATTTGCACTTTAATGATAATAGCAAAATGCCGCCTAGAGATTCGTCAAAATATGATCAACTCTACAAAGTCAGGCCAATAATCGAGCACTTTAAGAACAAATTTCAAAGTATTCCTATGAACCAGCGCATCTGCGTAGATGAACAAATGTGCTCCACAAAAATGTCGACATTCCTAAGACAGTACATGCTTGACAAGCCTCATAAATGGGGCATGAAGCTGTTTGTTTTGTATGACTCAGATTGATTTTCATATGGTTTTGAGGTGTATTGCGGTGCTGGAGATAACGTTCTGCCACCAGATGCTCTAGACTTAGGAGCTTCTTCCAATGTGGTTGTGCGTTTAAGTGAAATTGTGCCAAGCTTTAAGAACCATATAATGTACTTCGACAATTTTTACACATCCTTACCGCTTTTCGTTTATCTAAAGACTCGCGGAATTCATTCCTTAGGGACAATACGCTCCTACCGTATGCCAAATGCGAAGCTGCCTTCAGATTCGATATTGAAAAAACAAGATCGAGGATTTTTGGTTGAGTACACTGGATCTGCTTACGGTGTTGACATTTCGAATGTGGTCTGGAAAGATAAAAAGCAAGTTCGGATGGCGCCTACATATGTGGGGATTGAACTGTTACAAGGCGAAACAAACTTTAAACCAACGGTTACGAGATATCTTCGCGCTGAAAAAAGTACACCGAAGTTCCCTGCCCAAGCGTTATTCAAGAGTACAATCACCATATGGGAGGTGTTGATTTGATGGATGGACTCATCGGACGTTATCACATACGAGTGAAATCATCAGAATATGACTGATTGTTTTACCACCAAATTGGTATGGCCATTGTTAACGCATATATATTATTCAAACGCATTAATAAGCCGGATCCTAAGGATGAAAAAACCCAACTCCCTTGTTTCCGTTCTCAAATCGCACAAGTAATGTGTTCAAACCAAAAAGCAAAGAATCCAGGGCGCCCACGTATGGTCGTCCAGAAAAAAAAAACAGTTAGAAATGTTACTTATATACCTCCTGATGATTTGCGTTACGATGGAATGATGCATTTCCCGAAATGTTTGCCTCGTTCAGGAAAACGAACATGCAAACTTCTGGGATGTACTGCTGAGACTCAAAACATATGCAGAAAATTAAATATTAATTTGTGTTCCACACCGGACAGAGACTGTTTTTATACTTTCCATATTAAAAATTAATTTAAAAATATATAAAAATTCAATAACATACGCAACTGAAGCTAAAAAGGCATTCACATCGAATGTGAAGTAAAATTAAATAAAATTTAACTTGAAAATAAAAGTTGGATTTTTTAAGCTTGGATACCCAATACCGCCTTTAGGCGGGTTCAGTTCTAGCCCGCCTCCCGCTGAAACGTGTAACTTTTTTTTTATTTTAGCAATGATTTCGTGGTTTATGACCTAATAAATTTCTTAGAAATAATTTTTCAAGGTGAACAAAAATTGGGGCAGTAGAGGGTTAAGGTCCACTCTAGTGAACATTTTTTTTAAATTCTAACATAAGATTCCAAATCAACCCCTTAATACTGCACATACACTAAGAGTATAAGGCAAGAAAAAACACATTTTTAGGGTATACCCTAGTGTCAAAAACTTTTTAAATTCTAACAACAGATTTGGAATCAGCGACGAGCGCATCTACAAAGAGTATAAAGCCGCAAAACACATTTAAGGGTCCACCCTAATGTCAAAAATTTTTTTAATTCTTACATCAGGTTCAAAATCACCGACCAAAAAATTATGAAATTTTAACAAGCCGTTACTTATAAAAATTGCTTTTACTAAAACAGTAGTCTTAAACTAAATTCTTAAAAAATCATTGAAAAAAAATTAAAAAAAAAATGTACAAACAAATTTGGTTTCATGTACACTTCTATAATTTCAATTATATATATAAAAATTACGAATTTTTACTCCGTAGCTCTTTTACTTAGCGATCTCTAATTGCTTGTCTATTAGTATAATATTTTGGAGACGTAAGAGGAGGTCACAAGCGTCACACTGTCACGTCAAAAAACTATTAAAAAAAAGCAAAAACTATTTGAAAACTTAAAACGGCCTTAGCTGTCTAAATAACTTTTTTTCTTTCGTCAACACAGTTGTTTTTTCGCGCTCTTGACAACGTATCTTACAGAACGCTTCAATTGTAAGTTTGCCAGACAGTTCGACTATTTTGCGGTACGACAAAAGCAGCGCTTTAGAAGTCTGCGCAACTAAATTTCAAAGTACATACAAAGTAAATTTAGTTTTTTACAGCCGCCACCCACCCACATCTATGGAGAGCTAAAAGAAAAATCATTTCAAGTAGCAACAAACTCAAAACAGACCAATTTTGAAAATTGTTTTCGTGACTTAAATATTTGTATTTGCGTGGAACGTGTTTGGTTGGAAACACATGGTTGCGGTCTGCAAAGATGATGTATTGATAAAGGAGAGAAATGTTCATGAACACAGAGCATGATTTTAAGAGGACAAAAAGTAAAATTCTTTCTATATTTTGATTTATTTTGTTGTTTATATTATTTGTTGCGGCTTTTTAAAATGAAAGGACATGCGGCCATAAGTATATGAGATACCTCATGATAACTATTTTATTGTGTTAATATCGTATGTAATTTGAGTCCAATGTTATTTTGCGAATATGTTCAAAGCTAAAGTAATTATAACGTTGAAGAATAATTTCGACACAGAAATATATTTTCATAAAGATGGTTGCCTTTATAAATTGTTCTTAATTTCGCGTTTAAGGTTATTATAAAAAAAAAAAAAAAATACAATTAATTGGTACCCAAGTTTTCTCGGCACAAAAAACGACCTTCAATGAGTGGTTCTTGTAGACGAACTGACCATAAATATAAACAATAACTTGCTCAACAAACTGCCAGCAAGTATTGACACAGTTGCCACCTGTTAAAGAAAAAAAATCCAGTGTTCGCGAAGTCTAATTTTTTGGTTTAACAAAATTCTTTCAGATATGAATCTATTTATAGTATAATAAAACTATCAGTGGAATAAGGCTCAAAACTTCATTCTATTTGGTGTGGTATTTCATTATGTGGAAAACAACATTTTGGGTTTTATTTAATTTGTTTGACGTTTTTCCATTTTTAACTTTGGATGCTAATTCATTACGAAATCAATTCTACAACACTTAAATTCAACAAGGCCCAAAAATTACCTATATAAAATTTGGGCGCTATTTTATCGGAAAATAAAATTAAAAAAATTGATAAACATTTTCTTTATTAATATTTTGCGTGTTATTTCATTTCTGATTTAAGCATTCTTTTTCGCCCAATATATTTTAGGGTTTTGTATAATTTTTATCAATTATAAATTTACTTCAGTTATTTCACTGAATCCGTGTTTATTAATTTTTTTGGATATGCTGTTTTATTAGAATTTAAGGTAATGAATTCCATTAAAAAAAATTCCTAGATATTGTTTCTCGCTGTTTGCCTGGGACAATTAAATTCTAAACAGCTTCGTGTTTCGCAAACAAAACAATTCTCTTATAAAAATTTCATTCAATCTGTTTTGCATAAGTTACGAACGATGATCAACATAAGTCTTAAAATCCATGATTCGCGATAAAATATATTCAAAACTAACTATATTCAACTTCACTTGTTAAAACCCGCTTTGTATTGATAACACAAACAAAACATTTTGATTAGACAGACACAGTATGAAAGCTATTGACTTGAGTTTTTGTTACGATGACTTTTATAAATAATAATTTTAAATAAAACTTAGTTAAATATTATTTATTGCAAGAAGTGCCTAGAAGCATGCTCATTTAAAGATAAGGACAGAACTCTCAGGTTTAACATAGTTTTGCTAGCTCAACTCTGTTTGGATTCTGTTGTGATGTAGCTGAATTTAACCCTTTTTGAGGGATTTTTTAAATCCTAATTGCTTAATAAGGCGAGAAAGATTTTAGGTTTTTGATGGTAATTTTCCATGAGTAATAATTTTGAAAGATTAAAAGCTTCATTCATAAATTAGATAAATTAAATTTAATAATATTTTTATTTGTATTAGTACTCCTTATGCTATTTATATGCTATTTATATTTAGTAGCTCCTTATGCTATTTATATAACATATCTTTATAGCATATTCCTATTTTTATATTTATTTAACTGATCCCTTTTAATTTTTATAAAATTTATATTTTTAAAAGCTATATAAGATTTTAAAAACTGTATATATTTTACATGATTTAAATTATGAGCTACTTAGATCAAGTAGCTTTGAAGAAAGCAGCAACAACAACTTTGTTTAGAGTCAATCACACAGCAGACTAAACAGAATGTTTTGGTAGGAGCTACCTTTCCATCTTCAGTGGTCTTGAGCAGGCGAGGATGCATTGGGAGATTTAAGGGTGTAATTCCCCCCTTCCCCAAAGGACTATTTATAAGAATTTATCAGAAGACAATAATTGTATCTACAGCTTAATACAATTGAAGGGGTTATTGCAATAACATTAGAAGCAACATGATTTAAAAAAACGGAACTGCATGTCCTCCACATTAATAAATGTTAAGCAAACATAACTCAAATAAATGATATTGACAACGTTTTTGATATTTTTAATAATTCCATTTTTTCACTGATTTCCAAAACGTTTATCTTCGCTGGGCTTCTTATCAGTGTAGCAACAACTCTGCAAACTACGACGACAAAAAATATGGTTACGTTCAACTAAGCACCAAGGACGATTGAATGTACTTGCATTATTGCATATTCATAGAGAGATTAAACTAAATTTGAAGTAAGCTATTGATAACATTGTCGCACAAAAGAAGCGCTTGATAATTTTTTTGCTACAAGTTTTTTTCTATTTACTAGCACTCACCAGTAGATGAGTTAAACTTTGAACTGAATGGCAAAATTTTTTTGGATCTGTGAAGTCAATAGTACATTAATAGGAGAATGTTACGAAACTCGGAAATCCGAAAAAATATTGTAATATTCTGAATCGCAGAATTAATTGTTTCTGTAATTTTGACTCTAACTGCATTATTCTGTATCACGAAGAAGCACACCAACGATGAGAAGGACACGAGAAACAATATAATTATGTATGAAAGAAAGTATTGCTTCTCGTGTGTTTTTCATCGTTGTTGTGATTCTTCGTGCTACAAAATAATGCAGTAAGTGTTGCCAACGAAAAAGACGCCATTGGTTAAGAAGAAAAAATATCACAGGACTGCAAGAATTTTAATTTAGATATTTTTGAGAAAAAAAAAGTTATTGAAATTGATCATTTCTTGATTAAGAAAACTCAGTTTAATTGAATAACAAATTTTAAAAGAATTGCGATGGCAAGAAAAAATCTGTTTCACTTCAATTTATTTTTAAAATATCAATTTTATCAATACTTTTTTTTAAGGTAGGGAAACAGTTTTTGGTGTAGTTCTACTGCTTGCAACACTATTTTCTTCTCGGTCTCTACGTTTTTTGATTCTACCGTTTTTATCCACATATAAGAAAAACTTTACACAAACAGTATACATTTTATAATGTTCGTTTCATTTTTATAGTTTACCATATCAAAGTCAAACAACCAGAAAACCAAATGTCAAAATGCTTTAATTTTTTATAATAAAGACTACGTCATAGATATATAATTAAAAATGTAATTTTGCAATGTATTTTTAAAACGGGATGGATTTAAAAATTTAAAAAAAAAATAGCCTTACTTCCAAACAAAAGGTTACTTTTATTTATTTTTGTTTACTATTTTATTTAAAGACGACTTGTTTTAAATGAATTTTAATAAGGCGATTCGTAAAAAGACATAAATTCCAAAAATCGAAAAGTGTATTCATCCAATTTCACCCTCCCCCACCAAGATTTTTTCACATCCGCCGCTGGTCTTAATTGGTTAAGCTGCGACGAGCACACTGTTAAAGTTTTATATGATTTGGCACTTGTTCGAATAAATTCTTTTGTTGAGATTGCACGAATTTTTTTTTCCATCAAATTTTTGGACAACTCAAAATTTTTATATTTTCAGGAGAAGCAAAAAGCAATGTTTTTCTTTAAGGGACTCCATACAAAACAAAGTGAAAAAACGATTTAATTTTAATTAAGGATAAAGAATTTGTGTACAAAATTAATACAGCCGATGTAGATGATCACTACGAATATTTTTACACACAAAAGTATATATATGTATATGTTAAAATTTGGAATTCTTGCTCTTTTGAAGAGGGTGTGCAATATGACGTTAAGACAATGAAGTTATTTTTAGTTCAATAGGCTTAAAGTGCTATCAAGGCTAGTGTCTGTTCCTAGTTGCCCCCTCCTTTTTCTCTATTCTTTTTTGGAGTTCAACGAATCTGCCGAAATTCACCATGGAATTGTTTTTTTTTTCTTTCGCTAGAAAGCTAAGATTATTTTAATTACATTAAAACATTAACTAAAGTTGTTCTTATTTGGTCTAGCTCTGGCTCTACCATAGAAAGCTAATTTTTGATTATAATTTGTGACATATACTTTGAAAAGACAAACTTTTAAACAAAATTTATTAGAAATTGTTTAAAATGAATTTATAAATGTTAAATATTCTTTAACCCATTTCCAGCTACTGGTGCATTTTTGCATTAGTAAATTTAGAATTTTCTCTAGGTGAGCGCGAAAGTGATATTACCTGGCACTTTAGGGATTATGTTAGTATGGACCTTTGACAATATACATTATTTTTGGTTTGAGTCGATTTGATCATTTACTTGAATTTACGGCGCGTCCCAATTTTGGAGTTTTTTTTTTAATTTTTGAAAATTCCGCAAAAATATTTCATCGCAATATGGAAAATTGCTTTTCAATAGTAACTATTATAATTTTTAAATTTTATTTAAAAAAAAATTTAGAGCCTGTTTGCTGTTTCAAACTGGGCTGGTACGGCTGTGAAGGCATGTGATGCAGAGTGGTGCAAAATTGCATCAGGCCGCCAAGCTCTAACCTGTGGAGGTAAAAATTTTAAATTTTGTCAGATACAGTTTCTGGATGAAGTTTCATCGATTTTGGTCCGGTAGTAAAGAAGCCGTCGAAAATGGGTTAATATAATTATGTTTACATTTTATTAGTTTTATATCTTACTGGTTATATAATTTACTGGTAACTATTCAAAACTGTTAAACGATTGTTGATAGTTAAAAGTAGAAATAAATAAATAAATTTTTACATTATTTTAATTATAAGCTATATTTAAAATTAACATATGAATGTCTTGTTGTAAAACATAATAAAAAAATAAACATAATCTACTCTTAAAGATGAAGTGGACTTTTTCGAAAGAACTTTACGCCTAGAGTCAGAATTTATTGAATAATATCCATAAAATTTTTAGCGCATATGACATTTAAGAAAATTTTTGCATTAAAATATAGAAAAAACCATAAAATATAAATTTTAGAGTACTTGTGGGTTATCTTGTTTCTGTAATAAGGCCATTATATAAAGAAAGAGAAATTATTTCTTTTGTTTATTTGGCACTAAATGTATTTATTTTCTAAATCAGACTTCTTATATAACATAAAAAATAAATAAGTCTATTAAAAATGCAAGTTTAATGTAACAAGCTTACTTAAAAAGAAGCACTTTTCTTCAATTAATGAGGAAGTAGGTAAGTATTAAAATCTAAAACTATTATGCAGAAAAAAACGATTTTTTATGATGTATTTATCTGTCACATATACTTACATATATAAAATACAATCAGCTGTTTTTTTTCCAATTACATCTAATAGTTAAATTATACATATTTTGATAGGATTTTTGCGGTATCTAAGAATCTTTCTTAATGTATAATGGTGTTTCAAAACATGTTTTGGCGATTTTTGACTACATAAAAAAATCACATACAGGAGATACACTTGCATGCAGTAATCAATGCAGAACTAAGTTAAGCTCTTTTTAATGGAAATCACAATATTTAGTGAATTTTGAGTTATTTAACAGAGTGTTATTTAACAGAGTGTAAAGAAAATGTTCTAAAGACTATTTTATGTTTACATCTGGATATTTTTAAGTAGCTGGTAAAGTATTAGAATTCCTATAGTTTAAGACTGAGATAACCATATAAATTCGACTGACTACAGATATTCAAAGGGATATATTTTGGCTTAAATGTAATATAATCAATGTGTAACTCTTTTAAGACAGTTAAATTAACTATTCATATTGAAAGATACACACAGTTGTCAAATATAAAACAACTCTGCTCTGTTTGAACAACTTTGCTTAAATCTTTCTGGTAATAAGCTAAATTCTCTGTGTAGTCCTGGCATAAAGCACACGGTATTCCAAGTAAAATAAAATATTAGAAAAATTGCTTGATTAACAATTCAAATGAGGAGTAAAAAAATGTGCTCAACTTATTTAGAACTCAACTGCAATTATTGAAGATTAATCAAGGTACAACTGTTATAAATATTTACTTCACATAAAATACATCAACTTTATTTTAGCTATCGCTAGGGATAAGAAGTAGTTTTTACTTCAACTAAAGGGTGGCAACATTCTCGCTGACCACACAAATGTTTACACAAAAGTATCTACAAACCGGTTTCTCATATTAGTTAGTCAAACATTCAGCACTGCATTCAACAGATACACTTCTGTAGACACACAAACACACATTTTTATAGCATAAACTGACTCACACAAAATGTTGTATAAGTAATTGTTGGAAATTTTCTAGTTATTGGATTTTTTCGTTGTTTTTTTTTTTCTTTTATTTTATTTTATGTCAGCTTATTCTATATTTAGCTTATTTTTTTATTGCATTCATTGCTTAAAAGTTCATTGGTATTTTTTCGTTCTTTGCGCGATATTAATACAAATTATTGAAGTGTATCTGACATAGCGAACGGGGCGGTTCACTATCTCACAGTAACAACGGTTGGCAACACTCCGTAATTGTAGCAAAATATTACTTTGATAAGCAAATCTATATAAAGAATATTTCATCCATAAAACAAAAACACCTACAAAAAACACTTTTCAACTAAACACTGAAAAACAAAAACAATTTCAAGATCACTTTCATTCCCTAAACCAGTTTGATTGAGGTTAAGAAAAGTTAAAAATTCTCTCTCAATTATCGTCGAGGGGTTTAATTAATAAGATACTGTTGAGGTGGAACGTGATCGCCTTTTTTTTCGTAATTTTCTTTTTTAGTTTTATGGTTGATATATTGTTTAAGAAATCGCTATTAAATTTTTCATTTCGCAAACTTCCATATAGCATATATTGCCGTACATGTTTGTGGCTAATAGCTAAAAAATGTATCTATGACTTTTTTTTTGCATGCAAGAATTTTTTTTTTTTGCAAAGCGCATTATTTCTGCTTTTGTGCAGAAATGCACAAGAAAATTCTTTATATCAGGGCAAAAAAAACTGAATATGATAGAAAAATGATTAATTGTAGTTGGCAGCAGTTCAGTTGTGGCAGCATCTCAGCCAGCTGACTGGCAGATTATATTAATGATGATGCTGAATGTGAGCTCTTAAATAACGGTGGGTGGGATTTAACAGTTTTGGGTGCAGTTGAAATTTATGTATAAATTTTTTTTTTCGATAATGCAAAGTTTTAGAGTTCTTTAAGTTTGGAGTCAATATTTTCTCTAAAAATATTTATCAATTGATTCGACTGCTAATATTTTCTTTCTGCATTTCAACAAAGAGTTTTTGTCCAAAAACACGCATCAATTCACAACTTTTATTTAATAGATCTGACATAAAAGTACATCAGAACACTGCTGCCATATTGCCTCGGCGTAAATTTTGTGTGTATATTTTTATCCTGCATTGTAATTATGGAAGGATGCGCACTTGAAAGTCAATTTGGCGATATTGCCTTACATCATTTCGAATGTCAAGTGTTTTGCTTCATTTATTTCTCTTCTGGCCTTAGGCTCGTTTTTTTTTTTTTAAATCCGTAAAAAAATTCCCAGCACTAATTGTTGAGTTCGATTGCAAAAAAACGCCCAACAACGCCCCATCACACCAAATTGACGAGAATTTACTGACATTTCAGGCCAAAATAGCGCTTCATTCAGCATTGCTTTAAAGTTCAATTTGTCAATAGCAGATGTTGTTGTTATAATTTATATTCATGAGCATTGAAAACACTTTATCGAGAGGACCAAAAAAAAAATAAAACCATCATCGTTTTGTTTGCAATATGTTAAAGAGCTAAAAATTCTATAGTTGAAAATATTTACAGTCATGTTTTTTGTGGCGAGCTATATTTTGAAATTCTGATGAAATTATACAAATATTTCCGATAATTTTGGTGTGAAATATAAAAAAAATTAAATCGAATTTTGATAAGTTTTCAAAATTATAGAATGGGAGCGATTTATTTCAAAATTTTGCTTAAATTATACAAATGTTATAGATAATTTTGGCAAGGAATGAATATAAAAATTAAATTGACTTTTTGATGAGTTTTTGACGTTTTGATGAGTTTTCAATAATAAAGTTTTTATGAAATCGATTCAAAAACAATTTTAACTTATCTCTGTTTTTTGTTGTTGTTTATTTTTAAATTTTTTTTTTTACCTTACCACGATTACATACTGTACAATTTAAAATAGAGGTTTAACTGCCGTCATAAGAAAGAGTAAGGCATCTTCATATTCTTAAAGTTTAGTTTAATTTAGTTTAGTTTATTGTCTATAAATTTTTAATTTTCTCAGACAAGCAAATGAGTATAGAAATTACAGAAATTAGCACTAAAGAATAAAGTTATAAATATAATTCAATAACTTAAGAATAATAACAATTTAAAGCATATATAAACATATTTTTATTATCACTGAAATCAATATTAATTTTAGAACTAAGAAAATTATATTCTTTTAGGGTTCTATTCAAAGGTTCATACAATAAATAATTTGCTCTACAGAAGTTAATTTTAAAATAATCAAAATGACGTAAATTTCTTACTGGAACATTGAAATTAATGGCACTTAACAAATATGGACAATCAATGTTACCACACACAATGTCAAAAAAAAATATTAAGGATTAATATTAACATACAACGAGCATTATATGACGGTAAAGGTTCGACAAAGTTAAACGATCGCAGTGCAAATTTTAAAAATTTTTTCCGTATTCGTTCAAGCCTAAGTGTTTGTACAGAATGATAGGGATTCCATATAAAAGAGGCGTATTCTACACGAGATCTCACAAACGATACAAAAAGACACTTCAAAGTATAAGGATCAGAAAAGTTAGAACAATTCCTCCTTAAAAAAGCATACATTCAATATGATTTAGATAGCGTGCATGACAAGTGTCAAAGAAATGAAAAACTTGCATCAAAACAAACTCCCAAATGTAAAATTTCATGAACACGCTACAAATTTGCGTTACCGATATAAAAAGAACTTTGGAAAACATTTATAATTTTGGCATACGAAACATTAAAACATTTATTATTATTAAGAAATAATCGGTTAAGATTACACCATTCAAAAAGTGCATTTAGATCACGTTGGAGAGCAGCCATCTCAATACTGTTGCGAACGACATTATAAATTTTAAGATCATCAGCATATAATAAAAACTTTGAGGAGGAAAAACAGCTACTAATATCATTAATAAATATAATGAAAAGAAGAGGGCCTAAAATACTAGCCTGTGGGACGCCAGATGATGCTATAAAAGAGGTAGATTTAATGTTGTCAACTTCAACGAAGTTAAATAGCCTGTCAGTTAAATAGCTTTCGATCCAATTTAAAAAGTTTGAGTGAAAACCTATTTTAGAAAGCTTAACAATTAATATATTATGAGAGACTTTGTCAAAAGCCTTGGCAAAATCTGTGTAAATAGTGTCAACTTGGCAGCTATCAGAAAAAGATGACATAATTTTGTTGACCGCCCATGAACAAAATCATGCTGTGAAGGAGTAATTATCAATTTCAAAGGAGAATTTAGTTTGGATTTCACTATATATTCAAACAGTTTTGATGTGTTAGAAAGTTTAGAGATCGGACGGTAGTTTGAAACACAATTTTTTCTTAGTTTCGTAGCTTTTGTCAACCACAACTAATTGAAATTCGGACTTTTTTCCATAGAACGAACTAACATATTTTGTATGGTGATGTCCGCTAAATAAGTCAATTGACTTTCGTCTGCATATGTTTTCAACTACTTGTTAAATTAGTTGAATTTAAATTATTTTTTTAACTACTTTAAAATAAATCAATTGCAAACTAGTTAATATTCCACTTATTGAAGATGAATTTAAAAGCATAAAAATTTTAAATTTCTTCACATCAAAGAGATCATTTATTTTATTGTTTTGAAAAAACCAATACATAAATTCATATTAGTAAAAGCCTAAAGTTAATAATATTTGATGAAATAGCATGGTTAAATATATAAAAACTTGTAATCTAATAAAAATTTGCAATAAAAACATGTCAAAATCAGAGTAGTCGCCGCCTTAATATGTTTCAAAGTAGTTTTTAAGCTACTTGTTTTGAAGTAGTTTTTCAATTACTTCATATATAATGCAATAAAAACTATTCAAAATTGAAGTGGATGCCGCCTTAACACAATTCAAAGCAGTTCATAAACTAGATTATTTGAAATAAGTTTTTTAATTAGTTGTTTTTAAAAACAAGGTAGTTTGTTTCTATAGGGATAGTTTTTCAAAAATACTTGCACAAATACATATATTTAGTTTAGCAGTAACTGCCTACATAAAATTATTTTAAATCACTATTTAAACAACATATTTTTGAATTTAAAAATTAAATTTTTTTCAGATTGATTATTCTTCAATTATCCTTCAACTACAACTACAAACTACAGAAGCCAAAATTCGAATTAAAAAAATTACTTGAATTTGGCATTGGTTGTTTTTTTTCCCGAAATAGGTTAAAGATTATGAAATAACTATCCATAAAGTCGGTTTTTAAATTTTGCATTTGTAGATTTTTGGGGATTTTTTCGAAAAAACTGCATACATTTTAATATTGTATCAAATCGAATAGTTTTTAGCCTATGGCGTTAAAAAAACTTTTAAAAATTAGGGCCACCTTTTATGTACATTTACACAAAAAACAGTATATACTTATATTGTATTTATTATAGTATATTTTCTTAATTTCTTAAAATAATATACTACCTTTATGGTTACAAATCTTAGAATAAATTTTAATACAAGCATTAAAAAGTATTAAATTTTGTAAAATTTGTAAAAAGTATTAGTAGGAATTGATTACGAAATTCGTAAATATATATTGTGTAATGTTGGACGCGCGACTTTTTATAATACGCGGCTTACGCGTTTTACTTGCATTAAAGTTTTACGCAGTTATTTTAAATATACGCGTATAATATTATTGGCAGCGCTTAAGAGCGCTACTGGCCAGTTTAAAAAAAAAGATTTCTTTGCGCCGTCACTCGAAAGTGCATTCAGGCGCTTAGAAATAAAATAAAAAGGAGCTGTTGGTTTAAAGCTCAAAACTTTAGTGATTTAATTTTCAGATTTTCTTCGGCTTATAAAGCCAAGTAACTGTATTTTTTAACTTAAAATAAATACAAAATTAAATATATATCTTATTTAATATAATTGTAAATAAGTAGAATATTAGTTTATGTAGTCATTGTAATGTAGTTATGTATACATAAAGTGCAAGTGAATAAGAATGTAAACAATAGTTATGTGTTCGTTTTGTTTGTTTGCTAAATAAATGTGCTTAGGCTACGTTTATAGAAATGTTAGTTTGTAGACTAGATCTTTATGTGTTAAATGTTTATAAATAACAAGTGCATGGAATAAATGTGTTTAAGTTAGTGTTATAGCAATATTTAGATTGAAGTGCACTACAATTGTTTTACATTCTAATACAGTTAAAATATTAAAACGATAGGTATTAAGTAACTTAAGCTCAAGTTTTGGCCCTCAATTTGTTTTGAGCTCTAGATGGTTTTAGGGAAAAATATTTTGCCACACCTTCTTTTACCGCCTACAAATCAATTGAACTATTAGACTAAAATTTTGTAATTTAGTTTATATAGATACGTTCGGCAACTGTACTTAAAATGGTGAAAACATAAAATGTTTTTTTTTTCCGATTAGCATGAAAATTCAAATGGGAAACTGGGGGCGATGGAACAATGTAACATGTCTGACTGTCTCAACCTGGCGAAGCCAGCATAATCTTTGTGAAATCGCCTCAAGTCGACTCAAACCTCCACGTGGTGTTTCCAGGGCAACGTCAAAACTGACAACCGTTACTTTGGCGGCTAATCTGAGCGGCGGGCCTCCCTAGGCTTAAAATAGGTTGTGCGTCGGGTTTGAAGCCCACCCGTAAAAACCAATTTCAATGAAAACAAATAAGAATAGAAGAAAAATTATCCCCAAACCTGATGACGACTACCGCAAACGAAAAACTGATAATGATTTACGGATATGCACCTGGAATGTCCGAACCCTTAATTGGGAAGGTGCCTCTATCCAACTGACTTATGTCTTGGAAAGATACAAAGCTGATATCACTGCTATCCAAGAAATGCGATGGAAGGGTCAGGGTTGCATTCGACATGCACCCTGTGATATCTACTACAGCGGCCATGCGGAGAAGCACGAGTTTGGATGCGGATTTGTAGTCGGCAAGAGACTACGGCCCTACGTCCTGCGATTCACACCTGTGAACGAACGACTTGCCATAATCCGCATCAAGGTTAGATTTTTCAATATAAGCCTAATATGTGCGCACGCTCCGACAGAAGACAAGGACGATGAGATCAAGGAAATTTTCTACGAGCGCCTTGAAAATGCTTACGAGCGCTGCCCCCGCCACGACGTAAAAATCGTGCTTGGTGACTTCAACGCTTAGGTGGGCAAGGAAAATATTTTTGGTCCAATAGTCGGAAAGTTCAGCCTCCACGACAGCACCTCCGATAACGGAATGAGGCTGATTGACTTCGCCGCAGCACGAAACATGGTCGTAAGTAGCACTAGATTCAAGCATCTCAATATTCATAAAGCTACCTGGATGTCCCCTGATCAAAAAACAAAAAATCAAATTGATCACGTTTTGATCGACGGAAGGCACTCTTCCAGTGTATTGGATGTACGCACGATCCGTGGTGCAAACATTGACTCGGATCACTATCTTGTTGCAGCCAAGATCCGTACACGTCTGTGCGCTGCTAAGAATACACGCAACCCTACACAGAGAAAGCTAGACGTCGACAAGCTTCAATCGAAACAGACAGCCGATGCTTTCGCCACTCGACTCTCACTCCTGCTTCAAAGCACTCCTCCAATCGATGATATATGCGCGCAGTGGACACACATTTCCAACTCCATGCGTGCGGCTGCTGAAGAAGTGATTGGCTACCAACGCCCTCACCGAAACCAGTGGTACGACCATGAGTGTCGCGACGCCACTGCAGAGAAAGACGCCGCCTACAAAGCCACCCTGCAGTCGGTTGTAACGCGCGCTGCTAAGGAGCGATACAAAGAAAAGAGGAGGGAAGAGAGACATATTTTCAGGCGGAAAAAAAAAGAGGCAGAAAAGCGCGAGCAGGAGAAGATTGAGATGTATGGTGATGAGGAATGAATGAAAGTTTTTCGAAAAAATAAGACGCCTTGCCGATGGTTTTAAAACCGGGGCCTCTTCCTGCAAGGATGAAAACGGGAATCCAGTGACAGATTTCCAGAGTACACTGACGTTATGGAGGGAACACTTCTCTAAGCTTCTAAATGGCGACACTGACAACAATCCCGCCAATAGAGATGATATTCCGGAAACCCCAATTGCGAATGACAGCGTCGAGGTTCCGCTGCCCGACTATGATGAAGTTCTGACAGCTATAGCTCGGCTTAAAAATAACAAAGCCGCGGGAGCTGATGGCTTACCTGCTGAGCTGTTTAAGAACGGAGGCGAAGCTCTATTTAAATGCATTCACGAGCTTCTATGCAGAATATGGTCGGAAGAATGCATTCCGAACGATTGGAATATCAGTGTGCTCTGCCCAATCCACAAGAAAGGCAATCCCACTCTCTGTGCCAATTACCGTGGGATAAGCCTTCTTAATATCGCATATAAGGTCCTGTCGAGCGTTTTATGTGAAAGATTGAAGCCCATTGTAAACAAACTGATCGGACCTTATCAGTGTGGCTTCAGACCTGGAAAGTCGACCATCGACCAGATTTTCACGCTACGACAAATCTTGGAGAAGACTCAAGAAAAACAAGTCGACACCCACCATCTTTTTGTCGACTACAAAGCCGCCTTCGACAGCCCAATAAGGAAGCACCTGTACTCCACCATGTCTGAATTTGGTATTCCTGCAAAACTAATACGACTTTGCAGGATGACACTGAGCAACACCAGCAGCGCAGTTAAAATCGGGAAGGACCTCTCCCCACCATTTATTACGAAACGAGGTTTCAGGCAAGTTGATTCCTTATCGTGCGACTTTTTCAACCTAATGATGGAAAAGATCATCCGAGCTGCTGATCTGAGACGTAGTTTGTTGACACTAAGTATTTCGTCTTATCTGCATTCACTGACAAACCCATTCACTTGACTCTCTTTCTAATCTGGAAAATGCTGCACTGACTTCGCGCGTATTATGGCCAATGATATCTATGTCATCAGCATACGCAAGCAGCATAACACTCTTGTAGAATATTGTGGATTTTCGTTCGTCGAGAGAGGGCTCTGCTTCTCAATTGCCTACTGAGCCCAAAGTAACACCAGGCAATTGAGAAGCAGAGCCCTCTCTCGACGAACGAAAATCACGCTCTATAAATCGCTCATCATGCCCGCCCTACTTTATGCATCACAAACCTGGACGCTGAGCAGTTCAAATGAAAATACCTTAGGAGCATTCGAGAGGAAGATTCTTCGTAAGATCTACGGACCAATCTGCGTCAATGGCGAGTACCGAATACGGTGGAATGATGAACTGTATGAGCTGTACGCTGACATCGACATAGTCAAGCGCATTAAAATCGAGCGGCTTCGCTGGCTTGGTCATGTTCAGCGCATGAAAGACGATGCTCCAGTGAAGAAAACATTCGATTCGGTACCCAGCGGCGGTCAACGCAGAAGAGACGGTGGCAGGGCAACGTCTGCCGGAGAATATCTTTATACAATAAATTCTTCTCTACATGGCTTTCTCACTGAACTCCTCCTAAACAGTTAGACCGATTTTGAAGAAATTTTGTATTTGTATTTGTATTTATTAAATTGCGACAAGCTAGTACAACAAGATTCAACAAAGAAACCTTATTATTATAGTACTAGCTTCATATATTGATTTAGATTATAATGATTAACAATTTTGCTTATAGCTAAAGAATTAAAAATAAATTAAATGTAGCAGTAACATTGTAACAATATAAATTAATGGTACGAAAAAATGAATTAAAAATGAATTAAAATTGTTTTAATTGCATTTGAAAAAAATTTGATCAAAAAGCCTACTTTTACAAAAATATTAATTAATGTTTAGAATGAGAAACAAATTAAAAGTGCTGAAAATAACAAAAATAAAATAAAACAAACATAAAAATAAATAAAAGAAAAAGAAAATAAAAGAAAGTGAATAAAATTTATTAGAGAAAAAAATTAATAAGATTTTTTTTTTTTTTTTAAGATTTTTTCATTGCAACGAGGAAAAATATAAGTTAAGTTTATTTTTATATTGCACGGTATTTTGGATAGATCTTAGTTCAATGGGTAACGAGTTCCAAAGACGTATAGCATAGATATAGAATTGTCTTTCCGATGTAAGGCAAAAATGTCGTAGCTGGATTAGAGCTTTTGCTCGATTTGATCGCGAGAAGATAAGCCCTTCACGTATATAGACAGGCTCACCAGAGTATATAACTTTGTGCAGCAGCAGCAAAGTGCGGAATTTAAGAACATTTACAAAGGACATATTTGTAAAATTTAGTGTTTGTTTTTGTTAATTCAAGTTAATTTTATTTATTAAAAGCATTTTTGTTAAAAAAAATTTTCAAGTCCTGACTAATAATAATTTCATTAGCCGAATCATCAGAATTTCGTCTTTTTATTGGTCTAATGAAGTATTTAAAAATTATGGTTGTGTATCCAAAGTAGCAAGCAAAATATTGCTACAAGGAAAATGTCCAGCTAGAAACAAACTAAATTCGGCAACTACAAGAAAATGGAAGAAAAAAACACACATACATATAAACAATAACCTGTAAAATTTGTATCAAAAAGACCTTTTATTCTCATTAATTAAATCTACAATATTTCTTTGTTTTATTTTAAATTTATAAAATACTGCTAGACCAATTCTATTTTATTGCTACATTTTTTTTATTATCCAAAAATTATTTCATTAGCCGAATCAGAATTCTGTCTTTCTGTTCAGCTAATGAAATATCTAAAAGTCCTTTAATGAAGTACCAAAAAATTTTTCCCGGATAAGCACTTTTTTGATACTTTAAACATTTTTGATTTCAAAAGCTTTTTTATAATAAGTGGTGACTCTTAATCATCATTAGGGGTATTCACGATTCAGTGCACTTGCCTGTGCAGTTGAGGACTTGAGGACTTGTGCACTTTACAAAAACAAATTGTACGTACGTCAAAAATCTGCACAAGTACTTTTCTACTATTACCTTCAACTTGAGGACTTGAGGACTTGAGCAGTTGTGCACTTGAGTGCATTGAAAAATGTTGACAGCTTTGAAATGGTGATGGTGGTGTGTTCACGAAAACCTAACTGCACAAGTCCTCAAGTCCTCAACTGCACAAGCAAGTGCACTGAATCGTGAATACCCCTATTATAATAAGTGTTGTGAAATTCGTGTGCATAGCAAAAGCAACATTGATCTATGTATATTGAAATTGAAGAAAGACAGCAAATGTATAATTGTTAGTTTGTTTTATAGTTGTTTGTTTTTTGCTGTGTACACGCTTCTTTTGAGTTTTTTTATGTATACTACTTCACTTGTTCTAGAAATTTAACCGCGACAAGTCGTGCCTAAAAGTTGAAATAATAAATATATTCCAATAGTAAAATTCCAAAAAATTATTTATCATTGTTTCGGGAGTCAAGATGGTGAAGCGTAAAACTCTTTTCGACCAAGTAAAGAGTTCAGGTGTGCCTTCTATTGATGGTAAGCTAAAATGTTTAAATAATCAACTGTTCGCATATAAAGGCTATAATAAAGAGCAATTAGCTAGCTTGAAGCGTAACTTTGCTCACTTTAAAAGCCAATTTAAACAAAGGTGGATGAAATCTCACAGCAAAGAGGAAACATTTTTGAAGTACAATGACTCTCTGCAGCAGCAACCCAAATATAGCTAGAACAAAAATGTCCAGCTGGAAACAAAATAAATTCGGCAACCATGCACATGCAAATAAAAAGCTGTAAAATTTAATTTTCATTCATAATGGCTGCATTCAGCGTAGACAACAGTTGACAACTGTTGTGTAAAAATTCGCTGAATGGTACAAATTTGGTAGCGCTAACTAAAACTGATAAAGTAGCGAACGCCTTTTAATCGAGCGAACAAATTCTATGCTACATGAACACAACTGTTTTCTTGACTGTCAGATGCTGTTACTGACGCTGTTAAATTAATAAACGCAGAAAGAACGCAGCAAATTTAAGTGAGAAACCTTTGCAATTGAATTAAATTTACATAAAAATTAAATTGAATCCAACTTCTGACGTGTAGAGTAGCAACACATTCTGAGAAAAACATCGTGGACTAAGGTAGCGCTATCATTACAGTTCACAACAGTTGTCTGCGCTGAATGCGGCCAATATTAGCAATATTTCTTCAGATATTCAAATAAGAAGAAACAGGCAAGCACATTAAAAAATACTGATCTTTTTGCTCCCTTGTGCACGCAGCCAAAATGATCAAAATATAGAAAACAAAATGTAAACAAACTCTCACTTTTGAAGGGGTATAAAATAAATGTCCCATCAAAATATCCTGTTCTGTCGATGGATGGCTAATATTAGCGAGCAATATTAACGGCTAATAATAATGGCTAATATTAGCGACGAGTGAAAACTCTTATACATATATACTCGTTGTTTACTGCTATTTAGAATATATTTTTTGGTGAGTTATGTAGCTCGGAGCACAGGGCGCTCTTTATAACCGTGAGTTTGTGAGTTCGAGCTCAACAATGTCAGTAGATTTTTTTCGGTTTTTTTTTTGTTTGATTTTTAATATGTATAGAATAGGGAAGTCCCGAAATCCGGGATCCCGGACGATTTAAGCCCTTTTAAATCCCGGGATTGTCTTTCTGGGATCCCGGGATTTTTAAATAAAAAATTTATATTACAAATATTCATGTAAATGCAAAAAATTAATTTTAAGTTGATATGAATATAGAATTGGAAAAAAATTTTATTGAGGCTGAAAGAGATTGCTAGGACGATGCGTGTGAATCACTGTAGAAAGGACTTTACAAAGTTTTAGAAGAATTAGCAACATCGGGAAGTCAGCTATGTATTTAAATTCCTCTGTATTTAAATTCCTAAATTGTCAGATATTCTGACTTAGGAAATAATTTTGTTTTATGTTGAAGGCAATCGTGATCGAAACTTACAAATTGCTTACGACTATTGTACAACTATATCTCGAAGTGATCTGCTTAATGTATTGCTTTAAAAATTATTGAAACCAAAAAATTAATTTGAAATCTTTTTCGACCTTAATTTGCCTTAAACACAAAAAAACATGAAGACGGTGTACAAAAAAAAAGTGTAACATTTATATAGTAATACCTAAAACTGTTCTGTCTTTTTTTTATATATTTTGTTTTTAACGCTTTCAATGGCTAGGCTAAACTAAGAACAAAATAATTTTTTTGAGGTAATATTCCTATCATTTAGGTCCTAAAAAGATGAAAAAAAACATACCTTTCTTTTTAACCTGCGCTACTTTCGTTTTACAAGCTTGTACAAAGAAAAATTGTTTTGCTTCTGTTCGGCATAAAGTCTTTTTTTAATCTTTTAAAGGTTTCTCAACCATTTAGGTCTTTGTTTTTTAAGCCCTCTTAATATTCTTATCATTAAAGCCGTAAAAAGTTACAAAAACATAAATTTGATCTTCGTCCGGTTGATTTTTTCTTATAAAATAGGCTAAACAATTTTTTTTGGTTTTTCTTCGGAAAACGAAACAAAACCGAAAATCCAACTGACTTTAATGTCAAATATATCTCAAAATTTATTTTTATCATGTTGGTTCATCTTTTTTTTATAGAACCAAACGATTTAATTAAATAAAAAAGCTTTGCAAAATAAATACATATAAAATTTACTTTCTGACGTGTCCAATATATTAGGCAAATCCACTGAAAGGGTTAAATTCATACAATGTGCTAAGCATTAATATTATTTATGTTTTTTGTGTTTATTAGCAATAAGGGTATTCTCAATTGTGTGGTATTGTGTTTTTTTTGCAATAGAATTTGTGGTTTGGAACCTCCCACTATAGCTTTTTGTTACATGCAAATAAATTAACTATCCAATTTTATATATTTTATTAACATATGGCATAGAAAAATTTAACTTGCATGTTAAGCTTCTTCCTTTTTTGCAATTAGAAAATAACTGGCAACCGATCAGTTGTTTATGGAACTTTAAAAACCACGTTTGTTAAACATATCATTGGGCCACTTAAAATTAATATACTTTTGGTTTTTAAAGATTTCATGTAAAACAAGAAAAAATATAAAAACCGCTCGTTAAAGTGTGGTACAACACCACGGGGTTTTTTAACTAAGCTGAAAACCACGCAATTATGAATACCCTTAATGAGTTTTGTTTTGTTTTTGTTACTTTATAAATGATTTAATTTACATTTTTTTGTTTCAAGTAATAAATAACAAAAAATTATATTAAAAACGTTTTGAATTATTTACTTCTTAAAATTTTTCAACCCTGATAATCCCGGGATCGGATAAAGCTTTCGGGATTGGACTCCCTAGTATAGAACTATTTCGGTTTCTTGAACAAATTCTTTTGTCACCTTCAGTCGTGAATTTTTAAAAATTTGAATTTTTTAAGTTTTTGACAAAGACTGAAAACCAGAAAATAATTATTTAAGTAAAAACTAAGTTTGAGTTTAAAACGAACTTAAAAGTAAAAAATAATTTCTCCTAGAGTAGGGCTTTTAGTTCTCCTAAAAACGTGGGGCGCATGCTATAGAGAATAGTAAGGAAGGAGAGTTTTTTAACAATTGTTGTACGTTAGTGAACAAATGCTTCCTTAACCCAGGTCCCTTGACTTTCAGGATAGAAGTCCTTGCATGGATGGTAGATCCAAGCTTGCTAAGGTTAGTAATGCAGGGTTAATATTCTCTATAGAATTCGCCCCATGTTTTTAGGAGTACTAAAAGCCCCACTCTGTGGCGGCCGTAGCCTCTCCCATGTAGTAGGTAGAGTGCGTGGCCCTTAAGCTAAAGAACTGCGGTAGCCCGGCTTCAATTCCAGCTCAGACAGAAAGTTTTTTCAATTGAAATAATTTTTCTGTTCGGTCGTCACCTCTCTGCAGACAATGGCAAACCTCAGAGAGTAAAAATTGCCATGTAAAGCTTCTTGAGAACATAAGCCGTTCGGAGTCGGCATAAAACACGTAGGTCCAGTTCTCGGTCATTTGTGATCAAACTTTTAATAACACGCACAACACAATTGATCAATAGAAGCTAGGTCAAAGTCCTTCCAAGGGCTGAAATGGCCAGTCTATTTATTTATTGTATTAAAAGCCCCACTCTATGAGAAATTATTTTATACTTTTTAGTTCGTTTTAAAAACATGTTACTAAAAAAATTTTTTGCTTAAATAATTTTTTGCATTCAGTTGGTAGCATTAGAAGGTGGAATTTTTGAACCATCGATCTGTTATGGATAAAATTGTCGATTCAATTTTAAAGGTCAGATCTTTTTTTAAAAAAAGGATAGAAAATATTCCGACTTTTCAAATTGGCCAGAAAAAATGCAGAGTTTTTCGAGAAAAGAAAACATCATTAGCTTAATTAATTAGAATTGGGATAAAGTTTTAACGTTTTCTATTTTATAATCACATAAGTATGGTGAGTGATTATTGTAACAATACGATACAATAAAATCTATTTTGATTTTCAGGCTAGATGAACACTTCCTTCGACCTCTTCCTTCCTTTCGACGGTTTTTATTATTTTATTAAGTTAAATTATTTTATTTGTTAATTGACATTAAACAAGACAAGAAAACTGCATTTCTAACCGCATCTATAAATAAAGCATACGAATCCTTCACCAATATCATTCCATGGCATTTACTTACCTTTATTGTTGGCTTTGTGAGTTCAAATGAAGATACTATTGAAATAGATCAAATACGCCCGCATTTAACTCTTAAAAAAGAAAAAGAGTCAGTAAAATTTAATGAATTCAAATGAAGTTGCAAATATTTTCAACATAATCTCATTCATTCAACTTTTAATAAATGGACGAACGAACGGATTCTGTAGATTCATCAACGACAACATTTTCAAAGGGCACAAACTAACGACAAACAAACGAACGAATGGACAAAAGGACAGAAATCGACTTAGTGCCAGAACAACACAAATAAACAAACAAACAAAATGCAAGAACCAAGATCAAAATAGAAAAATGATTGCGATGGAATCCTTGTTGAAAGTTCAGAGTGACAAAATGTTACACAAATTATTTAAAAGCTTGCCGACGAGAACTGATGGAAAAGGATTCACAACCAGTTGAAAGTATTTTGCAACAATTACGGCTTCAAGTGTGGGACATTTAAGCTGGGTCATTAGTGTGTCGCTATGGGGCAAAAGGTTATTTTAGTGTCGCTTCTGATGAAGATGATGATGGTAATGATAACGTTACAGGCGTTGTTAGTCAGCATATGTATGTGCTGAGCTTGTTTTCGTTTTGGTTTTTTATTTTTTGTTGTTTTTAGCAAATGGAATTCATTTACAATGCTGCCACTTGCCACTTGCCACTTGATGTATTTATGTGGGTTCATAATATGCGACACTTAATAAAAACAAAAGATTCAACATCAGCTTAAAACGAAAATCCATTTAAATAGTTCATGATATGTTTGAATTTGTGTGCATGGCTGTGTGTGTAAGTGTGTTTGTGTGTATTTGTGTTTATGAAATATTTATACCCTTGTTGGCAGATGTTGTTATTTAAATTTATAATTAATTGTTTCTATGAAATTAGGGGTCAAGACCGAAAGAGAGCTTTTCAGATATCTCAACACAAAAGCTAAGGAGCGAGAATATTTTTTTTAATGTACCATGTAACTTATTCTGCTAACTGTTTCATGATTTAATTTTAAAAAATTATGCTAATTAGGAAATATAAAATAAGCATAAAACTAACTACTGGATGGGGAGAGCTCATTTTCGAAGGTGTGATCAATACAAAATTTTTATGCCACACATTGAGGTCTTGGTATACTCAAAGTACTAATCATAGAAAGACAATCGCGTCGGAAGCGAATTTCATCTGGGGGGGCAGTACAAATGGGGGGGCAGTACAAATGGTGGTGCAAAAAAAGTTCTCCAAAATTTCTTCACATGAAACATGAAGAAGAGAGAAAGAAGAGGAAAATATATAATACAAAAATATTATCGTTGTAAAAAAACTGATATTTTTAATAACTTTTCCTTTTAAATTGTTTATCTAGCTAAAAAAGTGGGGGGGAAACTGCCCACCTTTCCCCCCGCTTCCGACGCCAATGTAGAAAGAGGTTTTAACCCATTGACAGTTGATCATCTTATTTCTATCTAATTTCCTTGAAAACTTTACAATTACTTCAGAAAGTTTGTTAATATTGATATGGTAAGAAATTTTATCCATGTATTCTCTTATGTTGTGTATCGTTGAAGGTCGATCCAATAAGATGGATTATATCATAAACCGGAAGTTAACTACCAATCTTAACATAGTCTGTTTTATGTGTTACAGATTGACAATACATTTTAAAGGTTGGTAGGAATACATTCGAAGAAAATGCAATGGTGTTTGGCTTGACATTGCCACCAAACTTGCAGTACACAGCACTGCAAACTTAAAATAACATAAAAAATAAGAAGAAAAAAGCTTAAAGTAAATAAATACGCATAATATGCGTATAATTATGTTTCAAGCATGCTAGAATTCGTAGAGCTTTTTGTTACTTCTAGGTACAATATCGGATTTAGCGCAGTATAATTCAAGTATAATACAATTTCAAAATGCAAATTAAAGTTTATATTAAAAAAAAAATTTGGTTTGTTGCTACCGCAGTGATAGCAAGGACCAGAAAAAATCCAGCCAAGGATTGCACTTTGTGCGAGAGGGAGCCCTGGATGTAACATCATACCAGGACGAACCACTTTTAGACAAACATCTGATCCCAGAATAAGTGATACAGCAGAGGAAGTATTTAACTTCGAATCTGCTAAGCGGATATTTTTGAATTGTGCCTTGTGCCTTGTCAACATTTTCTGAGAATGTTTTGAAAAAAATGTTTGGACAGAGAGCTTGGCATAAATACGTATATACTGACAACGTTCATGTGGCGATTGTAGAGAAAGGAGTCAAATTATATTTTTGTCAATATCACCTGTGGGAATGCCCAGCTGGGACACTACCCAGATAAAAAAAAAGTAGGCCTACCGATGGAAGGAATGTAGCAGGTTATAATTTTATTGCTAAGTTTAGAAGTCTATTTTTTAAATTTTAAAAACTTCTTCTTTACTTCTAAGTAAGGTGCATTAGCAAAAGTATCATGTATGCTAATGCAAAATTCCTGTTAATTTTAAGGGACAAGAACTTCAATATTTTCATGATTGTTGTAATGCGCACCTTACTCGGTCAATCATTTGACGTCCAGCATGTGTACGTGTGGGTTGATGCTAGCCCTTACACACATCAATCATATCGTCAAATTTTCATTCTGCAATATTTTTTATGGAACACAGACGTGCGATGAGTTAAGCGGACGACTGTATCGCGCATTTTGTATTACATGCCAATCAAGTAATTAGTAGATACGCATTAAAAAGCGTAAAAATAAAAAGGAAAGAGTCAATAAACTCTGCCAAAAAGTGTTTGTCCTCTTAAATTTATTATTTACAGCCCTTTTTTTTCCTGCAGTCATGTTTACTGCTCGACGAAAGCAAACGAAATGACGGAAGATTGATCAATCAACCCCTTACACACATCCAGCCGCTTGACCAGCATTGCAAAATATCTAAAAATTTAGATTTTGATCAACCAAGCCATCAACGTGTCTGTGTAACGCATACAAACAAATATTTACTAACACATATACCTGATTGACCGTGTAAGGTGCGCATAATTCGCCGATAATGTTTCCGTACTCGCTTCAAGTAACTTAAAGCTACTTGAAAGCGCTTCTTTACACATTGTTCAAGCTCGAGAGAGAGGAAGAACAAGCAATATGTTACTCTCTATTCTATTACCATTACTTGAACTTTACTGGAAAAATTTCTTCGAGCACGAATTTCAAGCTACAAACAGGTGAATGTCAAATAATAAAATCAATATTTTTGATTGTTTTGTGAAATAAAAATGATTTCTATCATTAAATACAAGTATTATTGTTTTATATATTTTGCACAAAGTGTTTTCTATACTAATAATAATAATAACTAATAATTTTAAGCAACAATAAAGTTTTTCTGTTGCAAAAGGCGAGCTTGAAACTTACTTGAAGTCGTTTTCGTACTTTTTGATAAATATTCTCATTTTGACAAATAATCAAGCTACTCTCTTTTACTTGAACTTCACTTGAAGTTAGTGCGGAAACAGACCTTTTGTGTTTTCGTCGAAGCACTTTTGATAGCAACAGTGTTGTTATGTATTCATATTATTTCAACAAAATCAAAGCAGCGCGAATGGCTCAGTTGGCTAGGGATATAGTTTTTATTCACGTGTTTTGGAATCTTGAGTAGTGAGTTCAAATCCCATCAGCGACATAATATTTATTTTCTTACATCTTTTAGTATTTTTTTTTTTGTTCTTTTTTAATGATTTCGTTCTGTTTTTTGCATTAATTGCTTACAATGACAAAGCGAACGCGTTTATTTTTTACTCTGTGCTAGTACGTTTGTTCTTAACCCTTTATATGGCAACATCATAAAAATTAAAATTGGCCTATTTTTTCGATAGATTGTAGCTAATAAAAAAATACGTTTGTTTTATAAAATTCATTTTTTAGTTGGAAAAATTTTTATTTGGTAAAAATTGGTTTGTGACATTTATGTTACATTGCCTGTTAAGAGCTTAAAATTTTACGAGACATGGAACAAACGAAAGCAATTATTATTTTTATTATAGCATAAAGCAACGCCACATTTCTCACACATTCTTTGACTTACGCCTTTGCAATTTGGAAACTTGCACCTAATTCTTTTATCAACCCACATTGGCCAATGACCAACCTGATCTTGCCGCACATCTTTTGGAGGGACATATTGAGCAGGACCTTTACGCTTCTTGGCTTGGATGTCGATTTCAAGTGATCCTCTGGTGTTAACATATGTTTTAGTTCCCATCTTGCAAAGTGTTGTCGCAACATCAAGGCGGAACTCTGACGAAGAGAATTCTTTATCTTTCATATTTTTTTTATAACAGCCATGAATTAGACATGGTTAGATCCAATAAATGGTAAAAGAACCGAACTTGCCATCGTTTCAAAATGAGTCAATCTCTTGTATGTCCACCATATAATCAGGATCAGCAATACTGTCCTCATCGAAATCTAGGCCATCTTCGCTGTCGTCGTCGTCGTTTTGGTAGAGTATTTCGATAATATCCTCATTATTTAGACGTCTTGAAGTCATTTTGCCCTAAAACTATATGTCGCATCAGTTGTAGTATCGTTACGAAATCTACAGACAATATAAGGCAAAGTTACATTTCTGGTACAAACACAAAATTTCAATTTTGCAGGTATACATGCGAAATTTCCTATTTCAATTGCTATACATAAACTTTGAACATACTTACTAATTTTATTTTTATGAGATAAATTTATCAATCTCGCTAAAACCATATATTTTTTTACTTTGTAACTTGCACGTATTCACACAACACCGAACTGATCGACAAAAAAAATTGGAGCTAAAATAAACAACAAATTATTCCTCCCTCTCTTTCTTGATTGCTTCTGACATTGTGTACGGCTTGTGCTTAATGTGTTACAGCTGTGAAAGATACTGCAATTTACAGAAGTGCAAAATTATGGAGTGATTTGGGGTTTGTTACAGTTCTGTTACATGGCCGTATAAAGGGTTAATGAAGCACATTAAGCGACGATCAGCTAACAGCTACGATGGTTGAGTGGATGAGGAAATGCATTTACACCCACGAGGCCGAGATTCAGAGCTGGGTCAAAAAGTACTCATTACAATTCAATTCCAAATCCTTGGAATTTGGAATTGGTAATTGGTCCTTTCAAATTCTCAGGAATGTAATTGAAAAAATCGTCAATTACATTACAGGAATTGTAATTGATAATTCAACATCTCAATTCCTCAGGAATTCCATAACAGGAATGTATTGTAATTGGTAATTGAACACCTCAATTGCTTGGAATGGAATTAAAAAACTTGTAAATTCTATTACTGGAATTATAATTGGTAATTGAACACTTCAATTCCTTATTAATGGAATTGAAAAAAACATCAATTCTATTACAGGAATTGTAATTTTTTTATTTAATTTAATTTAATTATCATGTTCACATATAAGATAAAGTCTTTTAAATGCAGTAAGAAATCAAAGAACAATAACAAGGTGCTAAGTACACAACTTCCACACCCCTGTACAAAATTTCATTAATCTCCTCTCAAAGCGATGTTTTCCAATTCTATTCCTAGGGTATTTATTTATTTATTTCGTCTACCGATTTACAATCTTACAGACTATATTTCCCTATCTTACAAACTAGTTAAAAAGAATAAATAAGTTTAATCTAAACTGACTTTCTTGAAACATTAAAGTTAAGAATATGTGAAAAACTATTGCATAGGTGAATACATCTTGCTATAGGCTCGTTATTTCCATAATCGGTCCTATGAAAGCTTTCCACCAACATCCGATTGCGCCTCAAATTCCTTGGTGCCACATAAAGTTGGAACAAATTTGAAAGTTGTAAGCAATTAATTTTCCCGGATAATACATTAAAAACGAATAAAAGATAACTAAGCGTTATTCTATCTTTTAAGGACTGCAAGCCAAGTAACTTTCGACGAGCATCATATGTTGGAAGACCATCAGGCCAATTAAGCTTTTTGAGCGCATATTTGCTTATAATTTTTTGAACTCTCTCAATTCGGTTTGAGTTATCAATATAAAATGGGTTCCATCAATAGAACAGTATTCAATTTTGCTACGAATTAAAGACACATATAAAGATTTTATTGTTACAGGATCTTTAAAATGTTGTGTATTTCTTTTTATAAACCCAAGCATGGAATATGATTTAGAAACAATAAAATCATAATGACATTTAAAATTTAATTGATAATCGAAAAATACACTCAAATCTTTAATATCAAATTTACGTATTAAATGACAATTATTTAAAGAATAATCAAGTAAAATAGTATTTGAGCATTTAGTATACGAAACAATATAACATTTATTTATATTCAAAAGTAAATTATTTGAAAGACACCAATCCTGAAAAACGGTCAAATCACTCTTAAGATTAATGCAGTCCGAAATGTTCGAAATTCTATAGTATAGTTTGACATCAAAAATAATCGAACCAATCATTACAAAAAGCTTCCTAGCATTTTAAAAACTTTTAAAAAATTTTATTAAGGCAGCAGACAACCCATACTTTTTAAATTTACATAAGAGTATTGAATGATCGACCTTATCAAATGCTTTGGAAAAATCAGTATATATAACATCTAACTGACTACCGTTTTCCATTGCATTAATAATACTATTTGAAATCAGTAATAAATTTGAACACGTTGATCTGCCCGTTAAAAACCCATGTTGATATTGAGAAATTACACCCTTCACATGTTCAAATAATTTGTTCTCTAGTATATGATCAAATAATTTGGCTATTGTGCATTGTTTCACAATTGCACTATAATTATTAACATCACATCGATTACCAGATTTATAAATTGGGACCACTAGGCAGACTTTCCAACATTCTAGGAAGATTCCCTTTTTAATGCATAAATTAAAAAGAAAAGCAATTTGTGAAGAGATTTTATCGGCACAAAGCTTGAAAAACATGGGTGAAAAGTCCCCTCGACCAAATTTAAAGCTAGATTCAAGCTGTGAAATCGCCAAGGACACTTTTTGTTCAGAAATTATCATTAACTCCAAAGACTGAACATTTGGTACTTCAAAATTTAAATAACTGTCATTTACAGACGTTTTTTAAATTTTTTGCGTTTAGTTATCAATTACAATTCCCGTAATGGAATTTACAATTTTTTTCAATTCCATTCCTTAGAAGTTGAAGTGATCAATTACTCATGACAATTCCTGTAATGGAATTGACAATTTTTTTCCAATTCCATTCCGAGGGATTGAGGAGTTCAATTACCTACTACAGTTTCTGTAATGGAACTGACGATTTTTTCCAATTCCATTCCTGAGGAATTGAGATGTCCAATTACCATGTAATTACATTATTCATGTTATGTAATTAAGAAGTTTTTAAAATTACAACCCAGCTCTACCATGGTTCAAGTCTCCGGATAATGGTAATTTTTCAATTGCCGGCAAAATAAGTTGGAAATACAGCAGAACTGCTCGACTTCATACCCTCTTATATATTTTTGCTATAGGCATTTCCTAGGACGACATGTCTGTCAAATGAACTGCCGTAGCAGCAATGCAGCATGCATCTCATGGTATAAATGCAGAATTAATACCGTGAAATGCATGCAGCATTGCTGCTAGGGCAGTTCATTTGGCAGACATGTATTGATTCTGAATTCATACTATGAGATGCATGCTGCATTGCTGCTATGGGAGTTAATTTCGCAGACATGCTGGCCTTGGGCATGCCGATAGAAAAAAAATATAGTCGGGAATAGAGGCGAGCATGTTTCCTGACCTTCCGCGGCATTTTGCCGGCAGACATACAGCAGGGTTCAGGGTGATAATGAGGTGGCTCGCTGCTGTGGCAAAAAAGCTCCTCGCTGTGGGATCAATCAATGGGTTGCCAGATTAGGGGATTTTACACTAGATTAAGTGGATTTTTAGTAGAAAATTTGGGGGAAAGAAATCTTTAGGGGAAAACTTTAGCGGATTTTAATTTTCTGTTGGTGGGTTTTGGGTATGTTTAGTAGATTTAAAAAGAGTACAGTTTTTTTAATTCTCATTTAGCTTTTACAAGATTTTTACATATAGCAGTGTTCACATCGTCAAATTTTTCGTCAAACTGTTGGCCAAACAGCATGAATTTCTATCGAATTTCATGTTGTTCTATCGTTGTTTGACCAAAAATTTTATGAGCAACTTGACGCTGTGAACACTACTTATACAAAGCCAAGTCTTATTGAGCCATGGAAGGAGCCAACATATTGAGGAAAGGAACAGAAAATTAATTTTAATTAAATAATTAAGAAACTAGTTCTTCGATTAAAAAAGTCGGATTAGTTTCTTTGTATCTACATTGTAATTATGGAGTTTTTTCATTCAGCAAATTAAAATTGCAAATACAAATAACCATAAAATAACTATAAAAAGGCAAATGTAAAACATATATGCTATAAATATGTGTAGATGAATAACAATTTAGATAACACACTGCAACAATAAAAAATTGCTTCGTACGATTTTTTATGGGCGTGCTAAGGCTAGTCAAGTACTATGTTTTGTGCAAAGTAAATAGACATTAATTACTTAAATAAAAGTAAAAAAAAATGTTGGTGAATTTTTTTTTTTATTTTTAGTGGAAAAATTAGCAAATTTTTTCAGATTTAGGGTAAAGTAGCTCAACCCATCTGGCAACACTGGGATCAATGCAGAACGATTTGTTTTCAGACTTTGCTTCATACGTATCTTGTCTCAGATCTTGGCCTACTGTGTATGAGCATATTATCTCCTTGTTTGCAATGTTGACAACTCAATTTACTTTGGCATTTTTTTAAAATATGGGACTGAGCAAGACATCTCGAACAGTAGCCATAAAGTAATATCGCCCGCAGGCACTTTACCAAATTCATAGCTATAAAGGTCTTACAAAAGCGGAGCTGGTGAGATCGCTTGCATATTTTGCATCGGGTGAGGTCACTCTTAGATTTTTCTGTGGTTTGGTCTACAATAAGCTGTATGAAGATAATAAGAAAATAGCTGCAAAGGTTTGAACTATAGGACAGCGAAAGGATAAAAATAAGATAATTTACTGATCATATTGTTAGAGCCACCATAAAAAAAATATATTTTCTTAGTTTCGGGTGAAATAAACGCATAGTCGATGTTTTTGCATCACAATTCTTTTATTAGTAAAATTAACAATAACATTAGCATTAACATTAAGTTTTTATAACTGAAAAAACATATTAAAAAAAAATTTTATTGCCAATATTTGGTACCTCCAACTTTTGCTGCAATAACTGCTGCTACTCGTTTAGACATAAATGCTATGCATTTGGTGCCGTGTAATTTTATTGCTTAATTTCGAAACCACACTCCAATCAAACACTCTATTAACTGGCGTTTGTTGGTCACAAATTCCTTAGAAATTTCACGCTACGCAAAGGTAACAAAGAGTTGAGTTACCATTTGAATTTCCGGGCCAGTCAAGAACATGGACTTTTTTCTCATTAAGAAATTTTGTTACCCTCATAGCATTATGACAAGGGACAGAATCATGCACAAGTATAAATTTGCTATTTGGAAAGCATTCCTGAGCTTGGGGTAGCATTTTTGTCTCTTTGTGAAAAAATTGAATTGGCTCTAATAATATGATCACCCACTGTAACTATGACTTTCCGACTAGGATAAATTTATTAGGTAAAGTAAGGGGCGCATAATGACACCACGTTCTTTTCCAATATCGGCAACTCTGACGCGCTCGTCATTTACAGTTTATATTTAATAACTCTTCCTAAGCGCCATTCGGTGAAAGGAATATTTTCTTAATGTACTACGACTAAATCGTCTAAAGACAAATTTCGGGTTGGAAAGTTTCATTTGTAACTTTTATGAAGCTCCTTCAAATATCCCTCTTTCCATCTCAAACAAAGTTCTTAGCTTATAACTCTTAAATTTTGTCATCTATTGATAACACTTAAAGGGCTTCTGATGAGGCATCTGATAAAAAAAAGTCCAAACGCTAAGGCAGAGGCGTCTGAAGAATTTTCTGATATGAGACTAATAGGTCGCGAATTAAGGCATCTTCGAACGCGCGATTAAAGTGGATAGATCTTCAAACGTATATTTATGAGGAACCGCTAAAATTTTAAAATGAAACTTAAAACTTTTGACACCAGCTTCCCATGTGAGGAGCCCCAGCTGGTATAAAGTTCCAGGATAGATTTTTATGATGAAAAGACTGACAAATGGTATGTCGAGATCTGCGAATATAATCAGAAAAGTCTTTTATAATGTTTTTGCTGCACCAACAAATGTTGTTCCATTGTCGGAATATACTTTTCTAAGGCAATCTTTTCCAGATGCGAGTCTTGTAAAGACCACTAAAAAGGTAGCGGTTGACAAGTCACTTGTTGCTTCAAAATGTATGGTTGAAAAGCAAACAAAAACGCAAACGTATTCTTTGGTTGTAAGGCATGCTCGACCTGTACGATTTTTAACATCAAATGGTGCTGCACAATCCATTCTAGTGTTGGTTGTCCGAAAAGGAGGTTCAAGAATCTGGCGGTAAAGCGATCTTGTTTCGGATAAGTTTTTTTTTTTTAATCAATTAAACAAACCTTGCAATTATAAATGGTTTGTTTGAATTAAGTTTTTCAATTTTGGAATCCAAAATGATTGTCGAACTAATCTCAGCACTTTAAAAGTTTTAGAAAGTTGGCAGTTATACAGAAGAAGTATTGGATGTCGCTCTGAAAAAAAAGGTAGGAGAGTCTGCAAGATCACCGTTTATTCGCATAACATTGCTACGATCTAAGTAAGGAATAAGAGTTAAAATGCTACTTTTGAAGGTCAGAATTTTTCAAAGAGGTTTTATATACTCATCTGTAAAGTATGCATTTTGGCATAACATATAAAGACTTTGACATTGACTTTATGGATTTCCAAGTCGGTCACCAAATACGATTCGAATTTACCCTGAGACCATAAAATTCGATAATACAATCAAAGCATGTAAGCAATGACTCTCAGAGCTCTTGGAAATGAAAAAATATTTTCAAGAATATCTTCACATACAGTGATGGAAGTCACGTGTGTTTTTATGGGTTTGAGTTCAAGAGAAGTATCCACATTGGTGAAGTCTGAATTTGGCCATTTTGTCATGTCAAGTTGTAGCTATTTTGGACCATTTCACCATAATGGATTATTTATAAGATCTTAATGTGAAACTCCCCTGCTTCCTAAATCCTCGGGTATCGACATGATGTCAACTTTTACCTCCTATTACTCTTTGAATTTAAGCGACACGGTTTGCCACAAAGGTTGTCCTGGTAGACTGTGGTTTTTGTAACCAAGCAAGCACAGTCGTAGAATTAGTCCAACAAAGAATGTTACATTATGAATGAATGAGAGCAGTAATTTTATATTGCCACCGCGTATGCTTTTTCCGACGCATCGCAAAAAGCATGAATTTGTATACTACTTTTCAAAGTAAAATCAACCCTACGGGATATTTATATACTGCTAGTATACGGGTATTGAGTTAAGAACTCTTGCCGCCGAATTTTTTTGCAGTTCGACGTCCACTTACGAAGTGAAAAGCCTGCTGTGCTAAGAGCAGAAACGAACTTCTTGCGAGATTTGGTAGCAGTGGCTAAATCGTGGGCTCAGGCTAAAGCCTTTGTAGTGGCTAGTGGCTTTCTAGTGGATAGTGCGCTAGACTATCAACCTAGAGGTCCCTGGTTCGAATACGGGTTCGGACATGGCTCTTTTCACTTTCTTTGTTCTTTCCTACATTTAAGAATTATGGAAAACTAAAAATCCACAACTAAAATTTTGGAAAATGTAAAATTAAAGGATAGGAACAACTAAGGGCTGGAAATGCTTGCCGAGGTTAAGGCATAACACTAGCCTCGGATAAAAGCAATTTAAATGTACAATTTTCGCGGTTGTTTCGCTTAATCAATTATTCACGTATGGTTCCAATCAATTTCTCTAAATACATCTATTTCTTTCCTTTCAGGTCAAAGACCAAACCTTGTTTGTGTAAGGCGCATGCCTCGGTTCTTTAAACTTTTTTTTTTTTTAAAAAAAAAGAGTCATCAACGTACATAAAGTTACGTAAGATTAAAGGCGCTATGCGCAGTAAAAAATTTGAGGGTAAATTTTATCTTTTTAATAACATTTGTGTGGTATTTAATTTTTTTATTCCATATAATTTATAAATTTTATATTTATCATTATTATTAAAATAATAAAAAAATATAATTTAAACATTTTATATGGATATCATGTGTTAATTAAAACATATTCTGGTTCGAAAGTAAAAAAATTCACCGAAATCGGGAAATTTAAAAATATAGTGGTTTCGATGGGTCTGACGAGAAAAATGTTCTGGAAAAATGTATAAGATTTGAATGTATAACTTTTAAAACATTTTTGGTTTGGATTTATATGTATATCAAATAGTATAAAATTTATCCTCATATATTTTACTGTGTGGGATACGAATCTTGACAATCGTTCGCAAGTTGAATCAGAGTACGAATCGCAAGAAAAGGAGCAGAATACACTCCAAAGGTAACTCGTAATCACACACATCGTCATCAAGAGAGGTTCTAAATACATTTCTTGTATATCACTGTTAAAAAGAAATTTGTAAAGTCTCCATCTTAAAATTAATATCACCAGATCTGCCTGTAGAATAGGCCCAACATATAACATGTTGTGAGGTTTTCTTAGCCTATTAGATGTAGGGCAAGATGCATTTAAAACAACGCGAATTGCAGTTGTCGTACGAGATGGTTTTCTGACTGGGTGATGAGGCAGATAGTAATGCATAGGATTGTGGTCGTGACCTGCAGAAGGTACTTCTCGCATGTGGCCAAGTTCAAGGTATTATTTTATTACTTTATCGTATAAGACTTTGAAGTCTGGCTTTCGTAAAAGTGAACTTTCATTGCGAAGAAATTGTTTTATTGCTAAAAATTAATTTTAATGTTTGGCCAGAATTTAATTTTTATGCAATTTTGGTGCGGTCATATTTGTAAGCCCAAAAGTATTAAAATTTATTCCAAGATTTCTAACCGTGTACTTATTAACATGCAATAACAATAGAGTTCAGCTACTACAGCTTTTTCGCACTTTTTCCGCATTAGATCATCTTAAGAACCAGCCCAAATAACATTAAATCATCTCAATAAGGCCATTCACAGCGCTGGAATACGCTAGTCTGCCATTTGTACGATTTGCTATTTGTACGCCAATTTACGAAAGTGTATTTTGCTTTGTTGTTGTTTTGCATACTAACGCAAATACGCAGGCACGCGTAAATTAAAGCAGCCCTTGGACGTGTTTTTTGTACCTCTTGTTTTTATGCTCTGTCTACAGCCGCATAATCACATACATCACAGGGTTGCACAATTTTTTTATACGACAGTCACATGGCGAGGTGCTCACAGTTTGAACAATAACAAATGCTATACTCGTTGAAATTCGCTTCCGACGCGCTTGGTTGGGCTCAGGGACAACACAAGACATAACAACTAACCATGCGTTTACATAGATCTAATCATACATTAGTTTTCAATCTACTTTTGAGTTGACCTTTCGATAAGTGAATATCAAAAAAGCTACAGTTGTTAACAAAGGTACTCATGCGATGTAAAGGAGCAGTAGCCATATAATTTGTTCTACTAAAAGGTAAGTAAATTAAATTGTTAGCATTTCTACTTTTCAATTCAACAATTCAAATCCATGAATTATTTTTGAAAATAATTCTCTTTCTGTATTTGAACATTTATAATTGAAAAAAGAAATGTTTTTATAGAAGGTGCGTAAATATTGAAAAATTGGGTATAACAAATATAATTCAATACAAAAATAATTCAAGTTTTGGTTATTTCGTGTGTGAACCGTCAGAGTGCATAATATGTTAAAATGTTTTATCGTCAAAAGTAATGCATGAATTTTTATGGTAAATTACTTATTGAATAAGTAACATCCTAACCTTTCTTTTAAAATCCACAATGCTTAAAAGGTAAATTTTAAAAAATCACAAGTTTTTCAGGCCTATTTTCCGAACTTGCGAGCCACCACTTGCGAGCGGGCTAAAATTTCTTACCATTGGATCTAGAATGCCTTAATGCAAATAATTCACAAAAAAATTGCATTTTCGAATGCCGGTTTTCTTCAATTAAACTTACGTATAAACTTAATAGAATTTTCGAATTTTAGCTTTGTTATGAAATAATTTTAGAAGCATAGAACAGTTTAGAAAAAAATTTTAAAATTTGTTAACCCATTTAAGAGGTATGATTAGTCAAATATTCTTCAAACCAGCTGTTTGTTCCAAGGGAGCTTTGCTCGCTAGCTCCAATGATAATAACAATTTTTCTCACTTTGCAAAGAACTTCAGTAAAATGAGCAACTAGCAAGGTCAAAGTCTACTGAGAACTCACTTGACCACTGGAGTAATCATAGACTTTCTAGCCACAGAATTTAAGTCAAACGAAATTAAATTAGATGCTGAAACAGTTCATTGCAATTCTTCCCACATACATTGACTCCTAGCTGTTACGAACGAAGAAACCTTGAGGCTAGGGAGGTAGCTGAAGTTGCTTAATAACTTCAAACCTTTGCGCTCTAATTAGGAATACAACTGAAAACTTTAGATGTGGTGGATATGTATGTGGAAGCAAGTGTTAATGGGTGGATTTCGCCCAAGTAATGAAGAGAAGCTCGTGTGCAGTAGTTCATAAAACACTTAACTTGGCTATTCGTCCCAAGGGATTTTGGCAAATTTGTTGCAGACGCTAACATGCACGAAAATCAGACCGTATGCAATAGCTTATAAGGAGAAAAAGAGGAAAACTATCGAGTGTTTCAAAAAGAGAAGATGGCAAGTAAGGGAGTAGCAACACTGAAGTTCGACCAACTTCATTTCATGTGCAATAAATGTGAAGCTTTTGCACAGAAAGGTTGAATCAACATGGATGACCATCACATATGGACAAGTGCCAGGTGTCATTGAGGTAGCATGGTGAGTGGGTAGTTAATGCGGAATGTTAAGGAAAAGTACTGAGTTGACCAGGATGGACAAAAGTTCACAAATCTTCAATTGACCCAATCTGACTGAGCTATGCTGAATAGCGCAGAGCTCAATATATTTTAGCTTACACACTAAGTGCCCGAATAGCTACGAAAGCTTTTTGTCAATTGCGGCCAACTTTCGGTGGTTACTGAACAAAATGAAGTGGAACTCGAATTGGATTTATGGCAGTCTAAGCTTGAAGTTTGGATGTGCAAATGTCTGAAATTGACTTTCAGACACTAAAAGTTCAAACAGATACGTACATACAGACAACTGCTTACGTTAGATATTTCATTCCTCGGATTAGAGTTGTCTAGTTGTGGCTTTGTCAGAGATGTTGTTGGCATTAGGACTTAATTTTATTTTGGTCTACATCACGTCAATAAGCAGGTCTGAAGTATCAGTTTACAAAGGAGTAGGGTCTTTCTAAACTTTTTTTTTTTGGGTCAATAAAATTCAATATTGTACTTTAAATATTTTAATCCTTTCAGTTAATCACTTTTTAAGTCATTTATAAATTGCAACGTTTATTTTATTAAACTTCAATTAACTCAATCCAAGTTCATTAAACCAAAAAATATTCTCAAATCCATTCAGAATCTATCCAGATAACACAAAAGCAATCAATTCTCGTTAGTTTTTCTTAACAATTAAACTACTGTCAACACCGTCTCAGCATCACTGCTAAAGCCATCATAATCCCCAACATCAACACTATTCTTTTGTTTTTCTTTTTTTAACTTCACGCCACAGTTACCCGCGTTTCATTGAATTATTGTCAATTATTAAACGAATCTAACGGATCAGAAGACGGATACGGAAGCACATTGATTTAATTTGACAGCAAAGCTTCGTGGTTAGCATCATGTTGTGGTGGTTCTTAGTTGTGGTGCGAGGCTCTATGCTGCGATAAAGTGAATTCACATGTTTTGCTTCTGGGCCAATTCGCTAGCATTGCCAAAGCGGCACAAAGACAAAACTTGTTGTTGCTGCAAAAGTTTACACAAGTTCGTTGTCGTCATCATTGTCTTCTGAGTCGCTGGTCGCTGATACAGATGCATTCTTTCTTTAAATGGGACCAAGTTTATGCGGTACACTTCATGTGTGAAGAGTGGGTAATATTTGAAGTGTATACTGCGTTTGATGGGTGTTTCTATTCTATTTCAAGATATTCTACCAAAAAATGTGTTTTTTTCTTTCTTTCTATACTCAAAAATAGTTTTATTAAATGTGTATAACTATGTTAAAAAAGTATGAAACTTTATTGGAAATGTCCATTTTTAGCAAAGAAATTCATGTAGTTTTTCGTTTTATATTTTCGAAGACAGACTTCAGACAGAAGAGGGATCAAATCAACATTTGTTTCTGTGGTACACTTAATTAATTTTAAATACAGTAGAACCTCAAAAACAAGAAGCTACATAAATCAAAAGTATTATTTTCAAAACATTTAAGCTTTTACTTATACTTATATAACACAACAGCTGTTTCCACAAACAGTTGAAAATTAAACTAATGACCTTACTTTGTAAAACGTACGCAATCACCTCACTTGGAATTTTTTTGCCTTTTAAAAAATTTCATAAGAAAAGTTCAGTGAGAGACAAAGAGTTTATTTTACTTTATATGAAAACGAAATTACCAGGCATAAAAACCACAAGTGAGGTGGTTTTTACATTATAAATGTGTAATTTTTATGCAGTAACTATATCTTTACATTCCCTATCGGAATGAAAAAGTCAACTGCCAAAAAATAATTAGTTTAAAAGTACCTTAAAAATAACTACTTTAAAATAAGTTTAAAACAGATGCATGTTATATATAGGGACGAATATATAAAACGAATCGAGTGGACTGATCTCAGCTCCACTCGCGTTTACTCTGATCGGTATGAATAAAGCATATTAATAAAAATAACAACTTCACTCTACTCATGTTTTTCTTTGACAGCTATTATATATTATATATTATATATTATATATTATATATTATATATTATATATTATATATTATATATTATATATTATATATTATATATTATATATTATATATTATATATTATATATTATATATTATATATTATATATTATATATTATATATTATATATTATATATTATATATTATATATTATATATTATATATTATATATTATATATTATATATTATATATTATATATTATATATTATATATTATATATTATATATTATATATTATATATTATATATTATATATTATATATTATATATTATATATTATATATTATATATTATATATTATATATTATATATTATATATTATATATTATATATTATATATTATATATTATATATTATATATTATATATTATATATTATATATTATATATTATATATTATATATTATATATTATATATTATATATTATATATTATATATTATATATTATATATTATATATTATATATTATATATTATATATTATATATTATATATTATATATTATATATTATATATTATATATTATATATTATATATTATATATTATATATTATATATTATATATTATATATTATATATTATATATTATATATTATATATTATATATTATATATTATATATTATATATTATATATTATATATTATATATTATATATTATATATTATATATTATATATTATATATTATATATTATATATTATATATTATATATTATATATTATATATTATATATTATATATTATATATTATATATTATATATTATATATTATATATTATATATTATATATTATATATTATATATTATATATTATATATTATATATTATATATTATATATTATATATTATATATTATATATTATATATTATATATTATATATTATATATTATATATTATATATTATATATTATATATTATATATTATATATTATATATTATATATTATATATTATATATTATATATTATATATTATATATTATATATTATATATTATATATTATATATTATATATTATATATTATATGTTATATATTATATGTTATATATTATATATTATATATTATATATTATATATTATATATTATATATTATATATTATATATTATATATTATATATTATATATTATATATTATATATTATATATTATATATTATATATTATATATTATATATTATATATTATATATTATATGTTATATATTATATATTATATATTATATATTATATATTATATGTTATATATTATATGTTATATATTATATATTATATATTATATATTATATATTATATATTATATATTATATATTATATATTATATATTATATATTATATATTATATATTATATATTATATATTATATATTATATATTATGTATTATATATTATATATTATATATTATATATTATATATTATATATTATATATTATATATTATATATTATGTATTATATATTATATATTATATATTATATATTATATATTATATATTATATATTATATATTATATATTATATATTATATATTATATATTATATATTATATATTATATATTATATATTATATATTATATATTATATATTATATATTATATATTATATATTATATATTATATATTATAAATTATATATTATATATTATACATTATTATATGAAGGTATTATATGAAGCTACATTTTTATAATTTATACAATGCTTTCATATTTCCAATATATCGCAAAAATAACCATAAAAATGTTGGTTGTGAAAAAGTCGCAGTAGATTCGAAAAAAACCGCAGTGACGCAGTAGATCATTAACTTTTGCTAAAAAACCTAGAAGATCTACTGCAATTGAAGTAAAGTCCGAACACTGGTGTAGAATTTAGTTTTTTAAGAGTATAAAAACAAAAATGAATCCAAGGTCCTTGGCAATGATTGCAAGAGTAATAGCCAAATTGAAGATAGTTTTATAAATCATATTTCTGGTTCATAAGAAATTGTTATTTTCCTCAAAAAGGGGCGTGGCTCCCTAATTCCTCCAAATATTTCGATTTCAATGCAACGACACCATATACTAAAGTTCATCATCATTGCATGTCTAGTTTATGATAAATTGTTATTTTCCTCAAAAAGGGGCGTGTCGCTCCAATTCCTCCTAACATTTCGATTTATATGCAACAACACCATATACTAAAGTTCACCATCATTGCGTGTCTAGTTCATGAGAAATTGTAATTTTCCTCCAAAAGGGGCGTGGCACACCCACGTTATCCGAAAAGTTATATTTCATATGCCGAATTTTATCACCACTGCGTGTCTGATTCATGAGATATTGTAATTTTCCTTAAATAGGGGCGTGGCCCACCCACTTTCTCTGAACAGTTATATTTCTATGCAACGACAACACATACCCAATTTCATTACCAATGCGTGTGTGATTCATAAGATATTGTTATATACCTTAAGAAGGGGCGTGGCCCGCCCAAATTATCATAATATGTAAATTATCATGCTATGACCTCATATATCGGATTTGATTATCCTAGCATTCATGGCTTTAGACACAGAACAGCTGCTATTTATTTTTGCTAGAAAAAATCAATTTTGCCAGAAATTATATTTCTATTCTAGAAATATAAAATAAAAAGAATTCTAGAAAAAATAAATAGCAGCAAATAATAATTATTTCGTGGCAGCAAAAATAAACGCCAGAACGTATTAGTTAAATTTTGTGATAAAAAATGAAAGTCACAAAATAACAAAATAATATTAAGCAAAAAAGGCACAACAGTTACGGTCCCTGGTTTTAACTCAAAAAACTGAATGCCGATTTTTTTCATCCTGAGGTTATTCTGTGCATTTGCATCTATAGAATAACGTGTTAAAATTTCAGAGCGATCGGATAAATAAAGAAACAGAACATATGACCAAAAAGCCTATAAATAATATTAAAAATATTTTGAAAATTGAATTTGATCTAACCTAACCGTTATTAAAGAATAAATAAATTGGCCATTTCAGCCCTAGAAAGTACTTTGACCGAGCTTCTATTGATCAATTGTGTTGTGCGTGTATATATTTTTGCTAAGAGTAGCTTGTTTTTGCGCAACAGATATGTTAAAAATTCTTTAAAAATGCTTGTAAAAACGTACGCATACCTTACGGATTTTTTTTAGTTTAGTTTATTTTATTTCATAAAGTCTTTAGATACAGAAATCTTTACAGACTAGGATTAAAATAATATATAAAAAAATAAGTTGTACAGTTACAGGTATAAGTAAAATGGTATAAGAAATAATAATTTTAAAGAATTATTACTGTTATGTTAAAGAATATTATTAATTAAGCTTATGTTAAAGAATATTATTAATTAAGTTTTTAAAAACATGTTTGGATTTGTTAGTGATACATAATATGTCAAACATACTTTTACATTTGAGAAAAACATTTATTCTCAAATCAACCTTAAATCGAACTCTAAAGTTAAAATCAAACATTAATTCTCGAATTGAAAATGATTTTAGAATCACATTTGAAATAAAATTTGAGAAAAAAATTCTCAAACCTTTGACTTGTGTTTGCTGGGATACATTTTACTAAACTCTCGACCTAGATAGTCAAAAATGCTGCCAATCAAAATTATTTAGTCGTGACAACAACTACCAGCACTTCGATTGAAGACACAAACCGTTTCTTAAAATTAAGTACTTAAGCCCTCTGTGAACAAGGCCGCTAAATAACCAAACAGCTGTTTTTACAATTTGACAGCTATTTGTCCAAGAAACAAAAAAACTTGAGCCGATGCAATTTTTTGTTTACTTCCGATTTTGTTGTTATTGTAGATTGTCATCGAATAATTGCACGTTGCTTGAAAGAAAAGGAAACTTAAAAGCAAGAAAAACTGAAAAACGGGACGCTAATGTCCATAACGCTGGATGTGAGTAACTTTTTGCAAAATGAACTACCTGAACTACTCGATGGAACGGCAATGTCCAACACCACCGGCAGTGGAGCGCAGCAACAAGCCACGAGCAAAATGGAAGCATTGCTGCACAAAGAATTGGAGAGCATCGCAGAGCCAAAGGATGATGCAGCAAGTATTTTTGATGAAATCGAAAATTTTCTCAAGCTAAACAAGGTACGGTTTCAGTTCTTACTTGTGTTGTAGTAGGTTAAAAGTAATCTCCAACAGTTTATTGACAACAACGGCAACCTGGGCATGCCAGAACAGCAGCCAAATCTTCAGGAGCCAGCCAAATCTAAAACACTAACTCCGTTACTGCCATCAACATTACCACCACCACCACCAGCACCACAACCAACACCTCAAGCTATAACCATTTCATCGCCTGATCTCGAGTTCCAACAATTTACGCTTCCGCACTGTGCTCCCTCGCACTTTTTGTTGCCCGATGAAGCGAACAACTTTCAAGAATTAGATCCTCAACTCTTTTCAGTGGAAGATGATCAATTGCTGCCCATCACCTCACCGTTTATGGTGCCAGGCATCTACAAAAAGCTATCCAATGGACTAAGCGAGAGTAGCAAAAAGCTTGCGGCGGCAAAACCAAATGTTTTTATCACTGCTCATGAAGAGCATGGCTGTGTGGTGTCTGTAGAACGCTTTCATGAACTTTATGTATGCGGCGATGCAAATGGTGAGCCACCAAAAGATTATTTTATGTCAAAACAACGCCCAGCGCTATTGCTAGAGGCTTTAGAAACGCAAGATACTGATGAGGAGGAGGGAGCTAAGTCTGTGCCTAGCTTGAACATCTACTGCGGTACTCGTGTGCCAAAACAATGGGATGCGCTGTCTAGGCTGGCCTACGACATACTTAAGCTATCCAACAGAGACCCCATCGTTATTGATCGGTAAGTGATCGATGTAATTATGAACACGTTTTAATTCCTTCACTGCTCACTGTTTTTCAGCAAACGCAATGAAATCGTGCGCACTAACAATGCCACTAGCCAGCGCACTATCTATCGTTTTCTGTCGCCTGAAATTTTTGGACTAAAACCGCATCAAAACCAAGTTATACCAACACCAACACCGGAGAAGCCTGTAGCAAAAGCACCTGTAAGCTTGCACTGTAGAGTAGGACGTCCACGTAAACGCGCTGCCGAGCATAAAGACGATCCAACGACAGTAAACAAAAAATCATTGAAAAAAAGCAAGCGCCAACCAAATGTTGAACCAGAGCCCACTTCTTCAGAGCATCCAGCAAAAGTATCCACAATTGCTACTGAGTCTAGCATGTTGCGCACGCGCTTTGGACGCATAGTGCGCAAAAGACTGACACCGAGTAACAAAGAACCCGATTCAAAAGATTCCAATGATCCGACTGTCGTTGAAGATTCTGTGGATTTTATACAGAGTTTTCTTTCTGATCTCAAGGATAGAGATTTCCGTTGTAGTAAACCGATCTCACCGATTTGTCTTCCCATGATGCCAACTCCTCTGCAACATACACAACTTCTCGCAGCCGCAGCTCCAAGCAACTCTTCAGACATTGATGGCATATCCTCATCACCCGCCAAGCGCAAAGTGCCGCCAGAATCTGTGTGTCCAACGTGCAATAAAATATTTCTAGGACGTCGGATGCAGCGTCACTACGTACAACATCCGGATCACATGCAAATGCCAACCATCAACCAAATAATGACGACATCACCTCCACCACCCTTTCCCACCTCTTGCCAACAGCCGCAAGCACAAACCAATGACGACATGTCGCTCTTTCGTTTCCTTGTCTCAAAATTGCAACGAACCCACCTGAGTGAAGATCAACGCGCCGATCTCTTTCTCAATGAAATCAACGATTTGGTTACACAGCTTCAATTGCGTAGCTCACGTCTGATACGAAATACTTCAGGCCTACATTTTGTATCGGCACGTTGTTCGCGCGTACTCGGCATACCCGAGGGTCACTATGCCCTGGACATGATGGCCATTGGAAACGAAGCACCACCGCCGCCCCCAATTGAACCAGCAGAGCCACTTGGCCAGCCTTGCATACTCAACTTTGAGCATCTATCATCGTCTGCGCTACCCGCGCCGCCTGCAACCGCTCGCAACTTGGACTATACAGCGCTCAGCATGTCGCTCGATGATACCCTTACCGATGAGGCTGCCCAAAGGTTGAATTTATCTGCTGGTGGCAAATTGTTGCCACCCTCCGAAGAGAGTCTGTTGCGTACTGTTGGTGATCTGGTGCACGATGGCATGCAGAAGTTGCAACAACAGTCTGCGGCAGCCAACATGAGCTCAGTGCCTGTTGCTAAATCCACGCTGCTATCCACGCTGGTGCCACCTGGCATTCACTACGAGCATGCCAGTGATAATGCGGTCGAAGCGGTCAACATGAAAGAAACCAATGTCGTGCAGCAGACGGCACCAATTTTGGGCCTTTCAGTGGACTTTTTTCAGTTCAACAAGGATTAGAAACAGGATAGAAAAGTTTTACCAAGATACTCTTGACTGATCCTGTTTTGTATGCTCGCATGAATATTTGCTACGCTGTTTTTAATTTTTTTTTTCATTCAAATTATTTATACTGCAATGTGCCCGATTTATGCTATCATGTGCCGCATTGGAAAAAATTCATATTAATTGTATGAATTTAATGTATTGATGGTTCTTTTTAATGCAAGATAAGCTGAGTCATTTAAAAATTCGAAACTTGTGCTGTGTTGTTCTCGAGTTGTGCTGCAAAGTGGCGTGGAGACTTTTTCAAAAATTTGCATATCCGCAAATTTTGCAAGTGTAATTAGGTACAGTACGACCTCGCTCAACGCAACCCTCGCTACACGCAACTCCTCGATAATCTCAACACCCAAATTGTACGCAAAGTATAAATTGCAACAAAGTGCAGACCAAAATTTCCCAATTTTTAAAAAAATAAATTGAATAAAATTAAATTATGTTTCTGAACAAAAATTTTTCGATTCACTTTAATTTGAATGTGTAGAAAATGCATATTTTTTTTGGAAATAGGTCTATTGGCCAATATAAAATTTTTCCTCGGTTTTTTCAATAACCTCAGATTTCGCAATTGGCTTGAATTTAATTGGTTGCGTTGAGCGAGGTCGTACTGTATTTGAATAATTTTTTCAATGCAGCAATTCATAGCACACATCGGGAACATCGCATGCAATAGTATTTTATTTTTTATAATATTAAATCAAAAATTAAGTATGTACATTGATATTTTTTAAAGTGCTGCTAACCGCTATAAAAATCATGAAATTATCAATGTGTTTGTCACAATCAAATTAGCAAGCAGTCAAGGCATTATTGAAGAATAAGAAAAAGTGCTTGTAAATAATAAATATATAAAGTGAAGAATCTAAGTTAAGTTGAGTTAAAATTAAAATTTAAAAATATTTTACTCTAACTATGAATTGTTATATCTTTCATTCTAGAAATAAGTTAACAAAACCAATAGCTTGCAAGAATATGAACCCAAATAAAGTTGTATACATTTTTTTTAATTCAGACCCTTTTATTGCCTGCATTCAGCGGAAAGAACTGTTCCACAACTTTCGGGCTGAATGGTATGCTCTCACAGAACATGTTCCTTGAGATGTCACAATTTATATAGCGAAAATATTTTATGCTACTTCGCTACTTGAGCACTTTTTCGGCTAGAATGCGGCCATTGTAATAGCTCAAATTATTGAAAAAAAAGTCATGATACTTGAAATGTTGAGGCGGCGCACCTTCAATCTTATTTTATCTCTCAAGTACTTAAAGTAGTATCTCCATATCGTATCGTGATGTTTCTTCGATGCGGATATTTAAAAAATTGTTTAGTTTGTGTTCTCGATCGAGTTGTTTTCTGGCAGTCTTCTAGCTCAATGCCAATCCGTGATAATTAATTTATAGCTTAGCAAAAAACAAGCCAATGTATCTGTTAGTTATAGTAAATTAATGCGAAATTATTTTCTTATAATATGCTTCGATTATTTGTTTATCTAAGTGAATCACTTGCGTTAATAAACAAGATCGTTGAACTGTTTGATTGTATTTTTAAATAGAACACTCATGATGAAGGTATGAGCTCATGCTTTTGTACAGCATCTTCTTTCTATGGTGTTACAAAGAATTCTGAAAGAAATTAATAGAAATTACGAAGAAAAATGTTTTAACAATACAATAAACTTAACCCTCCGTTACTAACGCAGGGTGGATTACACCCATAAGTTATGAAATATAGAAAAAAATTTATTGATAGTTTAATGGTGCGAACATTATATCAAATGTAATCTCTTTTTGTATATTTTTCTATATTTTAAAACAAAATTTTGTATTTTTTTTTAAACTTAATTATACAAATTACTCATTTCAAAAGGTGTCTGGGTGTTTTAAACCCACGTTAGTAATCATGTTATATTATTTACTATAAACGTGTGATTTGTTTCTCAAGTAAAATAAAAAAGTTTTTAAATAAAAAACCTCTCCTGAGCAACACAGGATATTCAAATTAAAGATTTAAACCTTTGCTCGACTTAAACAGCTTCGACGATTTCATTACGTTATGTAAATCAATAGAAAAAATTTTTAAGAATGCGGACGTGTTTGTGCTTGCAGGATCTCATCTCATCTTTCTCAACACTGTGAATTTAGATTTAGCCCAGTGGAAATGGTTGAATTTCTCGTTGTAGTTTTAACGGAACATTCAATATTGTTCTATTGTATTTGACTAGCAATTTGACAAAAAATTTGAATATTTGAACAGGGTTTTTGTCATAATATGCAATTTTTGAAATTAATAAAAAAAGAACGGTTTTACTGTTTTAGAGTTCTTTTTTAAAAATTAATGAATTAAAATTTATGGGTGGACTACACACAGGTTAGTAATGCTCCGAATAGCGTTAGTAACGGAGGGTTATAATGGTTTGTTCTGCATGACAAGCATCTGTTATGCAATTTACAATAGCTACTATAAAATATACTTAAGAATTTTGTCTTTACAAAAACAATTTGTATTGTTAACTGAGTTATTGAAAGGAAAAAGGATTTCATCAATTATTAGCTGTGTGTTTTCTATAAACTCCGAAATTACTGGGCCGATTGAGCTGAGAGAGTTTTTAGACCCTTAGGTGGTTTAAGAGAGATAAACATTAGCCACACCCCCTTTTTTCCGCCCACAAATCAATAAAAATGCTATATTTCAGACAGTTTTTGTTAGTACTATGTGATTAAAGTTTGGTAATATGTTCGTACGTCCACTTTTATGAATAAAGTCGAGTGTTTAGTTATCATACATTTGACGTCTACCTTTGATTTCGTTATTGTAGCATTTTTCATTTCTAAGATATAGCGCAAAATGTGTTTAAGTTTTATGGAAGCTGCCACGCCCACTTTTTAAATTATAAACAATGTTAAGTAGTCTTATATTTAACGTCTATCTTTGATTTTGTTTTTGTAGCATTTTTCATTTCTAAGATATGGCGCAAAATATGTTTAATTGACATGGGAGCTGCCACGCCCACATTCAAAAATTTCTGAAATACTTTTTTAACCTTAATCTACCTTAAACATTGAAATCTACTAAAAAAAAATCCACAAAATAATTTTCTCCGTCCAACTTGCATGAAACGAAGCACTGTGCGACGCTTCAATTTGTGACTGTTATGCAAAAATTACACTATGCGACACCATTTTTGTGATCGGTATGCCACTATTTTTATTATAGATTTCGGCCCGCTGAACACGAGAATTGCAATAAAAATTGTTTCTATGGATAGGTTTTCGAGATTTTTTTGGATATAGCTCCATACATTTTACAATATCTTGAGTTGTAATTGACCGATTGGGTTAAAATCAACCTAAAAGAAAATAAATTTACTTTAAATTTAATTCATCAACTTTGCTAATCTGTTTAGTAGCTTCCACACAATCGAAATAAATATAAAAAAAAAAATAATTTTTTAGTGAAAAATAAAATCGAAAAATCCTTAAAAAAATAACATAAATAAAAGAAACTAAAATATGTACAGTTTATCATTTTATGAATGAAGATGGCTTTTTAAGAAAAAGAATGAGCTACTGATGAAGAAAATTTATGGAAGAATAATGAAGTTAGAAACAACAAGGTGAAGGTACCAAAAATTCAATTTTTTCCATATTTCAAATTTTATTTAAAATATTTTAATTTTATTTTTTATAAAGTTAATGTTTAGGTCAAATTTTATTCTAATTATGGTAAATGTTTATTTTTTAAAACTGATTTCGGCTCCTTGTTATCGATAGTCGATAGAAGAAAAAGAAATCACTGTTATAAATATATTATTATTTAAACAAATACATACCTAGAGCTGGAAGACCATTCCTTGAAAATTGATTGAGAAATTTGGTGCCCACAGTTGATGAAAACTTGTGAGTGCCATTCTAAAGTACTGCTGATATTTTTTGTGGTGGTTATGAGTATATATCTGCTTTTTTTATAAGTATATATTCACCGCATACGTAACGAAAATCGTCGGGATGGTTATTGCACTAAAAAACTCGCGATCTCTTGCTCATTTTTAAAGTTTTCGAACAATTAAATTATGCAAATAATCTCTGTACAGCATCGGACTTATAAGCAAACTTCAAATTGTTATGTATAAGGTCATTGGCATGTTGGGTTAGTCGATAACTATCGGCTATCGATAACAAAAAAGTAGGCGAAATCATTTTTAAAATATACTTTTGCCATTACTTTAATAAAATTTGACCTAAACATTAACTTTACAAAACATAAAATTAAAATATTTTTAATAAAATTAAAAAAAATTTTAAAAATTAAATTTTTGGTACCTTCACCTTGTTGTCTCTAACTTCGTTATTCTTACATAAATATCCTTCACTAGTAGCTCATTCTTTTTCCTAAAAAACCATCTTCGTGCATAAAATGATGAACTGTGCGTATTTTGGTGTCTTCTATTTTTCCTAATTTTTTTTAAGGATTTTTCGATTTTATTTTTCACGGAATAAATTATTTCTTTTTTATATTTCTTTCGACTGTGCAAAAACTACCCAACAAATTAGCAAATCTGATAAATTATATTTAAACTAATGTTTTTTTCTTTAATTTAATAATTATTATAACCAAATTTCGGTCAATTAAAACTGAAGATATGGTAAAATGTATAGAGCTATATCCAAAAAAATCGGGTCAGAAATTCACAAATATATATCTCGAAAACCTATCCATAGAGAAAATTTTTACTGCTATTTTCGTGTTTAGCGGGCCAAAATCTATAAGAAAAAATTAGTAACTACCGATCACAGAAAATTTTTTCCACTTTGGCGCATAGTGTTATTTATTTGGTGTAAATGGACCATAAAGTGTTTAACTAGGAACTTATTCGGTTTGTCACAGTTCTGTTACACGGCCCTACATAGGGTTAAGAAAGTTTTGTAAAAATATTTAATTGTTTCATATCACTCTGTCATGCAAATAGCATTTTATGCCATTTCATACTACTACCATATTGTTTTCTTTGCTGTATTTTAAATTTAAATCTTGATCTTTTTTTTATTTAGATTCATTATTTGAAGAACTTGAAAAAGAATTACTGGGCTTTGACTAATCTTTTCCGAATTTTTAATGTAGTTTTTTAATTTCAATAGATCTTTTAAGAATAACAATAAGATATATCGCTCATTTTCTCGAACAACGTCCAAACTCAAAAAAGTCATTTTGCATAAAACGCATTTAAAGTTTTCAATTGACTCACACCTTGTATGAAGAGATAGGGGCATTTTCTCTTCTCACGCGGAAAATATTCAAAATAATTATATGAAATTTTTACACAATATGAAGCATGATATAAAGATCAATTCTGCATCATTAACCCAAAAATCTTGTTTTTTGAGTTATGATGTTATTCGACCTTAGGCCGTAGAAAACTCGTATTTTTTCCAAGTTTTAAGACTTCAAAATTAAATCAAGTGAAACTCTGGTACTCAACCTGAATACAACTATTCGTAAATTTGATGGCTCATCCCAAAGTCCATTTACTAATCAATTTTCAATTTTTTTTATTAGCATGTCACCAAGTATCTAAAATATAGAAAAAATATTGATCGAACTAAATTTTCACTAAAAAAAAATGTTTTTGATACTGTTGAAGCATCAGGTTAATATGTATGTGGACAGCGTTTAACCTGCAGTAGACAAAAGTATTTGAAATATGATTAAACATTAGAGTATAATGTCCGATGCAATCATACGTTACAAATTGCAAGATGTTATTCTAGTTCCGATAGCAATAACAGAAAATGCATTAAAATAATTAATAAAATTTTTCGCAATGTAGACATTGTTGACCTGTATAAAAGCGCTAATTTATAAGCAAACAATATGCAAAAGAATTCAACAGTTGACAGCGAATTTACAAGATGGAAGGAAGTTTTAAGGAAATAATACTGGCAAAATTCCTTCAACAGAGTAACCAAAGGCCGCATCTGAAACGTCGCTCCACCAAAGGACGTGCTCATTTAAGCCTCAGACGAGTGTTGTCACAAAATACCGACGAGTTCTGTCGCAACACCACTTTGCATGGACTTAAGTATGTGGCTAGCGAAGAACTCTATCCAATCGAAAGGTTTCTATACAGTGTATCTTGAATTTTTTTTAAATTCTAAATCGTGTTTACTCTTGTAGAACATTCTTTGCGATATCATTTGTGGCCGTTATGCTGATATCGGGATTCTTTATAATGAAAGTTTATAGCAAATGGGCAACAACCCCCGTAATATTGGGCATTAATCCGGAGCCAACCTTTATAGTCGATGAACCATTTCCGGCTGTCACGATTTGTAATTTGAATCAAGCCTTGAAGAGCATAGCTCAAAATTACACCATGTTCGTTTACAGTTAAGTCGGAGGCTATAACAAAAATGATATTTAATTTTTTTTTCCAGCACTTCTACGGAGTATGCTATGTTGCAGTTATTGTGCAAACGAGCCGTCAATCATACTGTGGCCAGCACTATAACCGATTGGAGCAAGTTGAACGAATTTATTTTAAATGTCAGTTTGAGTGTGATATAGATTTCAGCTTATTCTGAATGGTATTTTATATTTTGTTTTTTATATACATACATAGATATCTCAACCCTGCGACCGCATGATTATCTCTTGCCGTTTTGGTAGCGTCGACTATAACTGTAGTGAAATGTTTTATCCAATAATAACCGATGAAGGACTTTGTTGTGTCTTCAATATGTTGCACCCGAAGTTTATGTACGTGGTCAAGTAAGTGACGCATTAAGAAACTGCACGGTTAAAAATCTTGGACTAAATTTCAAACTTTTTTGGATTACATATAGCACAACACTAAAAAAAGATTACTTTTTAATCCAAGGAAAAGTTTTAATGTTTCAATCCAAAAAGGATTAGTTTTCAATCCGCAAAAAGTTTAAAAAAGCAATATAAATATCAACTTAAAATTGAAAAATTTTCTGACCAGTTCATGATTTGAACACACGTCCCCTGTTGTGCTGGTCCAACACCTTATACACTCGTCTCTCTCAGCTGTTAAGAAAGTTACACTTATTTTGCATCATAACGAATGCAAGTAAGCTTGCAGTAAGAAAGCAAGTGAGCAGAAACGTGGGTTCGAGACCCAGCTAAATTAAAGTAAAATAAAAATATGTTCTGACCAGTTCATGATTTGAAAACACGTCCTCTGCTGTGCTGGTCCAATACCTTATCCACTGGTCCTACTCAGTTGTTATCATAGTTTCGCTTATTTTCTATCATTGCAAGAATGCAAGTAAGTTTTTTCAGGAACGTGGGTTTGAGACCCAGCTAAATTAAACTAATGTTGGAATTAAAAAATAGTGTTTTTTGGATTATGGCGATGATAATGGTTATGCTTTTGTTGTAGTTATGATTATCTCTTAGTCAATATGAACTAGGAGTGTCCACTTAGAAAGTACATCGATGTTTTTTTTCGATTTAATGCATCGAGACAATACATAGATACTTTCCGATATATCGTTGAGAAACATCGATGTTTTCTAAAAATCGAGTACTTTTCCTAGCATTGCATCACAATACTAAAGTCAGCTTCCTTTACTATTTTTAATTTGACTATGACTATTTTAATTTATTAAAAGCTTCTACAAAACCACTGTCCCTGTTCGCACGCCTTTTATCAGTAAGAGTGCCTCTACACTATATGTTTCATACATATGATATGTCAAAAATTACAAATAGTTTTTAGCTACAGATAGTGTGGAACATACGAAAATGTCGTTTTGAAATGTTGTTTGTATTTGCGTCTGTAAATTTTTGAATTAGAACAGTCTCGAATTTCGTATGTTTTTCCATCTGTACAAAATGTCAGTTTGATAAATTTTTTATGTGAAAATAGAAGAAAAGGCAAATTTTAAGATATTTATTCAATAAATTGATTTTTAATGAATTTATTCTTAGTTTGAATGACCAAAAGTTGACACTTTAGAGCTTTACGGCTTACAAAAATTTCAAAAGCTGTATTTTATTTTCAAATACGTGTCAGATAGTGTGGAGACAAAAGAAAAAACTGAATGACAAAAACTAAATTTTGACACATAGATGAAATTCGGGATGTAATTTCTTTAACATGTCATCTGTATGAAACATATAGTCTGGGGGCACCTTAACTAAGGAAAAGAAAAACAAAATTTTTTACAATCATTCTCTGATTCAGTTGTTGTTGTTGTTTATTAAAAAAAAAAATAAACGCAATAAACATAAGAATATTGGTTATTCTAAAAAAAAAGTCAATATATAAGAATGTTGGTCATAATTATTACAAAAATTAAAAACGAAAAAAGCCTCCACAATCATAGAAGTTCCAGTATTAATGTCTTATTTTCAGTGTTTTCCTTTTTAACTATTTTTTTTATTTATTTTTTATATAATGATTTCATTAGATAGTTAAAATTCATTCGATGTTATATGAAAATATATCGATCCTTCGTGTATATCAAAAGCTTTTCAAAACATAGGATCAAGTCGATGTATCGAATTGTAAACATCGAGTAAATCCGATGCGTCGATTTATATCGAATATCCCGAATATGAACATAGAAGAGGTTGCCATCTTATTAGGGACAGTCAATAAAAATTGCTTTTCGTGACGTATTATTCTGAAGCTCATTAGAAAAACACTGTTTTAGTTTAAATCAAATGTAATAACATTAAACTAGTATTAACAAAGAAATGACAAAAAAAAAGAAATTGAAATAAGTTATAAAACTTTAAATAAATAAGCGAATGTTACCTTGTAATGGAGGATTATAAGTGCAAAATTTGGAATGGCATCCACGCTAAGATCAGAGCCAAGGGGAACCCCTCAAGGAAGGGTTCTTTCGTCTATACTCTGGAATCTATCAGTAAATGAACTGCTAGTGAAACTGGAGCTAGAGTAGTGCAGGGTGATAGCTTATGCTGCTAACGTTGCGATTGTTACCTCTATGCAAAACTGCCTAAATACTCTAGTTAACTGGGCTATCAGCTGTGGGCTCAGCGTTAATACAAATAAAACTAAGTCAGTGGTTTTTAGGGTATTCAAGATGCTGCCGATCTCCAAGTGACGGCACCACCACTCCCCAAATGCATGCCATTTTTGACAATAGGCAGCCTTATCATGAAAAAATAAAAAATAAATAAACTGGCCATTTCAGCCCTTGGAAGAAGGACTTTGACCTAGCTTCTATTGATCAATTGTGTTGTGCGTGTTATTAAATGTTTGATCACAAATGACCGAGCACTGGACCTACGTGTTTTATGCCGACTCCGAACGGCTTATGTTCTCAAGGAGCTTTACATGGCAATTTTTACTCTCTGAGGTTTGCCATTGTCTGCAGAGATGTGACGACCGAACAGAAAAATTAATTCAATTGAAAAAACTTTCTGTCTGAGCTGGAATTGAACCCGGGCTACCGCAGTTCTTTAGCTTAGGGGCCACGCACTCTACCCACTAGGCTACGGCCGCCACATGACATTAACATGAACACACCTTAAATGTGACGTTACAGTGTTCTAAGTTAAACAACTTTTGGTTTTGTTATAAAAATGAATAAAGAATAATTTCGTGCCTTAATTAAGCTTTATTTTTTGCATAACAAAAGTGCAAAAGAACCAAAAGAAAAGCTTGATAAATACTATGGTGAATCTGCTTCGTCGTATTCAACCGTAAAATATTGGATTGCAGAGTTCAAAAGAGGTCGAATCAGCACAAAATATGAACTCGCCGGGGGAGCACAAAAACAGTGACCACTCCAGAATGTGTTGAGAAATCAACGATTTTGTATTGGACAATCCGAAAGTGAAAGTGCTTGTGAATAGCTACAGCCGTAGGCATATAAAGTGGGTCGGTGGTTTCAATTTTACATGAACATTTGGGTATGAGAAAGCTGACTGCAAGATGGGTGCCGCATTCGTTAACAATCAATCAAAAACGTGAACGTCTTTGCACTTCCCAACAATGTTTGGACATGTTTAAACAAAATCCGACGGAAAGGTGTTGGCGGCTGTTGGGACTCATTTGGGACTCAAATGCCATTTTGTTCATCGAGTATTTGAGGAAAGGAAAAAAAAATCAACTGCGACCATTACTGCAAAGTATTGGACCGATTGAAAAATGAAATCGCAAACAAACGGCAGCATTTATCGAAGAACAAAATGCATACTTTTTCAAGACAATGATCCAGCTCACAAATCGTTTGAAACCATAGCCAAATTGCACGAGTTACGATTTTTTTTTTTTAAAGAAAGATCAAAGAACCAAGGCATGCGCCTTATACAAACCAGATTTGGTTTTTGACCTGAAAGGAAAAGGATAGATTATTTAGAGGAATTGATTGGAATCATACTTAAATTATTGATTACGCGAAACAACCGTGAAAAGCAATTTGAACTGCTTTTAACCGAGGCTAGTGTTATGCCTTAACCTCGACAAGCATTTCTAGCCCTTAGTTGTTCCTGTCCTTTAATTCCGCATTCTCCACAATTTAATTGTAGATTTTTAGTTTTCCATAATTCTTAAATGTAGGAAAGAACAAAGAACGTGAAAAGAACCATGCCCGAACCAGGATTCGAACCACACGGTCGAAAATTTCGGTTTAAATTTAAAACCTTGAAGGTTTCTATATTTATCCAAACTCAAATAGGTTTTGGATTTAAACCTTGCAGTTTAAAATAGTACATAAGAAATTTTATGTACATTTTTAAACCCGACAGTTTGATTTTTAAACAATTGGGTTTATTTTTAAAACTCAAGAGGTTTTCAATTTAAACCCATTGGCTTTTTCTTAAACCCAAAAGCTTATTTAAAAAACCACTACTGAGTTAAATTTAAGACTCTGTGTTTAATTTTTAAACCCTAAAGTTTGATTTTTTTGAGGATATTAAAAATATTTCTTTGCAAGCGTGAGGATCGGAACTCTCGCCCTCCGACCGAGAGATCGACACACTGACTACTACCCCAAACTAACCATTGCAAATATGGTGTGATTCATTCAATATTAACTTAAGATATGTAGATGACAGAAATTTATTAAAGGGATTGTTCATTAGCTGCCCTACATATTCTATTGTGAATGCGTGAAGCTATATGCAGCAGACAAGGTTGCCAGTAACGCGGGAAAAATCCCATTCGTCGTAATTTTTAATTGGTCTTGGGAATTTTTTTTGGAAATTCCCATGGTATTTTTTAATCCAGAGTGGTATTTTTTAATTGAGTGCGAATTTAAGAATCTTCTTCTTAAAAATTCTATTTCACTTTTATTAAAATTTAATAATGGTATAAGATGAACGACGTAAGCGTAAAGCTATAAGCGTACGCTGTACATTTCCTCGAACCTACCTTTAAGAAAAACGATAAAATTACTTATTTGTTTTAATAACAAGTTTCCATCACAAAATTGCATGAAAACTTAGTAGACATTTTTTGACATATAGCAATACTATCCTGATTATTATTTTTTTGCAAGCGTAAAGTTTACAAAAATTATTTCAAAATGCCTAAAATAAGTGAAAAATAAAATTACTAAAAAAACAATAAAAAAAATTTTTTGCAAGTTTGCTTATCGAATCCATTGGTTTTCAATTATCTTTTAAAATAAAAATTTAATCACATACGCATTGCACGCTCTGCTTATTATGTTATGTTATGTTATTTCTATTTTTTTTTAACTTTTTTATTTATATTTTAATTCGTATGGAATTTTGTGTGGTATATTCATGGTAATTTTTAATGGTCACGGTTTTTTTTTTTTTGGTATTTTTTATTTGCGGTGGGAATTTTTTGTTAACTTTTACCATTGGAATTTTGGTGGTATTTAATATATGTTACTGTGGGAAAAAGGTAATTTTCGTGGGAATTGTTCCGAATTTTGACTGGCAACCTTAGCAGCAGATCATAATTATCGATCAAATGGATCACGTTTCCATGGCGAGTTAAGTCGAGGTTGACTCGGGATTAACTTATCATGAAAACGCGAGTTGAGTTGAATTTCGTCAAATCCACAAAACTCCACGAAACTTCTTAGATTTAACTGAGTTATATTGGATGCGTTCAGAATATGAAACAGTTGCTCAACTGTAGAGTGAGGTTTTATTGATAATTTGTATTTCTGCCACTGCGCTGACATAAAATGTAATAAACCGTTCAGCAGGCACACAAAGTAGCGGAAACTAATACTGATCAAAGACTCAATATGTTTAGTAAATTTTGCACCTTCTGAACGCACACATTTATACTAAGAAAAACTTGGCGAATATAATGGCAAAAGTCCAACTCGACTCAATGTTGTGCATGGAAGCACTATCGAGCTAGAAACGCCATTATGTCAACTTGAAGAAAACCCAACCTAGGATCAACTCGCCATGGAAACGTAGCAAAAAGCATTTTGCATTAGCTATCCAAACAACAAAATTAGCAAGGTTCTATTGAATAGGTGGATTTTAATTGCGAATTCAGACATGAATGTTCATAGGCACTTAAGGCAAGGATGGTGGTCTAGCGCTCGAAAATTTAAGGTATTTTTAGGAATTTTTTAAAAAGTTAAAATATTGAACAACGATATTTAAACTTTTAAGGTGTGTTGTAACTCTCACTCATCATAAAAAAATATTTTTTTTTAATTTAAAAATTGTTGATCTTGTTCAAAATGGCGGTCAATGAGACCCTCTCAATGAAAAGGGGCATGGGCGGTGTTGTATGTAGATTTTGACTTTTCTATTTATCTGAAAAATAAAAACCTAGAATATTATTAATCACCATGAGTGCAGCTATGGCTTGCACTAGAAAAAAAGATATGAAAAATTGACAGAATGACGCGCTTTTGAAAATTAAGTTCTTAAATAAGCTTGTTTTCTACCGGTTATTAAGTGAAAAATATACGATGTTTTTGAAACAAAACTTTGATTCTAGTTCCACCGTTGTTATGAATAGCAATTTTAAATTTCAGATGATTCGGCTAAATAGTTTTTGTTTTTTCTACAACACCATGCCGAAAAAAGTAGTTTCGAGATAAATGAGTATAAAGAGAATGAATGTAGACGAAACACTGTGGCTCGACACCTACTAAAACGGCTGGAGAAGTGAAAATACAATGTTTTATTGCTTTTTGACAAGACGTAATGTAAAGTAACATAGAAATCTAAAATCCACGGATCTATACGTCCCGTCACGTTGCGTTTATTTTAACCACTTGGATGAGAAAGCATTGTTTCAAACCATAAGTGAAAGAACGCTCTGCGCAACTGACATTAGATCACACTACGTTTCTTCTATTATAATTGGACATTAACGTCAGAAAGACAATTCCTTTAAAATATTAAAAAAAAAATCAGTTTCATAAAAATTCTAAGCCTTAAACAATGCTGTTTTGATAATTATAATTTGCGAATGACAAGCGATCCAAATATTTGCACAACAAGATAAGGACAACTATTGATGTAATATTTGCTAGAAATATCGATGACATTCCATCTATATAATATACGTTTGATATTTTAGTTAACATTAGGTATTTAAAATTTTTCAATTTAAAAATTTTTTTAAAAAAACCATTCAATTATGAAACATATAAAACTGCGAAAAAGCTTCGCGTCTCTCGTGTGTCCAGCGACGCAGCTTTTTTTTTAATGAATATGTCGTGCATACATTTAATCATTTTTTTAGGAGGTTAGGGCCCCGAAAAAATTCGTGTCCCGGGTCTGAAAGGTCCTGCTCATACGTCATAATGTATTTTGATAAGAAGTTGAATTCTTTATAAGAAATTTGGGAGGAAATAACTTTATCGTACCCATATATTTGCTACGAGTTTTTTTTAGTATTAAACGTAAATTTTATTATTTCATGTTAGACCGCCAAATCAATGATTCTAAAAAAAAAAATTAATTTGCCCTAATGGACATGGTCACACCGTCATACCATTGCATCCCATTTATTCGAACCCTCTCTACAGCGCTTTTAATGTATTTTATTTTATTCTATTCAAGCACTGGTTCGTACGTGCACATAGGAAGCAACATAACCATCAATGAAGAATTTACTCCCGTCGACTGGTATTCTGAGAGAGGCTATCCTGAAAATCTGCCCGATAAATTTATTCCACGTGCAGCTGCTGGCACGGGTGAATCCCTGGGCTTCTCAATAACCCTCAATGTGGAAATCGATGAGTATTATTGTTCATCCTCGAACAGTGCTGGCTTCAAAATAGCTCTTCACAGTCCCAATGAATCACCCAATGTTCGTGAGACCGGCCTTCTTTTAGCTCATGGTAAAGAGATAAAAGTACGCATACAACCGGAAAAAATTATGACCGAACATCGTTTACGTTCCATAGACAAGAAGTATCGCCATTGTTTGTTTCATAATGAGGCAAAACTAATGTATTTCTCACACTACACTCAGCGAAATTGCGAGATGGAATGCGTTTCCCGCATGATGATGCAGCACTGTGGTTGTGTTTCCTTCAATATGCCCAAAATTGTTAGAAATTCCACCATTTGTAGCATTCACAAAGTGAGCTGTATGGAACGTATACGTCTTAAGACAGATCCGTCGGTTGAAAATTGCTATGACACCTGTTTACCCAGCTGCTATGATTTAACTTTTTTGCCGGACTTCTTTTCAAATTCCATCTCACATAATGGCTTTGAGATTGTTAACCAGAATGTGGAGAACTTTACGCACACTTATGTAGAGAGAAATATCGCCGTGGTCAATATGTACTTCAAGGAGAATTCCTTTAGAAGTAAAATCCAAACGGAATTTATTGGCATCTCAGACTTTCTGTGTAGGTATTTTCAAAAAGCTAATCTAAGTCTTTGAATAATTTTCAGTTTTTTCACACAGCAAGTGTTGGCGGTCTCATGGGTCTCTTTCTAGGCTTCAGCTTTATATCGATTGTTGAGTTTATCTACTTTGCCATTATTCGTCCTTACCGTACACTCACACATCAATATTTTTCACAAAAGAAGGCACAAATATTGAACAAAAGCTCGTCAAAAAAGAAGGAGAACACACAATGTTCAACAACAAGGCGGCAACTGAAGAAACGTTGTGCCAATCATTACAGCAAGTTTAGAAATGTTCTCTATCCCAAGTTAGCGACTAGTGAAGGAAATGTGCATAACCGCTACTCGCATCCAAAAATTAATAGTAACATTTTGCGCAGCATATCGGCGTCTATTGAAAGACCTGAAAATGTCGGTATTCAAGACAAACCATTTGTTTAGAATGAAATTCCATGAATGAACTTTGAGGTTGGAGATATTGGCGAAAGGATTATAAAAAGAGTTATTTAAAGATTAACAAATAAATTTATGTTGTGGATGTGTGGTTTTATTTTCATTGAATGTATCTTTTAAGCTTAAGAAAAGAAGGGTATGTGTGTCGAAAAATTGTAAAAATTCAGAAAATTTTATAAATTTTTGGTGCAACGACTTTTTCATAAAACATGGTTACAATATTTTCGACTTTCGATATAATGTCCGCTGTTTTTGAATTTAAACTTCTTTAGCTCCGTTGTGATTTGAAGCTCAATGCAACGAAAACTGACATTAAAATAGACAATCATATGCAGCTATAGGTTTTAGCATGTACACAAACCAATTTCAAAGACATTTTTAAACGTTGCCTTTTTAAGCGTTTTCAATTCAGAGAGTTTTTCAAATTTTGTAATCCAAGACAGAAATCACTTTCGTTTTTTGTAACGTAACGCCAGCACATATTTTTGCTTATATCTTTAGATCCTTAGGTTTAATTGTTGTCATTGTTTTTACTTAATATAGTGCTACTTAATTACTACGCAAATATAAAAAAACTTTAAAAATTAGACGTTTTCATTCTAGTTTTTTAATATTTATTCGTAGAAATCGTCCGTATCGCCAATTTGGAAATGCCCATATGTATATACTATTTAGCTATCATTGAATTAACCTTAGTATAACGATAGATCTGAGTCACTGGAGTGTTTTTTTAATTTTGTTTAGTTTTTCATATAAGTTAATCAATATCTAAAAATGGCCACCGAAGGCCGCGAGGATATTATAAGCTGTGTTTTAATGTTTTCGCGTAAATATTGCATCTTAAAATCCTGCCTTGAGGTTCCTTTGAAAAAGTTATTTTAACCTAAAACTTTGATAACTATTTCTTAAAATTTATTGAGCATTGAAAACATAACCATGATGTCTAAGGGCTCAATGTTTCTTAAGGCCAAACCAAAAAAGACGTTTTGCTCCGTAACGAGTAAAAACGTAAGTGTTCGGTTAAATGCATTTTAATGCTGTTACCCAAAATGAGCAAACGTAACTGAACGAAACTAAATGAAACAGTTTGGAAAGACGTATTATTCCGTAAGAACCGAACTGCTAGCGTAGCAACTCGTCAACAACAGCTGTGCAGAGTGCGTTTTTATTTTATTTCCATCAATTTGTTTCAATTTCGCCATTATTTCACTCATTTTTCACAAATCTTTATTAAAAATTACAAAATAAACAATATAAATAAATAAATAATACTCGATTGCCTGTTTTAGACGGCTGTTTCAGACGAGTTGAGCAAATCGTTTCATTTTGGGTTAAATCCATAAACATATGTTACGGATATCCGTAACGAGTGCAGACGTTCGTCAAAATGCTATCGTCTCGTTTCGTCTATTTTGGTTGGGCCTTTAGTATTATATTGTTTAAGGCTAGGAAATGCGAAGAAATAGTTGAAACATCAGTCAACAAAGACATGCAGTCACGTGGTTATAGCTTGAAGTTTTGATAGACCATTAGTTTAAAAGAGTCAAATTTTAGGATAGGTGCTGGAATTTTATATAGATTGTGCTACTATCGGTTAACCTCTCCATCGTATGGCAACCCATAAGCAGTCGAATACTGAGGAAAATGATTCCGATACATCAGCAGAATGTTAAAAACTATATAATAAATATTTCCAAAAAGTTGTCTTGCAAATCTTATACACAAAAAGAAGTGTACATTTTGATGTAGCCACTAACCGAAAAAACGTTTCGACCAATTTAAACCAAAATTTCAGAGTACGTTGGGTATGGTCCGTGCATGGTTTATGTTAAGTTTGCACGAAATTGGTATAGTGGTTCCGGAGATATGCCATTTTAAAAATTTTCCCATATACTCCCATACAAATCGTTCGTGCGGGTTGGTGTCCGTTAAGATCTCAGGAACGGTAACACCTTGGGCCAAATACATGAGTTCTGCATGTTTTTATAATGAAACTTGGTGAATATGTGCTATGAGACCAAGTGGTGATCACTATATACATAAATATTGCCACGCCTACTTTTACCGCCCCTTCTTTGCACACAAAATCGTTTGTGCAGTGTCCTATAATATCTCAGAAACGGTAACACCATAGGCCACCAAATTTGCAACATCTCTTATCAACGTATATATCTCAAATAATAAAAAACGAAAGTTGCCACACCCCTTATTACCGCCCACAAATCAATCTAAATGCTGTATTTCAGAGGAATTTTGCTGTATTGGACTTAAGTTTTGTAATTAAGTTTGTATGGTTTCTCTCGGAAACTCAGAAAAAAATGGGCGTGGTCAAACTATAATTTCGCCCACTTTTCAGAAACGATTAAAATTCCCCAGTGCTATTATATAAAAGCCTTTGTGACACGTACGGATTTTCCGCAATCACACGAGAACCACTGAAGCGATGTAGACAATAACGGTACAAAACATTTTTTAATTTTAACTGAAGCATACTAGGCTGTGTAAGATTTGACAAGCCTTCTTTTCACGCCCACTGTATGCAAAATTTCTATATTTAAGACGGTTTTTGTCGTATTAGACTAAAATTTTGTAATTAAGTTTGTATAGTTTAACTCCTTTTACCGCCCACAAATGAATGACAATTCTATATTTCAGACAGTTTTGGTAATGTAAAGCTTAAATTTAGTAATTCAGTTCATATTCAGTTACTTTCGGCAGCTGTAGAGAAAATAAGCCTGGTCGCACTATGTTTGCGACCCTTTTTTATGGGATGAGCGTGGAGTGAAGCAAAGTGCACTAGGTATAAAGTTAATTAATCTGAAAATTTGGCAGTCGATGTGATTGGAAGAGGAGATGGTTTAGGTAGAAAAAATTTGCCACACTCCCTTTCTCCGCCCACAAATCAATAAAAATGCAGTAAAAAATCTTTTACAAAGTACAGCGCTGTAAGATCGGTTTCAGGAGGTTCGCCAAAATGTGGTGTGCTATCTCCACTCCTCTGGAATCTAGTAGTGAACAACGTACTGCTTTCTCTAGAGAACGAGGGCTGTGTAGTGGCAGCATACGCTGATGACCCAGCAATCGCAGTCAGAGGCAAATTTCCCACTACTCTACGCGACATTATGCAAAGAGCTATGGAGCTTATGGAGGAAGTCCGGCCAAACAGAACTGGTCCTTTTCACAAGGAAGCATAGAATTCCGTCTCTCATGCGAAATCATACGAAATGGGTCTGCATTGCCCTTATCGAAGAATGCAAAATATCTATTATTGATAGGAAGCTTAGCTGGATACCTAATATTTCTGAGCGTACGAAGAAATCCATAGTTACGCTGTACACTTGTAAAAAAGCTATAGGGACAAGATGGGGTTTTTCCCTCAATATTGGTCACTGGCTCTATACAAGGGTCATCACACCTATAATTCTATATGGAGCAACGATATGGTGGCCAGCCTCGGACAAGGTCACATATTTAAACCAGCTTCAAAAAGTCCAAAGGATTGCTTCTATTTGCATCAACTGTGCTCTGAGAACAACACCGACTGCGGCTTTAGAGACCTTACTCCACCTTCTACCGCTCGACTTGGTTGCTAAGCAACATGCAGCTTGTTCGGCGGTCAGACTAAGGGAAACTGGACTGATTACTGCAAACCACTGCTTTCCTTTGATGGAAACTACGGCACGCTTATTTACCTAGAACATACTGGAAAGGTGCGCCGTGGTAACCAGGGTTCGTACAGATTCTATACAGATGGGTCAAAATTAAAGGACAAAGTCGGATATGGGGTGTATTCAAAAGGCTTAGGGGTATCCCTAGTTCGTGGGCTGCCGGATCACTGTAGTGCTTACCAAGCCGAAATGATGGCAATTAAGGAAGTTGCAACATGGTTTTCAGAGAATGTTATCTCTTAACGAAAAATATACACTTTCTCCAACAGCCAAGCAGCGAACAAATCAATGGGGCAAGTATCCATCAACTCTAAAGTAGCCAAAGAAAGTATGTCAAAGTGCTGCGTTAGGCGAAATGTCAAAGTTTTTTGACATCAGCTTAATATGGGTACCTGGGGATAAGGGCATGCGGGGAAATGTAAAAGCAGACGAGCTTGCTAGGAAAGGTACATCGGTGAGTTCCAAACCATGGAAACCATTCCAAACCATTACCCGATGGTAACTGGCAAAATGCTTCTTATTGAGTACACCACATCTAAATCCAACTCAAGATGGGCTGAACTCTCAACACGCAGAACACTAAGGCTTATCTGGCCGACTGTAGACCCAAAGCTATCGAGGGCCCTTCTCTTGTTGGGAAGACCAGAGGTAGCCACACTTGTGGCCGTTAGACGCGGAGAAGAAAGAAACCATCTCCCATCTTCTGTGCTCTTGTCCTGCGTTTGCTAGAAAAAGGCATAAATATCTAGGGTCATTCTGCTTTTCTGAGCTTTACAACTTGTCAAGGACAAGCGTCAAACGTCTTACAACCTTCATCAAGAGCTCAATGCAGTTCCACTGGGCCGAGTGTGCAGCGGTATCACAATGGAACTTATTGGTCTCATTGAGCCGTGGTAAGTGTGTTTGAGCAACCTAACCTAACTCAACCTATCCTAACCTAACCTAACAATAGTAAGCGATCATAAGATTTAGGGCAAAGTGCATCACGCTATACATCTAGAGGGCGACATATGACTATGTTTATGAAGTGGCAAACTACCACGTATATCTTCCGAACATTACTATCAATTAGTATTAAATACATAAAATATATTGTGTGCAAGTTGTTTATTTAATAGACAAAAAACATTGAATTGTTTGTACATAACAATTTCAGATGAGAATATTTTCTTGTTTCACACTTTTTCTTTGTACTTTGAGCGTACTTTCTAGAAGTCGGGTTTTAGTTTTTTTAATAAATTTTTTTACTAATTTATATCTTTGCACAATGCGAGTATATTGATTCAAATGTTTTTTGTGTGGAAATTTTTCGTTTTCGCATTTTTAAAGACTATGCAGTAGTCGTGGGGTATTGTTTTTTAAACATATCTGAAAATTGCGCAGTTGTCTCAGACATTTGTGTGTTTTTCCAAATTCGCTAAACAAACACAATGGTACTAACCTTGAGAGTGGCATGTTTTGTTTTTCGCATTGTTATTAACCCATTATTTTTTCTTGGGTTCTTTATGAATGAGTTATAAATATAGTTTTATAAAAGGTGTTTTTTATTTAATATCTCACACTTATGTACATTGTTAATATTATTAATACCATAATATTGAGCAGTGGTCATGAGGCTCTTTTTCTTCTGCGGGCGCACTAACGCCAGTTGAACAATTGAAGACCCTAAGAAAACAATAGCACCAACACATTTCTAACAATTCTACGGACTCGGGAAGGGTTCTTTTCCCTCTCTTTGTTCTTTCCTACATTTGAGAATTATAGAAAACTAAAAATGTACAACTAAATTGTTAAAAATGTGGAGTAAAGGGAGAGAAACAACTAAGGGCTGAAAATGCTTGCCGAGTCTAAGGCATAACACTAGCCTCGGTTAAAAGCAATTCAAATTGTCTTTCACTCCAATCAATTCCTCTAAATAATCTATCACTTTCCTTTCAGGTCAAAGACCAAACCTTGTTTGTATAAGGTGCATGCCTTGGTTCTTTGATCTTTTTTCAAATAAAAAAAAAAAATTAGTTTGATCAATTAAAAAAATAATTATTAGCAGTTGGGAAAATATCAATACAACAATTTTTGTTTCGTTGAGGTTGTGGAAAAAAAGAAAATCTCATTGAATTTAAAATTAACACACATAAATACCAAGCAAAAAACCAGGTGCTTTCTTTTTTAATACTGCGTGAAATCAAAGTCAAACTGATTTATCATATTATCTAATTTTTCTTTTTACATAAATGTCTCTTTGTACAATAAAAACCGTATACCTCAGCATTAAATTCATTCAAAAATGTAAAATAATCAAATATGTTCATTTGCAGCGAGAAGGCTTGGAAGTCATAGAAAAAAATAAGCATTATGTTTAATATTATTTTTCAGTTACGTTAATTTCTCTTAAATGTTTCTTCGTAGAGGGTTAACGTTTTTGGCTTGATCAACTACCGGAACATTTCAGCATTCTATAAAGCAAATATTTTTTTGGAATATAAGTAGTGTTAAAAAAAAAATTAACAGCTGTTCCAATATTAGCAATAATTTAACAGTTTAGAAAATTGTATAAAAACTGGCAAACAAAGGAATAAAAATTCACTTTCAAACAAGCAGTTCCAAAACTCTGTTCATAATTTTTGAAACTAAAATACTATACTATACAAGCGTTAAAATGCAATTTTTATCAGCAGCTTTAATTTTTATGTGTACGTAAAAAGTTTTTGATTTTGTGCACAATGTATTTGATTTATTCAAATTAAATTATATTAAACTAATGAAAAACCGTGCACACTTTCTTACAGGTTTAACATCAGCTTCAATTGCCAACATAAACAATCAAATCCGTGAGCACTTAACTAGCAATAGAACTAAAGTTCTTATTCCTTTGCCAAACTCTAATCCAACAACTGCTAACATGACCGCGCGAGTATATGAATTAATAAAAAGCAATAGAACTAGAAACCTTATTCCTTTGCCAGACTATAATCCAGCAACTGCTAACATGAACGCGCGAGTATATGAATTAATAAACAGCAATAGAACTAGAGATCGTACTCCATTGCAAGACGCTTTTGTCACTACTGATTAGTAAACTCGATACTTTTCGGTAGCGAATTATTTGGTATCGACTATATCTCGAAACTCGATCAGCCTAACCAAAAAATATTTTAATGCCGACTCTAAATTTAGTGTAAGCTTTCTGACAACAAATTCTATAGAAATAATGTCAGAAAAGCTCATACTAAATTTAGAGTCGACATTAATATGTTTTTTGGTTAGGCTGGATGCTTTTTTCTTGATTCATCGTAATTTTGCAAGCCATCACTAAAATGGCTTTTTATGTTATTATTTTCTATTAAAAGAAATTTTATTTTTATATACAAATTTATATATTAATGATCTTTTTCCATTTGCGTTATGATAATTTTTGAAAATTTATAGATAAATTTATAATTTCAGTATTAAAAAATTGTATTAAAAGTGACAAAGTAAAGTTATAAACAGTAAAGTTTAAATTATTGCCGCTACAGGGAGCAATAAAAGCTCTAATTATTTTCGTTTACTCCTTGGCACATAGTTAGTAATGCCATTTTCTATCTTTGCTCTGGTTGTATGTCTACTTTCCTTTGTTCAACAATAGGGCAGTTCACGATCTTGTTGCATCGTTGCAAATGCAAAATAAACAGCTTTTACAAAAACAAAAAGCATATGTTGCAAAAGCTTTTCAATGCTTTTTGTTTTTGTAAAATCTGTTTATTTTGCATTTCCAACGATGCAACAAGATCGTGAACTGCCCTAATATCTTTATCGGAACAGCAAATCTGCAACTTTTTAAAGGGAAGCCTGTTAATGACGCAAAGTAGTTCAACCACACTAAAAAAAAATTATAATTTAAAGCTAGATTTTGGATAGCATTCAGATTGTTCATTTTCGTCGTGGCTCTACAAATGATGTAGATCACTTTTGTAATGATGCTTGCACAATTGTAATAAACACTTTTTCATACATCATTGTCTTGTAGAAACTTATAAACTTTGAATCTGCACAACTTATTGGTTTAATATTCGATATTTGAGTCTGAGTACTCTCGGTATACACCACGTCAACTGTTTCGTTCTGACAACTAATTTGTATTGGTCTGTAGTAACGACTTAAAGAAGGCCGCGAATTTTTCCAAATTATGTTGCATCCGAGTTTGATTATGTTAGATTTGCTAATAGGTGGAATGTCAACTAATTTGTTATTATTTCCATACGTAATTACGTTTTCAAATAATTCAGAGTGTGCTATAATGATCCTAGCAACAGTGTGATCCACCAAATTCGGTAGAGCAACTTTAGCAGAAGAATCTGTCATCAATTATCTACCAGTGCTGCGTTTATGTAACTCAGTTGAGAAATTCTCTACTGGTCGTGGCGTCATGCTCAACCACTTTGCTAAACTCTACCTGTAGAAAACAAGTGTTTATGTTTGTCATGAAACTCACCAATTGAGATCTTAGTGGTGAGTTGACAATTTGACATTTGTGATTGAGGATTTGGTTTGATTGATAAATATATAAGGTAAGACTGGGCCGTGGTAAAATTACCCAGGTAAACTTATTAGAGTTAAGTTCCTAGAAACCCGTACCCGTAAAGTGTCAAACTCAGGGCCAATACTGCCACCTTTTAAATTAAATAATTTTGTGGGAAAAAAATTTTGGACATTTTTAATCGGACAAATGATGAAAACGGATGAAAATAAAATAATGTTAAGAAATGCCTTAGTTTTTTATGGTTATGGTTTATGGTTAGTAACTGATAAATTTAAATTTTTAAATGACGTGGAATTGCAATGTTATTAGATTTGGTGAATTTGCTTTAACGTTAAAGACAATATTTTTCAATTTTTATAAAATGTATAAAACCTATCTATGGGAATAAATGCCGTAACTTTGCTGTTTGCAAATTAGGACCTATTTATTATAAAACTTATGGATTGTTACTTCAAGATATGGCAGCATTATATTTTGAGAGCGTATGGGTACGAAAATTTGCTGTCATCCTTATAAGTCTACCTGAGTATAACCAAGTGGAATAGCCAAGCTAACGAGTTCATGAAGAGCCAGTATTATCGAGACGGCGGCACGGAAATTTTTAGTACAAAAACTTTTCCACAAAACATCGTTACCGAATACGAAAAAAACGACATGCATATCAATGTTTTAACTTCTTATGCAAATATTTCCGCTGTTTTTATTATACATATATATTTCATTAAAATTATTTTTGTTCAAAAGTTCAATAAAAGCTTTTAATGCTAGGTTAGTGTATATATTTTTATCTTTTTTCCAAAAAAGGTCCAAAATATTGACTTTTGAGTCAAAAACTTACTCAAAAGTTGTTTTTGTTGTAAAAATTAAAACAAGTAAACAGTTTTATTTTGACTTCCTTTCATATGGTATAGCAGTCATTAGCAAAAATTCTTCCAGTTTTGCGCAAAAACTGTTTTAGTATTTTTGTCATCAAGACACTAAGGATACCCTATGATTTTTTTCCGAAATTTTTTTTTCAAAAATGTTTTTTTTTTATATATTTTACAAAAAAGTCAAGTCTATATGTTGAAAATAGTTTATGTGAAAAAATTACCCTAATATATCTTTCCAATGAAAAGTTATGGCTAAAAATGTATTTTTTCCATACTTTTGATTTTCTTTATTGATTATCTATATAAATAAAACAGTTTTATATAAATAAATATAAAATAATTATTAATAACAAAATAAAAAAAATCAAACTTACACTATCTATTCCCAATCGCAAAACTACAAACCCAACTACTATAATGTTGGCGAGAACTTCTCAACTAGTAGAAAATACTCTTCTCAACCACCACATATGAACACTCTAGTTGAGAATGTCGTCATAGTGACGTCACGATCTCAATTGGTTGAGAAAAAAGTGGTAGAGAATTGTTACAAAAACGCACCACAGTATAGCCTACATGTCAGCGCAGGTAGGTGGCATACGACCACGGATATCTTCTGAACATCACTATAAATTAGTCTTATATACAATCTTATATATTTATATTACGCAAACGCAAATTTTGTCCGGCGTAAGGCTTTTTAAGTACAAATCCAATCTTAATAAATTTAGTATGGTTTGGTAGGTTTATTAGACCTGCAGATGTGCAAACTGGACTTTTTATTTCTTAAAATTTTATATTTTTTTAAGTTATAGCGAGTTAAAGTTTACATATAATTGTTGTTGTGTTAAAAATATGTGAGGTATTTAGCATCACCTATCGGCTAATAGCTATGAAACTGTTATACTGACGAATAATCTTTTATAATTTCACGGCTTAAACTATGAATTGATATATTCAATATCAAAGGGATACTGGAATGATTTCTTACAGTTGAAAAAAGATTTCGAAATTGTTGGTCGGAATATTTTTAATTTTTAAAAATGTACACAAAAATTTAATAAGAAATTGGAAACTGGTAATGAAACATTCTTCTTCAAGCATATTTCTTAACGAGACGAAAAATACAATCACTTGCTTTTTTATATGACATAGTTTGGGTAATATTGATTGTTCCTACTTACTAGGCATCATGAATTTCAATGTTCCTACTAGAAATTTAAGGAAATTTAATTATTTTCAAATTAACTTTTGTAGATCGAACTCTTTGTTGTTTGAACCTATGAATATATTTTTCAGTGAGTATAATTTACAAAATTCAGAGATAAGTATTAATTTTTCTTACTCTAAAAATGAATTTATGTATGTACTTACAGGACTATTCTGGCAAATTAACAAATTGTTAACCAGTATTTTGAATATTTCTCTGTGTTTGTTGTTTTCAATACAAAATTTAAAGCCAAAATTTTTTAGTGAAATTGTTAATAACTGAAAAGCAGTTGACAATTTTTATCAAATTTTTTTAGTTTTGAGCTACAAATTTTGTTTTGAAATAAAAAAATTACAACAAACACATAGAAATATTCAAAATACTGATTAACAATTTGTTAATTTGCCAGAAAAGGGCTGTTAATATGTGTTATACTGATTAATTTATTTTTATAATATTAATTTTATTGTTTGCTTGTATGAAAAAAATTGTAAAATTTATAGACAATTAGTATTCCCCGGCAGACGTTGTTCTGCCACAGACCGCCTTACTACCATATACGAAAATGTCAAGAAATGCCAAATATTTTCACCATTTTCAGTATAGCTGCCAAAAGTAAGTATATGAACTAAAAACTAAATTTTAGTCTAATACGATCAAAACCGTACGAAATATAGCATTTTTGTTGTTTTGTAAGCAGTAAAAAGGGGTGCGGCAAAATTATTTCCCTTAATCCATCTCGTAATCGAAACAAATCGACTACCCAAATTGCAGCTCAATCTAGCTTAAGCCTGGCGCACTTTGTTTCACTCGACGCTGACCCCCCGAAAAGTGAGTTTAACTAAAGTGGGACAGGCCCATTTTAAGTGCACTTGCCGAGAGTAACAATATGAACTAAATTACAAAATTCTTGTCTAATAAGACCCATACCATTGAAATAAAACCTTTCCATTGGTTTGTGGGCAGTAAAATGAGGGCGTGGAAACCAATTTTTAGTGCAGTTGCTGACAGTTACTATACAAACTAAGCCAAAATATTAGCTCAATCGACCCAGTAGTAAATTTCAATGATTTCTCAAAAAGTGAATGTGGTTATATAGCGATAACGCCCATTTTTAGTGGAAACGTAAAAAGGGGGCGTGGAAACCAATTTTTCGCACAGTTACTAGCAGTAACCACACAAACCAAACTACCAAATTTTAGTCTTATACGACCAAAACCGTATTAAATAAAGCATTTTTATTAGTTTGTGGGCGGTAAAAGGGGACGTGGAAACCCATTTTTTAGGACAGTTGTCGACAGTAACCGTACAAACTAAATCACAAAATTTTAGCCTTATACGACTCAAACCGACTGAAATATAACATTTTTATTGATTTGTGGGTGGTAAAGGGGGGTGTGGCAACTTTTTTCCTCAACCATCTCGTACCTGAAACAAATCGACTTCCAAAATTTCAGGTCAATCGGTTTAGTAGTTTTGGAGTCTATAAGCATCACACAGACAGACACACATCGTTTTGCTTTTAATATATATAGATATTGATTTGTGGGCGGTAAAAGTGGGCGTGAAAAATTAATATATAGTGACCGCCTCTTAGAGCACCTACACAGCAAGTTTCCCTATAAAAATGTGTAGAACTCCGGCATTGCCATGATATCGAAAAAGTGGGCGTATATGTATTGTGACCACGCCCATTTTTCTACAGTTACCAACAGTAACCATCTGAACAAAATTACTACATCTTGGTTTTTTACGATCGAAACCGTCTGATATATATAATTTTTTTGGTTTGTGGTCGATAGCGCAAATTTGGCTTGTATGGGAGGTACCACGCCCCCTCGTCCAATCATTACCAAACCTCAGAGGCCCACTCTAAAGATGACACTTATGACACACTAAAGAGGACACTCAGCGGTTTTGGAGTCTATACGTGATATACCCACATACCCGCATACATTCATCCATTTTTATATATACATATAGATAAACTTAAAGTAAACTAAATCATGGATATAGTATATGTCATATTTTAGTTAGTACAAGCCATTAACATCCGTATTATCATTTGAAGCACTAACAAATGATAGTGTAAATCAAATTTTGAATTGTATTTCTTTCACAAAAATTTCTCTTATTCATAGTTTTAAGAAGCATCACTTCTGATTTTGTTTGTATGTTTTTTCTTTATTTAGTTACATGGTTTTGATGCAATGATATTTTTATAAATAATGATTAAAAATATGAATGTATAAATATAATTAACTTGCATGTTCAAGGATATTGAAGGATTAAATTTGCAAGGGACAATTTTTTTACAATGTTATGTTTTGAAGGTTTTATATATTATTTAAATTTTTCAGACACAAACATGTCTTGTAAAATGAAAGTAGTTTAAAAAAAAATCCTGACGTTCTACAGAAATAGTGATAATGCAGTTTTACGATCCTTTGGTTCTTTTTTCAGTAGTATATGGTTTGCTTCATGTGTAAAAAGTTTTGTAGCTCAGTCTTAATTAGTTTAATTTAAAAAAAATACACTAATTTAGCTGAAAAAAGAGCCAAAAATTGCACCTCAGTGGAAGTCAATGGGCTTAAAGAAATGTGGAAAATAACCATGAAACAATTTCCTGCGAATATGATTTTCAATAGACAGTGAAATAATTCTTAATTTGGATCATTTTATGGAAAATTGTTAGCAAAAAAACAATTACCTTTTTCTAAAAAGCACGACAAGAAAAAATTAATACTTAATATGACCACTTTTACTCTAATATTTAAACAAAAATTAATATTCAGTATTAATTATAATGTAGTCAATTTTTTAAAAAAAGTTCCATATTAAGTATATTGGTACCAATACATTTTTTATTCACAATCCTTGTTGTCAAAAGTTCGGTAAAATATTTAGATCAAATTCGTACAGACCTTGAAAAGTTTTGAATATAAATTTTAAAACAATCCATAAAAAGTGCTATTCATTTTACACATAACCGAGTAAGGCCTTAATATACCTAAAACAGACAAAAATGGTATGGCTTTCTGTATGAAGTTGTACGCCAGAAGAAGCACCGGAAACATTAAACAAATTTGGCATTATACAGGAGTAATAAGATTTATTTTGAAATATTGTAACTTAAAATGTTCTATAATTTTAATTTCACTCTTTACTTTGTGCATGTTTTACGGGAATTTAGTACTGAGTTGTTTTTAAAGTAAAATAAAATAAATATTTTTTTACCATGATACTTATAAAAAAATTAATTCCACATCAATAACACTGAGTGTCCATCAGTCTATTAAATAGTTTTTTCATTTAACACACAGTGTTGCAACAACTTTTAGCCAAGTAATGAAGACTAAGCTTACAATAAATGCGGTCTTAGCTGCATTTAAACTAAAGTTCTTTTCAACTGCTCACCGTAGAAAGAGCGGCTATAAACTTATCCCAAATGAACTCTTAAACCTTTTACAACCCCTACTAAAACCAATCCACTTTAAATTGCGTAGCATGTTGACGGGTATTTTCCGATTTATTTACCAAGAGTCAACATCATTGTTACGCTGATGACTTTGATTGCAATTGAAATTTTTCAAAATCTAGCCTTATCTCTGAATGTCATCTGGAATTGATTTTGATATTTAAATACCAACCAAATGAAGTAGGTTGCAGTTCAATTAAGGATAACAGCTATAAGTTGTTGGACTCGTTTCAAGCATAAAACATGAAGATATTTGGGCAAAGTAAAAAATTGTTCATTGTTAAGAATAAACTTAGCGCTAAACAGCAGCAGTGCATAGGTGAGGTTTTTCAGAATTACTATAGAAAAAAGTCTTGAATAGCATTACCGTGAACTCGAGTAACCTCGATTTCTTATTCAGCTTCTTCACCGATTCTTTAATACATATAAAGTCTAAAATTTTGCAGAAAATATGCTAATTAAACCAAACTTGAAGCAGGATAGCGTAGACTCTATAAGCGATCAAGAGACCATCTGTAGCAAGGCGGGTCTAAAAAAAAGTGTAAAGTATTATTTGCAAAATACAACGCTTCATGGTCTAAAGTATCTTGCTGAGGAAAAGCTAACCATACCAGAGAGGTTTCTTACACTTTTATCTCTTTAAATATCTATTAGAAAAAAATCGATGATTTTACTATATTTCAGAATATTCTTTGGTTTATCCTTTATTCTGGTTATTATACTGTCTGCCTTTTTCATATCCAATATTTACGTTAAGTGGTCCGCTTCTCCTATAATTATATCGACTAGCGCCAAGCAGGGGCTAACCACAGACATACCATTTCCGGCTATAACCATTTGTAACCTCAACCAGGCCTTGAAGAGCAAAGTACAGGCAATAAAACGGTAAGCTAAAATATTGAACTTATAGCTACTTCTGTAAATGTCTTTAGACCTAGTTCCAATTTCTCTTTGCTGATGAGCTTGTGTGATCAGAGTGGCGATATAACTTTCACCTACATCGGCACGTGGAAGTTTTTCAAGGAGTTATTAATAAATGTAACACTGCTGATGACTTATTCCCAATTAGTTTTTCGCTAACTTTTACTTACCGCATCTGAAGGTCGCCCAACCATGCAATGAAATGTTGCTCTATTGTAGATTTGGCTCCAAGACCGAAAAATGTTCTGCTATGTTTAACTCTGTCCTAACCGATGATGGACTCTGCTGTACCTTCAATGCTTTAGATCCCATTTTTCTCTTACGAAACTACAGGTGCGTTGGATGACTTTTTCATAAATTTTACTCTGCTTTATTACCATCTCACTCCCACAGTGAAGATAACCGCTTGTATCCGGACTTTCAGCATCATTTTGTGCCTATTGATTGGACACCTGAGAAGGGTTACGCCAATGATTTACCTAAGTATTTTTATCCACGCACCTCAGGTGGCACCGGTAGTCGCATGGGTCTTACAGTTATACTCAATACCTCATCCAATGAATACTATTGCAGCAAATCGAAGAGTATCGGTTTTAAGATACTCGTCCATAATCCCGCTGAATTGCCCAAAATCAGCAACTATGGTTTTCTTGTTACCGCTGGTCGTGAGGCACGTGTGCCCATCATACCCATCTATCAGAATGCTCTGCCCAGCATTCGTTCAATCAAAAAAGAAGTGCGACGCTGTCTCTTCTCCGATGAAGGTGATCTAGTCTTCTATCGCACCTACTCGCGCAAGAATTGTGAACTCGAGTGTGAGGCCCAGATTCTGATGAACAAATGCAACTGCATCCTGTACTATTTGCCACGCATTGATCCAAATTCGCGTATATGTGGACCCAATGATAATGTTTGTACTGGACAAGTTCAATCGGAGATTGAGTCGTCCGATAAAAATGTTTCATGTGCTTCCTGCTGGCCCGCTTGTTTCGAACTGAGCTACAAGTCAACCGTTACAGCTTCCACCATCGTCTTTGGTAGTTTCTATAGTTCCGATGACTTTCCGCCTTATCTTTTTAATACCTCCAGTGATATTGAAGATGTGTCTATAATACATTTTTACTATTTGACGAATATATTTCGCAGCACTACAAAATCGGAAATGTTTGGATTCACAGAGTTTCTCTGTAAGTAGTTCCGCATAAGTAAGTATTGTAAGTATTGTAATATTTAATATGTAAGTAATTATTAAATATTATGTAACTATTTAATAATTTCAACGTTTTCCACTTAATTTAAATATGAGGAATCTCGTGGTATTATCCGTTTTGCCACTTTACCGAAGACTAGTGAAAAATATTTTTTTTAATTATTCCATATATGCACTCATTTGCATGTTGAGAACTCTTGAACCATTAGGATATTCATTTTGTTTTTTTCAGCAAATTTCTTTCTATTATTCTTGCCAACAACTTTGTTGAACAAATATATAACGAAAAATCATTTGAAGTTGTCTTTAAACCTTTAATAAGCGACATATGTCTTGCCCGCTTTCAACGCTTCAAAGCAAAAAATGTTATTCATACGCAATGTTGTTCGAATTTTTTTAGTTTGACTTTTTGTAACAGCACTCGATAAGACCCACTGCAAGCGAATTTTTCATATTCATTTATTCAGCAAAGCTGTTGGCCAGAATTATAGAAGGAACTTTTTGCAAGAAAACAATATGAAAATCCTAATGGTTCAAGAGTCATCAACATTGAAATGAGTGCATATCTTGAGTTATTTTTGATTTATCTTAAAAAAGAAAATTTTGTTCTAAAATGTTCGGTAAAGTGGTAAAACAAATGTCACCATGAGATTTCTTATACCAAAATTAAGTGAAAAACGTTTAAATTATCAAATACAGAGAAAAAGATACAAAAAAGCGCACAGTGTTATTTACTCTTATATATTTAGCAAATACTGGCGGTTTGTTGGGCCTATTTATGGGCTTCAGCATATTTTCCTTAATTGAATTGGTCTATTATATTACGGTGCGTCCATATTGCGCCAATCGTGTGGCGGAAAGAGCACATCGACGGAGTCTCAACACAGAATCTAAAGTAAGTGTTAACATCTTTAACTAATTATGTTCACAATATTAAAGTAACTTATATGTATATTAAGTAAAGCAATAATATTGTAAATACATACTTGACTAAGTGCATAAAACTTAATTTTCGATTTTGTTTTTTCTTTTACAGAACCATATGAAGAAACGCAAGTCCTCTATAAATAACAAAAAATATCTCAATTCGCCAGTGTGGTCCATTTATAAACCGAAGAAAAATTTTACTGGGAAAATTCATAAAAATTCGTTGCGTAAAATAGAAAATAAACAAGGAAAAGTTGGAAGCGAGGATATCTATATATATCCATACATTGATTGAGTAAGGAATGGATTTCTGAATGGATAGATAACAATTAATTTTTTATATGATATTAATATTGAAAGTTGTTTTAATTAAAATTTGTTAATTTTTATCCACACACTTAAAGATAGTATAAACAAATTCATAGTTTATCAGTCAACGCTAGAGCTTGCAACGCCACGCTTCTTTTACTTAAATATTTTAATTCTAATGTGGACAAAACTGATTCATATTATTTATATTGAATGTTTAAAGAAATTCACATTTACTAATAAATAATAAAGAATTATCTTCGACTTGGATGAAGTTCTAATACCCTAAAGTAGTTATATGCAAAGCTGGGCATTAGGGTGGCCCTTAACTATATGCGATATTTTTTTTTTAAATTGAATATGTGCGGTGCTCTCATTTGTTTCTTATCATGTCAAAAGTATATTCTGAAAATTTCAGCAAAAAATATTAATATATAAACGTGCTGCTTGCGACCTTAAGGGGAGTTTCTAGTAGGTTCTAGTAGAAACGTAACGTAATTTCAGGATTTTTTTTTTTGATCGAATGTAAATCTTTTTTGAAAAAATCTTATATGGCATTTATCACTGTATATTTCAAAAATTATACAATATTTTCGATGAAAAATAATTCAAAAGGGCGGCTGAAGGACTCGCTTATCAAAACCGTGTGCGGCGATAGCCGATGTGCGCCAGAGAACTGCACAAGCCTACTTGAAGTCCATTTCAAGTACTTGCTTAAAATATAAGTTCAAGCTAGCTTGAGCTTGATAATTTTGAATCAAGTATAGCTTGTAATTGAATATAAATAAGCCCACTACAGCTAGTGGCTTGCAAGTATGCTAGCTTACAAGCAAACGGCACGAAGTTTCAAGTAAAGGAAAGCTTGATGCCTTCGGCAAAAAGCTTGAAAAGCTTAAAATTTAAGGCAAATATCTAATTAAAGTAAGTATCCAAAAAATTCAATGAGCTTGTGTAGGAAAAGCTTAAGCGTGTTATGACTTTTAAATTTTCTGTGGACTCCGTGGTTGGCAGTTTTAGGGAGTAGATGATTTCGGATCTGATGCCAGAATTTAAAATTCAAGATGGCGGATAGAGTTGCCACCTAGATTTTTGGGTATTTTTGCGAATTCTTGTAATTTTGAAATTCTGACAACGGATTTAATTTTGAATATAATGTCACAGTTTTAAAATTTAAGATGGAGGTTAGGGTTGCCACCTAAATTCTTATCACAGTATTGCCACCTAATAATATGTATTTTTAAGAGTTTTAAATATCATTTAACAGTGTTAGGAATGGGATAGGTTAATAATTGGATAGGGCTGCCACCTTAATTATTTGTAATTTTATGAATTCGGAGCTGGCAAAAAAAAATGGTACACTAAAAATGGGTCGTTGAATCTGAATCCGTGGTCAGAATTTCAAAATTATACAATTTTGAAATAATAGGGATGCCACCTAATAATATGTATTTTCTAAACATTATTTAACAGTGTTAAAGAGTCACTGATTTCGAATCTTAAGTCAGAATTTTAAAATTCAATATGGTGGATAGGGTTGCCACCTTAATTTTTTGTATTTTTATGAAATTGTGGCTGGAAAAAAATGATACATTAAAAATGGATTGCTGAATCCGAATCCGTGGTCAGAATTTCAAAAATATTAGTTGCTTTTACTTTTGAAAATACATATTATTAGGTTTTATTTCAAAATTTTATAATTTAAAAATTCTGACCATGGATTCGGATCCAGCTACCCGTTTTTACCCTTTAGTTCGCTCCAGCCCAGAATTCGTAAAAATAAAAAAAATTAAGGTGGCAGCCCTAACCTCTATCTTAAATTTAAAAACTGTGGCATCATCGAAATCGTATCCGTTGTCAGAATATCAAAATTACAAGAATTCGCAAAAATACAAAAAAATATAGGTGGCGACTCTATCCGCCATCTTAAATATAAATTTTGACCTCAGATCCGAAATCATCTACCCCTAAAACTTCCAACCACGGAGTCCACAGAACCCTTAAAAGTCCTATTACGCTTAAGCTATCTCTACACAAGCTCATTGAATTTTTTGGATACTTGCTTTAATTCAATTATTTGGATACTTGCGAGCTTACAAGCTTTTGCCGATCGTTTTAAGCTTTTCAACTTTCTGCCGGACAAAGTAAGTCTAAACAAGCCAAACCAACGAGTAAGCATGAATATGACTTGTATCTGTTTGATATTTTTGCAAGCTGGCTAAAGCTTGCTTTTTCAAGTTTAGATACATACATACTTGAAATCAAGTACTTGAAAAGACTTGAGCTTCAAGTAGGCTTGTGCAGTTCTCTGATGTGCGCTGTACACTCTACAGCCCTGCCAAGTGATCGGAAACGAAAAAACAAAAAAAAAATTTAACCTAAATGAAATTTGGGGGGTCTTGTAGATTTCCGATTATAAAAAACACTGTTTTTCCTCCTTTTTATTTTGCTTTAACGTTAAAAAAAATAATGATAATAAATTTAAAAAAAAACGCTTCCTGAAGGCCTCCTACATTAAAAAGGCTATAATTTGAGCCGTCAAACATCGAATTCGGTCAATTCATTGAAGCGGTATCGTGTACAGCGCGAGAAAAAAGATGTTTTGAGAAAAACATTTATACTCACTCTGGTCTAATACGCTTTGACTCGTTAATTAAATTAGATAGGGAAAAATCCTTTTGACTACATATTTAAAAAAAAATGAAAATAAAGCAAAAAAACACAAACAAAATTTTTCTATCGATTTCTACTAGAACCTCCCCTTAAATTGAAAATCTGATTTATATGGAGAAAAAGTGCTATTTTTTCCTAAAAAATGCCAATAAGTTTTTTTAAGTGCATTTTTTTTAAAAAAATGGTACGCGTATCGTTTTTATTTTATTTTTCCTTAAATGTCATGTCAAATATGGAAATTAGGCAAAAACTAACAGAGCTGTGCTTTTATAATTTACAAGAAACAAATGAAATTTTTTCCATGTTGCATTAAAAAAAATCGCAAAAATCCAAATTTAAAGTTTCCAAATTATTAGGAAATATTTTCTTAAAATTTATTTCAAACATATACAAAAATTCTGGGATTCTGGATTTCTGGGTGAAATTTTTTAGATGAAGTGTACCTTTTTGGAAATTTCGAGTTTAAGTATTTTTTACGAAAAAAATCCCCAAAAATTTAAAAATTCATATTTTGATAAAAATTTCCAAGAACTGGATTAGGGATAGTTGTGAAATATTTTGTGCAAAAAATTAAAAAAACCAAAATTCGGATACTAAAGTTATAGCTTTTGAAACTTGACTTTTTTTTAAAAAATTCTCAAAAGTGCCTGTTTCTGGCATTTCGAACACAAAAAAGTCATACAAAACTTTAAAAAACTATGTTTCGCATATTAAATGACTTTAGAAAATAAAGATGGCTTTGAATTAAATTGCGAGCTTTAAATCAAGTAAGTTTTTAAGAAGGCAACAACAACAACAACAACTCTGTATAGAGTCAATCACTTAGCTGACTATTTTAGTTAGAAGAAATTTTGGAATACCAGGGATGGCAACATATCATAACTTGGTTTTACGGTAAAAAGTATTAAAAGAACTCCAAAAACCAAAAAATTTAATTTTCAGTGCTGCTACTGGTCAATTCTCTGTATATTGTCTTAAGCTTTCACTATCTGCCGTTTATTTATTTGGACTTAAGATTTTTTGTTAATTTTTGATGATTTTGGTAAAATGTTAATTTTAACCAATCGTTTACCTAAAAACCTATAATAAACGCACAAATATTTCTTCTTCTTCACTGATGTCTAAATAAATAAATTTTTAGACAGTGTACCGCCAACCAATGAAATTTGTCTGTTTTTAGGAATTTTAATTTTTTTAAACTCCTAAAACCAAGGTATGATATGTTGGCATCCCTGGAATTCCAAAATTTTTTCTAACAAAATCAGTTATATTTTTAAAATAATTAAATTATTTTAATAAAATTATTAATAATTAAAAATGAGAAACATGCTTTTTTAGTTTTTTTATCATTTTTTTTTGTGTTCGAAATGCCAGAAACTGCCACTTTAAGAATTTTTGAAAAAAAAAAATTAAGTTTCAAAAGCTATAACTTTGGTATCCGAATTTTGGTTTTTTTTTTTCATTTTTTGCACAAAATATCTCACAACTATCTTTAATTCGATTCATGGTAATTTTTTCAAAATGTGCATTTTTAAATTTTCGGGCATTTTTGCCGTAAAAATACCCAAACTCGAAATTTCCAAAAAGGTACACTTCTTCCAAAAAATTTCATAACGACCAGGTTATTTAACGTAATCTCACAATTTTTTGTATCTGTGTGAAATATAGTTAAAGAAAATATTTCCACAATATTTCAATGAAATTTTTTCAAATTTGGATTTTTGCGATTTTTTAATAAAACAAATAAAATAAACAAGATTTTTTCGAAAAGTGAAAAATCACTACTCTGGTAGTTTTTGTCTAATTTTTGTCTTTATGTTCACATTTTGAAGAAAAATTAAATCAAAAACAAGATGCACTTAAAAAAAGTAATTGGCATTTTTTAGAAAAGGGGCACTTTTTATAAATATAAATCATATTTTATAAGGGGCACCCATATAAATCAGATTTTCAACTTAAGGTCGCAAGCGGCACGTTTAAATATCAATATTTTTTTCTGAAAATTTCACTGCTTACTTTTGTTTAGTAAAGGAACAAAACTCCGGCCCACAATTTGTTACTTTCGAAAAAAAAATTAAGGGCCACTCTACTGGGCATGTTTTATAAGTTTAATAACGTCATTTCGCATGGTTTTCTCAAATTTCCCAAAAATATTCCTTTATTTATCAATATTCCTTTTATTACCAGACTACGGCGAAGCAAAAGGAGAGGTATATGAGTTTGACCGGTATGTATGTATGTTTGCATGTATGTATGTATGTTCATCTGTTCCACTCTCACTTCTAAACTACTTATCATAATTTGAGAAATGAAGTAGCGTTGGAAGCGTTTTGATAGTCTTCTGGTTAAGGGCTATGAGAAAAATTTTTTTTTAGTGACAAGCAAATGAGGTGTCGCTAGAAGCGTTTTGATTGACCGATGAAGAAAAGTTATGTGACGTCACTTAAAGTTTAATATAGCGCCCCCTAGAGGACTAAAAGTCAACTAAATCCCTATTTTCTAAACTATTATTCATGATTTGACAAATGAGGTATCATGATTGATCGTCCGCTGGCTTAAAGCCATGTGACGTCACATAAAATTTAATATGACGCCCTCTAGAGGACAGAAAGTCAATTAAACCCCAACGTAACATGTAATTTAATATATCGCCCTCTAGAGGATATAAAGTAAACTAAGCCACTTACTTTTAAACTACTTATCATATTTTGACAAATGAGGTATCGTTGGAAGCGTTTTCCTCGTCCAGTGGTTAAAGGCTATGTGATGTAAAATTTAATTTAATATGGCGCTCTCTAGAGTACAGAAAGTGAACAAAGCCACTTCTAAAATACTTATTATATTTTGACAAATGAGGTATCGTTGAAAAAGTTTTTCACGTCCGCTGATTAAAGGCTATGTGATGTCACATTAAATAGAATAAAGCGTCCTCTAGAGGACAGAAAATTAACTAAGCCCCTATCTTCTAAATTACTTATCATAATTTGATAAATCAGGTATCGTTGGAAGCGTTTTCTTTTAGCCCTCTTATGATAGACTTTGTGACGTCACATTTAAATGAATAGGACATAAAATCATGCACTAAAAAAATTTTAAGTGTCATAATAAACATCTTTGTTTATAAATTGATCATCAAATTATTAAAAAGTAGTATCCCCAAAGTATTGTATCCCTTAAATTATTTAAATAAAAAAAAAAGTTCAAAAACCTAAAACCCGACTACTAAATATCACTTTCTAAAAAATATGGAACAAGAAAATGTTCTCATATGAAATTTTTATGTGTAAACTATTCAATGTTTTTTGTATATTATATAAACAACTTACACATAATATATTTTATTGTATTTTTTACATATTCATAGTGATGTTCAGAAGAAATCCGTAGTCGTATGCCACCTCATATACCATATATGGATATATGACGCCCTCTAGATGTATGGTTACATGTCGTCCTCTTGATGCACTTTGGTCTAAAGCTTATGATAGCTTACCACATGTATTTTTTTGTTAGGATAGGTGGCAAACGACTACGGATATCTTTTGAATATCACTATGATAATGTAGAAAATACAATAAAATATATTATGTATAAGTTGTTTATTTAATAAACAAAAAACATTGAATACTTTGGCTGTGTGTCTGTCAATCGGAAACTTTTCAGTCGGATGATTAAATTTTGACAGTTGGTAGAGCAATTTTTGGCATTTGAGAGGTGAATATAATTGTCAAAATTTGTGCTAGGGGCTACTACAAATTTTGACAATCAAAAGAGAATTTTCGACACACTCAAAAATAAAGAAGAAAAAAACAACACATCAATTTCCGCGACGTATTTAATCGAGTGCTTGATGATTCAATAAGGTGATTCATATTTTTCGAATCAATCACATTTGAGTACTACTTTGGAAACTACTTATACTTATTCATACTTATTTTTTAATAAATGGCTTATGATTCAAATATGTGATTCATTGCAAATTTGATTTGAATCACAGAGTTGTGAAAGAATAGTACTCGAGTATTATCTCGATGCATAATTAAATATTATATATTTAATTGTGCATCTTCTAAGCATTATTAAAACATTTTCTTACGTAAAAAATTATATTAACTAAATTTATAAAATTACGTTAAAATAAAGCATGTTAAATGTCTTTCTTATTTCTCGTGTTGTTATGTTTGCTTTTTGCGAACATTTTAATTTTCTTAAGCGTGCTAAATAATTTGCTACATTAAATAATGCAAAGAAGCTTGCCCACCCATGATTTTTTTTTTTTATTAAGTACATTACAAGCAATTTTTCATGGAAACAAAGTTAAACCAAAATTTATTTACGTAAAATAAATATTTACACAGTAGGTGAGAAACAGACTATTTATCGGCAAATAAAAAAATATTAAATTTATGAAATCGAATATGGGGAAAACTAAAATTAAACTTAAAATAAGAATTATAATTAGAAATCTAGATGAGTTACATAAGGACTAGTTGCTTTTACAATACAATGATTAGTTTTATATATAGAAATTTAAATTTGTTTCTCATAAGAAGTAGCCAAGCCAGTCTAAGAGATATAATTTGCATGACGAAGTGATATAAGAGAGTAACATTTTTAGTTGTGATTACAATTGCTTGTGCTTCTTGTAGCAATATTGCTGCTATTGCCTTATATTTACTCCACTCATCATCGTTTGTATTCATTTTAGTGTAACTGTATACTGAATCGATTATAATGTATTCGTATAGCAAATTCTTCTGACCCACCCTGTAAAGTGTTAAAATAATTGTATATTTATCTGTTTGCTTGTAACGTGCTACTTTTATTAATTACTAGAATTTATGTCGAAAAAGATTTTGTTAGTCTATAAGAACAATAAAAAAATGCTTATATGGCAACCCTTTAAGACGCCAGTGTCATGTAAACGTTTGACAAAACTGATTAAGTTTGGCTTTGCTTAAATATTTCGAGTTTAAAGTAGGATTTGCATGATCAACTATTGCAAATTGCTAGAATGTGTTTATCGTTGAATAGCGCCATTTTTGGTTTTCTAGCCATTCAGTATCTAAATGTTTATATAAGTTAGATTGGCGCTATTTTTACCGTAACAGTTGTACAGATACCAATTTCCGGTTTATTTCGAACCGCATTATTTTGTTGATCAGAATTGTGAGTTTGTGCCTTGGCAACGTTGTTTATTTGTTTTCTTTAGTCTATTTATTTGGTTTTCTTTAGATTTTGGTTTCTTTGCTGTGTTTGTTGGCTGTTTTTATTTTGTGCTTTTTACTTATTTAGGAGATCATAAAAATGCTTGGCATAGATATTTTTGAACATATTCAGGTGAGTTCTATTTAAATTTGGAATTGCAAATAAAAGCATGCTAAAAACAAGTACACTTACACACTTATATGCATACCATAAAGTTAAAGAGCATGGAATAATTAATATTGTTTTTTTTGGATTTTTAGAATAGCTTTAAAAAATTCAGTGTTTTTCACGAATTTTAAAAAATATGAAGGAAAGGAATCAGATTTAGGAATGAGCAAAAAATCTTAGATTTTTTTAAAATATGTCAAATTGAAAAAGTGTCAGAGAGAACTCAAAAAATTTCATTGCCTAAATCCAAATTTATTTTAAGACAACACTTAGGCTGTCCAAACTTCATCATTAAAAAAAATAACATCGAAGACGAATTTTCGTGTAAATCGATAAAAAAAAATTGTACCAATAAAAAAATAATAACAAGTGTTTTGGCTAGAGTTACCAAAGTGCAACATATCTTGCACTTTGACCCTCAATACAATTTTTCCTTTTTCTTAAAAGAAGGAATCAACTGCTGCAGGATTTTCCTTTTAATACAGAACACCCTGTAATTAGATAATAATTATCTCATTTTTATTTTTCAATGATAAAATTATTGAATAAATAAAGAATTTCAATGTCAATGACTTTTATGCAATCGAGTTCAAGTATGCATGAGATAAAAATATTTTTTCCTCTCGCACAATTTGCCTCTTTGTGGTCTTATGTAGTAACTACATGTTTTAAGACAACTGATGGATGTTGAATATTGTTGATATGCTGGAGCTCTAACTTTTTTCAAACAAATGTTAGCATTTATCCAACGCTCATTTAACAGTAGCGAACTTAATAGCTCAATTCAAATATTTCATGCACAAAACAAAAAAAATTTAATTGTGTTTTTTTTCTGATTGAATAGCGACAATATCTTGCTTGTTTTGACTCTCCCAATTTGCCCCAAAAAGTCAAGCGAGTAACTTAATACTCCAGAAGGTTCAACTTCAGTCAAATGTCAAACGGAACCACTTAAGAACAACGCATACTCTAACACACTTCAACACATATACCCAGTGTGCCATACGGATTCGTTGCGAATTCGAGATGGACTCGCTTCTTCGTATATTTTATCAATTTTCGTAAGAAATTTCTCTCAGAAAGGCAAATCGTTTTTTCCATTTTTTCGGGTTAGTCTCGGACTCGGAACGAACTTCATATTCAAATCCGTTTCGGACTCCTTTTTTCGATTCGATATATCTGTGGTTACAAAGAATAACGACTAAACTCAAAGTATCGTAAAAAACGATATTTTAAATATATTTTTTTAAATATATTTTTTTTAAATATATAAATCGTTACAAACGAATTATGTGCAGACATAATTAAAGATCAATTCTGGGCAAATAATGGATATCTGAATACTTCCAAAAGTTGGCAATAAATTAAATTCCATATCACTTTTTTACGATATTTTGAGTTCAGACATCATTCCTTGTGAACACAGATAAAATGCTAATTCACGGTTGACTCGTTTTTTTTAATAATTATATGCTAAAATATATGAATATTATGTGTTAAGTATACGCATTGAGTAACAGATGTTTTTTTATTTTTTTATTGTTTTTCATTTTTGTTTTTAAAGATCAAAGAACCAAGGCGTGCGCCTTAACAAATAAGGTTTGGTCTTTGACCGGAAAGGAACGGAATTGATTTATTTAGAGGAATTGATTGGAACAATACGTGAATTATTGATTAGGCGAAACAACCGTGAAATACAATTTGAATTGTTTTTCTTTAATTCCACATTTTTCAAAATTTAGTTGTGGATTTTTAGTTTTCCATAATTCTTAAATGTAGGAAAGAACAAATTAAGTAAAAAGCACCATGTTCGAACCCGGATTCGAACCAGGGACCTCTAGGTTTATAGTCTAGCGCACTCTCCACTAGCCTAAAAAGGACGACAAATAATAGGTTAAGCATGAAGGGTCGCTAATCAGATTTGATGCATTCAAATATGGAAAATTCTTGCAGAAAACCAAACGTATTTCAAAACAGAATAGAATAGAAAATAGTGGAGGCTAGCTTAAATTGTAAAAATATTAATTCAAATTATCAAACATACGAGTACAATGTTGGTGTATTCAAGGATGACTCCCACTTATATCTTCAAACAATTGATTATTATTTTTCCTTCTATCATCATCTACCAATAACTGTACAGTAGGGTGTCCCATACCGTACCAAATTTAGGGGGACAGTACACACCTGAATTTTCAAAAAATCAAATTTTTTATGATTGATTTTTGTTTAAAAGACCTCAAAGAATCTATTTTTAATGATATAAAATTAAAAATTAATTTCCATGATAAATAGCGAAGGTTTTAAATGCAGAGTGTCAAGGCCGTATAATCGGTGTTAAAAACTTTAAAGTGCTTTTTCTAGAAATCACATTTTTTGAGTTGGCGGGCGTGATAAAAAAACTACTACACTGATCGTTCTGAAATTTTAATATGTTATTGTACACATATAAGTTTATAGATTGAACTACGATACTATAGAAAGATCGATAAAGTATTTTTGTTTTCAAGGTATTTTTTGGTCCAAAAAATCGGCTAATTTCGAAAAAACGCCGCCATTTTGTCAATGTTTGCAAAAAAAAACCATTTAGTTAAATCTATAGCAGCTTTGATGCTGATTAAAACCCCGTTTTTAATTTTTTTCAGACGTTCCAGTGATCCAAAATCACGCCCGCCGTGATTTTTTTTATGTTATTTTCAAAAACCTGCAACAGCCAAAAACACGCTGGAAAAAACCAAAAAATTTACATAAAAATAAATATGCAAAGTTTCAATAAGATATCTTGCTAATTTCTTAAAAAAATGTCATTTTTAAAATTTAATTTTTGAAAAATTCAGGTGTGTACTGTTCCCTTAAAACTGTATCATTACCTTTTTTAATGTTGATGGAATTTTTCAAAGTTCTGAAGTGTTCTTAAAAAATGCAAGCTAATATAACAAAAAACTTCAATGACATATGGCCCCCAAATGATCAAACAAATTGCCATATCTTCTGATTTATGTACATTTACGTAAAGTTTGGGCATTTGCCTTTCGAAATTATGACTCAAAGAATAAGAAAATGTCTGCTATTGACCAACTTATGCTTGGAACTCGGAAAATCTTCGAAAAACCTGATTTTTAGGAAAAATCTGACTAGCGCAAAATCTTAAACATTTCAAAAAAATCTGAAAAAAACTTAAAAAATACTTTACCTTAAAAGCTTTCAAAAAAAGGTAAAGCAAAACAATTAATTTTATTTTCTCTATGGAAGAAAAAAGTTGTCTGTGTCACTCCCTCAAAACAAACTTTTGTTTATGTTATGATGATTCCCCAAATATTTCGGCTTTAACGAAAGCCGTGAGGTAGCTAGAATGGTTCGAAAAACCTCTAAAAATTGTATTGTTATGGATAATTTTTTGTCATTCTATTTATTGTAAAAAAAATTGTCACAAGTAGTGTAAATCAAAGAACTACAGGGCTCTGCATAAACATTTTTGAAAAAATTTGCCCTAACACAAAAGGTTTTAATTAAGTTTTTGCAGTGATTTTTTGAATATTTTTTTTTTTTTTAATTTTTAAAAATATGAATTGAGTTTAGATTACGAGTGCGTCTTTTAATGGATTTAAAAGATTAATTATTACAAAAACTCAGAAATATAGAAATTACTTTAATGTCTACAGGAATGCAGAAGTAGATTTAAGCACAGTTTTTATTAGTCACATATGACTTTTTCGGATTTTTGGGTTTGATATGGAGTAATATTATATTATTTAATTGTGAGTTGTTGAATAGATAGTTCATTTTAATTATTATTAATATTATAATATTAAATTATTACTAGCTGATATACCCAGTGTTACTCGAGAGTCATTTATATAAACATGTTAACATACATTTTTCGATTAAATGGTTTTTTAAAATCGGGAATCATGAAAAACATGTTGAATTTTATTTGAGTTTTATTTTATTTAATTTTATTTATCTACCGTTCGAAAGGTAACTGAACGAACATTGATCCAAAAAAGTTTAGGAGAATGTTTGTTGTTGGTGAATCTCTTGCGGTGATCTAATTGAATTCAAAGAAGGGGTACGAAAAACATATTTTAAAAATAACAAAGAATTTTTATATTTAATTAATCTTAAAGCAAGCACAATTACCTTTTCAACAAAATAAAAATTATGGTGGGACTCAATGCGTCCTTGAGATATGGACATTTTAACGTCTAAAAAAAAATTTATATTAAAAAACACATTGAACTTTTTAACAAAAAAAATTTTAATGATATATATTAAAAACAGCGGAGTTATTGGCATTAAAAGTAAAAACTTAGATTTTCATATAATTTTTTTCTCATTATTAGCTATCAATGTTTTATGAAAATTCGCTGTGCTAAAAATGATTGTACCTACTAAAATTTCTATTAGCTGCGTTTTTTCATTGGAGATCAGAATCATATAATCGCATTTGCAAGCAAAGCAAATATAACAAAAAGTCCAGCAAGTGAGCTGGACATTTAAATTGATCCAATTCTATGTTTTTAAGTGTTGATGACGCAACATGACGCTGCGACTGAAAAACGGCAATACTGCATTATTTTACTTTTTAAAAGTTTGGTAGCAATAGCATTTTCGCAAAATATTTCGCAAAAAATTAGGATTACTATAAGGAAGATTTAATATAATCGAAAATTTTCGTAATTACTTAAGACACACAACTGCATTCTTAGAGATAAATGGGGATGTTCAAACTGTATAGAGAATTTTAACACAATACTAAGTTTTATTAATAGTCTGATATGAAAAAATAAATTTTTAGCCATAACTTTTGATTGGAAAGAGATATTGGGGTAATTTTTTCACATAAATTATTTTTGAGACTTGACTTTTTTGTAAAAAAATATAAAAAAACCATTTTGGAAAAAAAAAATTTCGCGAAAAAAATCATAGGTTTGTTTTGATGACAAAAACAGTAAAATAATTTGTGCGCTTAGCTGGAAGAATTTTTGCAAATAAATATGTCATATGAAAGGTAGCCAGATGTGCAATTTTTAATTGATTTTATTTTTACAACAACCACAATTTTTGAGTCATTTTTTGAGTAAAAAGTCAATATTTTGGACCTTTTTTGGCATACTCATAAAACATATATACACTAACTTAACGGTACAGTTCAACCTATTTTTGTGAAGTGATTTTATTGAACTTATGAACAAAAAAAATTTGAATGAAATATATTAATGGACAGCTGAGATATTTTCATCGAAAGACCAAACTTTGATTTTCATGTCGTTTTTTTCTCATTCTTAGGCAACGATGTTTTATGAAAAAGTCGTTGTACTGAAAATTTCTCCAATTTTGAAGATATGTGAATGTTTTTGTTGTCAAAATAACAGAAATTTTTTAAAAATAAATAAACAAAAATCTCCGATACTAAAAATTTTTAAAATAACAAAATTACAGTTAGTTGAAAAATTTCAGAGGGGGCGTGGCAAAAACAAAGTATGTAACATTTTAAGTTGAGATGCACTTAATATGTTTACTTAGTTTGAGCAAAATCTGTTGAGTCGTTTAGATTTGTATAAAGGTCAAATAAACAAACAAACAAACAGAAAATGAGTTTTGTTACTATAGATTAGATATATTTTCTTAGGTTTTACTATGATCTAACATTCTGTTTTTGTGCCTGTGTTGCATTCATGTGAATTCAAAGCATAATATAAATTAATTTGTATCATTGCCAATATGAAAAGCAACCGTGATCCGATAACCGAAAACCGCTCCTATTCTGGACGTGTTCTCAGCGGATTTCGTCGAGAGATGCCCGCCACCCGACAACCGCTTTGGTTCTGTTCGGACGGACTCTTATACTTATTTTGATAAAAATTAAAAAAAAAATATTCAAAAAATCACTGCAAAAAACTTAATATCTTTTGTGTTCGGGCAAATTTAAAAAAAAAAAAATGCAGATGCAGCTCTATATTTTTTCGATTTACACTATTTGAGATAATTTTTTTTTTCTAAATATATCATGGCAAAAAAATTATCCATAAAAAATGCGATTTTTAGAGGTTTTTTCAAACCATTCCAGCTAACGGCTATGGCTTAAGCCAAAATATTTGGGGAATTATCGTAGCATAAGCCAAAGTTTGTTTTGAGGGGGTGACCCGGACCATTTTTTTGTGTGGCGCTTTACTGTACAGTAGGGCGTAAATATTTTTTTTTGTCAAAATTTTAGGGGCTAAAGCGAAATTCAGAAGTTCGTCACAAAACAAAATTCTGAGAATTTTTCCAGATTTTTTTAAAAAGGTTTAGAGGGCGCTCAAGGTCATGTTTCCTTAAAAGTAGCTCTTCAAAATAAGACTTGTGCTTTCTACCCAGAATGAGTGCCTAACTGAAAAATACAGTAATGCCTCGACTTACGTCGTCTCGATTTACGTTGTTTTGATTTGCGTCGTCAAATATTTTGTTCCTTTTAACTTCGATTTGCGTCGCCATTCGATTTACGTCGTCAAATACAGATGTATTTTGTTCCTTTCAAATTCGATTTGCGTCGCCATTCGATTTACGTCGTCTCAGTGTGTATGACTTATGTATGTACTACATATGTATGTAGGGGAATCCCAGTTTTTAATTTAAACGTTTAAAAATTTTGTGTGTGCAACAACAACTAAAGTATTGCCTCTCATGGACAGGTCGTGTGTGTTTGGCAGCGCGTCGTGTGTGTTACTTTTTCAATCTGTTTTTGATCGTCGGGCGCAACGTAGTACATACTTGTAATTTTTAAGTTTTTTTTTATGAAATTAAGTGAACGTTAACGTATGACCAATATCAAATTCGATTTACGTCGTTTCGATTAACGTCGTCAATTTCCGGAACCAATCACGACGTAAATCGAGGCATTACTGTATTATGTTCCAACGATCTTATTTGGAAAGAAAAATGTTCAAATTTTATTTTCGTTGGCTTGATAGAGGGGTTCCAAATGTTCTTTTGGACAGGAGGGTCAAGAAAGGGAAATTCTTCTTAAAAACTTTGTTTTTTTATGTCGATTTTCTATGATTTAAATACAAATTCTAAACGTTTGATAGTTAAAATCATACTTGATTTTAAATACCAATTCTAGTTGTTAAAAATTTTAAATCGTTTATTGAGCTTTAGGTCAGGTTAGAACAATGAATTGCTGAAACGAATTTTTCCAAAGAAACAACGACAACAACATTTTCAATATGAAAAGGAAAACATCACTATCTGATTTTATTGAAATCGGCCCTGCTACAAACTTCATCAGAAATCTTTGTAATGCCGGCGGGAATTGAACCCATGCAAGCGCATTAGCGCTCTACACCACAGAGGCGATGAAATTTTAGTGTCAATTTCTCAGTTTTTCTCCCTTTCATATTTTTCTGTTGTTGTTGTATTTTTGGTTTTCTTTAGTTTTTTGCTTATGTTATTTTTATGGAGTCCAACAGTCGGTTGAAATTCACCACTAACAAAACATGGTTACTGAAGTTGTTTTTAGATTTGTTGAAAAATTTTCAGGCTGTTTCAGTGTTATTTTTGGTCTGGCTCTACCATTTAATTACAATTGAAAGTTTTCTATATGACCTGGTTATTTATTATGTTGATTTTTTATGATTTAAATATAAATTCTAAATGTTTGATAGTTTAAATCATAATTGATTGTAAATACAAATTCTAGTTGTTTGATAGTTTAAAATAATTTATTGAGCTTTCGGTTAGGTTAGAAGAATTAATTGCTGTAACGAATTTTTAAAAGAAACTTTTTTAATTTTAAATTTGTCCAAATTTTCGCTCTTAATAGCTGCGTTTTATTCGTTCTGGTTTAACCAGTGAACGAATAGATTGCATTAGTTAAAGTTTTGTAAGTTTTGCCTTAGACCGTTTGGGGCATTGTCGCCAAATGATATGACCAAACGGCTGATTGCAAAACAATATCATTACTGCTTCTGACCGCTTGGGCCATTGTCGACGATGATATGACTAAACAGCACAGATGTTTCTTTTGCCAGCATTGGGTGACTAAGAAGGGTTGTAAACCAAACTCTTACTTGCGAGTGCTGCCTCAAACTAAAACAAATACCGACATCTATAGAGCCGTAGCGAAAAAAAAAAATAGTTCAACGAGATGAACTAGCTACTGAGCAAGTTCATCTTTTTGTTAGTTATATGTTATATGTTATATATAACCTATTTGGTTTAATCAGAAAGAATAAAACACGCCTATTATAAAATCTTTTCATTCTTAAAGAAAAAAACGTTAATTTATCTTTTTTTACCGAAGTTAAGCGCACTTAAAGTTTTGAAAACATGTCTTTTTTCGGTCGATTTATTAGTGTGAGCAACAATTTTATAAATAACAGCTATACAGTCTTTGGTATGAGAGTAGCCATGTATCACGAGGAGAAAAAGTTTTATTTAAGCCAAAAACAATTGTAAAATGAAGTATTTTTATTAATTTTTCTTTTTTGACTCTCTTTTTGCAGCCCTACTCAACCACCTGTGTATATTTATTTTACCTTTAACTTACTTTAAAGTAACTTGTTCACTCATCGTAATTTTTTTTAATTCTGACAAGTGATATTATTTGGTTTGAAAGTGAGCTTCAGGAGCACGTGGCTAATGATATAACGATGTTATTTTAAACAAAAATAAGTACAGAATTGTATTTTGGTTTCCTTATCCATTGAAAAAAGAAAAAAAAATTGATCACTTGAAAACTGCCTTTTATGCTTATGTTTTGACCATTGTTTCGACGTATTTGTAACGGATTCAAAACGGGTCCGTCGGATTATTAAAGAGCTTCTTCCGCGCTGATGGATTCGTAACGGGTTCGAAACAGATTTGCATCGGTTTTTTAGCACGTTGGGTAGATACACACACACACACATGTAGACTAGCTCCGACAATTAAAGTGCGTAAGCAACTCAATCATAATTGCTGGCAGAAGTAGCTCAATTCAAATGCCAACAAAAATGAATGCAGCACATAAACATTAGATGAAAAAACAAAGACGAATGCCATCTGTAAGATAGCATATAACGCCTCAGATGTACGCAGATACTTAAATACAAATGCGGTTGCTTTGGGGGCTGCTATCCAAAGCAACGAATACCGGCTAGACTTTCGTTTTTTTAATCATGTTGAGCAGCATTCATTCTATACCACTCGTATACACACATATGTATATTTGTAAGCTTAGAATGCTTGTAGATATGTATGATCAAACAACCCTACAGCACATGGCGTATGTGCAACTTATTTTCCAATTCAGATACAATATATGTATAAATTTTGTGTAGATTCAAATGTAAACAAACAGCATCCGTGAGAATCACACAAGGCGTAGCGTTGATGCTGATTGTATCTCGCACTAATCAATTCAACTCAGTCAGGCAAAAGTATCGACTGCTATCATTCTAGACAATGCATCGATCGTGTTATAAACGCTTCATCTTCGCACCTCTCTTATGTGAGAGTATTTTTATTATGTTTTTTTTTTTTGAGATATTCGTTAACAATCTCCTGGATAATTTTCACACCTCCCCCCATTTTTTTGTTATGTTTTTTTTTTTGTAATTTTTATTTATATGCTTAATATTTTCCTCAAGCAGCAACTCAAACAAAAGATTCGTACTTTTAGTTTCGTTTGGAACGCTTTGCCGTGCGCTGTCTTTTTCTAATCGCTGCTGCAGATCGTTTGCGTTCATTTAATATAGAGCTTAAGTATTGCGAATTCTTGCTGCTAATAATTTTCACTAATTTGCCGTGTGTTCGCGTGTGCTGCAAAATTGTCGCTTATTTGCTTCAAAATATTGTATCTTTTAAGTGCAGCAAAACATACGTATGTAGGTACATATGTATGTAGATGCATGTTGGCAGTGTGCGTGATTTAGCAACGTTTATGATAATTTTTTTGCATAAATAAATACTGAAATAATATTAAAATTGAGCAGCGGTAGCAGCAGCAGCAGCAAGCAAAAAAATTTTTTTAATTCCTATAAAGAACGCGCAAAGCATTCTAATGCATTCCACTACATGTGGCATCGGTGCAACGACAACGACGAGTTCAACGTCAGTCTCATTACAGCCGTTAGTATTTGAAGTGACAGTTTTTAATAATTACTTGTAGATATGACATTTGGTCTGTTTCCGTACTCGATTCAAGTAACTTGTAGTTGCTTGAAAGCGTTATTTTACAAATTTTTGAAGCTCGAGAGAGAAGAATAGCATGCAAAATGTCACTCTCTATTCTATTACAATTACTTGAAGTTCTGACTTGGTTCTGAATAGGTCTGACCTGGTTGGTCTGTTTCCGTACTGACTTCAAGTAATTGTAATAGAATAGAGAGTGACATTTTGGATGCTATCCTTCTCTCAAAAATCTCAAGCTCCAACTATTTGCAAAAAAAAACGCTTTTAAGCAATTTCAAGTTACTTGCATTGAGTACGGCAACAGACCTACTATAATTTAAAATTTAAAAAAATCAGTTGAAAAGTTTCTATATGACCTTGTTACTAAAGCGAAGCTTTTTACGCCTCGTTTTGTGATTTGCTTGAGTGAAATCTCAAAAACGACACTTTTTTCCATACACCTTTTTGTAGAAATTATTGTTGTTTCCTTTACTTACGTCTATTACAGCAAGAGGATATAAGATTGAAAATTAAAAATATTTCTTTAAAAGCTTAATCAGTGAGAATCGAACTCGCACCATTTTGATCGAGAGTTCTAATCGAGAGAACTGCACAAGCCTACTGGAAGTCTATTTCAAGTACTTGCTTAAAATACAAGTTCAAGCTGGCTTGAGCTTGATAATTTTGAATCAAGTATAGCTTGTAGTTGAATATAAATAAGCCCACTACAGCTTGCGACTTGCAAGTATGCTAGCTTACAAGCGAACGGCACGAAGTTTCAAGTAAAGGACTGTTTGTGGTTTTCGGCAAAAAGCTTGAAAAGCTTGAAATTGAAGGCAAGTATCCAATTAAAGCAAGTATCCAAAAAATTCAATGAGCTTAAGTAGGAAAAGCTTAAGCGTATAATGACTTTTAAGAGTTCTGTGGACTCCATGCTTGGCAGTTTTAGGGGATAGATGATTTCGGATCTGATGTCAGAATTTTAAATTCAAGATGGCGGAAAGAGTTGCCACCTAGATTTTTGGGTATTTTTGCGAATTCTTTTAATTTTGAAATTCTGACAACGGATTTGATTTCGAATATAATGTCACAGTTTTAAAATTTAAGATGGAGGTTAGGGTTGCCACCTAAATTTTTAACACAGTATTGCCATATAATAATATGCATTTTTAAGAGTTTTAAACATCATTTAACATTGTTAAGGAGTCATTGATTTTGAATCTGAAGCTAGAATTTTAAAATTCAAGATTGTATTTTTATGAATTCGGGGCTGGCAAAAAAATTGGCACACCCAAAATGGGTCGCTGAATCCGAATCCGTGGTCAGAGTTTCAAAATTATAAAATTTTGAAATGATAGGGTTGAAACCTAGTAATATGCCACAATTTTATAATTTTGAAATTCTGACAACGGATTTGGAACTCAAAACTCTGTTAATTTATGTTTAAAATTTTTAAAAATACATATTATTAGGTGGCAGCCCTATTATTTCAAAATTTTATAATTTTGAAATTCTGACCACGGATTCGGATTCAGCGACCCATTTTTGGTGTACCAAAATGCCAGCCCCGAATTCATAAAAATACAAAAATTTAAGGTGACAACCCTATCCACCATCTTGAATTTTAAAGTTCTGACTTCAGATTCGAAATCAGTGACTCTCTAACACTGTTAATTTATGTTTAAAACTCTTAATTATACATATTATTAGGTGGCAATACTGTGTTAAAAATTTAGGTGGCAGCTCTAACCTCCATCTAAAAATTTTAAAACTGTGGCATTATATTCGAAATCAAATCCCTTGTCAGAATTTCATAATTAAAAGACTTCGCAAAAATACCCAAAAATCTAGGTGGCAACTCTATCCGCCATCTTGAATTTTAAATTCTGACATCAGATCCGAAATCATCTACCCCCTAAAACTGCCAACCACGGAGTCCACAGAATCCTTAAAAGTCATAATACGCCTAAGCTTTTCCTACACAAGCTCATTGAATTTTTTGGATACTTGGTTTAAATTCAATTAATTGGATACTTGCGAGCTTACAAGCTTTTGCCGAGCGTTTCAAGCTTTTCAAGCTTCTGCCCGACAAAGTAAGTCTCAACAAGCCAAGCCAACGAGCAAGCATAAATATGACTTGTATCTGTTTGGCTGGCTAAAGCTTGCTTTTTCAAGTTTGGATACACACTTGAATTCAAGTACTTGAAAAGGCTTGAACTTCAAGTAGGCTGTGATTCATTCAATATTAAGTATTAACTGAAGCTATGTTGCGGTAGATGACAGGAATTTATTAAAAGGATTGTCATAAACTATCCTACATGTGAATGCGTGAAGGTATGGTGTATGAGGTTTCAAGAATGAAAGACTGCCAGTCAAAATTCGGAACGATTCCCACGAAAATTACCTTTTTCCCACAGTAACATAAATTAAATACCACCAAAATTCCCATGGTAAGGATAAACAAAAAAACAATACCACTGCAATTAAAAATACCAAAAAACAAATCCCACGATCATTAAAAAATACCACGAAAATACCACTCGTGTTAAAAATACCACCAAAAATCCCATGACCATTAAAAAATACCACAATAAATCCCATATGCATAAAAAATTAAAAAAATATAGAAATACCACAAAGAAATAATAATGGTATTCAATAAGCGGCGTATTTGTGATGTTAATAGCATAAGAGCGATATATTAACTGAAGCGTATTTTACAACAACAATAATGTAAGGGATTTTAGATACGCAGCTTACGACAATGCGGTGCAAGTAGAGCGTAAAATGGCAACTGTGATTTCATTTTAATTTTAAAAGATAATTGAAAACCAATGGATTCAGTAAGTAGACTTGCAAATATTTTTAATATTGTTTTGGCATTTTAATTTTATTTTAATTTGTTATTTAAGCATTTTTACATAATTTTTGTGAGCTTTACGCTTGCAAAAAATACCAAAAATTCAGGATAGTACTGCCATATGTCAAAAAATGTCTACTTAGATTTCATGATGGTAATTTGTTTTTAAAACAAATATACAATATAATGGTTTTTATTAAGGATTGGTTCGAGAAAATGTACAGCGTAAGCTTATAGCTTTACGCTTCTGTATATAAACGTCGTTCATCGAATACTATTATTAAGTTTTTGCTTAATAAAAGAAAAAATAAATTTTTAAGAAGAAAATTCCCGAATTTCCATGCAATTTTAAAATACCACGCTGACTTCCCACGAAAATAAAAAAATAACACGCTAGATTAGAAAATACCACGGGAATTCCTAAAATAAAAATTCCCAAGACCAATTAAAAATTACCACGAATGGGACTTTTCCCACATTACTGCAAGAATGTATTAAATGGATTGTGCATTAGCTATCCTACATATTCTAGTGTGAATGCGTGAAGCTATGATGCAGCAGATCATAATAATCGATCAAAAGCATTGTGCATTAGCTATCCAAACAACAAAAGTAGCAAGGTTACATTCATGATAGAATTACCAGGTACTATTAATCGCTACTTTTACTCGTTACTTTGGGCATATAGTGTCAAATAGGTGTCAAATAAAAGTACTGCAAACACACCAAGAAGTAAAAGGGGATTTTTACTTTTGCCCAGATGTCTACATATGAACTTGAAGTCAGGGATTTTTCTGCTGTAAGTTATTCTGTTGAATTTTATGCCATAACTTACATTTAATTTTTGATAAGTTTAAAATATAAGCGTCGTTTTTTTGTGTGTTACTTTTTAATTAACTTATTTATATTATTATGGAGAACATAAGTTAATGCAATATTTGGATTTTTAAAGTCAGACATTAGAACTTTAAATCATATTGTTTCTCTTATTCTTACTTAATTTTTGATGTAAGGAACTAATAAAATTGTTGTTTATCACGCGACCAATATCAAGTGCAAAGGCAAGATAAACATTAACGGCCGTATTCATTACATTTGTTATGCACTCGTTAAAAACTGTTTTAGTTAGAACACAAACTATCCCTTAAAATGCTGTTTATGCATAAACGTATTTTAAGAGCATTTTAAGCAATATAGGAATTTTTTAAAAACAGTAAGCAACACTTCATCAGCTGACAGCTTAACGAAAGAACTTGACGAAAAACAGACTTTTTGTCGCCAGAAAGTGCCCTGTTACGGTGGCGGTCATAGGCTCATCATGGTCATGCATTGTTGTTGTTTCAATTTGAGAGCGAGAGCAAGAGAGTAAATTTTCACCACCACGGTCACCAAATGATTTGACAAAAATATGAAATCACGGGATCAAACCAGTGTTGCGTTGTGAACTTATTCACAATATTTGTGTTTATGCACGAAAATAGTACACTTTTATTATAACATGTATGAAAGCAGTAATGAAACCTGCTTATTAGCAACACGTCGCTTGTAAAAATAGTAAAAGTAGCAAAAAGTGTACTGGTGCTTAGGCATCATATGACACCACCAGCATAGCATACTTTCGTCACACAGCTCATCAAACGAAAAAAGAGAGTAAAAAGTGTCATGACCAGGGATCATATGACGACCACCGTAACAACACCCATAGCTGATTTTGACAAGTTATGTTAGGCATTAAAAAAGCAAAAAAAGTGAAGTGAAAAGTAAACAAAAATATAAAAGCAATGGAAATGTTCAATATTTTGATTATCTGCACTTTAGTGGAAGAAGAGGACCCTTTTCCAAAGCGCCGAAAAATGTAAAGAGCAAGGATCAACCCCTTTGAACAAAACAACGACGAGGAACGAGTAGGAACGATGTTCAGAATGATTTTAACGATCGTTAAAATACTCTTAGAACGTTGATGATAATATACGTTTATGCATAACAAAATGTTTTTCACTGTATAACTATCGCTAAAACAGGTTTATGAATACGGGGGTAAAATTTTATATTTGTATTAAGTTTTGTAAAATAACAAAAACAAAATACACAATTTTTTCCCAAAAGCATTTTTATTCAACACGGAAAAAGCTACTGGCGGCATTGTAGGTTTATTTAATAAAAATTATTATAATTAGTGGCCCATTATCATAGTCATAATAAAGTCGACTTTAAATTTAGTGCTAGCTTTTTGACAACATATTGTATTGAAAAAGTATTAAAAAAGCTTATACTAAATTTAAAACCGACTTTATTTTGACTATGATAATGGGCCAGTGTTTGTTTAAATTTTTTCATGATTTCATACAGTAAAATGATGATTTCCATTTATATTTTCAAACAAAATTACACACAAAAATGAGCTGATTTTAAAAATACAACAATTTATTAAAGGTTCGTTCACTATAACTTTTAAATATTGGATATCTTATGAAAACTTATCACAAATACACCACATTGTGAATACCCCTATCGTTTGCAGATTTCTGGTTTGAAATAATACAAGAAGCAACACTGTTTCCACCTACTCGCTAAATTTTGACACTATATGCCCAAAATGACAGTTTATCCCCAGCTGATTTTCAGCGAATAATAATACCTGGTAATTCTATCATGGGTTACATTGAACGGGTTGAAAATTATCACAAGATGCCAATTGTTTTAGGTGTAGATTTTAATTGCGAATTTAGACATGAAAGATCGCAGGCACTTAAGGCAAGGCCAGTGGTCTAGCGCTAGAAATTTAAGGTTTTTTTTAAGATTTTTTTAAAGAGTTAAAATATTGAACAACGATATTTAAACTGTTTAGGTTAATTGTAACACTAATTCATCATAAAAAAAATTATTTTTTTTATGTTGACTTTATATGATTTAAATACAAATTCTAAATGTTTGATAGTTTAAATCATACTTGATTTTAAACACAAATTCTAGTTGTTTGACAGTTAAAAATCGTTTATTGAGCTTAAGGTCAAAGTTAGATTAATTAATTGTTCTAACGAATCTTTCCAAAGAAACAACAACAACAACAAAGTGTTTTCAATATGAAAAGGAAAAAATCACTAGCTGATTTTATTGCACAATTTCTGCCCGGCTAGAGGCGTCATCAGAAATCTTTGTGATGCCCGTGCAAGCGCACACTATTGAAAAAACTTTGTTGTTGTTGTTGTTTCTTTGGAAAGATTCGTTAGAACAATTAATTGTTCTAACTTTGACCTTAAGCTCAATAAACGATTTTAAACTATCAAACAACTAGAATTTGTGTTTAAAATCATGTATGATTTAAACTATCAAACATTTAGAATTTGTATTTAAATCATATAAAGTCAACATAACAAATATAGAGGTCATTTAGGAAAAAACTTTAATTATTTTTTTTTATTTAAAAAATTGTTGATCTTATTCAAAACGGTGCTCAAAGAGACGCTTTCAAGGAAAAGGGGCATGTAGATTTTGACTTTTCTATTTATCTTAAAAATAAAAACCAAGATTATTATTAATCACTATGAGTGCAGCTATGGCTGGTACTAGAAAAAAATTATTGAAAATTGACAAAATGACGCACAGTCTTTTGATTTCATACATTCTTGTACCAAAAATGGTAAACATTGACGGATTTTGATAAAATTTGGTACAGAGTACTTTTTTAGTGATATTAAGAAAATTTAAGAAAATGGTGCATATGGAACCAATACAACCTTTCCCTCCCGTACACACCCAAACTGGGAAACAGCAAATGTCGATATATTCAATGAAATTTAATACGATGTTGTCTGTTGGGCTTATTATTACAGTTTTTAAACAAAGTGTACATCAATTCACTAACACCCCTCCCCCTTCCCCTTCCGTTCAACACGAAACTGAAAAATATTCAAACATCAACAGATTTCAATGAAATTTTGTACAATGTTGTATTTTTGGCTTATTAATACAATTTTCGAACTTAATGTACATTGAGACTAGGGCTGCCAGGTCCCGATCTCCACGCGGGTTGTCGCGATTTTCAGCCTAAAAATGTGCGTCCCGCGAAGACCTCACGCGGCACGGCAAATGTCCCGATTTCTTGAAAAACAATTTTATTTTGTAATATTTTTTATATTTTTTAAAAATACTTCCTACGTTTTTATTTATTCATGACTAAATTTGTACAGATTTTTTTATACGCCACTAACTAATTGCACCGAATCGCATACTTTTCAAGCAATCGAACAGTGCGTGAAATAAAGAAAAAGGGAGCGAATAAAACAATAACATCATTCTTTGTGGATATTGTTAATTTAGCTTTTCTCATTTTTGCACACGATGTTCGATAAGTTCAACATATCGCATCCTTTTCTAGCAATCAAACATAGCATGAACGAAAGAAAACAAAACGAAAAAAACAATAAGTGCATTATGTAAAATACATTATAATATGCAAATTTTGAATTTTCAGATATTAATATGGGTTAGTAAAAATATAAGTTTATTTTGTTTCTTTATTCATTTATTTGAGTTCTCTGTCACTGACTTTTGTTTAAAATATAAAATTTCTTTTTTAAAGTTACATAAACTCAAAAAAATCGATTTTCAGTAAACGTATTTAAAGTTTTTTTTTTGTTATTCTGAGCGTACTGGACGATTGAGTCTCTGTCCCGCTTTTAATGCTTATGTCCCGATTTTTTTATTTGTAAAATCCCGATTTTTTAAAAAAAAAAACCTGGCAGCCCTAATTAAGACTCAAATTACTAACATCCCTAACCCACCCACTAAACACCTCTTCCTCCCCCACCCCAACCTGTACAATCCAAAATCGGAAAACAGGCAAGCGTCCACAGATTTCGACTAATGCTTGGTTTTCACTATGTCATTTTCAGTGGTCAGTTGTTGTCAATCAAATTGAAAACAACAACATGTAGAAATTTTTTCTAACTTTGGCAATCTTAGAAAATTAAAAACAATTAAATTATTAAATGCAGCTATGCAGAAAATGTTCTAGAGTTTTATCAGGGTGATATTTCAGGTAATAAACTTTTGTGTTGTCATAAAAATGACATAGTGAAAACCAAGCATAACTCTAAGGGAACAGTTAGAAAGGTTTAGTTTTTTTAAGCAAGCTCATAGACTAGCATTACTCTATCTAGCATTTCTACATAGTTTAACAAAAACAAGAAAAAGTAATACAGTACAGCACTGTATACTTCTTAAAATTAAGGAAATAAGAGATTTGTGAAAGAGATAGAGAGAAAGAGAGCATCTTAAAAGAAATACAAGACAGAATTTGCATAAAAATATTCTGCTTATATAATATTTACACTGTCATTGGTTGGTGCTTTAATTGGTAATACCGATTAAATGTTTTTTGATTACTAAAATATGAGATATATGTCCGTGATTTGCTATTTTCAACGTGAAAAAATTGCATATATTGAAGGGAGATATATTGTGGGCATCAATCTTTATAAAAAAACACAAAATATAGAAAAAAAAAAGACTGTTATAACTCATATCAAAAAAAGGTATGACCCTAGGGAGGTCAAATAAATGAGCTGGCCCTATTAATTTTTCCCCTCAACATTTCTTATGAACACAACTATATTCTATCTGCCGGTGCCTATCTGATGGTGCCCACACAAAAAACATAAAAATGTAAAAAAAAATGTCTATTATAGTTCATATCAAAAAAAAAATCTACGACCTCTATGGGGATCAAATATATGAGCTAGTCCTATTAATTTTCTTCCACTCAACATTTCTTCTGAACACATTTCTACACTATTTGCCACCCTTTTGGTGGTCCCTATACAAAAAACCACACAAAATGGAAAATATCATTGCTTTGTTCACAAAAACGTGACGAGACTCGAAATATTTTTCATGAAGAAAATTTTTCGTAACGAGACTCTCAGTATCAAATCGCCGCCCAACAAGTTTCACTTCAAAAATAGAATAGCAAAGCCAAACAAAATGAAAAGCATCGTTTAAAATATGTATTATCGCTTTGTCATTATTGCTACTTGCTCTGATTTTAATTTTTATTTTTTCTTAGATTTGGTTTTTTTTAATTTTTATATTATTTATTTGAATGTTAGTTTTATTTATGCATATTTAAAAAAAAATTGATTTGAGAAAAACCTACTTGCTTTACTTTATCATAATCAAAAAAGTTTGAAAACATATTTTAAGTCTCTGCTGAAATAATCATTTAGAGCGACGGAGCGCTCCTCGTATTTTGAAATGATGCTATTACATATTTTTACTGAGTTTTAAGTTGGCCATGATTTATATTTACGCAAGTTCTTGCTTTTACAAAGCTTAACATATACTACGTTTCCATGGCGAGTTGAGTCTGAGTTGGGTTTTCGTCAAGTTGACAAAATGGCGTTTCAAGCTCAAAAGTATTTCCATGTACAACATCGAGTCGAGTTGCAATCGTCAATTTTTTTTAGGTTTTTCCACTTGTGCTCAATATGCACAATATTTTTATTTACGATGTCCCTTTTCTTAAACTCACTTTCGACAATTTTGTATATTTGACTTCTTCTAAATTTTTTTCCATCCATTTAGTTCAAGAGTTTTCTTTTCTTTAAGGGAGGGTTCTCCTGGATTTTTTTGGATTTGGCCGAAAAACAAGCAAAATTTGAGAATGGTTTGTGGGAAAATGAAAAGACATACGAACTTATGCTTTTGAACTTTGATTCGTGGTTTATTGACGAGTAAAAAAAAAAAGATATTTGAAAAATTCAAAATGGCGGCTTGAAAATGGCGGATCTCGTCGACCTCTGCGCGCAAAACATCGACCACCCGCGGGGCCTCAGGTAGTGAACTGAAATGAGAAATGTATAAAATTTATTAAAATTGATAACATTTCATATGCCTGGAACCTAACTTCAATTAAGTTTGGTAAAAAAAACCAATTTTATGGACTTTTAAAAAAAGAATTGAAATTTTTTGCTTTTTTTTTTACTTAGATCTCGTTTAAAAATTATAAATAAACAATTTTTTATGCCAATGTTAGGTTCCAGGCGTACAAAAAAGTATATACTTTCAAACATTCTTTGAATGAAGGAAATCGGATCAATAGAACAAGCCCTGTGCTGTCCGTTAGATTAGAAAACATGGTTCCGAGAAAAACGCGTTTAAAGTTTTTAGAAAGTTGGTACGCGCGCGTGACATGGGTACGTTTGACACGCTCTAGCTCGAGAAATACGCGTCGTATTGAAATATCCCTTGGCACAAACATTCTACATACATGTAACTTTCATTTTATGTAAAAAAAATGGATTTTTTCAAAAAAATCCAGGAGAACCTTCCCTTAAATATTTCAATCAACAGCAAAGTTTCTGCAGCACTCCAAAAAACTCTTCCACTCGCCATGTTTTCTCAACTCGCTATGAAAACGTAGTAATATTTCTAATGCAGTCAAGTTTATCTTTTATTTCGAGCCATGCAGAGAAGATATCACCAATTTTCATAAAAAATGTCTCATAAAAAACAAAATTTCATTTCATTTCATTTCATTTATTTTAATATATGGACAAATTACCTTACAGATTAACAGAATATAAATAAAAATAAAATACAAAAAAGTATTTACTGTTATTAATTAAAAGGAAATAATTCACTTAATTAAACTTATAAAATATATAATTAATTTGCTTCAGTTTAATTTAGATTATGAGGAAATAAGACTAAAATATAAGACTTAATACAACTAATATTATATTCACAAGATAGAGTTTAAAAAAGATTTCATTTGGTATTTAGAAATAGAAAAATTTAAATTATAATTAGAATTTATGGAATTAAATAAATGCAAAGCTCGATATATAGGGGCATTAACTGCATAATTCGACAAAGATGGACAAATTTCCAAGTAAAACGGATAATAATTTCTGAGAGCCCTCGTAGGAGCATTGAAATCAATCATTTCCAATAGCGCAGGGCAATCAACAAAACCAGTAATGATATCAAATACAAAAAGCAATGACAAAATACTTCTTCTTTTCTCCAGAGGTTTTAAACCTATTAAGAGACATCGGGTATTATATGAGGGAGGTACACCGTCTGTATTAAAAGAACGCAAGGCAAACCTTGTAAAAGCTTTCTGAATTTTTTCAAGCCGTAAACTATGAGCCTCGTAAAATGGGTTCCAAATAATCGCTGCGTATTCTAGCCTCGAGCGTAGAAGAGAATTAAACAGGGCTTTTAAAGTATATGGATCCAGAAAACATGCACTATTGCGACGAATGAACGCCAGCATAGCATAAGCTTTTGGAATAATGAAGTCAAGATGAGAAGTAAAAGTAAATTTACTATCAAAAACTACACCTAAGTCTTTGAATTGAGAAACGGAAGTTAATTAGGAATTGGCAATATAATAAGCGGATGGACTAATTGCATCAGATTTAGTAAAAGTCATAGAAACACATTTACTAAGGTTTAACAAAAGACCATTGTTACAGGACCAAATATAAAGTTTATCTATTTCATTCTGTAAGAGTAAAGTGTCATTAATATTACTTATTTTAAAGAAAATCTTAAGATCATCTGCGTAGAGTAGATATCTACAATGAGAAAGAATTGAGGTAATGTCATTTATAAATAACAAAAAAGTAATGGCCCTAAGATACTTCCTTGCGGAACACCAGAGGTTGCATAAAAAGAGTAAGATTTGACGTTATCAAACGTCACTACGCATTGTCTATCTGCTAAATAGGATTCCAGCCACTCAAGAAAAATTGAGTGAAACCCCAATCTTTCTAACTTTTTAATTAAAAGAGCATGAGAAATTTTATCGAATGCTTTAAAAAAATCCATATAAATAGTGTCAACTTGACACCCTTGACTAAATGCTGAAATACAATATTCCGAAAACAACACTAAGTTTGTCGTTGTAGAACGACCAGGTACAAAACCATGTTGGTAAGGAGAAATAATATTTTTTACTATAAAGAACATTTTGTCTTTCATTATCGACTCAAAGAGCTTAGAAGTAGTTGTAAGTTTAGAAATTGGTGTGTAATTCACAATATTATTTTTACAACCAGCCTTAAGGATTGGAGTAATGAACGACTTTTTCCAACAATCAATAAAAGAACCTGAGGATAAAGAACTATTAAATATTAAAGTTAACGGGTAGGTTAAATTGGCAGCACTATTTTTCAAAAAGGTGGAACACAAACCATCAGCATCCATTCGAGTTGAGGTTTTAGATTAAAAATTCCTTTTAAAACATCGTCCGTAGTTAGGGATAAAGCTCCCAAAATTTCGGCATTATTTCCAGACACTTGCAGCTGGGCCATATTTTATTCGGTAAAACACACTTTTTGCAAACATAATCAAAAAAATTTAGAATATACCACGATAACTCTTTTTTTATTCTTTTTCAAACATTTAAAAGCACTTTTTTTCACTTGAATAATCACCACGACTTTGATAATATCCATAAAACGAAACTTGTAATCAAAACAAACCCCGAATAATTTGATGATTTAAATGCATTTGATTACAAGTTTTTAAAAAAATACTCCATTTATTATGGTTGCATTTAAAGTAACTCAATTAGAGGATTCGAAAGTTCAACAAAAATTTAGGTTTTTAGTTTTGCTAAACTATCAGCTTTTTTAACACTCGACTTCCAGAGCTCATTGTAACCAAACGAAATAAAAATTTTAAAACCCTTTGGGCTTCTTTTTAGTTGAAGTGTGTTCTCTAAGAAAACTAAACTTTTTAAAAATATTTAATATATATAATATATATATAAAAGTGAAAAAAACGTCAGAAAGACTATACTTTTGAAAAATTTTAAAAAAAATCAATTTCATCAAAATTCAAGGCCTTAAGATACTATTACAATGTGTAAAAAATTAAAAATCAATTTTTTGTTTTTCGTTAGAATATGGTTCTGTAAGGTCTTAAGAATATGTATACAAAATTTTAGAAAAAAAAATATCAAATAGAAAAAAAGTTATAACATATATTATATTCGTATGTCGAGTGATATTCTAAAACCTTTAATTGCGTTTTTTCGAGACACGGATTTTCGAATCGGCTTCTAAGATATCTGGAGTTCTACTTGATCGATTTATATGAATCTTGATTCATTGTGATTCTTATAGACTCTGTTAAGCACTAGACCTATAAAAAGCCAATTAACTATTTTATTTTTTGTACATTTTTTTTTCAACGTATAAAGGATAGGCAAAGGCATAAAGTAGTCTAGAATGCACATAAAGAAAATGTAACCTATATAATTTTATTTTCTGAGATTTTTTGCTACTAATTTTGTTATCAGGATACACCGATTGACATACGTTTGTACACATAATAAAATTATATACGTATATTTCAAAGAGGGGTAAAAATCTTTCTCGTATCATGCCCGAAATATTTTCAAATTTAATTTTTTTTTCATGTAATTTCATCAAATATTCTTAGTAATTTAGTAAATTAAATAATGTGATATTTCTCAAAAGGGGTGAACGCCTGTTAAAAACGTGAATTTGAAGAAGCATAAAATAAATGTTTCAAACCGAGTTTGTAACAATATTTTGCCATCAGATTTTTTTAAAAATTAGATAAAAAATTAGCCTACTTTATTAATTTCTTTTTCGCTTTTGAACTAGAAACTTTGCCCTCGCCTAGATCGCAGCAATTTTCTCAAAATGCTGCAAGATTGTTAGCCATTTAATTAAGCTAACGAAAAATTAAAAAAATTATTCAAATTGAATCATCTTTATGATAGAAAAACGATTCTTCGGCCGGCTTTTGGAAAAACATTTAGTTTTTTAAATTTATTTTACTTTGTTTGCTTCTTGTGTTTAATTACTTTAAAACATAAATTTGCTCATCGTCCAAGTTCATATGCGTTATTGTCTTAAATGCCTCTTACCATCTGTTGCTTCGAACAATGATCTTCGACTAATAGGGATATCATTCCTCAATTTCTCGTACAAATAAATTCGGAATTTCTTCCATTACATTCGTAGTATTCACTAATGGTTTCGTACTATTTACGAATTAAAATTAATATTGGTTAAAAAAATTCATTCGTAGGTTGATCGTAAGCATCATTCGTAGAATGTTCAAAGTATTAGTTGAGTTTACAACCGAAATCTTTTAGCCTGGTTTGTTGCAAAATTACCGAATATAAGGAAATGTATGATTGCAAGGTGGCCGTAGTCTACTGAAAGAGTACGTGGCCCTAAGCTAAAAAACCGTGGTTCAAACCCCAATTCAGATACAATATACATTTGTTCTTGTACGCATACGAATAAAATATTTGTAATATGTACCAAATTACGCCCAATCTACGAATCCTATTAGTGACTGAAAACTACAAATAATATTCGTAGAATGGACGCAGTTTTTAGTAATATTTACACACACAATTTTTTGAGTGTAAGAATACGTATTGAAGAAAAGTTCCTGTAAAACAAGGGTAAAGGAAATGGTATCGTAACTTATTACTGCGACGAGTACATTATACTATTTAAAAATGCATGGTTTAGTTCAGCTTTCTTTATATACCTTAAAAAAAGTACTTTCGAGTTATATTCAAAATATATTAACATAAATGTTTAATGAAAATATCGTCATTTAAAATAAAAAAAGCCGTAAGTTACAATAAACTCAAAGTCGACTTTTTTATTGATTATTAATGCACCTTATCAAAATACATTTTCCTGCTAAATTTTACGCTCCTACAACTAAAAACGACGTTTTTATTAAAAAAGTTCTAAAATCCCTAAGATTGAGCGCAACTTACAATTACATTTACAATTTAGAAAGTTTTTTGACTCTCCAGTAAAATTGGCTTTTTGATTTAATATGAAAATACTCAAAAAATTCTCACTGCCAAGGGGGCAAGCGCCCCCTTATATCTTCCCCCTGCGGACGCCCATGGAGCAGGTTGATTCCATTCCCTGTATCGTCTATTAAAATTTACTTCTTTCCTTATTAATTTTTCTCGTCACTACAATAATGGCTTGGGTTAAAAATCAAAGTTATTTGTAATAATATAATTTTCTGAGCCGAGTTCAAGAAAAACTCGCTTATTTTACACAACACTAAAAGAATGTATTCTTGTGCAGTATCAAGCATTTCGACGGTGCACGATTAAAGTGCACTTTAAGTGCACTCAACTACTTGAGCACAATAACAACAACAACAACGAGAACATTTCAAGTGATGCACCCACTCAACACATACGCACAACGTACAATAGCCACAATTAATAATTTTTTACATCTTTTACGGCGAATTCGTAGAAATTAGTGATTGTAGAGAAATATAGTCTATTTTTTGCATTCAACAAAGTGTGAATACGTTAAAAATTGCTCCACCGCGATGAAACCACCGCGCTGGATTCCATACGTTAAGATTGACGGCTGATGCTTTACTCAGCGCAGCGTTTAGAATTTATTTGCCTATCTTTGAGATACTTCAGAGGAAGTACGATGCGATGACGTGATGCTAAATAATTCCAATATAAACAAAAACCAAAACTGTTTAAAACGAACATTGAAAAATATTCTTAAAATATCTCGAAATTTTCTTTACAACAGATAGAAACAATTTTCGATTGTGTGTTGAGATCGTTTTTTAATTTTTGAGTTTTTTTTCTGGGGTGCATTCAAACTTGTGGCCTAAAATGTGTGCTCTAGTCGATTTTATGTTATTTGATGCTGTGAGAAATAAGCTACTTATTAGCTATTTGCTTAGGTTTATTAAGACTAGCATTGTATATATAGATTGTATATAAAATCTTTGAACTGAATATGGAGTGGAAAAAAAAACAATTAACTTAGCCATGAAAGACATGATAAATATGCTTGTCGAACCAAACATAAGGTAGGTAACCGGTAGCTAGTAACGCAGAAATAAGACACACCAGCAGATTAAAGCTCGCTGGTGCCCTTGAGTATTGATGATTTTCAGTTTCATTGAATAAACTATCTACCTACGCATATGCTAAAAGTGACGTCACACCAGTTTTAACGTTTTTTACATCACAGTGGCGTGTGAGCAAATGTTTTTAACATGAATTGTCTTTGAATAACACATGAATTGTTGAAAAAAAAAAACAACAACATATGAAAATAGTTAAATGAAATATTCAAATTACATCTACTCGGGGTATAGTCCTATCTTTATTTACATGAAGATCAAGTATAACTTGAGCATGATTCTCAGCTGCTAAAAAATATTGCTTAATTTTAGTAAACATCAATAAGGTCTTGTGTTTCAGTTTATAGTTACTTATTAAATTATGAATTAATGAAATCTGCATTTTCATTTTGTTATATCCAAGGAAATTATTGCTTGAATCATATGTGGCGCTCACGTAAAAGAGGAAAATGAATTTTTTTTATTTTATTTATTTATTTATAAAAAAATAATAAAAATAAACTGGCCATTTCAGCCCTTGGAAGGACTTTGACCTAGCTTCTATTGATCAATTGTGTTGTGCGTGTTATTAAATTTTGATCACAAATGACCGAGAACTGGACCTACGTGTTTTATGCCGACTCCGAACGGCTTATGTTCTCAAGAAGCTTTACATGGCAATTTTTACTCTCTGAGGTTTGCCATTGTCTGCAGAGAGGTGACGACCGAACAGAAAAATTAATTCAATTGAAAAAACTTTCTGTCTGAGCTGGAATTGAACCCGGGCAACCGCAGTTCTTTAGCTTAGGGGCCACGCACTCTACCCACTAGGCTACGGCCGCCACGGGTATTTATTATTATAAATTTATTTATTTATAATTGTATTAAAATTGTCTTAAATGTATTGTCTTAAATTTGGTACAAAGCTATACCGAAATGTCTACACTTTATTAATATGTGAAAAAAAATTTCAAAAATTCCCCAAAAATCCTTTTTTGTATATGCCAATTATTATTTCATACAGATTTGTTTAGGAGTAAAATGATATTTGCAAAACTGTTGTCGAGCATTCTGTCAACTGTAGAAAACTGGCGCGTGTCTTTTATACAAAGTTTGGAAGAAGCTAAGTTCTTATATAAAAACAAAGAGAAAAGTAAGTAAGTTTTTGTGTATTTCTTCTTTGAGAAGATGCAAGTCACATGTCCCAGTAGTCACGCTAAAATATATAAAAGCTTTCCTAACCTGAAACATCTATAATATAAAAATAAGTCGCTGAATGTGTTGCTAAGCGCAAAACTCGAGAACGGTTGGACCGATTTGGCTCAATTTTTTTTCAGTTATTCGTAATTGCCAGGAGTAGGTTTTTACGAAAAAAATTTTAGAAAACTCTCCGGAAAAGTCGGGAAATTGGAAAAATCGAAAACTGATTTTTTCGCCATGTTGTACATTTCGAAACTATATGAGGCCAAACCCTTGGACCGATCTTCCTGAAACTTTCACAGCATTTTACTATGACTCTGGAAAGAATAAAAGGCTATATGAAATTTTTATTGGACAAAGCGGCGTGGCACTGCCCATATAACCCAAAAATTTAAATCACCATATTTTGGGCATTTTTTGACCTACGTTGATGCTATTTGGTATATATGGTATTGGCATAATTAGAAATACGTACCAGGAGAAAAGTGCAAAATCGCAATATAATAGCCTTAACTACTGGACCGATCGTCATTAAATTTTCACAATAGGATATTCTTACGAAATAATAAATTCTTGACTATATAAAGTTGTGAGTGGACGAAGGGGCGTGGCCTCGTCCATATAACCCAAAATTTAAAACCGTCATATCTTGGGCATTTTTTGACCAACGGCGGCAGTATTTGCCATATATGGTATTGGCATAAATAGAAATACGTACCAAAAGAAAAGTGGGCGAAGCACGCCCCTTTGTTTGCGATATATTGGAGGCTGGACCTGATAACCGATCTTAAATTTTCACAGCGTTCAGCCATGACTCAGGAATACCTATTACATGATAATATTTTTCGACCATGCACACTTCTGCACCTACTTTTTTACTACGTTTATTAACGGCTTTACCACAAATTTAAAATACATATTAAGGCCCTATTCTCTTTCAGCAAAAAATTTTTTTCGACTTTTTTTTTGCATTTTTTTATAGCTTGGACATTTAAGAATATAACCCTAAAAGGGTTTTTTGAAATTCGAAATACTTTAGAAGATATGGCCATTTTTGTGGGGTCATGTCTTCGCTAAAATGATTAGTTTTTATGTTGCTTTGAACTTTGAACGCGTTTATCTCGAAACCACGTTTTTCGAGCTGGCGGCCACGATTCCGCCAGTTCTACTGAACCGATTTGGATGAAACAAAGTTTAATCGACGTAGAATTGTCACCATTCTGGCCCGTAGTAAAACTACAAAAAAATGGGTTCAAATTCGATTTGTCAATTTCAAGTGGCCGCCATTTTGTCAAAAAAAATCGCAAAATTTTTATTTCACTACGGGCCAGAATTACATCTATGCTAATCATAACCCTATATTTGTTTTTTTTTTTTCAGATGCTCCTGAGGGCCGGAATCGTGGCCGCCAGCACCATGCCTTTTTTTTGAGAGCCAACTTTGACGGTGCCATCATCTATGGACAGCCCCTATATCGCGGCGAAAAAAATTTTTTTATTTTCTTTCATTCATTACGAATTCAATAAAAAAAACAAAATTCAAATATCTTTTTGCGTTTTCAAATGAGAATTTTTTCAAAAAGGGTCCAAAAACAGCTAGCTGAAGGAGAATAGGGCCTTAATAAAAATAGTAGGGTAGCCCCATTCTCTTTCTTCCACCACTGTCTTCAAAACAGCTGATTTTATAATACGTGTTAATTAAAATAGAGAGTGGGGTAACCCCATTCTCATTCTCCCACAACTGACTGCGAAACAGCTGATTGTGTAATTGCTGCTTTTTGATTGGTCTAAAAATAAAAAGGGGGAGCATGAAGCAAATTACATGCTATTCAGTGCTGAATTCTAATTGGCTTACAACAAAAAAAGAGGCGAAGCATTGCAATAATTAAATTAAATAAATAAATTTTTGTAAATATATAAATACTTCTAATTTTATTTTATACGAGGGGGGTAGCGAAGCACACCGGGTTCAGCTAGTGACTAAATAAATTCAATACTTCCTAGAAGTAAAAATGAACATGTGGTTCACTATTTAATAGTTGCACACCTTTTAATAGTTGCTTAGGCGATAATATTATGCTTTCGAGACTGTTTTAAAATGTGTCCGAGATATTCACCGAGACTACTCAAAATGTCGGCGGTGAAAAGTCTGATTTTATTTCAATGCCGTTGTTTACAGCTTTATATACTTTTTCTGACCCAAAATTAAAATTGTATAGCTTTTTTTATATCTTCATGCTTACACACTTAAAGAGGGCATTCCCTAAGCGTTGGTACAATATAAAAAAAAGGTCGCAACATCTTATAAACTCGAAAATGTTTTATTGATACAAGAAGGGAAGTTAAACTACTCCGATGTGTACTGAAGAGACAGTGAACAGGAGTTTAATGCTGAACCTAAAGATATGATTTTGCCAATTAATATAAACACAAACCAATTCAGGTACTCTCAAGTTACTCTCAAAGCGTCTTATGTACAGAAGATCTCAAAATAAAAAAGAGTCACCTTCCTTTTAGTTCACAGACCAAACCTTGTTTGTATGAGGCGCATGCCTTGGTTCTTTGATCTTTTTTTTTAAAAAAAATGAAAAAAAAAGAAGAAAACCAAGAATTAAACTGATTTTAAGAACGACTCCGGACAATGAAGTAGAATTTATAAAACATAAAAATATATAAATAACTAAATTAATTGAGTTTAAAACAGTAATAAAACTGATTAAAATAATTTTTTTATTTCCTCATGTTTTTAGCCATAAAGCTCTTATGCTCAATTTTTATTTCCATAAACTAACTAGTTTCTCTGAACTTAACTCTGAGCTTTCTTATAATTTTCGCAAAGCCAACTACGAGGCCATAAACAATTTTTTTTCGATTAACTGGAAGTCAGCTTTCGAAACGCAAGATATTTTGGCAATGTACTCAACATTTAAAATATACATGGGCGTCCGCAGGGGAGCGCTTGCCTCCCTAAGCAGTGACAATTCTTTAAGAATTTTCATATTAAATCAAAAAGCCGTGAGCTACACTTAAAAAATTTTACGGGAGAGTAAAAAACTTTTTAAATTGTAATTGTAATTGTAAGTTGCGCTCAAACTTAGGGAGTTTAGAACTTTTTCAATAAAAACGTCGTTTTTAGTTTTTGGAGTCTAAAATTAAGCAGGAAAATGTATTTTGATAAGGTGCATCAATAATCAATAAAAAAGTTGGCTTTGAGTTTATTTTAACTAACTGCTTTTTTGATTTTATATGACGATATTTTCATTATACATATATGTAAATATATTTTGTAGAGAACTCAAAAAATACTTTTTTTAAGGTATATAAATAAAGCTGAACTAAACCGTGCATTTTTAAAAAGTATAATGTACCCGTCGCAGTAATAAGTTACGATACCATTTTATTTACCCTTGTTTTACAGGAACTTTTCTTCAATACGTATTCTTACACTCAAAAAATTGTGTAAAATGTAAAAACGTAGCTTTCAGTCAAGAAGAGGATTCGTAGATTGGGCGTAGTTTGGTACATATTACATATATTTTTTTCGTATGCGTACAAAAACATATGTAACTATACTGTACGAATACATTTGTTACATTAACTTATAACGAAAAACAAAACCTTCTATCTTAGGTTTGAACCGCGGTTTTTTAGCTTACGGGCCACGTACTCTTTCAGTAGACTACGGCCACTTTGCAATCATACATTACCTTATATTCGGTAATTGTGCAACAAAGCAGGCTTAAAAATTTCGGTTGTAAATTTTTTAAACTCAACTACTACTTCGTACATTCAACGAATAATGCGTACGGTCAACCTACGAATGAATTTTTTCTGCTATTGCTTGGTTTTCACTATGTAATTTTTATGGCAACAAAAAATTTTATCACCTGAAATATCACCTTAATAAAACTCTAGAACATTTTCTGCATAGCTCCATTTAATAATTTAATTGTTTATAATTCTCCAAGATTGCCAAACTTAGAAAAAATATCTACAATTTGATTGACAACAACTGACCACTGAAAATGACATAGTGAAAACCAAGCCTAATATTAATTTTTAAGTCTTAAATAGTATGAAGCCATTAGTAAATACTACGAATGTAATGGAAGAAATTCCGAATTTATTTGTACTAGAAATTGAGAAATGATAAGCAATGATATCCCTATTAGTCAAAGATCATTTTTCGGAGCAACAGATGGTACGGGGTATTTAAGGCAATAACGCATATGAACTTGGACGATAATCAAATTTATGTTGTAAAGTAATTGAACACAAGAAGAAAACAAAGTAAAATATATTTAAAAAACTAAATGTTTTAAAATCGTTTTTCTGTCATAAAGATTATCAAATTTGGATAATTTTTAAATTTTTCGTTAACCGAATTAAATTGCTAACAAACCTGCAGAATTAAAATTTGAGAAAATTGCAGCGAAAAAAATGATAAAATTCTGAATAAAGTAGGCTTATTTTTTATCTAATTTTTAAAAAAATCTTATGGCAAATTCTTATTAAGAAAACGCTTTTACATTAGAATATCTTATGGTCAAAAGTTTTTTTGTGACTAAAATTCAAATAGGAAACTCGGTTTGAAACATTTATTTTATACTTCTTCAAATTCACGTTTTTTTACAGGCGTCCACCTATTTTGAGAATTCTTGGATTTTTTTCGCGTCACGTGCTTATATTACATCCAGAATTCAGAATCAAGCCTTGCAGGGAGGTTCTGGTTTATGTTTAGAAAATGAATGGAACCCAAAACCCATCTATACATGTACCTCTTTATGTATTTATTCATGCGTTTTGATTTAAAACAAATTAAATTTTTTAAATAATTCATATAATAGTTATGTCAAACTCGATTTTAGTAACTTGCATGCTGCTAAAACTGATGCATGTTGAAAAAAGAAATAAGTCCGTTGATGCCCATACGGGGAACATTTCAAGAATAGTGACAACTCTTACAGCCCTATTCTGGCAACTTGACAATAGTCAACCAATATTTTTATTTTCTCTATGTGTTTGTTGTAATGTTTTTATTTCAAAACAAAATTGAAGCTCAAAAATAATAAATTTAGATAATAAAATTGTCCACTGCTTTTCAGATAGTGAAAATTTCATTAAACAATTATTGTTTTTGAGCTTCAAATTTTGTTTTGTAATAAAAAAATTACTTCAAACACATAGACATTTTAAAAATACTGGTTGATTATTGTCAAGTTGCCAGAATAGGGCTGTTATTCTTAATTTTTGCGGATTATAAAGATTTTTACCTCCTAAATCCAAATCTAATAAATTTCAGGCCACTCGCAATTGGTTTATGAGTTATAGGAATCTAAAACTGGAAAAAATGGTTAAAGAGGGAAAAAATGGGGCTAAATAGTGATTAATGCGATTTTATTTAAAGTTAAAGGAGACATCACATTATTTAATTTACTAAATTACTAAGAATATTTTTGTTGAGAAAAAAATTTTTGAAATTACATGAATAATAAAAGTTAAATTTGAAAATGTTTCGGGCATGATACTAGAAAGATTTTACTCCTCTTTGAAATATTTATAATTTTCTTATGTGTGCAAGCGTGTGTCAACCGGTATTAGAAAATGGAATTATATAGGTTACATTTTCTTTATATTCATTCTAGACTCCTTTATGCCTTTGCGCCCCTCCGATAACAAATCCTGCGGACGCCCTTGAAAATATAAATTAATGAAGCTCTTCGCCTTTATGTGCCAGTTAAAAGAAAAAGTCGCAAATTTAATCTTCCTTGAAACAACAGGAGTCCTCCTCCTTTAAAAAAATGTAAAAAAACCTATAAAAGGTTCAAGAAAACAAATCTGTCAAAAGTCAAAAACAAATTTCTTCTTCGCAGAAGAGAACTTGAATTCCTTTCGAATTTTCTATTCCAAATACGATGGAATATCAAGATAAAATCGCCAGCAATAATAAGGACATCTGGGAACTCTTCGCAGATTTCTTTAAAATCTATTTTCGATGGCTTTTGCACTACAAATAACAGATAGGATTTTTCAAACATACCGAGTTCTGTTGGTATCGGTAATACAGATATTTCTGAAGACGAAGTTTTAAACGCTATTAAGACTTAAGATTGCAATAAAGGTGCAGGCTATCATCTTTTACTCCCGGTTTTTCTAAAGAATTGTGTGTTTTCTCTTTTTAAATGCCTCACCTTGATATCTACTAAATCAATAATATCAAGTATTTTTCTGGATGACTAGAAATCGGGTCAGAGAGGACTTGTTACTAATTACAGGACAATCGTCAAACTCTCAGCAATACCTAAATTACTTGATAAAATGGTAAACAATCGGCTTTTTTATAAATTTTAAAATATTATATCTACAAAACAGCATTGTTTTTTGCTTGAAGGGTCTGTCACCAAAAACTTAGCGTCGTTTACAAATCACTCGTTATGTGCTTTTGAAGGTGGGTCTAAGGTTATGTCTTATATACCGGATTTGTTAAAGCGTTCAACAGCTTAAACCATACGCTATTATTAAAAAAGCTGGAAAAACTGGGCATGCACTCCAACTTAATTATTTGGATTAAATCCTATCTCTCCAATAGACAGCTTTTAATCAAGGTGAAGGAAAGTTATTCCAGAACTATAACTACAAACTCCGGCGTCCCTCAGGGAAGTCGCTTAGGGCCTCTGCTTTTTTATTATTTGTTAATGATATTACTAGTATCTTTAAATCATCTAATTTTTTCCTATATGCCGACGATATAAAGCTGTTTGCAACTGCAAACAATTCACATGACTCTTACTACTTTCAAGAAGACGTAAATTCTTTAATTGTTTTTTCAAAGAGATAGCGTTGAAATGACTTAACCGTCCTTGTAGACGCTAAACTATAGTTTGACGCGCATATAGAATATAACTCAAAGGAATTTAATGACCCAAATACCTTAAAATCTTAATTTGTCGCATAAGTAAGACAGACTCTAGAATATGCCAACATTTTTTGGTAACCCTTCTTTGAGATAGTGGTAAAAAGAATTGAAAAAATACAAAAGCATTTTACTAAACTCGCACATCTTCGCAGTTTTTCTGGTCAGAATACGGCCTTCTACGAACTGCGTTACGTATTATTAAATTTAAACAGTTTAAAATAGCGAAGAAAGGCTCAGAGCATTATTTTTGTCGAAAATATTCTCGACAATAAAGTTGATTCACCTGAATCGATAGCTCTTATCAATTTTTATGCGCCGCAGAAAACACTGCGAGCTAGAAATTTATTTGTATCACAGTCTCATAGTTCTTACTATGATTTGAATGAACCAATATCAAGATGTCTAACTCCGTTCAACTCAATCAACAGTCATGTGAATTTTAATTAAAACAGACATATAATTTTGAGCGATCTTTATAATATTCTTGATGATTGAGTCAATGAAATCATAAATTGCATATAATTTTATCATACATAGTTAGATTATGAATAGTTATTTGGGTTAGGATATGTCTGTAAGGGTTAAGACCATTAGAAAAATTTTAATGTAATAAATACATATTTTTAATTGTCCCGCAAGTCACAAAGACATGTCCCAGTAGTCACAATTTGTAATAATTTTCTATTTTTTCTACAAAGAAAAGCATACTTATTCGTTATTTTTAGGATGCGCTTTGTATATGTTGTACAACATAAATGTTGAAATAAGTACAAGCTTCTTTTGAGGTATAATATACGTGTAAAAAGAGAAAAACAGTAGCTTGTTTTCAAACATTTTTTTGAGGTACAAGGAGTTGTTATATTTTTTTCAAATTTATACGGGTTATTGTACATAAAAACTACTTTAATAAATTTTTTTCTCTAGCAATTTTCTGGCTTTTTATAGAGGTCGCTAAAAATGAAATTGATAAAAAAAAAACATCCAAAACTATTCGATGGATATGGCTTTTCCCATGTATCTGACACAAACAAATCAAATGTCATTTTAAAGTATAGGTCAATAATTGAGCATCCCACCCACGAACGACCCCCGGGTGGTTTTTTTGAAATTATCGTGAAAGTTTAAGTAAAAAGTTTAAAAACATAGATTTTTGCGCGCTTTTTTGTCAATTTAAAAAAATTAAAGGGAATGGATACTTCAATTTAGGTGGGCACAAAGAAGGACAAAATTTGGAACCAAATTGCAATAAGATTCATTGAAATTGAAGGAATAAATTTTGAGTTATCTATCGAACCGTTTTGGATGTTTTTTTTTTTCAATTTCATTTTTAGAGACCTCTACAGAAAGCCAGAAAATTGCTACAAAAAATATTTTTATAAAGTATTTTTTAGGTACAATAACCTGTATAAATTTCATAAAAAATTTAACAACTACTTGCACCTCAAAAAAATGCTTGAAAACAAGCTGCTGTTTTTCCATTTTTACACGTACAGTATTGCGCAAAATAATAGCAACAAAATAAGTGCACGGCAACAAAATCGTGTATCTTTTTTAATATTGGGGACACACAAAAATGATTAAAGGAATCAAAGCATACATTCATACATCATATATAAAACAAATCGAATTCAAATCTAGTTTTTTTTTATTAAATTTAAAATTAATGTGGCTGCATTCAATTTGTCTGAGAGCAAAACGAAAGCAACAAAACTTGAAAAATGTAAAAGAGAATAAAAGTTCCAAGAATTATCGGTAAAAGTTCCTTTATTGTAAAGCACGTGTTGTTTGTAAGTCATAAACATTTAAGTTTAGTTTTGTTTTTGCGCAAGTTGTGACATTGACTGTTCCATTTATAATGGCATGTTTTAAATACTGTGAAACTCTTAAATTGCAAATTATTTCCTAATATAAAAACGGAAATTCGCAAATATCTAACGAGAAACAGTTTAATATTAATCGATCAATAGTTTGCTGATTAATAAAGAAATATATCATCACAAAAGACGTAACAACGGTGCATTAAAGAGGGCGGCCGCAGAAGACTTCGCTACGTGATGACAGGAACATTTGTGGTGTGTTCAAACGAAATGAATTTGTCACATCCAAAGAGGTTGTTTGGACACTTGATTAAGATATCCATCACGGCACATTTTTTGAAGACGAGTCGTTGAGAACGATTTAAGAAGTTACAGACCGGCAGAGAAACCTTTGCTTAAAGCTAAGCACAAAAAAACAAGGTGAGGTGACAATTTAAACAATTTTGTCTGAAATTGTGACAATAAGTTGCAATTTATTGTTTTTTAGACTAGGTCTTGTAAAAGAGCACCTAAATTGGATCGTTCAAAAATCGAAAACCGTTTTTTTAGCGATGAATCAAAGTTTAACTTTATTAATTCAGATAAGAGTGTGCACGGTACGGTGCCACCCAGGTACACGACTTGAAGCCCGAAACTGAAAAATAAATTTTAAGCACGGAGGTGGTGCCATTATGGTCTGGACTTGTTATTAATACAATGAAGTTGAACCATTTCAAAAAATCGATGGAACTATGGATCGATTTGTATATAATGACATTTTAGAAAGCAAGATGCGACCACGTAGGATTGGAATATGTCACTTCAGTGAACGTTTCAGCCTGATAATGACCCAAAGCATACTTCAAAGCTCATCAAAGATTACATTAGAGGCAATGGGATTCAAGTCCTTGATTGGCCGGCACAGTCACAATGACTTGAATACCATTGAAAATCTTTTTTGGATTTTGATGGTAAACGTTTTTGGTCAAAGGTTTTCCAATAAGACTGCACTGTATGAAGCCCTGAAACTTAATTGGGATATACCTAATGCCAACATATCTAATTTAATAGAGTCGATGCCGCTCAGATGTGCAGCAGTTATCAAAAATAATGAATCTTACACCAAATATTAAATATGTTGCTTTTGTTTTGCACTCAGACAAACTGAATGCAGTCACATTAATTTTAAATCTAATAAAAAAAACAAAACCAAATTTGAATATGATTTGTTTTTAATATGATATATGAATATATGCTTGGGTTGCTATAATAATTTTTGTGTGTCCCTAATATTTAAAAAGATACACGATTTTGTAGCAGCGTAATGATTTTGTTGCTATTGTTTTGCGCAACACTGTATATTATACTTTGATACAGAAATGTTCTAAACCAAAGTGGAACTATAAGTGTTTCAAATCAAGTTTTTCTCTTTCTGTTCTCTTTCTGATCACCGCCATCAACTCTACTAAGGTTGCCATCTGTTCTAGTTGCTTCTTTTTATTTATTTCAATATTCATTGGTGTTCGACAGTTTGTCGAAATGCACCATAGAAATGAAACAAGTTTTTTTGCTTCGCCAGAAGCTAGTGTTCTAACTGAATGGCTATTTTCACAACCAAATGTTGAATTATACATGACTTTGACCGAATCGAAACTCGTTCCATTTCTATGGTGCATTTCGGCAAACTGTCGAACACCAATGAATATTGGAATAAATAAAAAGAAGCAACTAGAACAGATGGCAACCTTGGTAGAGTTGATGGCGGTGATCTATAAATAGCATACTGCTTTGAAATGTCATATGATTAGCAGCCATACAATTCAAAAGAATGAATTCCAAAATCTGCACAGTCATATACTGGTTTAAACAGTGAGTTGAACACAGCTTAATAAATCAAAGACTGCTGAAGAGGAAAATGTAGCGATTTCCGAATCAGACTGTCTAGTCAGCTAATTGGGTGTTCACATGTCTGTCAAATGATTGAATCAATCAAAATTTGTTGTTGCTTTCTTATGTTAAAAAATGAACTCTCTACGAGAGCGAAAATGAACTTCAAACTCTTCATCGAATCAGGCAAAATTTTGATTGAGCTCCAGACCTGCATCAATCAAAATGGTTGCATTTTCTTACTTGTCTGTTTTTTAGTAGCAAATTATTTCTAAAAACGTACTTATTTGAACACAAAAGCAGTTTTTTGAAGAAACAAAATGAAGAGTAGATAGAAAAGTTGGCAGAAGAGTAACAAATGCCTGCAATCAAAAAATCATGTGTGAGCAGAAATAAATCAAAAATTTTCAAGTGAGTAAAAGAGAGTAAAAAATCGCGATATACTTCAATCATTTGACAGACGTGTGAACACCTCTTAAGTGATTGCCTATATACAGAGTTGTTGTTGTTGCCTTCTTAAAAAAACTTACTTGATCTAAAGCTCACAATTTAATTCATGTTATAATTTAATAGATCATTAAACTAATTAAATAAAATATATTAAGTAAAATAATGTTTTGCGTCATAAAGAGAATGCGTCTAAAAATAGGCAATGATTTGTGCATAAGTGTGTGCAATTTGCGTTTTTAAATCTTCCGAAAATAAGGTAAATAAAATGTTTATTACATTTCGACCAACATGACATTTAATTTTTCATTAGCACAAAACATTGACCTTTTATAAAAATTTAAGGTCATTGAAATTTTAATTTATATTATTTAATAAATAATCTTCAAGAAACATAAAAAATCGACATTCAAACGCAATTTACGGAAATAAATCCGCAAATAAACGGAAAAACTACAAAGCTTACATCAAAACAGATTTCATTTTTGAGATCAGCAAACCTCAAATTATATAAGGTGCCAAGTTTCATACCCATCAAACAACTCCTTCAATTTTTGCCGACGTTTTCCATACATTCAACGTACTGTGCGGCTTCAAAGTTTAATAATTTGCGTTTTTTGCAAATTGCAAAACAATTGCTTAAGGGACCAAAACTAGTTGTGACGTACAGGAAAAGGTCTTGTTTAAGATTTATTTCTTTTTTACTCAACAAAAATATGGTAGTGTCGATTTGTTTTTTGGGTCTTCTCCAATATTTGTCGTAGCTTGAAAATTTTGTCGATGGTAGACTTTCCAGGTCTAAAGCCAAACTGATAAGGTCCGATTAGTTGGTTTACGACGGGCTTCAATCTTTCACATAAATTGCGTGACAGGACCTTATATGCGATATTAAGAAGGCTTATCCCACGGTAATAGATAATCATAGTGGGATGGCCTTTCTTGTGGATTGGTCAGAGCACACCGAGATTCCAATCTTTTGAAATGCATTCATTCAATCATATTCTGCATAGAATCTCGTGAATGCATTCAAATAGAGCTTTGCCTCCGTTCAATCACTTGGAGACTCAGGTAATTTACTTTCAATTTTTGTGTTGAACAATAGCTAAGCTCCATCCTAATCTTAATATTAATATTTTGATATGTTAACTCTGCAACTTTGGGTATTTGCCAAGTTTTATGTAAAAAAGTATTGTAAACGCCACTGTTGAAATGCATGACTCCAACAAACATGCAAATACTACAAATGTTATAAACACCAACAACAAAAATATTGATGTCATGCATACAAAATGATTTATCTAAAAATTTTAAACATTTTGCAGTGTGGAAAAACCAACGCATTTTTCGAATCAATCCGCAGCACCTTCTAACGCGGTCTAGCAAACCTGAAATTCACTCAATTAATATTTCGTTAATGAAAATATATATAAAACAAATCGTTGAATTTGTGAATGAATACAGCGTCATTAAGTATTACAGCAACAAGCTGCTATAATTAGCACAGCGTCACCTGCTTTAATACAGTGGAACGATGTCAACACAAAAAAGCACGCCAGATGTCATAAATATGCAGCGTACTTGACGAACGAACGAACACATACGCAAACGGGGTTAATGGCCACTGGGTCTCATTTGTCCACACATTCGGGATGGCTGACATAATTTTCAAGATGTAAATAAATTTCAGTATCAACAAAATTTTTTCGCTAGAGCAATAAAGTGAAGAACATTGCTTCAAGCGCCTGCCAATATATCATAATTAGCCGTTGTTAATAGATGGATGGATGGACGGATGGTTGTTAGTATGCTTATTTTGGCTGTGCGCTTTTATTATGCAAACAAACTGACTTGCTGTGTGTGGCGTTCGTAATTTTTTTAATATCTTTATGTTGCTAATAAAACGATTTAAATTTATTCTCTACATGAACATACACATACATAGTTGACGCATTTAAAGAAACATTTTGTCACAACTGCAAGTGCGAACAAAAAAAATATATAAAAAAATGTTGAAATCGGCATGCTATACCCCATTCAATGCAGTTTCATTCATAAATTTATCAATGAATCGATTTGACTTTGACTTAAACCAATCGAGGTTTATCAGCATGACAGGCACTTTATAAACTAACGGCAACGTTATATTCATAGCGAAAAGCGCAAGCTGTCTTAACAAATTATACAACCCAAGCTTCTCCAAATGTTGAGTTATAACAATCTTAATTATGTTTTTTTTTTAAATTTTCTTTTCATTTTAAGACTATTTTTGTGAGAGTGTTAGTTCAGATTATCGGTGAGAAGGATAGTTTTTTATCAGCCAAAAAAGTATCAAAAAGGGGGTTCTTTAAATATATCATACAAAAGAAAGTAAGCTGTCTATTAATTACACGGAGAAAATTCTTTGGGAACAAGTCATGATCAAACTGATCATAATATACAAAATATGTTTCTTTTAACTATATATAAGTTTTAATCATGTATTATAGACTATGCTCACAATTTTTACTATAATTCTGTTTACAAAGTGTATAAAACACTGATCATATATTATGATCAATTTTTAATTTCCATAATTTTTATGATTAGCAAAATTGCATGTATTATAAACTAATTGCTCTTAAAAGCGTTTACAATTTATAAGTGTTGATCATAAATCATTATCAAGTGCTTATAACGGAGAACACAAAGAAAACAACACAGAAGCTTTGTTAGAAAATGAAGCAGTACAGAAAAGAAAATATTCGAAAAATGTTAACTACAGCCTGTTAAAATGTTAACTTAAAGTGTGAACAAAAAATAAAGTTAGATAATAATTGAGTGAATAATAGTGAATACACTCGTATTAAGGTTATAGCATAAAAGACTTTTTTATTATATGTATGAAGAATTAAAGAAAAAATATATGGGAAAAATATTTGCTGCAGGCTAGTTTAAGTGTATACAAAAAAAAAAAAATAAGTAAATACTAAAGTGAATAATAGTGAATACATTAAGGTTATAGTTTAAAAGTTATTTTTATTATATGAATACAAATAAATAGCTTTGGTAATAAAATAATAAAAGTCTTTATTATACACATCTTACAAGAGAGTCGGAAGTTAATTTCATCTGGGGGCCACACAGTGATTCGAGTCCATACAAGCGATGGACAAAAATAGAAGGAGTGGTCGGAATCGAATGAAATTTTGCTTGTATCTGAAAAATGGTATACTGAATCGAAAAACGTAAAAAAATTTAAATAAACAATTGTTTTTTTAAATTTAAATAGTATTTAAAAAAATGGGTTTTTATCATTTATTTTTTCTTCATTATTCTGCAAAGTAGTACTGCCATAAAATGATACATTTTTATGACTATCAGGGAGAAAAACTAGAGATAAAATGTATTATTTATAATATATAAATAAGTGAATTTAAAATTTATTGCGTAATGAAAGGTTGTTAAGGAAAGTGTTCAGAAACTTACATATTATGCATAATGAAAGTTATTAGTAATAATATTAATATAAAGACATAAACAGGATATGAAACGATACTTCTTTAGTTTTATCGAAGAAATAACAACCAAAGATTACATTTTTTCAATAAGGTTTTAATCAAAAATATAACTTTCATCGGACGAGCTTTCTTCTGCATCATTTAACATTTCTGCAAAGTTATCTAGTTCGCCTGTCCCTTCCATATTAATTTCAACTAAATATTTTGCTATACAATTATCATTTCGCTTTTGCACTTTTGATATCAAATTCCTTTTTGATACAATCCCTGGATCAAATGACAAAATTAAAAACCGCATAAGGTCTTCATTTGTATTTTCACGACTTGTTTTTCTAGTGTGGGAAAGTCTAGCATTTCTAATAATTTTATGAGTTGATTCCAAAGCTTCCTCAGAAAGGGAACCTGCAAAAGATTTTTTCCAAATTTGAAGAAAATTTAAAATAATTTGTAAATACATATATCATATTTAAATAACCTATTGGCAAATCGAAGTACTTGATGACTTCTGTTCCGTGTATTAACACCTTATGCAATGAGCTGGGCATGTAGTAACAACTATAGTTTTTAAGATATAAATCTCTTGTTCTCAGCAAGAGCAAATCAAATTCTTTAATATTTATGGTTTTTCCACACGACAAAACTTTCAATATTAAGGACATATTGTAAAGCAAGTCCTTATCCAACTTTGTTATTCTTGCTGCAGTATCCACATTGGAAAAGAATTTACGAGCAGTGTTTCCATCGTTCGTAGTACCGTATCCTTGCTTGACTTGGTCGATAATCAAACCCATTTCTTCTTTAAATTCGCGCTGAATACGATATTTGTTTTCTAAATATATTTCTTTATTTTCATTTCGCACTTGCCACTTTTTGAACGGAAGACGATATGCAATATGGATTAAGCATTCCAAAAATCGAATCCAACAATGTAGAATAGATAAGCCGAATTTGTAGTGATCTTCGTTGCTCAACCGACTGGTTGTGACAAGGTTCATTTCTTTAGGAGAGGCTTTACAAATGAAACATCTACTTGCACTTGTATTTTCTGTTAATACGTTAGCTACTGACCCATCAATCATGGTGCAGTGCATAATATAAGAAACTTCTGCAACCTCGCCATTCTTTAAAAATGTATCATATTCAAGATTATTTATCTAAAAATTCATGTTATTATTCTCCATCGAAACTATCTGTTTGGATTCTTTTGTAAAAACAAATTTAATGGGTCTGCATGAAAGTGTTGATGAAGGTGTTGAATTTTCCCATAGAGCTTCATTTGTTGAACTATCAATCAGCCTAAAAATGATAAATTAAATAATAAAAATATATTCGCATTTGATGATCAATTAAAATTTACTTAAGCGGCACAAAGGCAACCACAAACAAAAATTCATCCGTATGTTCCTCAATAGCAAACTTCTGTTTATAAAGACTGTGGCCTGAGCTGCCATCCATTCCCCATTTGGATATAAGAGCAAGCTTTCCCGAAGGTCTTCCATTTCTGCATTGCTCCAAAATTCCATTTGTTGTCATGCGCATGAGTGGCTGCAGATCAACTTCGGCTGAAATCTCTGTCACTTTTATTTTTGGTGTCAAAGTGCGTCTCAGCTTTCGTATAGAATACAAACTTGGGAAACAATTTTCATGCAAGCGATTAACAACGTTTGCCAAAATTTTATATTTTTCATCAGATAAACCCAAATCAAAGCAAAGCGAGAGGGCTTCACTAGGTTCCAATTTTTTTGTTGTTTCAGTTTGCTTCTCTTCACTTCTTTTTTTGGATTTTTTAGCAGCATAAGCAAGTTCTTCCGGACAATAATCATTTAAAAGATTTTCAACCCTTCTTGATTTTGTTTTTTCTGAAGCAGTTTCGAAATTTATTTCAGGTCTGCCACGTTTTCCAGCACTAGTACTCGGTTCCTATTTAAAAAGGAAAAATTAATGTGTGATTTATAATATTATTTTTGATATCGAGGCTATTACTTACATTATCGGAATTAGTTTCCTTGAATATAGTCCACTTCAACCAAGCAGAGTGGTTTTCAAGTAACCTCTCTTTTTTATATTGGCTTTGACACCACTTTTTTGTCATCTCGGCGTTAAATCGAGATATATTAATGCGAAGTTTTCCGTCACTAAAACTAGATTCCCCGAGCTTGGAAACACAAAATGAATATATATTTAATGATCTTTTTGTTACTTTGAATTTGATTACTAGTGAAATCCACAAATAAATAACATCTTCATATAATATTTGTTTTGGCATATTTTATAATGTTTGCACTAAATCAATCGCACTTTTAACTTTTTTGCCACTTGCTTTATGTCAAATGTAAACAAAATTAACCCAATAGTGGCTACTTCATAAATTTAAACAAAATAAAGCTTAAAGTTAATAAAAATAATTGTGGATAAAAATAATTCTAAGGTATTTAGGAATTTCTAATTAAATTAATCAAAATTTTTATAAAAAATTCTTAATAATTATGATATTTTAAGCCAATTGTTATTTTTATATTACATTACTTATGCTTTTCACATGCAATGCAATATATGGTTAATTTTTTAACGGTTTTGATTTTATGTTTACAAAGAAAAAGAGTTAAAGCAAGAAACAACAAAAGTTGATGTTTGGAAAAAGAGTAATATTTTTAAAAGGCGGACGAAAGCGGAGTAAATTTTTTTAGTTCTTGTTAGTAGAAAGTTAAGACTAATGATATATGAAAAAAAAATTTACCGAAGTTTATGCATATTTTTTTAAATGTCTTAGTAATATTGCTATTTTGCAATTTTAAGTGTTAAAAAGCGTGACTTTGAAGTGAAGTAAAATTAAAATTTTTAATTTTATTTTTACAATTTAAAAAACTTAAATTCGACCTTTTTATTATCTTTACAAAAATGTTATTATTTTTTTTTTTTTTTTAATTGCAGTTTTCATAATTTTTTTTGTCTTACCCGATTTTCAAGATGCGATAATACATAAAATTCATGAAAAACAATCAACTCTTAGAACCTATAGCGGGCGTAAATTAAACTCTAAACAAATAATTTTTATTTATATTTTTAGTTGATGTTTTACCTTCCAATTGATATCAAAACATTCTTATTCTCTGCCATAAATTTTTTTGATTTTTGTCTATGGGACGAATGACTGTGGGCCAGTACAAATGGGGGTGCAAAAAAAATCACCAAAATTTCTTAAAAGAAACATGAATATGAATAAACAAATTTTTAATTTTAGTTTCAAAATAAAAAAATAAAAAACGAAATAAAATATATTAAAATTTCATTATTTTGAAAAATTTTTCCAATTTCGATATTAGAGATAATTTTTTAAAGTATCTTTCAAATGGTAATATGAAAATATAAGAAATAATTTTTGCTTTTATTTTAGCAAGACTAGGTACATCCTTACGTGGTTTAAATGCAATAAGGTACAAAAAGTTATATCAATTTGAATTCTTTCAAAATGTTTCATTCTGTCCTTGCGAGAAACAAACTCTTTCACCACCTCCATCGAATTCAATTCTTCGGTTTTATCTTTGTGAATGTGTATAAGTGCTGCATGAGTGAGTCGTTTCTGTGTCATAGTTGCTCGAATATACGTTTTAAATCGTCTTAGTGCACTAAAGGAACGCTCAGATGAAGCTGCTGATGCAGGCACAGTCAAAACCAAAACAACAAGTTTTTCAACTTCATTTAATAGTTTTTTCAGTGTATCCGAATTTTTTCAAATCGTAATTGCAGTAGAAACTCTAAATTTTATTCTATCTTTTTGCAAACACAGAGAAAGAAAATGGTTATCCGAAAGCATGCTTATGAAGAAGAGAGAAAGAAGAGCAAAATATATAATACAAAAATATTATCGTTGTAAAAAAACTGATATTTTTGATAACTTTTTAAATTGTTTATCTAGCTAAATAAGCGGGGGGCAAATACCCAACTTTCCCCCGCTTGCTACGCCAATGCCAGTGAATGAATAGTAGAACAGATAGCAAACATAATTTGATAGTTCTTTGTAGTAGCTACTATTTTTATAATTCAAATGAATAAATAATTTATTCGATAGTCAAAATCATACGACAGTTCTTTGTTCTAGCTAAAATTTTTTAATACGAATGAATTAGAAAAATATTCGATAATTAAATCATTCGATAGTTTCATGCACTATTTACCATTATTTTAACTATTTACTATTCATAAGTACATGAATGAATGAAATATTCGAACGAATATTTTGGTAGTTGAAATCATTTGATAGTTAAGTGTCGATTGTGGAAATCATTCGATAATGCCCATCTCTAGTTTCAAATATGTTTTAATTTTTGAGAAAAGTCAGTTTTTCCACTTAAAAACAATGTTACTAAAATTTTAAAAAGACTTTTAAGAAGAGGATACACTCAGGGTTGCCAACACATACCTTTTCGCCCGGAGACTTCGGGCCTGAGGGCCGATCTCCGGGCTCCGGGCCTGGCACATTTTCTCCGGCTTTCGCTCTAATCTATATTTAAATCAAGTTTTTTTACAAAAAAATTTGTTTAACTTATTTATTAGTGTTGATTTACCCTTTTTTAATGAATGTTTGAACCATTTGTCTTAATGAATGCTAACTTAACTTTGACGTTCTTTCTATTTCTTGAACTTCGTTTTTGAAGGAACGTCGTAACCAGTCGTTACTTTTCCTTTGGTAACTTGACGAATTCGTTTCTGTTTTTCTTTTGAGTTCTGCGGCCAAGGCTCATTTATAAGGTTGTGGCACTTGAGAGCAAACTCGGTTGAACTGTCAGAATGGATGAAAAGAAATGAAGAAAATGAATGCTTAGAACAAAGAAAAGCATAAAGACAGTTCGAGCCATGGCAGAATTAGAGAAGGTATATGCATTTTGGAGAGGGAGACTGCCGCAACTGTCAAAACGAAGTTGACAGCTCATACAAAATCTGAAAACGATGAGAATGCGATAAGAAAGCGAAAATAGGCAAGAATAGCAAAATGCTTGAGTTTGACAATTCTGGCTATGAGAAAGAGAGCGCAGTCTGAAATGCATATACCTTCTCTAATTCTGCCATGGTTCGAGCAAAGGCGGGAAAAAGAGTGCATTTCTCTCAAGTACCACAACCTTATAAATGAACCTTGTCTGCGGCTGAATTTTTAATTAATGTTTGCAGTTCAATTTATGTAAGTTCGGTCAATAATTTGTGTTTTGTGTATTAACTGATACAAAACTATTTTAGAGAACAGCATAATGGAATCTAGTCGCAAGAGGAAACATAACTTAACATCTTTAAACAACTATTGGCTCTCGATACCACGCTAAAGGGTCCGCCATCTAACGTTTTTTTTTTCAACTAGTGCTTATTTCGTGAATGGTAATACTTAGCTCATGTCTGATTTGACAGATAATTAGTTTTATCCTTCCGCTGAGCGAATATGGTTGTGTATACGCTTGAACATTTCGGAGACATCATTGAGACGAATTTTGCATTAAGACCTTGGTATGACGCCATACAAAGTCCAATTGGTTCAGGAGTTGAAGCCAACTGACCATCCAATGCGTTTCGCTCCAATGCTTCGCTAAGTGGGCCTGCGATCGACATACAGAAGATGCCGATTTTGCGAAAGAAATCATCTTTTCAGATGAAGCTCATTTTGATCTTGGCGGGTATGTAAACAAGCAAAATTGTCGCTTATGGGGCACAGAAAACCCGCACGCATACATTGAAAAGCCGCTGCATACTAAACGAGTCACTGTTTGGTGCGGATTTTGGTCCAGAGGCATAATTGGGCCATTTTTCTTCGAAAAGGAGTGGCCTTTACAGTCAATGGCGATCGTTATCGGGCCATGTTGAACGAATTTTTGTTCACAAAAATTGAAGAGGAGGATATTGGCAAGATTTGGTTTCAACAGGACGGCGCTACGTGCCACACAGCCGAAGCTACACTCGATGTTTTGCGCCCTGTTTTTGAAGATCGCATTATCAGCCGCAGAGCTGATGTCATTTGGCCACCTCGGAGCTGCGATTTGACACCGTTGGACTATTATTTGTGGGGTGCCCTCAAAGATTAGTGTTACGCCGACAAGCCAGAGACAATTGACGCTTTAAAGGACAATATTCGTGAAGCCATTGGTGAAATACGGCTGCACACAATCGATAATGTGCTAAAAAATTGGACCGATCGTGTAGGCTGCTGCTTGGCCAGCCGAGGCAGCCATTTAAATGAAATTATTTTTCATTATTAACCGGAAGGATTGCACTATCAAAGAAAAAAAGAAATTTGAGAAAATATCCAATAGTTTTTTTTAATAGAATTTTCAAAAAAAAAAGTTATTTGGTGGACCCTTTACAAAGATTGGTTGCTAATGGAAAACGAGTTCACGGGAAAACGCAAGTTGTGTTGTGTCACATTTGTTGTCAAACATGATTGTTAAACATGACTTTGTATGAAAAAACCAAAGAAAAAATTAATTTTTTAATTAAAAGCAAGCAGACCATAAAAAAATTATTAAATAAAAAAAAGCTCCGGGCCTGGGCTTTTCAAAAGTTGGCAACCCTGGATACACTTCAGCATCCCAGCAATCTAATGAGTTTATAGCCACCATACTATATCGGAGGGTGGCCACCCTACACTCTCGAAATATATGGGAAAATATAATGTAATACAAAATAATTATATGGAAAATTATGTCAAAAATTACACACAATTTCTGAACCTTTGCATTGAAAAACTAAGATATCCTGAATTTGATGAAAATCGCTTAAGTCTTTAGCCACCGAAAATGCTGATGGATTTTCTTCCTATATTTTTTTTTAATTTGGGACCAAGACATTAATTTTAAATGAATTTAATAATTCTTACTTACTTATTTCATCGATGGATCTTCACAAGACCTTTCCAATGAACCCCTTATCAAAATTTTGATTACGCTAAGACCAAAATCAATCAAAGAAAATAAAAAAAAAGGTGATGAACTTTATCATTTGATGCTTGTCTGAACTGTGTCAATGGGAAAAAACTATGATTTTTTAATTTCTTGCACTAGTTATGAAAGCCAACCAAAATTATTTTTTTACAGAATCTCGTGGCTCTACTTGATACTCAATTACTACAAGCAGTTAAGGTTAGTTTGTATGTGTTTTAAAAAATACGATCAAATATATAAAAAAAACCTATTTTAGAGACAAATTCATCGGCATTTCCGGTGGCTAGAGGCTCAAACGATTTTCCTCAAATTCACGATATCTTGATTTTCAAAAATGAGCCGCCCGAGTGTATAGCACTAATACTTGAATCATACCTGTTTTTTTGACATTTCATCTAAAACCTCTGGAGATTCTTCGAAGAATATCGAATATCTGTTATATAGTTATCTTACATCTTGTGTAGATAACACAGTGCAACACATATTTTCATGGGTAAGCCAAACCAAACTCAAACGATAGTATTTGACATCAATAACAAAAGCCCAAGTCGCTTTTTGCTCTACTACGTCACAAATTTTTTTTACAGTGGTTTAAAATTTAAATTTTTTTGGTCAAAATGATATTAAAAAATATAAGACATTATATGTTAAACTTAAATAAGGGTAGTTCTTGTCTTCAGAAGCCTAAATTAAAATTTTCCTGGGAATATTTTTTCGCAACACTTTAACCCCCTAGCTCCTTCCAGTATGCGTCAATTTGACCCTTTTTTTTGGAGAAGACCATATAAGTCAACTTTGCAGGGAGGCCAAAGGTTAAAGCCTTCTAAAAAAATATTCTCCAAAAAATTTCACTGAAGTCACCCAAAACAAGCAACCTCTACGAGTTAAAGGTTACACATGAAATTTATTTTCATGTCAGTTAATTTTAATGTTTATTTTTAAACAGTATCCATATCATTATCAGCCACTCTTGAAAACTGTTTGTGGCACCCATGGGACATCAGATATAAATTTTTGATCATAGTATTTTTCATACGGTATAATCAGTTCCTGTCTGGAATGACCTTGACTGCTTCGGGATGGTGTCAAATAACCGCAGATATAACAGAATTTCTTTAAGTTTCCCCAGAGCTCCATTGAAAATAAAATTTCAAAAAAAGGCCACGAAACTTTCACTTTCACAATTTTAATTAAATTACTCAATTCCCACTCCACTTAATTGAATTTCTAAGCTAAGCCACCTTAACCCGAATCACCCTGAATAAATTTTTTTTTAAATTTTCAGAATGACCTGTAAACGCAAATATAAAATAGTTTAAACTAAAATAAGCACTTTTTAAGTGTTTGTGTTTGCGTTGCCATACAACGCCATGGCAACGACAGGGTGTTTCGGGTTAATACAACTTACGTAATTTGTTACTATAACTTAAAAAGTATTACGAATATAATTATAACTTTATACCGTTACGAAGGACAGTTATAATATTAAAAATTTATTACTAAAAGAAGATTTATTATCGCACGATGCAATAGCTGCTTAAAAATAAATGTATTATCTTTTTGGTCCGTTTTTTATGTGAAACAGTTAACTCGTAGACAAGCGCGTCGGAAGCGAATTTCATCTGGGGGGGACAGTACAAATGGTGGTGCAAAAAAAGTTCACCAAAATTTCTTCACATGAAACATGAAGAAGTGAGAAGAAAGAAGAGGAAAATATATAATACGAAAATATTATCGTTGTACAAAAACCTGAATAAATTTTCCTTTTAAATTGTTTATCTAGCTAAAGAAGTGGGGGCAACTGCCCATCTTTCCCCCCGCTTGCTGCGCCAATGCTCGTAGAGGTTACTTGTTTTGGGTGACGCCTAGTGAAATTTTCTGGAGAATATTTTTTATGGAAGGTTTTAATCTTTGACCATCCTCCAAAGTTGACTTATAGGGTCTTTCGCAAAAAAAGGGTCAAATTGACCCATACTGGAAGGAGCTAGGGGGCTAAAGGATTGCGAAAAAAAAATCCTAGGAAAATTTTAATTTAGTAGGCTTCCGAAGACAAGAACCACCCTGAATTAAGTTTAACATATAATTTTTCATATTGTTCAATTCCATTTTTATCCAAAAAAGTCAAATTTTAAACCACTGTAAAAAATATTTGTGACGTAGTGGAGCAAAAAGGGACTTTGGCTTTTGTTATTGATGTAAAATACTATCGTTTGAGATTGGTTTGGTTCAGCCCCGAGACAATGATCCTCATTTTGTAATATAGTGTAATGTAATGTTTTCTAACAGAATAAGGATAAGGACAGCACTAAAAATTAATATAAATGCAAAGTTGTTGTTAAAAACTTTTATTTATTATCACATTATCAAAAAATATAAAAATCATTTTCAAGAAGCTTTTCAAAGTTTTTTTTAATCTAGATTTAATCAAACAGTTAATCATATTTCACCAAAAAATTAATTATATGACAACCGAATGACCAAAAAACTTGCCAAAACTTCTGATTCATGTACATTAAAAAAAAGTTTGGACATTTGTCTTTTGAAATGATGACTCAAAGACTTTTAAAATTACCTTTATTGACCAACTTATGCTTGGAATTCGAAAAATCACATTAGTCTACATACATAAGTGCATACATTAATGATGTATGTAGATTTCAGTTTTCACCACGTGAAAATTGCAGGATGCCCTGTTTGTTTCATTTATTTTTTTTTGTATGTTAAACTATTTATTTTCTACTAGCTGATAGACCAAGTGTTAATCGAGAAGTTACATATCTTTACCAAAGATTTTTTACCTTTTTTGTCATCGCCTAGCATACTAAGATCCTCAGATTCATCAAACACCTTAAATGTTTAAGATAAATAATCTGCCATGCAAGAATTTTCAGTTATTTTATAGCAATTCGATTATATTGCATACAATTTGGTAAGTAACATTCTTGGTTTAGATGTCTCTTATTAAAAAAATTTCGTTTTCTACAATAAATTGACACCACAAAAACTTTCGGACCTGAAACACACAAAAAGTTTTTAGTACTAATTTTATTTTTTGGTGAAATAGAAAACAAAATCAATCAAAAATAAAAGTGCTGGCTTTGAAAGTGAATAACTCGGTCATGTTATAAATTTGTTTTTTTTTTTAAATGTTGATTAGTTGTCCGTCCAATCGTGTTTCCATCTTTTTCATTTTCGTTTCCCTTCTAATTTTTATAATTTTCCAAAAAAAACCTTAACGAATTTCTTTATTTCGCAAAAAACTTTGGTCAAAATATTTGTTATTGAAAAAATATTCAAAACCAAAGATGGCTTTTTTTAATGTTCTTTCATATAGTATGCATAAATATAGGGTTGATTTAAAGTTTCTATCGTAAAAATTTAAAAACTTTTATACGATCGAAAAATCAAGCCTATATCATAAAAATGTTAGATTTTTTTTTGTTTATTTTTATTAATTTTGTATTTTTGTTATTTTGTTTGCATAAAAACTAGCGGTGTAGTGAAAGAATTATGACAATTTCTCAATTCGTTTCTAAGTTATACTGTCAAATACCTCTTTAAACACTGCCACAGCAACAATAGCGCCACCTACCAAAGTTCAAAACAAAACCATCTGCAGACCCAGCCAAAATTTCATTAAAATCGGTCCAGACGTTAAGGAGGAGTTCAGTGACAAAGCCATGTACAGAAGAATTTTATATATAAAGATTTTCCTTTATTTTTTTATTAACACAAAAAAAAACTGAAAGATAATTTAACTACAAGCATTTAAAAAAAATATTGTTTCGCTAGCTTAAATTTCTTAAATAAGAAAAAACTTATTTTAATGGAACTATAGGTTGTTGCCCCACTGTGTGACGTGTGGGCCGGACTTAAGTCAAATTTAGCACTTTCAAGTGCATCATTTCGTCTCGGTCGATGTAACAATGAAAGAAAATAATCATTTCCAGGTCACTGAATTTTTAAATATCATTTGTATTAATTGTTAGAGCTCCTTGACCACAACTGCAGTTAGCTAGACTTTGTTGACAAATTTAAAATGAGAATTATAGGTACCGCATTCTAGATTTAAAATCTTGTTGGTGCGCGCATGAGTATTGCTCGAAAAATTTCCAGAAATTTTAAATATACAAGTGGGGTAAAATACTAATCTAAAGTCCTAAATTTTGTCATCAATAGTTATTTAATCTTTAGTATTCTAAAATTAAAGAAAATTCCTTTTTTAAATCCAATGATTTTTGCAATGAAGCTCATATAATTTTTTTTTTATTAGAAGCAAATTATTCAAAATTTGTTTGTTCTCTCTGAAAATTTCGACTCTTTTTCATAAATTTTTAATCTTTTAGTGAAACTGATAACAAGACCAAAACTTAAAATATTAGAAATACTAAAGTGTAGATACATATATCTTCTGATTTAGTATGCAAATAAATGAGATAATATTGTACTCAAAAGATATTGGCAGTAAATAGTTGTGGTTTAATTGAAAATTACTTTTAACATGCAATTTTCTACTTTGACAAGTCATACTGACTCACAATAAGTTGGCAACATGATTTCATACAATGCACCAACTCTCACAACAATATGTAAATTTTTTCTGTTTACAGTGCAATAATATACTTGAAAAACATATAATTATAAAATTGAGCAATATTTAGATATGTTTGTTTGTATACCGATGCTTGAGTTCTATTTTTATTGCCGCCTAAATATCTTGATTTTCTAGTATATGAAAACAAACGACAATCGATCGCCGTCTGTCTGGCAAGCACCGATGACCAGTTTGCTCATGCGAAAAGATTGTCCATGTTTTGATGGTGATGTTGGCGCAGACATCACGTAGACGTTTATCGTTACGCCGCATATCTTTGCGGTTGTGGCATTAATTACATTTAGTCATAGCTCTTTTAATAAAGCAATGAACCGTAAAAATTGTATCTATCAAATATGGAATCAGTTATAATTCGATCGGAAACATCTATTTTTAAAAGGAACTGGGTAAAGAAATCTTTGTTATACTATTTGATGAGTTTTAAAACTAGGTTTAAAGCCAACTTCTAAATTTGCGACCCAAATTGTAATGCCTCACTTAAAATTAAGTAAAACACAAAATATGTAAGATATTGACAAATGCCTCTTTTTAACTCAAAAGATAAAGCATCAAAGTTTATTAAAAATTTATTTTTGTTGTTCTTGCTTTTGTTGTTTTTGTTGTATACCATATCAAAGAAGACCAAAATAAAAAGATATGACACTGGTTGTTATGAAAAAATTTGTCTGCATCATCTGAAAATAAAAAGGCTAAACGAAAACATGTTTAGAACTAATGCCGTTACCATCGGAACTAGAAATTAAAGGGTATTTCCAAAACAAAAATAGAATTAAAACCTCCTGACTTCAAAGTTGTTGTCTTTTAGAAATTAAAATGGGTCCAGCTTCGTTGTTTTTGGAGCTACCCTCATGATTCTAGTTTCAACGAGAATGACTGATGTTTAAAGTATATGGAGCAAAATTTTTTCAAATCGGACAATTTTTTTGGTAAGTTATGATACAAACGAAAAATTGGTTTCGAGATTAACGCATTTAAAGTGTTGGTTAGTGTTTACGGCTGAATAATATATAATAACGATTGGTTTGAGACGTTTTTCCCGATGCATTTGTGTGTTGACTATCACGAAGAAAAATTTTATCCAAAGAGGATGATTGGTTTCCAAAAATTAGGAGAAGAGTACCCGAAGGCGTGGTTTTCATTAAAGCTATAAAAAAATTATAAGCTAAGATTACACTGCGTTACAAATTTGAAACAAAAATGAGTACCCACTTGAATTTTTCCTGTTTATTTCTTCATACACATTTATAAGAACTCATACTTACTTTTTTCTATTACGTACAAGATTTTAGGAATGGTAAATTACAATTATTAGTAAAAAAATTAAAGCGTAAACGTTCAGTATATACGTTGCCTTACTTAATTATAAATAATTAAAAAAAGACTGACAGCAAAAATTGTTGTTAATGTATTTGCACACATTTAAATATAACATATGTGGTAAAAAGTATATATTGTACACAAAAAATTAAAAATCTTTTACATATTTTTTATGTTGGGAAGTTTCTTCTCCATGATTAATTGCTATCAGTTATCTCCTTACATAATCGAAACCTTTATTCAAGCCCTTTTACATCCGGGTGAAACCGCTCCTTCTGTTTGTCACTCACAACTTCAAGATTTGAAGGGAAAAGAGATAAATTTGCATGAAGAAAATTAATCTTTAAAGACATCTGGCAACCTATATTTTTATATGCAATTTTTTATGGAGAGTTTTTGGCTCTGAGATTACGTAAAAAACCTTTAATCACAGCTTTTAACAATTTCCATGCGCATAGTTCTTTTTCACTTAGTTTCATTCCTAGGCATGAGGACCAATCAAAATTGCTTCTTTTAACTTTGTGTCACTTAATAAAAAAAATAAACAATAGACTTTAAATATAAAAATCGTTCGCTACTTTTATCCACTGCTTTCACAAAATTCTTCATTAAGCTGAGTTTTATATGTAGGGGAAATACTTTTTCTGATACTGTTTTCCTTGGGACTTAAAAATATATTAGGGGTATTCACACTGACTTGGGTTGTTGGGTATGGGTAAATTGAGTACTTTTGGTTATTGCGAGCACCCTTAATTGCAATTGAGTACTTTGTAGAATAGTTTTGGGTTTGTTTGATCTCCCCGGCTTATGTAGATGAGTGACAGCTGGAAAAGGGCTGCCACCATTTTATGCGCGAAAAATTTAGGCCATTAATTGGGCGTAAAAAAGTTATTCTATATACGAGTAGTTTTTAACGTTAACTTCGCAGCATCTTATCATTTGCTAGTAATCCAGGGTAAAACGTCCTGTCACATACCGGCTTACTGCCACATAAGAATTTTCATGCCAATCGAAAAAAAAATCAATTTTTTAGGTATCTGAACTGGCATAACTGTAGTGCGACTACGCCCATTTCTAGTTCAGTTTCCGAAAGTAACTATATGCAATAATTTACCAAATTTTTTTATTGATTTATAGCCGGTAAAAGGGTGTTTAGCAAAATTTTCCTAAACTATCTCGTAGGCGAAACAAATCGACTGCTAAAATTTCAGCGCAATCGGCCCAGTAGTCAATTTTAATTATTAATGAAAAAGTGAGCGTTGCTATAGAGCAACCACGCCCATTTTTAGTACTGTTCCCGAATTTAACCATACAAACTAAATTACCAAATTTAAGTCTTATACGACCAAAATCGTCTTAAATAAAGTATTTTTATTGATTTGAGGGCTGTAAAAGAGGGCGTGGACAACCATTTTTTAAAACAGTTTCAGACAGTAACCATACAAAGTAAATTACCAAATTTTAGTCTAATACGATCAAAACCGTCCTAAATATAGCATTTTTATTGATATTTGGGCGGTAAGAGGAGGTGTGGCTTTTTTTATTAACCGAGGTATTAACTTCATTAACCAAGATATTAACAGATATTGTAAATTTGGTTGCCGTAGGTGTTACCGTTCCTGAGATCTTACGAGACACCGCACAAACGATTTATATATGTATATAGAATGGCGGTTACATTAGGTGTCGCACAATTTAAATATCTAGTGACCACCACTTGGTCTCATAGCAAATATAAACCAAGTTTCATTATAAAAATATGCACAACTCAGGAGCTATAATTTCTGAAAAGTAGACGTAATTATAGTTCGACCACGCCCATTTTTTGTTTAATTATCGATAGTAGCCATACAAACTAAATTACAAAATTTTAGTCCAATACAACCGAGTTCGTCTGAAATATAGCGTTTTTATTAACTTGTGGGCGGAAATAGGGGATGTGGCAATATTTTTTGTGTGTTATTCGAGATATTAGCTTTGACAACAAATATTGTAAATTTGATGCCCTTTTGTCAATTATTGCCTATTTTTGCAAAAGATACATGGAATACATGGAAAAAGTACTCAATTTGGCAAGAAAACAATCTACCCAAACAAGTCAGGGAGTAAGCTAGAGTAGATTGGTAGATGGGTACTTGGGAAGAATGGTAATTTACAAAAACAAAATGTACAACATTTGCCAATCTTTCCAACTACCCAAGTCAGTGTGAATTGTTCATTATTATATTGTTCACACATGTAACAAAACTTGTTTGGTGCATTTTTGCAAAAGATGCGACTATTTTTCACTCACTACGATTTCACTCACAAATACTTAATCTGAAAGATCAAAATGTGAAACTAATCTATTTTCTCAATGACGACGATGTTTACTAATATAGGTCGTTTAAAAAAAATTACACAGTGCAACACATATTTTCAGGGGTGAACCAAACCAATCTCAACCGATAGTATTTGACATCAATAACAAAAGCCCAAGTCGCTTTTTGCTCTACTACATCACAAATATTTTTAACAGTGGTTTTAAATTAGACTTTTGTGGTCAAAAATCGAATTAAACGATATGAAAAATTATTGCCCTGTTTAGGTAAAACAAACGATGCGTCTATTTCACGAACGCATCGTCCAACAGGCGGCAATCAGCTGTTTTGGATCCATGTATGAAGAATGTCAGACACAAACGAACACAGCTCACTCAGTAACAAACGAAGACGTAACCTCAGTATAAAGTTGGGTCTTTGTAAGCAAAAAAACCCGAACGAGACGTCACAATTTGACGAGAGCAAAATTATTATCGTTCTGAAAATGGAAGTAACTACTAACAGATTTGGAGCTAGTAGAGCAAAAGCAGATGAAAAATGGAACGCCATCTGCTAAAGTAAACGTCTACGGTCCTCCTCAAGGAAGTGCACTTAATCTATTTAAGAACAGAAGCTATCACAATCAATTAAAAAATAGTTTCGTTTCTACCAGAAGTCAACAATTCAACAACCAAAACAGCTGATGCAAAAAGTATTGCCACCTATTAAAAAATGCTAGTAATATGTATACAATTTTCAAGATTTTTGTCAGTTTTACGCTAAATGCTGAGCTTTTACAATCTGGCAATAATGTTTTTGACAAGTACTGACGTTGGAGTATTTCAAAAACGTAAGCAACGTAATATTGGACGACGACGCAAGAAAAAATTACAAAGACCCAATTTAGGACGATCACGTCGAAAAACGAACGAAGCTTGTCACGAAGGCTTCGTTTTACCTAAACAGGGCATATGTGTTAAACTTAATTCAGAGTGGTTCTTGTCTTTGGAAACCTGTATTCAAATTTTCCGGGAAATATTTTTTCGGAACACTTTAACCCCCTAGCTCCTTCCAGTATGGGTTAATTTGACCCTTTTTTTAAAAAAACCCTATTAGTCAACTTTGGAGGAAGTTTAAAGGTTAAAACCTTCAAAAAAAATATTCTCCAGAAAATTTCACCAGGGGTCAAGACAAAAAACCTCTACGAGTAAAAGGTTACGCATAAAATACGAACTTTGGCTTTTTTATTGATGTAAAATACTATCGTTTGAGATTGGTTTAATTCACCCCCGAGACAATGAACCTCATTTTGTGTCATAGTGTTATCTGTGTGTACCTCAGAAACTAGACGTGATAAAAACGAAAGACATCCACTGCCTTCATACTGTAACTAATAGAAAACTATAATAGCAATCAGCTTTTCAGGTACCGAAATCGTGACACGCAGTGTTATTTAAAACAAGCGTATTTCTGGAGAAATTATAAATATTTTATTAGTTTTTATCATGGTAGAAGGATAGAGGTAGCTGCAGCGCTGACTGTGCTCTCTTTCCATACTGCCATGTCTGTCAAATTCAGCTGTGCGGCGAATGGAAACAAAAGAAAAGAAAGAAAAAGTTTTGCTTCGTTTTGACATTTCTGGCAGTATGCTCTCATCTGGTTCATCTATTGTACCTGTATTCTTCTACAATGGTTTTTATTATAAAGTGTGCTTTTTTAGCTGCATGAGAAGTCTTAATGGTTGTTGTCTATGGTTTGATAGTTGAGAATGTCAAACTGTGTTGACATTTCTGTTTAGTAAGTTTTAGCAATTTGTTATGAATCGTTTGATGCCAAAACAATGCTTCCAAATTGTGAAAATTTACTTTGAAAAATAATCAATCTGTTCGCGAAGTTCATAGAGCACCTCGTCCATTTTACGGTCAACATAATCGGCCTAGTGAGCAAGCAATTCGTGCAGTTTTTGATCGTTTTTGCACTAATTCGATTCAAATCTCGATTCAACACCATCAACAAGACAAGGTGCGTTCCCAAGAGAATATTCCTGCTGTAGCGCGAAGTGTTGAAGAGGACGACGAAATGTCGATTCTTCGCCGCTCTCAACTTCTTGACCTTTGTCCTTCGACTACGCGGAAGGAAATTAATCAGCTAAACAGCGACAACATTTCGTTGCAACAAGACGGCGCATCTTGCCATATATCGCAAATTATTGCAAATTAAATTTGGTGGCAACTTCATTTCCAGAAGTGGTCTTGTTAACTGACCCTTCGTTCGTGCGACTTAACCCCTCTCGATTGCTTTTTATGGGGCCATGTTGTCATTGGTTTATGCCGACAAACCAGCAACTTTTAAAGCATTGGAAGCCAATATTCAAGCCACCATTGACGCCATACGGCCAGATTTATTGAAAAAAGTAGTGAAAAATTAGACTGATCGAATTGACTATGTAACTCGAAGCCGCGGCAAACATACGCCATAAATCATATTTTCAGTATAATGCCATGAAATTATCTACCAGATTATGGTAGTAATAAATTCATTTCGATAATATTAATGTCTTGTATTATTAATTTATGTTTTCATGCAACTAAAAAAACACCCAGGGTGGGTTTTGCAAGTAAAAAAATTTAAAATACTAGAGTTGGTCTAACGATAATGGGAATGTGTTGAAATTTTAAAATTTTAAGGCAATACCTACGGAGTATTTCTATGTATGTATAAAAAAAACTACAATAATACCCTGTAGTTCGGCTGGTGGCAGCATATCCCTTTAGACATGCCATTTATCTAACCTTTACAGGTACGGCCCAATAGGACCGGAGAATTGTAAAGTCTCTTGGGTCCGTTCGCCCCTGTCAGTGACATCGATATGTTAAAAGGACATACAATATAAGAGGCGAGGGGCATGCCCCTACCACTGGGGTATATGAATTATCATACCAAGTAGTAGTTCCAAGTTGAAACTGGGATATGTTTTCATTACATTTCATTATTAGTTTTCTCACAAGAATACAGAATCAATATATGAAAAAAGGTTGATTATCAAATATGTGCATATGACATGATTTTGTGCCTGACTTGTATGAGCTGGTCCTATTCATTTTTCTCCTTTAACTTTTCTTCTAAGCACACTCACACTCCGGTAGATTTGCTTTAAATTTTCACAAGACATTCCAAAAACTATATGGGAATTATATGGAAGCTAGTTGTTATAAAAAATTTTCTATTCTATTGAAGAGTGCGCTAGACTATAAACTCAGAGATCAACGGTTCGAATCCGGGTTCGGGCAAGGCTCTTTTGGCTTTCTTTCTTCTGTACTACAAGTAAGAATTATTAAAACAAAAAATTCACAATTAAATTGTGGAAAATGTAAAATTAAAGGACAAGAACAACTAAGGGCTGGAAACGCGGGGTTAAGGCATAACACTAGCCTCAGTTATAAGCAATTCTAATTGTCTCTAATGTTCGTTCCGCCTCGATTAATAATCGATTATTTACGTAAAGTTCCACTCAATTCTTTCTCTAATAATCTATCCCATTCCTTTCAGGTCAAAGACCAAATTCTGTACAAGGTGCATGCCTTGGTTCTTTAGTCTTTAGAAAAAAAAATAAAAATATTAAAAAAAATTTCAAAAGTGGCCTTAAATTTATAAAGTTTGAAAAAGTACAGTACAGTCCTGATTTGGCACCCAATGACTTTTTTGTTCCCGCACAGTTTCTCGCAAGAACAATCGGCGGCGGTTTCATTTCGAGCTGATGCTGCGGCAGAGAGCGCCGCTCGGCGCTGACGACGTTCAATCTGTTCAGGCTGTTAAGAAGAATATATTTTAAGCGCCGCACAGTGTAGCGAAGTTTATGGGATGAGGGACAAAAATCGAAAGATAGAATCAACAATACAAAAACATTTTTTTTTTTTGACAATATGACGGCTTAGTGAACTTTTTCGTCGGGTATCTCTGGCGCGAGGTTTAAAAGAGCTGCAGCTGTCACATTATTTCATTGATCAGAAAAAAGAAAAACAAACTATTTTCGTTTTGTAATACATGCGCGGGTAAAATAAACCTATACAATTATAGAAAAGTATAAAAATAAAAATTTGGTACGCTCTTTAATTCGTATTTCATATTTTATACAATTTTTTTCGATATTCTTTATCCTTAAAATGTAACTTTAATTACACAACATCTTTAAAACTTTAGGTTTATCCTATCGATAGTAATATTCTGAAAAGCCGCACAAAAATTCAGCCAAATGGATTCATAACTTTTTAATTTACAGTACGAGCAGCTTTTGAAAATACGGTTTAGAGATTATCGCATATAAAGTTTCAGTACGAGTAATTAATTAGATTAAAACGTCATTTGTTTGAGTAAGTATAGGTCAAAAAATCAAAAAAAAAATCGGATATTCAAAATTTCAAAAGGCTTTTTCCCCCCTTCGCACAACTCCAATACAAAATTAAGAATAAAAGTGGAACACCTCCCGCTGCATTATCAAAGTGCAACATCTCGAGTTGTAAGAAGTAAGGAAATTAACTCATTTTTTATGTGCTAGCTTCACGTTATTACCTTATAAAAATATCCTTCCAATTATATTATATAGCATAGCCTCCCATACAAAATTAAAAATAAAAATGCAAAGTCTCGAGTTGTAAAAAGTATAGGAAAGGAAATTCATTAGCTTATTTTTGACTAGGTTCATTTAGGTTTCATTTACTATTTTTTTTTATTCAGATTGGCCACACACACAATATTCAATGAAGTGTATTAAACCAAAAAAAAATGTATTTTAATACATAGGTTTGTTAATATTTTACATAAGTCTTAAGAATGAGAAATAAAAAATAACAAAGAACATTATTGACTGTCATCAGAGCAATTCGTAGTGTCACTCAACACAAAGTCAGAACAATCGAGTTCAGAAATTAAATCAATTGTGTCATCATTCGTATCATAATCTTCATTTAAAATGAATTCATTGATATTACTATGATTATTATTTTGATCCATATTTTTCTATGAATAGATAAAGAAGTGTCTGATGAAAGCAGTAATCCATGGAATAAATCTATATGGGATAGTTCTCAAGAGATTTTACGGCTATTATTTAAACAAATTTTTCTTAGCTCTTTATGATTAGCTTTTAAAGCAATACAATATATATTTTTACATATAAGCCTACCACCTTCACTACAATTTTAGCTACGGGTATCTTAATGGTTGTAAATTATATCGTTTCTTAAGAAGTCAAGCAGGGAGGGGCTTTTCGACTTTTTCGACTCCATCTTGCAAGAAGATGTATACAAAAATAACAAACTAAAACTTTATGTTGATTTTATATGATTTAAATACAATTTAAATACAATTTAAATTCATTTAGAAAAAATTTTTAAACTAAAAATTTTTACAATATAGTTTTTTATATTATTTACGCTGAAAAAATGTAAGTCTCTATGTATTATAGTCTTTGCACAATACAGCTTTAAATAAGGCCCATTTTTGTCTCAAACGTGGAATACCACCTTGTCATGTTTTTTTTAAAAGCAATTGGTGCTCATTATCGTCAATACATGCTTTAGAAAAAAGGTCATAATATCCCTATTTGAAAGTAGTTTGAGACCAAATTAAGGAAATGAGCTTAGAAAGAGTTATTTTGAGTTTGAAAGAGTTATATGTATTCAAAAGAGTTATATGTATTATGAGTTTTGAAAGAGTTATGTGTATTCAGAAATATTATTAAAAACAAAAATGTTCTTTTTCTTTAATTGCATATAGAAATTAAGGTTTTTTTATTTCTAGATGCTTTTTTTTGGTATATGAACATTTTTTTCATTTATATTTTTAACTATATTTTTTTTTTAGAAAAAACATGTGAAATCTATCCTTGTTAAAGTTTCGTTTAAGAATAATTCCAAAATTTTTACGATTTTGAAAAATATTGAGAGCAAAATTATAAAAACTGAAATTTCGTTAAATTTTCAAGGCAGCATATAAAGATCAGTAGTGGAATTCGCAAAAATTTAACGATAATAATCGTTGTCGTTATCAGTCATTGTTCGTGCCACGTTCATAATAAATGACAGTTTTCGCTAACTAACGCTATCGAAAATCGTCGCTAACGCGTTTCAGAATTCCACTGCAAAACTACCACGAATGAAAAGATATCGAACAATCTTTTTAGATTCACATAATTAAGACTCCTAACTATAAACTTGCATACTTATACATACTTACTTTTACAAATTTATGGATTTTTTTTAAACCTAATTTCGTCCACTTCATTACACTGTGCGCCGTAAGTACAATAAACGGGTGTTTATCAACTGGTGTTCGGCAGTAGTTTGACACAAAATTAATGCTATTGACTTTACACATAACTAAACTATTTACGTATAAAACATTCATTTTCTGTTCAAATTCAGAATAGTTTTTAAATCCGTCGTGCGCCCATAACTTATTTTGAGTATTGGTATTCGGTTTAGAGAAACCGAATAATCGCTAAAAATGTCGCCTACTCTACTATTGCTAAATTAAATAGGTTAAAACGGCCTCCAAATTGAATGTGTGCTACATTTTATGAGAGCAAATTTTTACTTAATAAAGCGCACAGATTATCCAAGTGCTGCGTTTAACCCCCAACTGCCCCCAGTTGGTCGCTGCTACTTCACATAAATAACAGACAAGCACTCAGCCGACTCGGCAAGCGACAAATAAGTGAGACTTCTATAATTTTGTGTGTCACTGTCAACAGATGATTATTGTGCGATCTATGATCAAATCCCATGCATGACTCGGCGACAATTTGAACTACAAACAGCTGAAGGATGATGGTATGTAGTTATGATGGAAGAGGCATTCAGGCAGGCAGGAAGGAAGCTAGTCGGGCAAACACACTGATATGGATAGAGTTCGTCGCCATCGTTGCGTTGCGGCTACTGTTGTAATTGTTATTGTTATTGAAGTTGTTTTGGTTTGCATCTATTTTGTGATTTCCGTGCATTTAAATTGCTAGTTTGTTTCAGCAGCTGGATTTGCAACGGTTACGTACATACACCACACTCACACACACACACACACACACACACACACACTCAGCAAAACGCACTCAAACAAACACTCAGTTCTTTCGATCACAACAGAACCGCATACTTGAACATGTATCCGAGTCACTTGTATTTCTAAGTTCCATTCCTAAATTAGTTGACCATCAACCATCAGCAGCGACACACGCGACTCCAATCAAGCAACGATTCTGACTCGGCCCACTCGCACGCGCTGCTCCCACCTTAGTTTAGTTGAGTTCAATTGAGTTAAGTTGAATTCTTGTTACTGGCGACATCTTTGTGTTTTGGCCGCATTTATTGTTTTCGAACGCGTATTTGAGCCAACAAACGAAGCAAAGAAAACCAAAAACAAAACTCAAAAAATTAAGGCGCGCTCGCCCACCCTAAGAAATCAAAGTAAGCCCAAAACATCGCGTCGTCATCGTTTATTGAGTGTATATCGATTACCCATTGGCATTGCTTGGCCAAGTGTAGTGCGTGTGTCTTCAAGTTTCTTAAAGAAAAAAAAATTTGTTTTTGAATTTTGCCGCATTTCGCAACAAGGTATTTTTAATGTTTTCCTTAACAGCTGATGTGTTTATGTGTTTTTATTTTAGACGCAAAAAAATTGATTGATCTATCGATTTTTAATTTTTGCCATTGAAATTCTAGCCTAATCCGCAGGTGTCAGATTATTTCCAACTGTATTAAATACAATTTTTTGTGTACATAAATTCATTTTAGTCATGAGTTGCTTTATTTTGACAAAAAAATCGCAACATAAAATATTGTGGGAGAGGACGAAACTATGGGACATCATATTAAGTGCTTTTTATGTTTTGAATTTGTAACGGTTCTACTGAATAATAGACAATGAGATGTGTGTGTGTGTGTGTGTGTGGTTTTTTTCTTAATTGAATTAAATCAATTGAATTAATTCAAAATCTTTTTCATGTTGTCGGCGAAAAAATATAGGTGTACAACAATGTTGGAAAGTTTGTGCAAATTTGTGCAAATAAATTTTAAATTATGTATCTGTTGTATATTATACAAACGTTAGGGTAAATTTTTTAGTGCTGGATTGAGCTCCGGTTTATTTTAAGCTTAAACTGTGATCAACTTTCAAGTTAAGACCCTGAAATTTTTTGAGTTCAGCATAGATCAAATTCACCAGAGCTAACATTAAAACCGAGAAACTGACTCTAATGCACTTAAACATTAAGGCGCCTCACGCTCCATTGAAAAAAAAAGTTGTTCGGCACAAATGCTTAAAATAATCTATGGTTTATGTTATGATGATTCCTCAAATATTTCGACTCTAGCGATAGCCAACCGTGAGCTGAAATGAATAGAAATAACCTCTAAAAATCGAGTTTTTTTGTAAAAATATTGGCTGATGTACTAATTGTAAAAAATCAACTGTCAGAAACTATCAGCCGAAAAACTCTTTTCCAATCTGCATCTAAAAATTGTAAATGTTTGCCTTCAGATTAAAGATAACGCGGTTTTTCATGCATATTTTGATATTTTTTTATTTTATTTCCTTACAAAAACTTTCAAAATTCAAATAACTTCATTACTTCTATTTTTTTTTTTTTTTCTTAAAATTTTTTTCAGTAGCTGTTTATTTTATAAATAATATTTTAGTTTTGATATAAATCAATTTAAGCAATTCTAACTAGGAATCAATGCGTGCACTCAAAACCTTTACATCGATATGTTGAAAGAGAGGATCGCATTAGAAATAATTAAGTTTGTTGAATTTAAGGTTAAATAAATTTTAAAAAATGCATGAAAAATAGCATTATCTTTAATCCGAATGCAAAAATTTTTAATTTTTTAATCCAGATTGAAAGAGCTTTTTCCGGCTTGTAAGTTCTGACAGTTTATTTTTTACAACTATTACACTACCCAATATGATTACAAAAAACATTTTTTAGAGGTTATTTCAAACCATTCCAGCTCACGGATGGCTATCGCTAGAGTCGAAATATTTGGGGAATCATCTTATTATAAACTAAGGCTTATTTTGAGCAACTGTGCCGAACAAATTTTTTTCGTGAGGCGCCTTATTTAACCTGACTTATCCAGAAAACTTTACAGAAGTATTTTTTTTAACTATTGGAAAGTTCTTTAGTTTTATTATTTTGCTTTTCACCAAAAAATATGGTCTCTCTTTAAATCAACCAACAATTGTAGCTATAAAGAATTAAATAAAATCCATACGAGCTAATAAGAATGTATGAGTTAATCAAAAAAGTTTCACAGATAAATAAGTCCCGACCTCAAAATAAATTGTAATTTTCGTGCTTTTTCATAAGAATTTATTTAATCAATCAATAGGGGTATTCACGATTCAGTGCAATTGCCTGTGCAGTTGAGGACTTGAGGACTTGTGCAGTTGTGCAGTTAGGTTTTCGTGAACACATCACCATCACACAAGTGCACAACTGCTCAAGTCTTCAAGTCCTCAAGTTGAAGGTAATAGTAGAAAAGCACTTGTGCAGATTTTTGACGTACGTACAATTTGTTTTTGTAAAGTGCACAAGTCCTCAAGTCCTCAACTGCACAGGCAAGTGCACTGAATCGTGAATACCCCTAATATTACATTTTGTATTGCGGAAGAACAGACAGTGAATCTTTCTTAAAAACAATTCTTCGCAAGCGAGTTTGCTCTCTTTTTACTTTCTGCTCGCCTGTAGAAGTAAAAAGTCTTTCGTGGCGAAATCTGCTGCTAGAACAAAACACGACTCTTGCTAGTGAGCAAAAAGTTATTGTTCCTAGCGAAAAAAGGTGAAGCAATAAGAGTATCCAATACCGGAATCCCAGACTTCTATTAGTCCCGACAATCCCGGGATTTGCAAGGCCTAAAATCCCCCAAAAAAAATTCAATGATACTATCTAAGAAAAAATTGTGTTTATAAAAAATTTTAAAATAAAAACCTTGGCCTTGCCAATAGCCATTTTAATGTCATCTCAAACAGCCCTGTTCTGGCAAAGTAACAATAGTTACCCAATATTTTTAATATTTCTATGTCTTTGTTGTATTTTTTTATTTCAAACAAAATTTTAAGCTCAAAAATAATAAATTTTGTTAAAAATTGTCATCTACTTTTCATTCAGTGACAATTTCATTAAAAAATTTTGCTTTTGACCTTTACATTTTGTTTTGAAAACAAAAATTACAACAAACACTTATAAATATGAAAAATATTGGGTTACAATTGTTACTTTGCCAGAATAGGGCTGTACATTTAGTGTCAGCTTTTTGACAACAAATTCTATAGAAATAATGTCAGAAAAGCTCACACTCAATTTAGAGTTGTCAATAAATCGACTATTTGTAAGGCCCAATGTGTTAAACATATGATACGTCCACATGACACTTGCGAGCTGTAAAAAATATGACGTGATACTACCTTAGAAATACCGAAATGTGACCTAAAAAATAAAAAAAAACAAAACTTCCTTAAACAAGCGGTACAAAATATCACAAAATTCTTACTTAGATATACTCAAATATACGCCAAAAAGGGCGACGGGTTATGGGTTCTAATGACGGATAAACGGTTCTTACTACAGTAAATGGTTCTTATGACGGTAATCGGTTCTTATGACGTAATCGGTTTTTATAATGGTAATAAATTCTTTTTACGGTCATAGATTGTTATGATGGATGACCGCCTCATTGGTAATCAAGTAGCCAGTTTTTAAGACGGATAATCGGTTCTTATGGCGGGTATCTCCAATTCGTTGGTAGTCGAACAGCTTGTTCTAGTGACGGGTGACCGGTTCTTGGGTAATCGTATAGATGGTTCTTATGACGGACAATCGCTTCTAATAACGGTAATCGGTTTTTATGACAGTAATCGGTTTTTGAAACGGTAACCAATTCTTTTAACTGTACTAGGCTGTTGTGACGGGTGACCGCTTCATTGGTAATCATGTAGCCGGTTCTTAAGACGGATAATCGGTTCTAATGACGTAATCGGTTTTTATAATAGTAATAAATTCTTTTTACGGTAATAGGTTGTTATGACGGATGACCGCCTCATTGGTAATCAAGTAGCCAGTTTTTAAGACGGATAATCAGTTCTTATGATTGTAATTGGTTCTTATGACGGGTGTCCAATTCGTTGGTAGTCGAACAGCTTGTTCTAGTGACGCGTGACTGGTTTTTTTGGTAATCAAATAGATGGTTCTTATGACGGACAATCGGTTCTAATGACGGTAATCGGTTTTTATGACAGTAATTGGTTTTTGAAACAGTAACCAATTCTTTTAACTGTACTAGGCTGTTGTGACGGGTGACCGCTTCATTGGTAATCATGTAGCCGGTTCTTAAGACGGATAATCAGTTCTTATGATTGTAATTGGTTCTTATGACGGGTGTCCAATTCGTTGGTAGTCGAACAGCTTGTTCTAGTGACGAGTGACCGGTTCTTTGGTAATCAAATAGATGGTTCTTATGACGGGTAATCGGTTCTAATGCCGGTAATCGGTTATTATAGCGGTAATCAATTTTTATAACGGTAATCAATTCTTTTAAAAATAATAGGTTGTTATGACGGGTGACCGGTTCCTTGGTAATCGTATAGCTGGTTCTTATGGCGCATAATCGGTTCTAATGACGGTAATGGATTTTTATGACTGGTGATCGGTTCGAGTGCTCACTACGTGAGGCAACTTGTATACAGCCACAAAGACTCTGCAGCGAGGAGGTCTGAAAGCTGTATCAGGCAGAAGTCAGAAAGCGCAGCGCGCAGAAGTTATGCAGTAAGAGGATCAATGATTTTATAAAGGCCAATTACGTAAAGCTTGATTTCTGGTGCAAAGGCCACAGAGGCAGCACAGCGAGCAGAATCTGAAGAACTTACGGGGGCAGACGACCGCAAAGTTCTACTGCGACTCTTGAATGCAAGGGTAGAAGGACACGGCGTGCAGAATTCTGGCATATGGTTTATTTGACTAAGTAATTGTTATATATAATTTTTTTTTAATTAGGTGTGAGGTTAGGTTCGGGGGTAAGTTAAGGTGGCGGCTGATCTCTAAAACAGAAAAAAAAATCGAGAAGATATTGACTTTTTTTGTTGAAATTAATTTAAATACAGAGATATGGTGGCGAAAAATGGTACAGACTAAAGGTTAATCAAAATCAAAATAAATAAAGTTGGACTTTCTGTAAGGTATTTGTTCTTTTCATGCATGTTTCAATAAATTCAGAGTTCAATAATGATATTAAGTATTTAGACTTAACTATTTAACTATTCCTGGACAGTTATAACAATTTGTTACAATATAAAAAATTTCAAAATATTTCGGGTCATTTCGGGTGGTTGTTTTTTTATAAGAGATGCGACTGTCCATTGCTAATGGCAGTTTATTGTATTCTTTTTAAACACGTTAATAATTCAGAGTATGCTTTAAATGCTTCGCTATTACTGTTTGATACATTTTTCGATAAAACATCCAAATATAATTGAAGGTTTTATTACAGTAAAGTGGTAAGCCACAGGATCAAAAAAAGCTAGTTTTTAGGCTTGATATATAACTTAAGGAATAACCAACAACCACTAAAGAGCTTTCGGCTTTTCTCTATTAAATTTCGAACCCATTTGTAAAAGCTTTCTTGTACAATTCCATTTCTTCATACAAAAATACATTTTTTCAAAACTTTAAAGTTGATTTTTTTTAAATATTTTTTATGCGGCATATCATGTTTTTGCATTGGACCCTTCAAAAAAATCAAAGAATTTTACTTAGATTTATAATATGGAGTTCTAACCACAAAAAATTATAACAAACACGAAATCCGAAATTCACTTTATAATGACAAATGATAGTGCTATAACAAATCCATCTACCCCCAAAATTTCAGATCTCTAAGTTAAACCGTTCTTAAGTTATACCCATCACAAAAATCAATTTCTTATGTAAAATTTTGTTTTTGTTGGTAAAACTATTTCTGCGGTTATGGCTTGGTATGTTTGTAATCTTTATAATTCTTACATAAAAACTAAAAACATTTTCACATAAAATATTTAAGATTTTTTTTACGCTAAACAAAATAGTTTTCTAAACATTCGGTACGTTTATTTATCATCTTCCTGCATTATTCTGTATCACGAAGCAGGACACGAGCAGCAAAACTTTTTTCTGTACGAAATTCTATTGCTTCTCGTGTTGGTGTTGGTTATTTTGTGTGTTATACAAAATATAGCGGTTAATATACAAAAGACAAGCACGCTGCTCCGTGCCCAATATCTCTCAAACTGTTCTCAAAAATGTTCAGCCTTAAAGTATGCACATCTTAATACATAAAATGCAAGCATTCTGCTCCGCACACTGCATTTCTCAAACTGTAATTATGTTTTGACAGCACAGCACATTTACAAGACATACTGCTTTATTCTGTACAACGAAAATGAACACCAACGACAAGCAAGACAAGAGAAGCAATACTTTTTTCTATACGAAATTCTATTGCTTCTCGTGTCTTGCTTGTCGTTATGCACATACTCTTCTCAAAAATGTTCAGCATGAAAGTATGCACAGAAAATATATTAGATACTTATCAGTGACAATATTGGGTTTTTACAACAGTATGTTTTTGATCTAACTACCTCTTTTTTTCATCCTTTTATAAAAAAGTTAGGACGAATTTAATGAAATTCTTTTTATTCGATTTGAGTCGATTGTAGCAAAAAATATACAGAGGCGGACAAAATTATTCACACATATTACATACTAAAATTTCCCACTTTATATCTTTCAATCGTTAAAAGTTACACTAATGCTAATGTAAATACAAAAGATTTGTTGTTTCATTACATATCTAAGTACAATAATAAATTTTCAAAAAAATGTTCATGTACAAGAAAATTAAATAAAATCTAAAACAAGTCATAAGCAAGTAGGGACAAAATTATTCACACAAAACATGTTTTTCAAAATTTTAACTGATTTTTCCTTGTGACAAAGCAACTTACATTTTTCGGAAAAGTGCCGTTATAAATGCGCATTCAAAATGCAACTTATTTAGTCATTTTACGCTTTTGGCCTTGGCGTGTGCGTTGTTAAAAATTGATCTCGAGTTTTGAACTGAGATTGATTGAGATTGAATGAATATAAAAAAACTGCAGAAATTGGCTAAAAAGAAAATCGAAGCCGTTTTACTATTTATAGTAAAATAAAGCATTTTGATGGACAGGGTATTCCTCAAAGCCGACCCCATACCGGTAGACCATGCAAACTAACTACCTTTATTGAGTAAAAAATAATAATAAAAATTTTTAAAAAAAACAAAAATTACTTCAGCACAGGTTGCAGCAGAATCAAGAAGAAATTTATAAAGTAATTCATCCGAAAACGGTTCAGATAGCCAAAAAATGTGCCGGATATTGTTCGCGAGTGGAGCGAAAAAAAACTCGCATCAGCAAAGCCCATAAGAAAGAGGCTAGATTTCGCAAAGGTATATAAAGACAAACAACTGGACGTTGGATTTCTGGAGTAACGTACTCTTTAGCGACGAGAGTAGGTTTAACATCTTTCAAACGGATGGAAGGATTCGAAACTGGTGAAAACCCAACACTGATTTCAAAAAAATAATACAATTGGTACAGTGAAACATGATGGTGGAGGAGCCATTGGATGGAGGTTTATGTTAGCGGTAGGTTTGGAAAATCTTTTATATATTGACGTTAAAATAGAAAAATCGGTTACCCTCAATATTTTAAAAGAAAATTTTGTAAAATGTGCGCGGAACCTGTGCCTTTATTTCCAACAAGATAATGATTTCAAGCATAGAAACCACGACGTGCGTATGTGGATCATACATTATGCGCTTCGCATTTTCCCAACACCACCACGATTTCCAGACGTAAGCGTATCGAAAATTTGTGGAATGAAGTTGGGAGGGGTGTCGTTAAAATTAACATATCCAGCAAAGACCAACTAAAACAAGTACTCCAATAGGAATGGAAGAGTTCGGATGAAAGTGTGACTAAAAAATTGGTTCACTCCATGCAAAATAGATTAAACGAAGCTATCTAGCAAAAAGCCATGTCAACTGTATATTAATATTTTATTGAACCTAATATTTTTTGTGAATATGGAATGTGTGAATAATTTTGTCCCTGTAAAATCTGAATATGCATATGTTTAATGTTATTTTTTATTTAATGGAAAACAATTCTGTTTGCTTTTTGTATTTTCTAAATAAACAATAAAGGGATAAGTTTTTAATAGAATAAGATTTTTGAAAACATTAATCTATTTTTAATATATATCTAATGAAATGAAAAAATGGGTGCTGTATAAAAAATTATGTCTGCCTCTGTAATTGCTTCAGCCGCGAAAAGACACCTGAGTGGCCACGTATATGATGAGGCCAGTTTGTAAAGTTGTGTATGAATATGATTGTTACCAAACTCGACATTTTGCACTTTTACACTTGAACTAACTTGAACTGCTTTAATACTTAAAGTGTTATTTAAAAAGGCATTTTGCAAAAATCAAGTGAATAAAAAAACCAAGCTTTAAAAAGAGTAAAAAGTGCTTTCGGCAAATGACTTCAAAAAGTAAGAAGGATAGGCTTTTATACTAGTATTAAATATTTGTACATAATAAATGTCTATTGTTGATGAATCGTTTTTATTTTTATTAAAATCCACCATTTCCGATACGAGTTCTCACTTCACTTAGAAGAAACGTTAATGTGTATTTAAGGTCTTACAATCAATTAATTAAATACCTTTATACAAATACAGACGCCATATGTGTTTATGTCTTGTTAGTGTTGCTCAAATTTTTGTCAAGCCATTAATTATGGGCACTCCTTTAAAGGAAAATTTGTTTTATATTCAAATTTAAATATTGTGAACTTAAAATTGCGAAGTTAAAATTGCGGACGTTTACCATAAGTAAATGTTAATTAATTTTTTATGAGAGCTTATATGAGAGCTAAAGTTAAGCATATATTTTTTTCTAAACATTTGAAAAAATATTTTCCTTTATTAACATAAGTCTAAAGAAGTACATGCACAAAAATGATTGAAAATATGACTACTGAAATTTTTGTAAATAGTTTTGGTACAAGGCTTTGGCAAAGATAAATATCTCATTTATAGCTGTGAGTTAAACACCAGATTTTATTTTTAATTTTTTTTAATAAAGTTGTATGTGAGTTTTTTAATCTTTTCGTGGTTTCGTTTGCAAAACTTGTCGCCGTCTTTCGTTCCACTATTGAACACACTTTTGATTATTGATTGTTTTTCTTTGAATGTCAATTCAAAATTTACAAATATGATCAAATTGACTTGTATTTTTTTTCCTATTGTACTACATATTTGTAATTGTTATAACCATAACAATGTTTTCATGCATAAAAGTAACAATAGTAGGGAATTTAAAAAATTGATACATGATAAACAAATTAATTTAGCTTACTGTAGATCTTTAACAGATAACTGAAGGAATATTGTAGCGTAGAGTTCATTAATAATGTACTCATGACATGCAATTTAATTGATATCAATATCTTTTTAAAGAAATAAAATCGATTAAAGGTATATCTAACATATGAAGCATGCAAGCATTTAATTGGTGAACAATGCTAATTCTTTATAGTGAAAAATATAGTATGTTTTATATAATTATTAATTTTCATAAATCGAACTTTTCTTTGTTTACTCTTGTGAAGTACAAACCTAACATTCAATTTTATTTGTGAGTTTGTTGACAGTCTTTTATAGAGCTCTTTTTCTATTAGTCCATGTTATAAATAGTAAAAACACACCAATTTGTGTTTCATCAGCGTTATTGTCTTAAATACTCCTGAAATACGACTGGCTTGCTTCATAAAATAATTGCAAAAAGTAAGCTATTTAAGCGTTAAAAGAACTTTCCACATGTTCCTATAATTAAATCTTCTTATAAAACTATATGACTAGCGAATTTTTAAGGAACTGTCTAAAGAATAACTAATTTTTTAATGAGTTCCAGAAAGCAAAAGGTGATATAAGAATATAATGGAAATCGGTAAATAATATACTTAATAAATGAAAAAAGTAATGTAATCATTCAAACATTAGATATTAATAATTACCTGTTTCCAATCCAAAAATTCTACTAGATATTATTATTTTACCAATAATTTCATTTAGAGAATTTCTTTTAATACTTCACTCAGAGAAAAAACAGAGGGATTACCAGTGAAAACTGTGAAATCCTATCCAACAGATGAGTTTTTTCAAATTAACAGTCTGGACTGTCAATAAAATAACTATTTTACTCAATTCCTAACTGAATTTTCTTTTCTTTTGTGTGAATATGTATTGATATCAGCCATTCTAGTGCAAAAAAAGTTTTTTTATGATTAGTTCAAAAAAATATTTGATATTTATATTTTTATTGCGACGTTTTTAAAAAAGTACCTTTTTTAATCGTTTATATTGCAATAACTGACGAAGATAGAAAAATTTTTCCCAAACAAGAAATATGGCCCTTTTTCTTAGCTTTCGAATGATGTTCACTAAAACTTAATCATATTTTTTTTGAGATTTCGACAAATAGAGATTTCCAACAAATTTGATTTATTTTTTAATTTTGACTTATATTTTATTTTTTTTTTTTTTTTTTAAAAAGCCAAAACATGTTTGTTAATAATTGTAGAATTTGAGATACAATATATATTTCTATTACACTTCTTTTTTTTTTATTTATATTTGTTTTATATTCTTTTATGTTCTGACTTCACTTCAATTCACGTCATAACCTTATGTTTGTAATTTTTGACTTATGTAACTGCAATCACCTGTAGTTCATTGTAAACAACAGATTACAGATCTTTTCCATTTCAAACTCTAACTATTGAATGTTAGAAATGTAATTAATACATTGTTTACTTAATGTTAAGTTACGCTTTGTATTTTAATGAAAAATAAAAATAAACATTGCTACTACTACTATTTTCTTTTAACTCAGTGAAAAGGTATCATTCTAACTAATCATTGACGGATCCTTTTGCGACGAATATAGTTCTAGAGTACTTCACATTTTTCAACTTTCACATATAAAACACACATGGCTAGAGATGTTTCCTCTAGAAATGTTCCCTTTGGTATAAAAATATGTTTTGAAAAAATTAAGAGATTAGAATATTGGGCAGGCGCACTCTATCTAGTTGCTCTAGTGATATCTATGGAAGAACTAGTAAGGAAATATATTCGACTAAATCGAAGTTAAAATACCCCCACTGCCGTATTTTAAATTATTTGAAGTCTTGAATGTTCTATTATTTTGATGATGTAACTTTTATCAGTAGCGGTTTTTATACAAATATTTGACATTTGGAACCCACAGTCCTTTTTATTTATTAAAGCTTTTGTGTACAACATCAAGTTCAAACATTAATTCTTTTTTTAATTTAAAAAGGTCTTACAGTAAAGGATAACGTAATTTTTTAATATGATTTTTTTTTTTAAAAAAAATTTCAAACATCAAGTGAATAGTTAAAATTTTAAGTCATTAGATTAAGTTTTGCGGAATTGAAAGAGATCTTACCGCTTTGGTAAACTCAATTTGTATAAGAGGTAGATGTGATTTTTATTCGTCTTTTACAAATTTCATACGTGCAAAATTTAAGTCACTGAATTAATTTTTTTGAGACTTAAAGTGATTTTACAGCATTGGTAGCCTCACTTTGTATGGGACGTGCCGTGGTTTTCATTCGATTTTTGCACATTTCATACTCAAAGTACCTATTAATTGTTATAGCTTTTGTGCAAAATTTGAAGTCTTTAGATTAATTTTTGAGGAATTGATAGAGATTTTACCGTTTCGGTAAAATAAGTTTGTGTAGGAGGTAGACGTGATTTTTATTCGATTTTTGCCAATTTCATACTTGCAAAATTTTGAAGTCACTGAATTAATTTTTGTGAGATTAAAAGAGATTTTACTGTTTTGGCTCCACACTTTGTATGGGAGGTAGACGTGATTTTTTTTTTTACTTTTACAAATTTCATACTCAAAGTGCATCATAAAGGGTTAAAGTTTATGTGCAAAATTTGAAGTGATAAGATTAATTTTTGTGAAATTTAAAGAAGTTTTACCGTTTTGATTAATTCACTTTGTATGGGAGGCAGGCGTGGTTCTTATCCGATTTAGCTCATTTTCGAACTTGGCCTACATTCTTTGATAAAAAGCTATTTTATTGAATTTCGTTACGATAGCTATAAAATTACCGCTGTTATCGTGATCACAGACAGACAGACGGACATGGCTAAATCGATTTAGGAGGTGATGCAGATCAAGAATATATAATTTTCTATACCAGCCACGCCTCCTTATCGGCATTACAAACGGAGTGACAAAGTTAATATACCCCTTATAAGTTTTTTAAACGTGGGGGTATAAAAAGTGTTATATAAAAATAAAACCCAATAACTTTTGTTGAGGCGTAAGTTTTCGTTTCTCACTTCTTTTCTGAAAAAAATTCTTTAAAATAAACTCAATATGAAAATTGGCCAAAAACAAACAAAGTAGTTGATTTTCTATGATTTAAATACAAATTCTAAATATTTAGATAGTTTAGAAAAAAAAACCAAAATTTGAATACAAAAATTAATGCAGTTTAAAATTGACTTTTTCGAAAATCCTTAAAGTGCCTATGGAATATAAAAAAAAAATCTAAAAAATCGTAAAAAATATATTTTTCACTTGAAATGGCTGGAATTATTTTATAAAAACTATTTTTAATTTTCATGCAAAAAATTTTTGGAACTGCAACAATAAAAAAATGTCAAAAATCATTAAATTCTATATTTTTACACCACAGACTGTAAATAATAATTAGTTTTAGATTTTAAAATAAAAAACGCATTGTGGAAAAATGGTCGTACCGCTTTTTCGCAGATACCATAAGAATCCTCCCTATTGACTTAAGAAATATTGACTCTTAAAATTTTAAGGAAAAAATACACGATTGTTTTTGCTTTTTATGTTTTTTAAATTCTTAAGATTCTTACAAGCCATAAAAATGCCGCTGCAGTACATAGACAAGAGTCTGTTTGCTTGATTTATGTGACATCTATAATTACTAAATTATTTTCGAACTCAACGACCTTTATTAAAATTTTTGCTTTTCATAAATCACACAAGGACGTTGTTCTAAAATAAACAAAAAGTTTGAAAAAATGAGCGTGTAAATTTAAATTTAGACTGCAAACTTGACAACTACTTTGACCGCAATCTGAGTTATTACTTGTTTGCAATTTCATTAACATAGTTTATTAAATGAGTAATAAAATTATGAAAACACCAACGCATAAAAATTACATCAGCAAATGTTTAATTGTTTAATTCTTCAGAATATAACTAAATGATGATGCAAGAGTTAACGAGTAAAAATGACTTTTTTTAATTTTTAACAACTTGCAGCTTGTAAAAAATCTATTCAATTGCATACAGTTCAAGTTACAGTTCGTAATAGCGAAGAAGTGTTAAACGAAATACTTACATTAAGTGAATAATTAACACGTACACGCTGACAGTTGATGGACATGTCATGTTCTTAACAAATTAATTTTTCCATCAAATCTAGCAACTTCCAACTTCCATTTGCTTAGTTAGGAAATGAATGACAATAATTTTGGACTGGACTCTTGTGGTGTTGCTGTTGCTATTTAATTTTTAATACTTGTAGGTGATTGTTTTGGGTCGATTGGCACCATTTGTATGCAATACTCATCATCAGAGTTGGTGGCTTTATGACACACGCTGCAACTGTTGCTACATGTCCAAAATTGCATTATTTCAGCGCCTTTAAAACTTTCTACAACACTTCAAATATGTCGTTAGCCAAGTTCTGCAAACAACCATTAAATGTTGTTGGCCCAACACACACAATTGTTGCTACTTGCTGGTTTAACATAGCTTTTGTGGCTATTGATGATGACGATGTTTAGCTCTGATGACGAGAGCGAAGCACACATTTCCATATCAATGACATTTTTACTACAACATGACTTTAGGTCGTCGTCATGTTGTCGATATGTTGCTGCTGCTGCTGCTGTTGCTAATGTTGTTGCATGTTAATTGCATGCAATAAAAATTCTGCCAGATAAGCATCTGACATACACTAAATCAGCAAAAAAAGAGCAATAGCCAGCGCCCACTAATTGCCTTCAATAGCTTGCAGCTTGTGCATAAAAATCAAAAGTGATTCAGAACATAGCTACTCGTATATGGTAGAGCTGACGTTAATGATGGGTTTCTTGGAAAAACCGGAAGTAAAAATTTTAATGTGTGCCATATTATACAGGCCAACAGAAGTGCAACATGTTTGTTTTAGTAATTTTTTGTGCTCACTTTCACTACACATAAGCACTTGGAGAGCACTTAGTATATAAAAAGAAGTCCTTGAATTTTCCTAGGCACTACTTCAAAATAACTCTTATTTAATGAAGGGTAATGAGCTAAATAATACATACATACATACAAGCAAATTTTATTAGCAGTATGAATAAATTGAGTGTATACTTAATGAAGATTTTATCAACACTAATTAAAAATGTTTCGTTATTAAATCATAAGCAGCTTTTATATTTTCTTAAAAAAAAAGAATATTCTGTAGAAAAATATTCATTAACATATGGTTGCAGTAGCACAAGAAATACCATGAACTGATTAAATTCACTTTTTCCACTTGAGTGATTTTTTTTTTAGTTTTCTCATAACTGACTCAGTTATGATACTTTTTTGGACTTATATTGTTGATACTGTTTCTATTGTTCATGCATCATTATTCTCAAAACCTCATTTAGTCAGAAAACATTAGGGATAACGTATGTTTGTGGCTAGTTTTTTTGTTATATTTTTTATCATGTTACAAATAATTGCATTATCATTTGTTTGGAATGACTAATGTATTTCTTTGTAATGTTTAAAAAATAATTATAATATTTTGGTCTTTTCGTCTATTAGCAATGAACCGTCTCAGACATAATGGGACTTTTTTATCTATATTCTGGAAAAAATCACTTATCGCATTTGACCTTAACAGCAACAACTACTCTAAGTGGCCATAACTCACTTTAAAATGAGTCATATCTTGTCCCAAGTTGTCATGTATTCAAATTTAAAGAGTGTCTGATTAAAGAGTTTGTCTGAAGATTGTGCAGAACTCTTTCTATTTCTTAATGTATGGATGTTTGTTTGATTGATAAACATATTTTTCAATGGTAGCTGAACACGCATTCTGATGAATTAAAAACAAAAATTATCACAACAAAACCATACAGAAATTCAGATAGATGTCAAGCCAGCTTTATGAGGCCTGCAGCTTGTAGATTAATGCATATTTATGTGGGTCCAATTTAAGATCCACCCAATCATTCAAAGATCCACAACCAATAATATGTTTCTTTCTTTGATGAAATGAACATGTCGCGGCAGAAATTTAGTTAAATCGATATGAGTAATCGAAAAAATAATCCAGAAACTGGAGTATTCGAACTGGAGTTATGAAAGCATTGTTAGATATATAAACTGCATTACTAGTAATATAAACTACTGATATAACTACTGATATAGCCATGTTAATAAAAAAAAAGAAATCATGGAAAGAGGATGAAGAAGTAATTGCTCAAAGTGATTAATTTTTATTCAGCCAAAACTTTTGATTTTATTCGAAAGGATTTAAAAATAAATCTGACCTCAAAAGCATCATTACACTCAGAAAAAAACACCTATCTTTTTGTGATAAAAAAATTTCTCTTTTTTCGATAATAAAAATTTTCTTTATTTCAAATAAAATTTACTTCAATTGTAATAAATTTTCACATATTCGAAGAAATATTTCCTTCCTTGTTAGAAATGAAAATATTTCATGTCTCTAATAATGATAAGTATTTTTCGCTCACTGAAAAAATCTCATTTATAGAGAAAAATTTATAGAAAATGAAAAATGTTCTCTATTGTTGATAAATAATTCACTTTGCGAAATATTTTCTTCCTTTCTCAAAAATTAAAAAGGCTTCTTCTCAATAATCGATATTTTTCTTATATAGAATGAGGTAAGAAAAAAATAGAAAGCGTGAGTGCAATTGGTTAATGTTGTGAAAAGCAAGTGTTGCATATTCTGCATATTATGACGATTGTTCCTTCAAAAGGTTTTTTTTACTTAACATTTACTTAACACAAAGTGATGTTGTTTATTACTACTGTTTCTTTGGATGCATTTACAAAATCGTTTTTCAGAATAAACTTCTGGAATATTTATAAAGAGTCCCGAAAAACAATGCCACAACAATAATTCACCTCTTAACACATTTTTAACTAATATTTTTAAAACCGAATCACAATTTGATATTAATACTTGTACTATGCGTAGAACTGAGTTAAAACAAATGTTTGATAAAAATAATTTTTTAATCGGAATTGTGGATATACTTCTGTGTTTTAAAGAAAACTGTACGCAATAAAAAAATATGTTGTATCAATATTAAGAAAATATATCTTTCTTTTAAAGAAAGTGTTATTTTTTGTGAGAAACTATAAACGCAATTTAAAGAAAACATTTATTAAAATTAAATAAATATTTCTCTGTTTTCGGGAAAAATTTACACAATAAATAAAACGGTTGAACGTATTATAAAGAAATATTTTCCTATTAAAGAGAAGCTGCCTTTTATTAATGAGAAAATATTTCTCATTTTCATTTTTGCTTTTTGCCATTTTTAGGGAATTTCTGGGATCACATTTAGAGAAAAGCATTCTCTGAAGCAAAGTCAATACCATTTTGCACTTAATATGATGTCTTTTTTCTCATATTCCGATAAACATTTATCTGAGTGTAGCAAGATGGGCACGAGTTAAATTTTTAAGCCCAGGTTTAAACACAAATTTGATAAATGCATTATCTCAAATAATTTCAAAATTCTCTGACAAAGAAAGGGATGCGATATTATTATATGACGAAATTTCTATGAAAATAGGTTTACAATATAAAGGTCTCTTGCGGCACGTAACGAAACGACATGAAACTACAAAATATAACTACCATGTGTTCTTATGTATACATGCTCACTAAGCGACAATGACTGTTGACGCCGACGAAAAAGCCGGTGGTGATCGTTTCAAAGAATTCTGACCGGCTTGTCGTTCTCTTTGTTTACAAAAATTACAATGGATTTCAACAGTTTATTGTGCAAAGTAAAAATTCGACATCGATAGGTCGTTTTTAAAGCATAAAATCAATCTAAAATCTATGATTTTATCAGTTTTCTACATCGTCATCTAATAGCAAAGCTATTTAAGCTAATTGTGTACTAGAGAATTCTGCGCTTATTGTTTTGTTTAATTAAAATTTTTGTTGCCGTTTCGTTAAGTGTGCATAGAACATTACGTTGCCTTTTCGAAGCCGATTTACAGTCGTTTCGTTACGCGCCGTAAGTGGGCAGAGACCTAAACTCCTACAAAGACGAAATAGAAGGTTTTGTTGAGGATGGCAATGAAAAATATATGAGCCTTTGTAAGCAAATTTGTGTTTTTATGATTAGAGGTTTGTACTCAAACTGGAAACTTGTTTTAAGTTACTTTGCTTCAGACAATGGCTTGACATCAAGCTGCATGAAAAATATTGCAAAGAACCTCACAGCTGCTAAAAATTCTTTATTTAATGTTTGTCTCCAATAATATTCAGTATCAACTTTCAGAATGTAGTTTTCCAGTTAGCCCAGGTGGCATTCATCATCTACCTTTATTTGTAGCTATAAAATTTTATGAATTTATCTCATTTAAGCAAACGCGAAATGTTTTTAACTTTAATTCGTGCAATTTTGATTATTTAAGTCAACTTTTTAATGTTATTAACTGGTCAAGCTTATTTGATAGCCAAAATACCGCAACATGCTTTGATATTTTAGAACTAAATATTCATTACAACTGCTCAAATAATATTGCACTGGTTGAGCAAAGAATCCATAAAAATCCGTGGTACACTAGTGGTCTCAAAAAGCTAAAAAACCTTCGTAATAAATTTTTCAAACTTTTTCAGTCTACAAATGATTACAATTAAAAGTAAAATATGAGCATTACTCTAGGGAGTTAAATTTTTTAAACAAATTTTTATACAATCAATACATTCTCAGATTTGAATCTAATATAATTTCAAATCCGAAGATTTTTTGGAATCACATTCAGTCAAAGAAGAATGGTTCTCAGATTCCAACTTCAATGTTCTTTGAAGGTAGGAATTCTTCTTCTAATAGGGATACAGTGAATCTTTTTGCCGATTATTTTAAATCTAACTTTGTTGATGACGACTCGTTGTTTGATCAATCTATTTTGGAAAACATTGTGTCTAGAGTTGATATTGGCTCTATGTCAGTATCAATTGAGGATGTTCGCAATGCATTGTCAATCCTCAAATCCTCAACTAAGTCTGATAATGATGGTTTTTGTGATATTTTACTTAAACAGTGTGCATCTGCATTAGCTGAACCTCTTTGTTTTATTTTTAATGAGTCACTTTCATCTGGTTCTTTCATTGAGTCTTGAAATATTGCAGCTATAAGTCAAATTTTTAAAAGCGGACAAAAGAATGATGTTAGCAAATACCGCCCTATCTCCAAATCGAAAATTGTCTCAAAACTCTTTGAGTCAATTATCAAGCAGAAGCTTTGCTTTCTTTTAAAGCTTTGTATCTGTCCTGAGCAGCATGGGTTTGTAGCCGAAAGGTCCACTGTTACTAATCTTTCCCTCTTTTCTTATCTCTGCTTTTGAATCTGGCTTTCAAATTGATGCGCTTTACACGGATTTTTCAAAAGCTTTCGATAAAGTCTCCCATAAGGTTCTCGTGGCTAAGCTAAGTAAATTGGATTGCCATTAGATTTTTCTGGAATGGATTAAGTCTTATCTTATTGGAAGAGTTTGTTTTGTCTCGATTGATAATACGCATTCATATTTCTATCCAGCAACCTCTGGTGTCCCTCAGGGTAGTATTTTAGGACCTTTGTTTTTTGTGCTTTAGATAAATGATATAACACAATGTTTTCATTTTGCAAATTATCTTCTTTAACTCCTTTGGTGACTCGGCCTTACTGCAAGCAGATCTGGACAATGTCTTTATATGGAGTATCCGCAATGGGTTACCTCTGAACATAAGTAAATGCTACCATGCAACTTTTAGTAAATCTAGTAATATTATCTTGACTTCTTATTCCATTTTCGATATACCTCTTCAAAGAGTAAATACAATTCGGGACCTTGGCGTCATCTTTGATTCCAAATTTACCTTTGTAGAGCACTTAAACTTCTTGTTGCCTAAAGTTTTTTCCCTGCTTGCCTTTATTCGTAGGAATAGTCAAGAATTTAAAGATCCCTATACATTTAAAGCACTCTACTGTTTTCTAGTCAGGTCAAGATTAGAATATGCTTCTTTAATTTGGAACCCTTCAGCTACAATGTATTCGTTGAGGCTTGAGAAAGTTCAAAAAATCGCTACAAAGTATATGCTTTATTGCACTAACTTTAAATTTGACTTACCCTCTTATCATGTGCAATGTCTACTAATGGGTTAAAAGACGCTCGAAATCAGGAGGAAAATAACCTCTTTAATTTTCATCTATGATATAATATGCAGTAATATTGATGACCCTATGCTTTTGAGTTTGATTCATTTCAGTATACCACCAAGGCAGTTGCGTTATTTTAAGCTATTTTTCATTAAAATCCATCGAAGGAATTAGGCCTTAAATGGGCCTATAACAAGGTCTTCATGTTTATATAATGAATTATCATCTAGGTACTTGTTTGATTTTTCAATGTCGAAAGCATCTTTTAAAAATTTTGTTTCTAGTTTGTTTTAACATAATTTATTCTTAATTTTGTGTTTTATTATTTTTATAGTGATTATTTTATTAATTGTAACTTAATTGTTATTTTCTCTAGTCTGTAAGGAATTGAATGATCCATAGACTGAATAAACTAAACTAAACTAAAGTTCAAGCGCGTCGGAAGCGAATTTCATCTGGGGGGGCAGTACAAATGGGGGGGCAGTACAAATGGTGGTGCAAAAAAAGTTCACCAAAATTTCTTCAAAGAAACATGAATGTGAATACACAAATTTTTTATTTTAGTTTAAAATAAAAAAAATATAAAAATATATAAAAAATATTAAAATTTCATTATTTTTAAAAGTTCTTCCAATTTCAATATTAGAGATCATTCTTTAAAGGATCTTTCATCTTTTATAAAGCAAGACTAGGTATATCTATACATGGTTTAAATGCAATAAGGTACAAAAAGTTATATAAATTTAAATTATTCCAAAATGTTTCTTTCTGTCCTTGCGAGAAACAAACTCTTTCACCACCTCCATCGAATTCAATTCTTCGGTTTTATCTTTGTGAATGTGTATAACAGAGAACTGCATGAACGCATTCATTTGCACTTATTTGTGATTCACGTAAAAACGTATGCTGAGATAACAGTACGCACCAAACAGACGAAACGAAAGAATGCACATTTCGCTCAGTTGATGTTGATGCTTGTCGTGTGTAAATAACAGTAAGTGTCATCAACAAAGCAACGAAACATTGGAATTGAAGTTGATGCAATGATAAAAATCATAACCACAACGTAAATACGTGAGCAAGCTAACAGTGCACCCTAAACAAGTGCGCGTTGCGCTGCGTACCCAAACGCCACGTAATTTTATTTTACGCTTAACCTAAACAAGTGCGCTGCGGAAAGAACTGCTGCTCTCGAACCAGCTCAGTCTGATGGTTTAAAAATCTTAAAGAAACTTTTAGAATTGTGTAAAAATCTATTAATATAGCAAATACTTCCATTTGCAATTGAGATTAATTAATTAAAAGCAGCTAATTGCTCTTTGTTCTAATACTTTGGTTTTATGCAGCCAACTTCACATCCGAACGCACTGTCAAAATTGGAAATTCGATTCATGTTGCGGTAGTCCGGTGCGTGTTTCGGTAGGCTTCATACAAAATGTATGTGCATGAGCCGATTTTGACAGTTAAACCACGCACGCGCACTTGTTTAGGGTGGACTGTTAGTTGTCGTACACTTTTAACTGCTTTACCGGCAACACATTTACATTAAAATTATATCGATGGAAAGGTATTCTGGAGTATAATTGTCTGAATATAATTTTCATTTCTATATGTCCATATAAAATAATAAAAGATGGATTTTGATGTGGTTTTCACTGTACGATAAAGGAGTTATTTAAAGTTAGATTTTAAGCTATAAATATTTGGTTTTAGCTTTTTAGGCAATTGGCGTGGGCTTGAGTTGAGTCATAAAATCTTAATTTTGAACTTCTTGTTAGCAGCGTTGTCAATCATTCAGTGATTTATATTTGCGGTAGACAACTAAACAATAAATATATACATAGGATCAACAAGCGGAAAACCCCAAAACACTCTTTAAACTAAAAGTGCGATGCAAATTATATTTTTCGAACACAATCCTTTAAAATACATATATTGAAGAAAGCAAAGCAAACAAACCATAAAAAAATCTAACTATAGGAACTGCTTGCGCAGCTGTACAAAAGGATCGTGTTTTTCTTATTTTTTGTAAGCCGAGGTTTTTTTCTTTATTACTGCAATGCAATAAAAGAAACGAACCGCTTTTCAATAATTTTTTATGACTCCGCGTTAGCGTTTTAAAATTGCAAACAGATCAATTTTATTAAACAGAATCCCTACTAAATACTACACATATGGTCAAAAACATAAATACACTTACATTTTTAATTTCAATTTTAAATTAATATATGTATTTCCGATATAGTTATTTATTTATAGAGCGAAGTAGGGTCATGTATAACACGTTTTTATTTTCTCCAATAAAAGTGTGAAAAATTTAGTTTGGATTGGTTTAAATTACTATTCCTTGCAAAAGAACCAATTTGAAGTTGGTGTTTTCACGGCTGTTGAATACTTTAAGAAATGGATGAAGTAGAACAAGAATGTCAAACATGACTTTTTTTGACTTTTTCAATTCGGTGGCGAGATATGTAACACCAACAAAATGTTGCTTTATATACCAGACACTTTAATTTTTTGTTTATTTTAACTTTTTATGTTTAGTAAATGCATTATTTTGAAAACTTAATTAAATTAAATTTTTCTATTAGTTTGATGGCATTCATCAATTTCGTTTACTCGACTATTCTTCTAATAAACGTTAAAAAATTACAAATAAAAAAATAAATAAAATAAAATAAAAGTAAAAAATGCAAGAACTTCAATATAACACACACAATTATAATAGCTGCTTTTTTCCAATTTGCTCTACTTCGAAACAAAACTTTATATACAAAACAAATGTCTCAAATTTTCTTACTAAACTGAATATTCCGCTGTTAAGTTTTTCTAAAATTTCACAGTTATTCATAAGGTGTGTCAGTGAGTTTCTAATTTGAAATCTGCATACGTAGTGAATTGATGAGGAACTCACCCTCATTGATAAAGGAAAAGCAGCGCAAACAGCGTGTGCTCAAATTTCCAATGAACTCAACGAAATAAACCTGAAACAATTATGTCATTAAAATGGCAATATTGCCTTTTCAATAACAATGCATATCAATGCAGCTAGCAAGAGCGCACACTGCACAACATGACACACATTTCTTGCTGACGAACGAAAGCATAGCAGGAACAGTGAATTTTCGAACCTAAAGCAAAAGGGCTGTTCACATTTCAAATCGCTCATCAAATCGTTTGTCAAATACAATAGAACAACGTGAAATTTTCATGAAATTCCCACGTTGTTCTATTGGATTTGACAAACGATTTGATGAGCGGTTTGAAATGTGAACACCCCTAAAGACGAAGCATTCAATGCAGATCTCTGGTGTATAAGTCCCGCATGAGTGAGTCGTTTCTGTGTCATAGTTGCTCGAAGATACGTTTTAAATCGTCTTAGTGCACTAAAAAACGCTCAGATGAAGCTACTGATGCAGGCACAGTCAAAAGCAAAGCAATAAGTTTTTCAACTTAATTTAATATATTTTTTTTAAAGTATCCGAATTTTTTGCAAATTGGGATACAATGCCACTACAATTTGAAGGTATTTGACCAGGCAATTGCTTCAGCAATTTAAGTTGCGCGTGGAGGTCGCTCACATCAAAGTCATCTGCATAAAGATCTAGTTTTGTTTTTAGATTTTGTTCAGAAGGCACTTTTCCGTTGAAGGCTTCGATTACAATATTACAGTATTAAGCTTCATACTTAAGGGTGCTTTTAAACTGAAGTGGTGGGTTTGCAGTAGAAACTCTACATTTTGTTCTATCTTTTTGCAAACACAGAGAAAGAAAATGGTTATCCGCAAGCATGCTTACGAAGAAGAGAAAAAAAAGAGGAAAATATCTAATACAAAAATATTATCGTTGTAAAAAAAAACTGACATTTTGAATAACTTTTTAAGTTTTCTTTTTAAATTGTTAATCTAGCTAAAAAAGTGGAAGCAACTTCCCCCCTTTCCCCCGCTTCCGACGCCAATGCTAAAGTTACTTTGCTTCAGACAATGGCTTGACATCAAGCTGCATGAAAAATATGGCTATGAACATTGGCGTCGGAAGCGGGGGGAAAGGTGGGCAGTTGCCCCCCCACTTTTTTAGCTACATAAACAATTTAAAAGGAAAAGTTATTCAAAATATCAGTTTTTTTACAACAATAATATTTTTGTATTATATATTTTCCTCTTCTTTCTCTCTTCTTCATGTTTCATGTGAAGAAATTTTGGTGAACTTTTTTTTCACCACCATTTGTACTGCCCCCCCAGATGAAATTCGCTTCCGACGCGCTTGGCTATGAAGAACCTGACAGCTGCTAAAAATTTAGGACTGAACATAAAAGTATTGGTTTGCGAACAAGGACCAATTAACAGAGCCACTTTTACAAAATGTGGAATTACATCAAAAACACCATTTTTCATATTAAATGAGAAAAAAATTACGGATTATATGATGTTTCCCATTTATGACATTGATTCGCCTGATGGAAAAGTCTCTTGGAAGATATTTGTCAGGCTTTTTGAAACAGATAAAAAAATACTCGTTTATGTCTCAAATTGTCTTTCAAACATATATATCCACACAGAAAAAAAACATTGGTAAATCAACTGGTTTCCCCAATGACTTTGCTTTAGACAATGGCTTGACATCAAGCTGCATGAAAAATATGGCTATGAACATTGGCGTCGGAAGCGGGGGGCAAGGTGGGCAGTTGCCCCCCCACTTTTTTAGCTAGATAAACAATTTAAAAGGAAAAGTTATTCAAAATATCAGTTTTTTTACAACGATAATATTTTTGTATTATATATTTTCCTCTTCTTTCTCTCTTCTTCATGTTTCATGTAAAGAAATTTTGGTGAACTTTTTTTGCACCACCATTTGTACTGCCCCCCCCCCCCCCCCATTTGTACTGCCCCCCCCAGATGAAATTCGCTTCCGACGCGCTTGGCTATGAAGAACCTGACAGCTGCTAAAAATTTAGGACTGAACATAAAAGTATTGGTTTGCGAACAAGGACCAATTAACAGAGTCACTTTTACAAAATGTGGAATTACATCAAAAACACCATATTTCATATTAAATGAGAAAAAAATTACGGATTATATGATGCTTCCCATTTATGACATTGATTCGCCTGATGGAAAAGTCTCCTGGAAGATAATTGTCAGGCTTTTTGAAATTGATAAAAAATATACTCGTTTATGTCTCAAATTGTCTTTCAAACATATTTATCCACACAGAAAAAAAACATTGTAAAATCAACTGGAAACATAATGATTTTACATGTTTCCCCAATGATTTTGCTTCATAGAGAGTTAGTGTAAAATCATTGTGATTTTCATGTAAGAATCGCAACAAATTTTCATGTTGAAACATTATGAAATCATGTAAAATCATTATGATGGTCATGTTGATTCCTTATGAAGTCATGTAAAATCAATATCATGATCACGTTGAATCATTATGAAATCATGTGAAATCATTATGACGATCATGTTGGATTATTATGAAATCATGTAAAATCATTATGATGGTCATGTTGAATCATTATGAAGTCATGTAAAATCAGTATGATAATCATGTTGAATCATTATGAAATCATGTGGAATCGTTATGAAATCATGTAATATCATTAGTATGGTAATGTTGAATCATAATGAAGTCATGTAAAATCATTATGATGATCATGTTGATTCATTATGAAATCATGTAAAATCATTATGATCATGTTGATTCATTATGACATCATGCAAATTCATTATGATGGTCTTGTTGAATCATTATAAAATCATGAAATCCAGCTGAATCCTAACCTGAATCCAGCTGAATTTTGAAATAAAAAGAACTTAAAGGTGGTTTTATTCTTTTTTTATTGAAAAATATAAAAGAAATTTACGATGTATAATTATAAAACTTTATTTCTTCTAATATAAACATACCTCAGAGTTTAATATAAACATACCTCATTTTTTCTCCAACTAAACAACTTTTCTCTGAAACGTGCACGAAGTTCAATGGGTGGTATAGCTTCCTGTATATCTTCCTTAGATAAATACCTTAAGCTTTCATAGTCAATTGAAGATTCTAAAAAAATAACATTTTGAAATCAGGGGTCTTTACGAATCGTGCACTTCCCAGTGCAGTTGAGGACTTGCGCACTTTACAAAAACAAAATACACGTACGTTAAAAATGTGCACAAGTGGTTTTTTTTTATAGCCTAAAAATTGAGGACTTGAACCGTTCACACTGAAAATTTCAGCAGCTTTGTGAGTTACTCAGTGATATGAGTTTTCAGTGCTTGAATATTGTTGTTAGTGCTTTTCTAAAAAGTTATGTCATCGCCATGGCTCGGCGTTTTGTTGTTGGATGGATGTTTCGTCAGCCAAAATAAAGCATGCATCCAACAATAAATTAACAAGCAATGCACCGACATACTTTGGCGATAGAAAACTGTAATAATGTACTAACAAAACCATCTAACAACAACATGCAAATCGCGATGCTGTCACTGGGCAAGAAAAAAATTGTAACTACACTAGTAAAGTATGTTACTGTTGTTGCTGTTGTTGCTAAAGGGCCACGGAAGCCCTCGTCTTTAACCGTGCACATTCTGTTGTAATAACTTTTTAGAATTAGGCTGAGTTCCTAAATGCATTTATGCAATGCATCAATGTGTTTTATTTTGAATTGGTTCGAAGCTTTTTAACCAAAACTGCGCAACTAGACTATTTTTAAGAATGTTAACAGAGTTGCACTGTTTTCGTAACTAAATTTAGCACCAATTCAAAATGAAACACAATGATGCATTGCATAAATGCATTTAGGAACTCATCCTTAATCATATTTTGGGGATACTTACGTTTCACTTCCAACAAATTAAATTGTTTTAATAGTTCGTCGAGCTCTGCCTCATAGTTACCTTCATGGATAATAATATTTTCGAAGAACACCACATTACCTTCTGCTTCATCTACCTCCACTAGCACTTCTTCACTTGTATTTTCCATTAAACACTTTTTATTTTTGCACGACGCTACTTGCAACTCGCGATTAAACGTCTGATATGCAAAAATTCACCAGAACTTAACGGAACTTCTTAAGCACGCTAACAATTTTTTTACATGATGCATTAATGATTTTACTACATTCCATAATGATTCTACATGATGTCATAATGATTCAACATGAAATCATAATGATTCTACATAAAATCATGTTGATTAAATTTTTACATGATGCAATAATAATTTTAATGGATATCATAATGATTTTACATGAAATCATAATGATTTTACAATGATTTTACATGAAATCACAATGATTTTAATGTTGCTGTCACCACGAAATATGAAATCATGTAAAATGAAATCAACCATGCATCACAATGATTTTACTATGCAAAATTTTTCTGCACAGTAAAAAATATGAGCACAAATTTTATAATATTTGGTATACATATAAATACAAACCAAAAATGTTTTAGAAGTTATACCATCAAATCTTATAAATTTTTCCAGACCATTTTTCTCGTCGGACCAATCGAAGCAACTATATTTTTAAATTTTCCGATTTCGGTGAATTTTTTACTTTCGAACCAGAATATATTTTGACTTACATATTATATCCATATAAAATTTTTAAATTTTATTTGTTCTATTATTTTTATAATATTGAGTGGTATAAAATTTATAAATTATTTGGAATAAAAAAGTTTATACCACACAAATGTTATAAAAAAGATAAAATTTACCCTCAAATTTTTTACTGTGTGTGTGTCCCAATTCGTTCGAAAAAATGAAAGTAAAATATGCTACACAAATTTTTAGTCACACAGTTGCTGCAGCAATGCGATCACCGCGAGTTGATCGTTTTATTTTAAATGGAAAAACTGTTCAAAAACTTATTGGCCTTTTACATAGTTTTCGTTTGTTTTGCACATAAAACCTAATTTTGTGCATAAAACTGGTGTTTACTTAGTTGTTTTCTTTAATTAAACCTTAAACTGAGCTATCAAACATTAAAACTGGAAAACATAAATAAATACCAGAGTTGCGATATTTTACATTTTGAAAAAATTTAATTTTCTTGTAATAAAAAAAATCTTAAAAATTCAAATTTGATAAAATCGCAATGAAATTTTGTTGGAATTTTTTTTTTTTTAAACAACACGTAATAAAAATATAACACTTAATAATAAACAAAAAAAGTTGTTTAGTTTGTAGTGAATTTTCGATTTTTGTTTTCTTTATCTTTTTGAATTTAAATGTGACTTGGTTTGTGATCCCATTTTGGATATCTTGTGCTTGATGGAATGGTGAAAAATGAAAATTCACAAGTTGCAGTAGTGAAAATAAGTGCAGTTGGTTTTCGCGGTATTTTTTACCCTAAAACCAGGGTTAGATATCTTCGTTACAAAAGTGAACTTGCGAATCTGAAAAATTAAATTTTTCATTTCTAATGAAAATTCTATGACACATTGAACTTGACATTAACTTGACTTGCGAAATTAAAAATTAATTTTTTCAGATTTGCAACTTCACTTTTGTAACGACGATATGTTTGCAGCTCTTGAATACCAAAATTTTTTAACTAAAATCAGAAACCTTTTCCCAAATTACTAAAGCCATTTAAAATGAGAATTAAAGTTTTATCAATTTTTGATGATTTTTTTTTTGTGTTCAAAATCCTAAAAACACTCACTTTGAGCATTTTTGAAAAAATGTCTACTTTCAACAGCTATAACTATTTATCCGAATTTTGGTTTTTGTAATTTTTTGCACAAAAACATTTTTGGATTTTTAGGAATCTGTAGAATCTGCATTATAAGCGGAATTGTTTTGAAATTTTTCTTGCATATTTTTAAATAGCTGCATAACAATAACCAATTAAGAAACACATTTTATTTTCAAAAAACTGTTTGCCTAAGTTCCCTTAATTTTAAAAATTTGGATTAAAAATGAAATTTAAAAAAACAAAAATTTTGTTGTATAATTTTCATCTATTCTGAACATACACATAAGTTGTTTCTATTTTTTAATACACAAAATAGAAAAAATGCATAATCACAAAAGCCATAAAATGCTGAATTCACAAAATTCAAACACTTTGTCTTTATTAATTTTCCATTTATTTGCTATCAACAACAACACAGCAAGACCGGTTTCATGCAAAAACAATGCGCTCATGATACAAGGAACTACAGATAAAGTATTGCGCATGTCCGCCATCTTTGCTGTGACGTGCAAGGTGCTCCTTGGTTAAAACGTAGTCACAATTTATTCATAGGGTATAAAGATTTTAAAATGCCTACATTTTCTTATGAAAACTTGTTTTACTGATATGAAATAAATATTGTTACATAAAGCACATGTCCAAAATAAAGTAAATATATTTTTAAGTACTGTTTGTGAAGAAAAATTTGCATATTTTGTAGGGGTGCTTTTTCCCCTTATTACCGATTTACACAAAAAGCGGCTACGTTGCTTGATGTGCTTGACAGAATTTTGACTGTTTTTTCGTTTTCATTTTGCTATCTTCGTCACTTTTCTACATTTTCTTTTGAATGTATTCATCAAGTGTCACATTTGACGAGCACCGATGACGAGGTGCGCAGTAAATTTTGTTTGTTGCGCCGGGAATACTTTACCTGTAGCTCTTTGTATCATGCAATGCGCTCGTTGCTTACAATGGCCGCATTCAGCGCATACAACAGTTGGCAACTGTTGCGTAAAAATTCGTTGAATGGTACATATTTGGTAGCGCTAACTAAAATGGATAAAGTAGCGAACGCCTTTTAATCGAGCGAACAAATTCTATGCTGCATGAACACAACTGTTTGCTTAACTGTCAGATGCTGTTACTGACGCTGTTAAATTAATAAACTCAGAAAGAACGCAGCAAATTTAAATGAGAAACCTTTGCATTTGAATTAAATTTACATAAAAATTAAATTGAATCTAACTTCTGACGTATAGAGTAGCAACACATTCAGATAAAAACATCGTGAACTAAGGTAGCGCTACCATTACAGTTCACAACAGCTGTCTGCGCTGAATGCGACCAATAACAAACTTAATGGTGGCCATCGTGGTAGCTGCGGCAATGAAAATACGAAGTTATGTACTGAACGCATTAACGACGACTGCAACAGTGCGAAACATCATGAAGAAAGAAACAACAGTCTGGAAGTATCATTACATTGTTTCATTCACGTATACACAAACACTTATATTGCTCTGTTGTCGCCCGTCAAATTAGAAAAAATTCTAAGCCGACGACAGCGACTTTGTTGCAATCACTCATTGTCGTTGCAACATTTTCACTACTTTCACCTCCATTAGAGCCTGAACAGAATCAAAAATCGTTGCGATCGACGATTCGTTGTTGTTGGAAAATACATGCAAAATACGCAGCACGTTTTCTGCAACGATAAATCGCAGACTTAGAATCTATGCTATTTCAATCGTCGGTCGCAACGATTTTTGATTCTGTTCAGGCTCTAATGCCGTGGTTATGCTAGCCAAACATGTTCGGTGTTCATTTTTGTTAATTTGTTCTCTTCGCTGAAATGTTTGTTTGGTGGTTATGCTATGATTGGTGGCACAGTTGCATTATATGTAATAGTATGTCAAAACACAAAAAAGCACAACCCTAATATGCATTTTTGTACTTAAAATTAACGAATTAAAATATACGAACTGATATTACTTACTCTGAATTTTTATTATAATATCTTAAACAAAATGGTTTGCATATATCTGACATGCTAGCTAGCTGTTTATGTTAAGGGTTACTTGAAGACGCAATCAACTTCACTTTTTATTACTTTTACCTACTTTTTTGATGCTATTATACAAAATGACTACAGCCAACACTGGAAAGTTCGGCATGTTTGGCGTTTCAATCAGCAATCAAAATGTTCGGTCCGAGAGCGAGAAAATGAATATGAGAAAAAGTTAATTTCTTCATTTTAAACGTGGAACAATAACAACAAAAAATGTTCGGCAATCATGTTTGGCTAGCATAACCATGGCATAAGAAATGCATGTAAAAATAATTTGACATTTGACGCACTGTTGCTGTCGTCGTCAATGTGTTCAAGGTATTATGTTCGTTTGAACGCAAGAGCGATCGGAGAGTAAGTGAGAGTGTGGGATCCACTGCATACCAGGGATTATTGTATAAATTCAGTACTAAAGTACTGAATTCAGAACTTTTTGCTTTTCAAAAGTACCGCAGTACCCCCGCGATGATTTCAGTACTTTTTGCAAATATTGTAAAAAAAATGTTCACTTGTTCTATCTTACACAAGGTAAAATTTAAAAAAAAAAATACAAGACAAGGGCTAGACTTGGTGTATACAACTTTTCTTAGAAGGATTTAAAATATATAAATTTATTTTCCAAGTGGTCAAATTTAAAAATCTTGTCTGGTTTTTTTATTGATCTGGCGTGACGTTACTAGCGTTACATTTAAGGGCAGGTTCTCATGTACCTCGAACAAGAACTGAATTTTTATTTTTCGAAAGCTTATGATGTATAGCATATGTTCCCATAGCGGTTTGGCCAATAACTATTTCATAAAAAAGTTATCGCATACGAAAAGAACCCATATTTTCATAAATGCACTCGAAACAATCATTAACCAAATCTTAAAACGCGTTTTCTGAAAAATTCTGTTTACAAACTGGTATCCTCGATATCTCAAGAGCTACTCTATGGACTGACATGGAATTTTTTTTTAAAGTCGATAAAATTTATTGTATCACAACCTAAATTTAGATAAATGTTAGAATAAATGTATATGTATAATTCAAATTACACATTTATGCCCTAAAAAACATTTTTCTACACTTTAAGAAACAATTAATAACTGGCAAAAAATGCAAGGTGTTCATTTACTTCTTCTATGAAAAAACTAAGAACATCACCGTGTTTTCGTAGCTCGAGAGGAGAACCTACATTGTAGTTAATTGGGTAATTAATTAATTAGGTAGTTAAGAAATTATGTAATTTAGTAATTAAAAAATAAATTTAATATATTTTCTTTTCATTGCCTCAACCATTTCATCCATTATCTTTAGCCAATATCTTAAATTTTTACTAAGGCCCTTATTAAACTCTTTTTCGTCTGATGAGCTCTGTGTTATCATATGATTCCTGAACACACTTTTTACTACTTTTAGTACTTTTTCAACCGATGAATGCTGCTATTAAGCACGTTTCCTTACTGCTTTCACACATTTTGTATTAAAAGTGTACTATTTCCATGCTTAAACACAAATGTTGTGAATAATTCCACAACGCAACACTGTTTTGATCCCATGATTACATATTTTTGTCAAATCATTTGGTGACCGTGGTGGTGAAATTTAACTCTCTTGCTCTTGCTCTCAAATTTTTAATTTACATTGAAACAACAACAATGCATGACCGTGACGAGCCCATGACCGCTAGCATAACATGAGACTAAAACCAAAATATTTACAAAACGTTTACTAAACACTTACGGAAAAGAAAAATTTCTTTTGTGAAACAGTGCAGACGATTTGATCATCATGGTAAATGAATTTATGCATAAATTGCTTACATTTATAAAAATAAATTTTTTTCTTGGATAATATTATAAAACAATAAGTTTAATATAAGTTTGAATTTTTTGGTCACGGCAGACTTTTCTGTGAAAATTCCCATTTACGTATTAACTGTCAAAAATTGCTTAAGTCTGTGCAGTGCATACAGACAGTTGGCAAGACACTTGACAAAACAGTTAATCAAAGATGAAATTTGTTGACTTTTCTTATATATTGAATGTATTTTCTTAAAGCTAAAATATTGTATATTACCAATTAAGTCTTTGAAATTTTTATCTTTTCTGCTCTTCAATATAGTTGATGTAATTAATGTCCTAGCTTCTGTCTCCTGAACTGTCAAAAAAGTTGCGACAGTTGCATAAGCAAGTTTAAATGGAAAAAAGTTTTAAATGCATTTCACCTGACTACTGCTGTACTAGTGTAAACGTCTTGTACGCTACTAAAAAATATCAAATTATTCGTTTTTATTGTAACCAGGCACTAAAAAACTTTTGAAAAAAAAACCTTTCTAAGCTTCTAAAACTTCTTGCAAATTATTATTTTATTTCTTAATTCAGTACTTTTAGTACTTTTTAAAATCCGCTAAGTACCAAACCGAAAATTGGAATTATCATCCCTGCTGCATACAATTTCGATAGGAACACATTTTTATACAGTTTGAGTCCTCTATGTATTATATGCTCAGTGCTTATACTTATATTGAACTTCATGGCAATATCTATAAAATTACGGCTATTCTCGTGATCACAGACGGACAGACTAACGGACATTGACTCAGGAGGTGATGCTGATCAAGAATATATATACTTTTCTATACCTGCCACGCCTTCTTATCGCATTACAAGCAGAGTAATAAAGTTAATATCTATGATTCCATATCAATTCGACTAGTTTTCAGCAAAATCTGACCTTTGTGAAACCGATTTTTTTTTTAAACCTTGTAGGTTAGTTTTGCCTATAAAAGAAACTGAAACTGTGTTTTGTTTTTTGCGATTTTTTTTTTCAAAAGTGGTACACTGTGAAAATATTAAAAAAAAAATAAAAAAATACAATTAGTGCATGCATTCAAATAAATGTAGTTTTGAAACCGTAAGTTGTACAGAAAAAAGTGTGGACATATTTTAAGATCTTGAATTTGTCTTTTTGATGGTATCAAATTTTTGTAGAATTTTTATGAAAAATTTCTTTTTATTTTTACCTGATATTTTCAATCACATTTTTCAAAGTCTTCGCAACAAATTTTTTATATTTTTAGTGTAGTGTTTAGTTAAGGCATCAATTTTAAAGAAAAACACACAATTTTCGGTTGGAATTCCAACAATTGCTACTTTAACGAATTTTATAAAAAATGTCTTATAAATATTTTTTTTTACACTGAAAATTCCATATTTTCAAAAAAAGTTTTTAAAAATATAAAAAAAAAAAGTTTGATTTTACAAATTTTTGGCTTCATTTGAATACTAATGGCTTTATTTGAATAATTACATTTATTATTTTGGATGTCCATTGGTATTAACATAAGAAAATGGAATTTTCGGTATAAAACTAGAAAATCTTTTGTGGAAATTTTTTAAATAATTCGTTAAAAATAGCAATCGTTGGAGTCCCAACCTAAAATTGTGTGTTAGCCCTTAAAATTAATGCCTAAACTCAACACTGAACTAAAATTATAAAAAAATTGTTGCGAAGACTACGAAAAATGTGACTCAAAACTTCAGGTTAAAAAAAATTTTTTCATTAGTAGTGTCACCATAAAAAATGCCTCCTGCCCTTGGTTCAATAACCGAGTTCAAAACGTTATAAACAAGCGAAATAAGCTACACAGTTTTATTTAACACGTATCTTAAGGCACTCAAAAAAATTGTATTTCTTCTCCAAGCTTAAAACATCTCTTTTTTCAAAAGATTTCTGGAACAATGTCAAAAATCTTGGCATTTGTAGCAAAGTAAAATCTGAATGTCGTATCTGATCTCCTTCATAATTTTTTCTTGTCTGGCACGCAGAATTCCGTTTATATAAATTTTTCAAATCCAACACAATATTTTGAACAAACGTTTGAGTTTTCTGCAGTAATTGAAAGCAATGTAGGAAAATGCGTTCAAAATGCGTTATTCTCAGTCCACTGACACATATTATTAACCATTGTTTCACAACATCTTGCTTTCCAAGTTCTTGAAAAGCTGCAATTGTTCTTCCTGTTCCCAAAAAAACAGCAGCGAATGAGCCCAATGGTTTTAGGCCAATTAGCATTTTGTCATCATTATCAAAAATTTGTGAATCTCTAATGGCTTATCAAATATCAAGCTACCTATTGCAAAATAAGCTGTTATCTCCACAGCAGTCAGGCTTCCGCGCTGGACATAGTTGTTCTAATGCTATGATTAAGATTTTGGACGATATAAGAAACTCTTATGACAATGGATCAGTAAATCTGCTATGCTTACTCGATTTTTCAAAAACGTTTGATACAGTTCATCACCATTTACTATGTTATAAGCTTAAATATTATATAAGTATGGTTTTAGTGACAGCGCTGTGTTACTCCTGAACAACTATTTTTCCTATCGAGTACAGAAAGTTAAGGTCGGTGAAAATTTTTCGAGTCTTTCGTCTGCTTGCAGTGGAGTTCCCCAAGGATCGGTACTAGGTCCTCTTTTATTCTCCATTTTTACAAATGATATTTTCAGCGTTTGCAAGCATTCGTCCATGCATGCTTATGCTGATGATATTCAGATATATCTCTCACGTAGAACTGGTCTCATGGGGGGTCGTCCATAAACTACGTTACTGACTTTCCGGTTTTTTTTAACCCCCCCTCCCCCTGCGTTGCTTTTCGTAGTGCTTTTCAAACACCCCCCCCCCCCCCCATAAAGTAACGTGACATATGAAATTAGTTCATTCGAATGATTATATATTTTGACTAGCTCTGACAATTTTCACTAGTATTAGTGACTAGTATGACTAGATACATTAAAGGAACAATTGGGAAAAAAAACAATAATTAATATCATCTGTAAAAGCTATTCCTTCTGCGATCCAAGATTCGATGCTCTCAATCACTGGGATAGAAGAAGCTGGTAGCTTTGTTGAGGATTCTTCAAAATAGAATTTTTCATCGGATTCTATGTCGACCCATTCAGGTGAATTCTCATTTCTAACGCAAAGAAATTCACCTGGTCTTTGACAGAGTACCCTTAAAGGCTGCACCCGAGCTGCACCAAGTTCTGTGTTTTTGTGTAAATGCTTTCTGAAAATAGATTTATTTAAATAGTATTTTTTATTTCGATTTATTGTAAACGATATAATACAAACTTATGGCAATTCATAGAAGTTTTAAAAACGAAATACAAGCCGCAGGTAGGACACGTCCTTGAACTGATTTCCTCTTTCTGAGAAGGACAGTACATGTCATACGGTATCTCCTTTGATCAAGAACATTCAGGCCTTAACGTCAACGCCTGTCGCAAAAGCAAATACCCAAATTTTTCAGACGTGTGCTGAGATGGTGAAGGAATACCAAAAGGTTCCTGTGTCGAGGGAAAAGGTGGTGGAAGAAATCGTTGAAACAAAAGTTAACCATCAATTTAGACGATCAAACGTAAACATGTAAGGTTAAAAATTTTGAAATGATTTTGTTATTAACTAGAGGTTTTTCGTCAGTTTTTTTAATTTTTGGTAACGTTACAATATCTAAACACCTCCTCCCTACCCTTACTTATTGTAGTGCATTTCAAAACCCTCCCCCCACCCCCCTAAATTGGTAATGTAGTTTATGGACGACCCCTGGAAGACCTGGTATTCAGGCTTAATGAGGATCTAGAAAGTATAAGTCAGTGGGCTGTTAGCAATCGGCTTCAACTTAATGCTGCGAAATCATTTATATTACCCATCCGCAAAGATAATGTCTTCTTTGAAGATATACCGGACCTTATTTTAAAAGACCAAAAGCTAAGTCTTGTCAGCAAAATCAAAAATCTAGGTTTTCATATTAATTCTACACTTACCTGCAGTGACCACATCAACAGTGTGGTTCAAAAAGTATATTATATTCTGCGTAATCTAAAAGTTTCTGCTGATCATACGCCAGTTGAGTTGAAACATAAGCTTGTTCTGAAACTTATACTACCTATAATTACTTACTCAGAATGTGTTTATAGCAATTTGGACTACCGATCTTAATTAAAATTAAACTTAGCATTTAACCAGGTTACACGATATGTTTATGGGCTGCGAAAATTTGATCATATATCTCAGTTTAAAAATCCATTCTTGGAAGTGATATTATTAACTATCTCAATGCTAGAAATTGTATATATCTGCATAAAATAATAGTGTTTAAAACGCCTCCTTATTATTTGAAAAAATTCGATTTGGTCACTCAACAAGAAGTTTCATGCTAACTCCACCGAGTTTCAACTACCTCAACTCCACAAGACTATTTTTTATTAATGCCACTCGTCTTTGAAATTCCTTACCGAGCCATGTAAGAGTTTTCTTTAAATCCATACTTTCTTCTTGTCACTTTTTTTCTCACTTAATTACTTCAATTGTATACTCTATCTGGATTTCTCTATTTCTACTTAATATTAAGATTAATTTTATAATAAGTATAATTGTTTAAATTAGCTTTAAGAAAATCTTTAATTTGTATAATCCTAAAAATATTGTTCCAACTTGTACATTAAAAGAACTAAGTTCTTATCGTACTATAAATAAATAAATAAATAAAATAAAAATTAAAATGCTAAAAGAAAATTTACCACCAAAAAGAAAAATTCAAGATCTTTAAAATAAAGCTACACTTTTTTCTGTACAACTTACGGTTTCAAAACTACATCTATTTGAATACACGCACTTATTGTATTTTTTAAGATTTTTTGATATTTTTCACAGTGTATTTCTTTAAAACAACATTTAAAATCCAAAATAAAATCACGAAGATATAATATTTTTCAGGAGAACTATCCACCTAGAGAGTTTCAAAATTTTCAAAAATAGTGATGTCAGAAACGAGGGCGCTTTGACATGGAATCACCAATATACCCCTTACGCATTTTGCCTTTTTCATCTAACTTATATTGCGATTGAGAACTTTGAAGCAAGATTTCTCAAAACTTTGAAATCAGACTGCTATTATAAGCTGCTATTACTTATTGACACAGAAATAGAACTAATCAATGTCGTTGTTTCCACGAAGATCTGCAGCTTATCTTTTTCTATATATATAAAAATGGATGTATGTATGTGGGTATGTGGGTATGTGGGTATGTGGGTATGTGGGTATGTGGCTATATCACGTATAGACTCCGAAACTGCTGAACCGATCTTTATGAAATTTTCAGGAAAACTGAACCCACATCTTGAGAGTGTTCCTGTGAGGTTTGGTAACGATTGGACAAGGGGGCGTGGTACCTCCCATACAAGCCAAATTTGCGCTATCGATCACAAACAAGAAAACGGATATATATCAGACGGTTTCAATCGTAAAAAACTAAGATTTGGTAATTTTATTCAGATGGTTACTGTCGGTAACTGTACGAAAAATGGGCGTGGTATACGTGGATAAATACGCCGCGTGGATAAATACGCCCACTTTTTCGAAATCATGGCAATTCCGGAGTTTTACACATTTTTACAGTGAATTTTCCTGTGTAGGTGATCTAAGAGGCTGTCACTATATGCAAATGTTTTCACGCCCACTTTTACCGCCCACAAATCAATAATTATATACATAAAAAGCAAAAAGATGTGTGTCTGGCTGTGTGATGTCTATAGACTCCAAAACTACTGAACCGATTGACCTGAAATTTTGGCAGTCGATTTGTTTCAGGTACGAGATGGTTTAGGAAAAAATTTGCCACACCCTCTTTTTACCGCCCCCAAATTAACAAAAATGTTATATTACAGTCGGTTTGGGTCGTATAAGGCTAAAAATTTTTAATTTAGTATGTACGGTTACTGTCGACAACTGTACTAAAAATGGGTTTCCACGCCCCCTTTTACCGCCCACAAATAAATGAAAATGATTTATTTCAGATGGTTTTGGTCGTATAAGACTTAAATTTGGTACTTTGGTTTGTGTAGTTACTGACAGTAACTGTACGAAAAGTTGGTTTCCACACCCCCTTTTTGCGCCAACAAATCAGTGAAAATGCTATATTTCAAGCAGCTTTGGCCGTATGAGACTAACATGTGATACCTACGTTTGTATGGTTACTTTCGGCAACTGTACTAAAAAAAGGCGTCATCGCTATATAGCCACACCCACTTTTTGAGAAATCATTAAAATTGACTACTGGGTCGATTGAGCTAAAATGTTGGCTTAGTTTGTACAGTTACTGTCAGCAACTGAACTAAAAATTGGTTTCCACGCCCCCTTTTACCGCCCACAAACCAATGAAAACGTTTTATTTCAACGGTTTGGGTCGTTTTAGACAAAAATTTTGTAATTCAGTTCATATGGTTACTCTCGGCAAGTGCACTAAAAATAAGCCTGTCCCACTTTAGTTAAACCCAGTTTTCAGGGAGTTAGCGTCGAGTGAAGTGAAATGCGCCAGGCTCAACCTAAATTGAGCTGAAATTTGGGCATTCGATTTGTTTCGATTACGAGATGGCTCTAGGGAAATATTTTGCAGCATCCCTTTTTACCGCTTGCAAAACAACAAAAATGTTATATTTCGCACGGTTTTGATCGTATTAGACCAAAATTTGGTTATTTAGTTCATATAGTTACTTTCGGCAGCTATTCGACATTTTCGTATATGGCAGTAAGGCGGTCTATGGCAGAACAACGTCTGCCGAGGAGAGTGAGTGTTCCTGTGAGGTTTGGTAATGTTTGGACGAGGGGGCGTGGTACCTTCCATACAAGCCAAATTTGCGCTATCGACCACAAACCAAATAAAGGATATATATCAGACGGTTTCGATCGTAAAAAACTAAGATTTAGTAATTTTGTTATCAATATCAATTTTGTTATAATCAATATCTGTATATATAAAAATGAATCGTAATTTGTTTCGATGCTTAAAACTTGAAAACGACTGAACCAAATTGGATACTTCTTTCTACTGGTTTAGGAAAACTATAATGCCACACCTCCTTTTGTCGCCCACAAATCAATAAAAATGCTGTATTTAAGACGGTTTTGGTCGTATTAAATTCAAATTTGGTAAATAAGTTCGTATGATAACTATCATTAACTTTGATAAAAATGGGCGTGGTCACACTTCATCTACGCTTACTTTTAAGAAAATATCAAAATACTTCGAAACTATTGGTCCGATTGAGCTCAAATTTTGTAAGTACGCTTTGCTTTGAGTACGAGATGGTTTAAGAGAAAATGCCTCACCCCCTTTTACCTCCCACATATATATAAAAAATTGTTGTTATCGAATAGCTTTAGAGTTATGGGTCGCAAAGCTTAGAAATTCGGTATTCGACCACAATTTAGACGTACCGTTTCAGTGATGAAATTTTATGGGAGTGGACAAGGGGGAGGGGCACCTCCCATACAACCCAAATTTGTGATATCGAATAGCTTTGAAGTTATAGGAATTCAGCTTTGGAATTCAGTTTTTGACCTCAATTTACACATGCAGTTTCAATGGTTTTATTTTATGGGCGTTGGACAGGGAGGCGTGACATCTCCCTTACTACCCAAATTTGCAATATCGAATTGCTTTGAAGTTATAGGTTGACAGCGTAAGAATTCGGTATTCGACCTACATTTATGCATGCACTTTCATTCCACTACATTTTATGAGCGTAGGGCAAAGGGGAGTGGCACTTCCCATACAACCCAACTCTGTGCTATCAAATAGCTTTGGAGTTATAGGTCGCACAGCGCCGGAATTCAGTATTCGACCTCAATGTACACATGCAGTTTCATTGATTCAATTTTATGTTCATCGGTAAGAGGGGCGTGGCAGCTCCCATTTAACGTAAACTTGCGATATCGAATATCAGCGTCAAAATTCAGTATTCGGCCCCAATTTATACATGCAGTTTCATTAATTACATTTTATGAGCGTTGATCAAGGGGGAGTGGCACCTCCCATACAACGAAAATTTGTGATATCGACAAGGGGGAGTGAAACCTCCTATTGAACCCAAATTAGAGATATCAAATAGCTTTGGGGATATAGGTCTCACAGCTTTGGTATTCAGTATTGGACCTCAATGTACACATGCAGTTTCATTGATTACATTTTATGAGCGTTTATCAAGGGGGAGTGGCACCTTCCATGCAACGAAAATTTGTGATATCGAATAGCTTTGGAGTTCAAGGTCGCACAGCGTCGGAACTCAGTATTCGACCAAAATTTACGCTTGCAGATTTACTGATAAAATTTTTTAGAGTTTGTCGGGGGGCGTGACACCTCCAATTTAACCCAAATTTGCGATATCGAATAGCTTTGGAGTTATAGGTAGCTCAGTTTCATTGGTAAAATTTTATGGGCGTAAGGAAAAGGGCATTGGCACCTCCCATACAACCCAAATTTGTGCTTTCGAATAGTTTTGGAGTTATATGTCGCACAGTTTTAGAATGCGGTATTCAACCTCCATGTACACATGCTGTTTAATTTATTACATTCTATGAGCGGTGATCAAGAGGGCGTGGCACTTCCTATGCAACCCAAATTTGTTATATCGAATAGCTTTGTGGATATACGTCACACAGTCTCAGAATTCAGTATTCTACCTCAATTTAGACATGCTGTTTAACTGATAACATTTTATGGGCGTTTTACAAGGGAGAGTGGCAGCAACGCGCCGGGTTTTAGATACAATAGTTTAATATATTTTTTACAGAAAAAACTATCTGGGTGTGGAAATACCTCCAAGCCATAGTGTACTGGGTCAGCGATGCATCACTTTGAATTCAATTCAATTTATGTTTGTGCATGCACATGTTAACTGTATCAGCAATAGAAAAATATATATCCTTTTTACCCCTTAATTACAAGTGAATCACACTTTAAAATGCTCCCATAACCTGGATACTTCGTTTTGTGTGGAGCATATAAAATAGCTGCATGTTTTTCTATTTATTTTCATCTCTTCTTTTTTCCTCATACAATCATGTACAAACATTAATTGTTTTCATGCGAAGGAGAGTCGCTGGAGGTCCTTTGCCTCTGCCGCTTAGCACACAAGCAACACAACAACAACAGAAACAGTAACATCAACTCAACACATTCGCGTGCAGCGAACGCCGAGCAAAAGCGCGCTTCCTCTGCCCAAACTGTAATTGAAGCAATTCCCGTAATGAAAATGCACAGAAGGTGACCCAGATTCTGAGTGCGCGCCCCGTTTGATCCCATTCCTGGCATTCCTGCGCCAGTTTGGTTTATGGATTGTTGTTGTTGTTGTCGGTGTGTTTGTTTGTTCTACGCTAGCCACACATTTTCTCACGACTCCTGCATTCACAAGTAATCACTTCATCGTAATTGCAAATACAAGTAATTATATTTTGCTTTGAGCAGTCAGAGCGGCGCCTGTGCATTAGACATGAATGCAGGCCACACAAAAAACATCGCGCCCCTCCAAAGGAATCGAACACCACCACAACTGTAGCACCAACACAGCAGCAACTTGTGTATCCGACTCGACTCTACCACAATTGATAGCGAGAGATACAAAACTTCCCTCAGTCAGTTCGTGTCTGGCAGTCAGTGGGTTCGGAACCTCTTTATTTGAAAATGTTTTCTTAAATAAGTCCTTTCAGTTTATTGCATATGTTAAGGCGTGTGAAATAATATCTGTTTAAAACTAATTTTGTAAACATATCGTTTTTATTGCATTTAAAACAGAGCGGATGGCTTTAAAATGGTTCACAGCAACGACGATGCAATGAATAAAATTCCACTCAAGTCTGCGTCTGGACTTGATGATGAGGAAAAAAATGGCGGCGAGTTTATACACGATACAGCTGCGGCAGACGAGGCGAGAAGAGAACAAATGTATGTGTGGCAACCCTTTATTATGTTGGATGCTGTAAACCTTGAATATTCTTAATTTTTTTTTCTAAGCAATATTTGCATACTTACAGGCGCGTTAATTTGCTCAAATGGATGAAGAAGCTAACAATTGTGCTCATCTGTTTTATTGGCATAGCTTTGATTAGTTATGTTATCATCAGCTTGTGCTTTAGTGGTAAGTTGAAGAAAATATTTTTCCCACAACTCCACTGCTTTGGAAACTAAACATATTTTCTTCTGTTTTTCTCATCCTCTCTTTCTCTTTCTCACTCTCTCTTTCTTGACTCTCACATTATTTGTTGCGTATATTTTTTTTTTTGGTTTTGGGCTATGTTTTTGTTTTTGTAGACTGGCCTAAATCTTCCAACTCTTCCAATTCTCTTTTATCAGATGATAATGCGACGCTAGTGACAAACAATGCAACAAGTCACGGTGACAGTGACACTGACAGCAACGTCACACAAATGGCGTCCATGGGCGCCACCAGCACCACCATCACAGCAGCACCCATCATGTTGTTGACAACAACATCAGCAACAACAACAACAATTGCTGACACAACCATACCACAAATTGTGGAACAGACAATTTCAACGGCGACGTCGGCAACGACGACAACGGAAAGGGAAATGACAACAAGCAACAAGAATAACAACACACAGAAGCAAAGCTCTACGGATGCAACACATACAACAGCAATGCCACAGGATGTACCCATTGTGGATGAAAAGTTCGAGTCTAAACTGGGTGTTTTTGAAAAAGCGGCCGTGTGTTCAGATAAAACAGTTTGCAGTGAAATCGGAAGGTAAGCTGAAATAAATAGTTATAAGTGTTTGCTTAAAATAAGTGGACGGACAGTGGTTAAAAGTGTAGATAAAGCTTAAAAAACAGTTGAAGAATTTCTACGACAAACCACCCTTATTTTGGTTTGAGGGAAGTAAAGACACAAAAAAGCTGGAGGAATGTTTAAGTATCGCGATAAGATTGAAAATGTATTGCTTTTCAGTGTGCCAAATAAAAGAATGCGGGTGATTTTTAATGAAAAAATATTCACCTCTCTCTTTCCGACACTACCAATGAAGCTAGTCAGTGTTGAGCAAATTCGCACTGGTATAGTAGAAAACTAATATGTATTTTTTTTCTTTGCATTTACCAAAAATATCCAAAATAGTTAAATCTTTAAATAGACACATCATCATAAATGACATATACGCATAATCATATAACAATTCATGTCTAATGCTTGGTTTCCACTATGTCAGTTTTATGACGACGTAAAAATGAACAACCTAAAATATCACCTAAATAACATTATTACACAATTTCTTCATTGCTTCATTCAATAAATCAGTTGCTTTTAATTTTCTAACATTTTCAAAGATAAACATAAGCCAACGTGCTGCCATTTTTTAATTAATTGACAATAATTGACCATTGAAAATGACATAGTGGAAACCAAGCGTAAGAGTAAGACCATCTCCATTTACAACTGCAAACGTTACTCCTTTTTCTGTTTTGGAACCGGCCGTAAATAGTAGTTTCCAATTAACTCTCTTAAATGGCTCAACTCTATAAGCGAATAATTGCTTGTACGTTGAATTAGGCCTTTGCCACATGGAGCAATTGAAAAGTAATGCAACTGCAACGCAACAGCTTAAAAAGTTTCAAAACACTTCAATCTTAAACTGAACTGCAAGCTACGCTTACAGATGAGCAAGTCACGTCGCAACGCAACTTTGAAAAATTCACAACAATACAAACACTTATTTAATGGAAGCTTTGTTAAATAGATATAAAAAATAAATTGAGGACAAAAAAGGATATTTCTCCACTTTCTGCACTTATTTCATATTTATAAAATGATTAATTATTTTCGTAGCACACAACACATATCGCAAACGTAGCAAATTGCCGATCCAAATTGCAGCGGTGTTGCATGGAACTGGTTGCAAATGTGTTGCCAACTTGTTGAGTACAAGTTATGTCATGTGAAGGTTTCGATATAAAAACATTGCTTAGCAACTTTTGTTGCAGTTGCATTACTTTTCAATTGCTCCATGTGAAAAAGGCCTTAGATGTATTGTTCTTCTTAAATAAATAAAAAGTAAAAAAAAATTTTAAAAATAAGCTTTTATTTAAAAAAAGATAAACTAAAAAGAAAAAAATAAATTTGAGTGGCATTTGTCACAAATGTATATAGTAGGTATTCTAGATGCAGAAGAACCCCTCTCTTGGTTACTCATCCTCATAGTACAAACGTAAGTAAATTGGTAAGTTCTAAGGACTTATACAAATTTAGAATTTTTCAAATACATTTATATTTAAATCTTGAGGCACCGATGTCCGCGATCCGTTATACAAGTTTACTACACAATATCAGTGCCTTAAGCTTTTAAATATAAATGTATTTGAAAAATTCTAATTTTATATAAGTCCTTACAACTTACCAATTTACGTACGTTTATACTATGATGATGAGTAACCAAGAGAGGGGTTCTTCTGCACCTAGAATATACCTACTACATATATACATTTATGACAAATGTTACTTAAATTTAATTTTTCTTTTTAGTTCACGTCTTTTTTTAAATAAAAGCTTATTTTTAAAAATTGTTTTTACTTTTTATTTATTTTTTACTTTTTAGACTTAAAGGTTTATTATTAACATCTTTTATTTTCAAAACTTATGAAGATATAGCATTTTTATTGATTTGTGGGCGGTAAAAGGGGGCGTGGCACAATTTTTTCCTTAACCATCCTCTACTTGAAGGAAATTATTGGGGGTTGGAATTAATTTTAAAGGTTTTTTTCGGTTTTTGAGCATTTATTTAGAAACAACGGTACAATGTATATTATTCAAAGTATTGTCCATCGCTAGCTAAAACATTTTCCCATCTTTCTGGCAGCATATGGATTCCGCGCCGGAAGAACGATTCGTCTTTTGAGGCAATCCACGAATCGACCCATTTTTCGGTATCCTCGTAAGAAGTGAAGCGCTGCTCAGCCAAGCCATGCGTCATCGATCTGAATAGGTGGTAGTCGGAAGGGGCTATGTCTGGGCTATAAGGCGGGTGGGGTAGCACATCCCAATTCAGCGCCTCCAACGTTTCCTTGACGGTTCTTGCAACATGTGGCCGTGCGTTGTCATGTTGAATAACCACTTTGTCGTGTCTTTTGGCATATTCCGGCCGTTTAACCTTTAATGCTCGGCTCAATTGCATCCATTGTTGTTGGTAGCGTTCCCCAGTGATGGTTTCGTTAGGTTTTAGCAGCTCATAGTACACGACACCCTTCTGATCCCACCAAATACACAGCATAAGCTTGGCGCCATGAATATTCGGCTTGGCCCTCGATGTTGATGCATGGCCGGGTGGTCCCCACGATTTTTTCATTTAGGATTATCGTAATGGATCCACTTTTCATCGCCAGTGACAATACGATGCAAAAAACTCTTCCTTTTATGCCGTTGAAGCAGTTGTTCGCACATGCAAAATCGCCGTTCAACGTCTCTCGGCTTCAACTGGTACGGCACCCAATTTCCTTGCTTTTGAATCATTCCCATGGCCTTCAAGCGTTTGCCGACCGTTGATAAGTCGACTCCCAATGATTCTGACAATTCTTGAAGGGTTTGACACGGGTCTTCATCGAGCAAAGCCTCCAATTCCTCATCTTCAAACTTTTTCGGCTGGCCCGGACGCTCTTTGTCTTCCGTATCAAAATCACCACTTTAAAACCGACGGATCCAGTACTCACAAGTAGAAATTGATGGAGCATAGTCCCCGTAAGCCTCAGTAAGCGTGCGTTGTGCTTCAACCGCTTTTTTCTTCAAATGGAAGCACAAAAGTAAACCTTCCCGCAAATCGCGTTTTGTTGGAACGAAAGTCGACATGTTCACAGAGAAAAAAAATATATGTTGTTTACACTTCAGTGGAATGACACATACTGAAAAATGAAGCTTAGACAATGTGCTTTGAAATGAATATAGTCACAGGTGTGCCCGATGCGATCTATTGATAGTTACGCCATCTCTTAGAAAACCTTTAAAACTAATTCCAACCCCCAATAACTGCCAAAATTTTAGCTGAATTAGCCCCGTAGTTTTGGAGATATAGCATTTTTATTGATTCGTGGGCGGTAAAAGGGGTGTGGCCAAATGATTTTCATAAGCCCATGCTTTATTTGATGGAACTTTACTGTTAAAATTTCAGCTGAATCAGCCCTGTAGTTTTAGAGCTATATCATTTTTATGGATTTGTGGGCGGAAAAAAGGGGAGTGGCAAAAAGTTTCCTTTTTATCCTCTACTCGAAGCAAATTTACTGCCAAAATTTCATTTGAATCGGTAAAGTAGTTTTATAGATATAGCATTTTTATGGAATTGTGGGCGGTAAAAGGGGGAGTAGCAAAAATTTATCCTTAATTATCCTCTACTCGAAGGAAATTTACTGCCAAAATTGCAGCTGAATCGACCCAGTAGTTTTAGAGATATAGCATTTTTATCGATTTGTGGGCGGTAAAAGAAGGTGTGGCAAAAAATTTTATCATAATATTGCATTGTCACCGGACTTACATATGTATGCTAAATTTCAGCTTAATCAGATACCAACAAGTTGTAGAAAAAAGGTTTGCAAATTTTGAAGACATACATATACACATACTAGGGAAGTAAATCCCGGGATCCCGGACAGTTTAAGCCCTTTTAAATCTCGGGATTGTCTTTCCTGGATCCCGGGATTCTTAAATAAAAAATTTCTTTTACAAAAGTTCATGTAAATGCAAACATTTCATTTTAAGTTGATATGAATATAGAATTAGAAAAAACTTTTATTGAGGCTGGAAAAGATTGTTAAGACGTTGAGTGTGAATCACTGGAGCAAATACTGTGCAAAGTTTTAGAAGAATTACCAACTAAGTGCTTCTCATCAGCGGGTTATATTTGTTATAATATTCGAACAAAACTCTCCAATAAAAAATAAAACGAGTTGATCTGCTTAATGTATTACTTTAAAAATAATTAAAACAAAACATTTAATTTAAAAAGTCTTTCCAACCTTAATTTGCCTTAAACACAAAAATATAAAGACGATGTACAAAAAAAAGTGTAACATTTATATAGCAATTCTTTAAACTGTCCTGTCTTTTTTATATTTCTTTTCTTTAACCCTTTCAATGGCTAGGCTAAACTAAGAACAAAATAATTTTTTTGAGGTAATATTCCTATCATTTAGGTCGTTAAAAGATGAAAAAAATACATTTTATTTTAACCTGCGCTACTTTCGTTTTACAAGCTTGTGCAAAGAAAACATTTTTTTGCTCCTGTTCGGCACAAAGTCTTCTTTTTTAATCTTTTAAAGGTTTCTCAACCCTTTAGATATTTGTTTTTAAGCCCTCTTAATATTCTTATCATTAAAGTCATAAAAAGATGAAAAAACATACATTTGATCTTCGTCCGGTTGATTTTTTCTTATAAAATAGGCCTAACAAATTTTTTTCTTTTCTTCGCCACAAAAACGAAAATTTAATTTTATTTTTTTTTTTTTTTTTTGTAAATGCTACTTAATTATTATCACAAAAATTTAGCTTTCTTAAATAACATTACAACATTGTAACAATAATAATAATAATAATGCCACATTCTATAGGACACAAAGGAACTAGAGACGAATGTGGGTTAGCTTAAACAAATATGATATTTGTGTAAAAAAGCTTAATATACAAGAAGTACAAGAATTACAAGAAATACATGGGGTCATCAGACAGAGTATTGACATTATAAATAAAATAAAATAAAATAATAAAATTTTGTAGCAAGAAAAAACAGACAAAGTTATTTTTGGTTTGATAATATGAAATAAAATTAACGGATAGATAGCAACATGAATACAAATGATTAATTAATTACATCAATAAGCGCATAAATATCTTCATAGGATTTATTAAAAAGCCAAGTTTTCACTTCCCTAAGAAAAACATGTTTATTACGAAGACATCTAACAAAATATGGAAGACATGAAAGGAAGACATTTAATTTTATCATGTTGGTTCATCTTTTTTTATAGAACCAAACGATTTGATTTAAAAAAAAAGCTTTGCTAAATAAATTCACATAAAAATTGCCGTCCGGAGTACCCAACATATTGGGCAAATCCACTGAAAGGGTAAAATTAATACAATGTGCTAGTCATTAACATTATTTATGTTTTTTGTGTTTATTAACAATAAGAGTTTCACAATTATATGGTTGAAAATCCCAATACGAGCTCCCTTTAAAATAGAATTTGTGGTTGAGAACCTCCCACTATAGCTTTTTGTTACTATTCAAATAAATTAACTGTCCAATTTGATATATTTTATTAATATATGGCATAAAAAAGTGTAACTTGCATTTTTAGCTTCTTCCATTTTTGCAACAAGAAAATAACTGCCAACCGATCAGTTGTTTATGGAACTTTAAAAACCACTTTCCGTTAAACATATCATCGGGCTACTTAAAATTACCACACTTTTGGTTTTAAGAGATTTCATGTAAAACAAAAAAAAAATATAAAAACCGCTCGGTAAAGTGTGGTACAACACCATTGGGTTTTTTAACTGCATTGAAAACCACGCAATTGTGAATATCCTTAATGTGTTTTGTTTTTGTTACTTTATAAATGAATTAATTTTTTAGTTTCAAGTAATAAATAACAAAAAAATGTATTAAAAACGTTTTGAATTATTTACTTCTCAAAATTTTCAATCCCGAACTAATCTCGGGATCCCGGGATCCCGAAATTGAGATTTTCAATCCAGATAATCCCGGGATCGAGAAAAGCTACCGGTATTGGACTCCCTAATACATACATACATACATACATACATACATACATACATACATACATACATACATACATACGAACGAAGCAAGTTAAATAAAAGCTTATAAAAAGGAAATGATAAGGAAATGTCTAAGGTGACATTTCAAATATTAATTTTTTGCTTAAATCAAAAATTTCCGTTAGTCCCGATTTCATTGTTATTGGCATTTTTCTTGATGAGTGCTGTTGGTCTTCTTAGATAGTAGGAGTTTTGAAATAGAACATGTATAAAATGGAATTCTTTTCTATGGAGAGAAGACCTCCTTCAGCCAGTAGGCTCTTTATGGGTTAGATTGAATGCTCTGTTCGACCATTATCGAATACCTCTTCAAAGAGATTTACATCGTAGCCAAAAAATATTTCCAAGCTCCCAAGCATCCTGAGCTGAAAACGATTCCCAACTTGAATGTCATCAAGAATATGCAATAGTTGGGGTCAGCCTCGTATCTAGAATCCAAAGTCTGAGCATGCACAAGCATCCAGGTTTTTTTTTTATCTGCAATAAAAAAATTTACAAAACAAAAAAGTGTCGATGTATAAAAATCTCTATTTTTCATTATTTTACCTGTTTTTATTAAAGTTTAATCTTTTATTCTATTTTTCATTATTTTACCTGTTTTTATTAAAAATTAATATTGCATAAAATATATATATAAGAGATCAGTTGGTATTATCAAAAAAGAAGCATTCTTTGATTTTTAGCTTAATCAAATCTATATCACTATATTGATGGTTTCCAAGGCCGAACAAAAACGATTTTTACTATTTTCTTCTTAGTTCTGAGTGAATATTATTACTCAATTTTTTCATGTGGTGCAGTGCGGTGCGTAAAACCTGGGCTCACAGTGTTTAAAATCAAAAAAATCGAAGTCATTTATTTAATATGTTAGTTTCTTATGAGGATGAACGTGGTTATGTTGAAAAATATACAATTTTCGATTTTTGACGCGGTTTTGAATTTACCATTTTCATATAAAAAATCAGCCTATTATTGCCTGTAAGGTTGCTGACAGAGTGAACGCCGATTCAGACAGACAGGCAGACAGGCAGGCAGGCAGGCTCAGGCAGAAACTTTCGAAGAAACGATAGAAAAATAAAGCCAAGCCGACTTTTATCTCACATAGTTTGCCTACACCTTGTGCCGCAACCTTAGACATCGTAAAAATTTTTAATGTAAACGATCGTTTATCTGGAAGTAATCATCATATAAAAGATGTCTGGAAAAGTTCATTAAGATATAGGTGCAATACTTTTAGTTTTGTTATGCGAAAAACTCGTTTAAAGTTTGAAAAGGAATTGAAAGTATAATAATAATTTTTTTATGTACTCTCCAAAGTAGCTCTTTAATGTGTTGAAAAAATAAAGAATTATATTCACTCAGAACTGGTCTTTTCGGTTTCGGAAATAATTTTCGACCCTTAAGTCTTGATTTGATTTGATTTGATTTATTCCGATAGTAATTAGTACATTAAGAATAATTTCTTTTATAGTACAATATATAATTGGAAATTAGTGGCATACTGTCTTAAAAACTAAGAATTCATTAACTCCAAACTTAATAATATCTTAATTTAATTATTATTATTATTGATATTTTTTTTTTTAATTCATCCGACCCAAAAGCCAAGTACGCAAGGATGCGTAAGGGCTCATTGGTCATTGACATTCGAATAATTGTTCCCACTCGCGAACACGAAGAAAATGAAGCTTCATTCACAGCTGTGCTGCAGCCAATTGTCTCAATTGCTTCTAATATAGTATACAAATATACAAATTTATTACAGTAAACAGATTTTTTAATAACACTGATATAAAGATATATGTATGTACCTTAGTATTAAAAGATGTATACAAGGAAATTATTCTAATCCATCAGAGCATGCGCACAGAATGTTTGAGCATGCTTTGCATGCTCCCGCTGTACCCTAGATACAGGGCTAGCTGGGTGATATTGTTGCGGATACTAGTAATTCCAAGGTGATTTCGGTCGTCGCTCACGCCAAAAAATAAAAAAATTAAATATATTTAGCTATAGATTGGCCATTACGCGGTTTTGTATTTTTGAAGAAAATATATTTATAATTATAATAAAAAAAAAAAATAAACTGGCCATTTCAGCCCTTGGAAGGACTTTGACCTAGCTTATTAAATAGTGTTATTAAATGTTTGATCACAAATGACCGAGAACTGGACCTACGTGTTTTATGCCGACTCCGAACGGCTTATGTTCTCAAGAAGATTTACATGGCAATTTTTACTCTCTGAGGTTTGCCATTGTCTGCAGAGAGGTGACGACCGAACAGAAAAATTAATTCAATTGAAAAAAATTTTCTGTCTGAGCTGGAAGTGAACCCGGGCCACCGCGGTTCTTTAGCTTAGGAGCCACGCACTCTACCCACTAGGCTACGGCCGCCACAATAATTATAATATGTTTTAGATATTTTCCGTGGGATTTTTTAAACACCCAACAAAACCCAACCACTTCCTATTCCCAGCACCAAACTGACGTGAAAATCGGAAAAAGGGAAATTTACGTGGGCTTTTTTTAAACCCCCAACAGAAACCAAACTCTTCTCATTTCCAACACCAAAATCGCGAGAAGATCGCGAAATAGAATATTTTTCGTGGAATTTTTTAGAAAGCCCCCTAACCACAAAAACCATTTCATCCCATGGAATGCCTTCTGAACCCATTTTCTACCGCGCTGCAAAAATTGATGAATTTTTTAATATAAAGTATATTTCTAGAGTAATTAGGGTCCCTTGATTCCAAATTTGTCTTAAAAAAATTATAAAATCCATCCTTTTTTTCGTTATGTCAAAAAATCAAATGTTCAATTAATCGAACGTTGGCGCTATCGTGTTAACTAGTGTCCGACCGAAACCGGAATTTTGGCCGAAACCGAAACTGGTTATGAATTACCAATAGAGTGTAGTTTTGTTGAAAAATTTAAAAAAATAGCAAGATTTGTAGGCCATTTTTTCTAACTTTGGAGGCCTATAACTTCTAAGCCAATTGCAACCGGCCTGCAATTTTTTCAGATTTAGAGTAAGGAGGCCAAAATCCATATAATCTACAAAAAAAAATTAAAAATTAGAGTTGTCGCTATTCTCTAAATGTTATTCGGCCATATTAAGGCCGAATAGCCGAAACTGCTAAAATGGCCGAAACTGGCCGTAACTGAAACTGAAACCGAATATTCGGTCGGACAGTAGTGTTAACACAATAGAAATGAGTGAGATGCTGTCCTTTGCTAGTTAAATTTCACATAACGTATTTGTATTGGATTTTATGGTATAGGATAAGCGAAAACGTTCGATTAATCGAACACTAACTTTGTCTCATACCTGTGTCATCCAGGTGTTGCTAGGTCTTGATTTTTTATTGCAAAAGATAGCCTTGTCTTTTGACTGAAAGACCTCATCATTACTTTCTTTTTTTGAACTATACATAAATATTTAATATTATTTACAAGAAAGATCTATTGGCAAGGTATTTTTCAACCATACCCCACCCCCTTGAAATTACGGGTGGTGATGGTGAATTATATTTTCAAATCAACGATCTTCCTCATTTCATTTATTTTCATAGTTAAAAATATTATTGAAATTGGACAAATTATACGTTCGATTAATCGAATACCGGTAGAAAACGGGTTAAATTTCTCCTGAAAAACACCTACTAGAATCCTTTCATAGAAGGACTCAAAGAAATCTTAAATTGACAAAACTCTGAAAGCAGTTCTAGATAAGACTAAGAAAAGCATTCCTCCCAATGACATGCGTATGTTAAAAAGTTGACTTCTGGGTATGAAAGTGGAAGGGATGGAAATCAAGACTTTCCCTTTCACTTAACCTTCTTTTGGAGGTACTTTTTTGCTGGGTAGTTGATGATATTACATTTCCTTATTAACGTCATACCGTAATGTTCTTGTAATGTCCAATGTGGACATGCTATTAATCTTGTGCACAGGAGTTCACTTGTAATTTCCGGCCTATAATTTCTGACAGTTTATTTTTTTACAACTATTACACTAAGCTATATATTTACGAAAAACATGATTTTTGGAGGTTATTTAAAAATGGTTTTGGCTCAATCGTGAAGGCCAAAATATATTAGGAATCGTCAAAAAATAGATCAAGGTTCATTTTTAGTCTGTGGCATCGACAACTTTTTATTTTCTATGGAATTTTGAAGTATACAACTTTTCGAGTAAGAGCAGATATTTCAACTTGTATCTGAATATACCTAAATAGTTTAAATATATATACTAATACCAGAGATTTTTCTGAACCGATTTAAGCAACTTTAAAAATGTTTTCGACTTAATTGCTTCATAAACGATGACATGATACTGTGTAATCTCCAATGTATTTGATTAAGTGGTGTCATTCCTCTTTCACCTATTCTTATGATATACATTAGGGCGGGTCGATTTGTAGGGAGTGAAAAAATGCACCAATTTCTCTATGATTTCCGTATTCTATGGGTTATTCCATGAAAATTTGCCCAAGGAACCATACCTCTATCGTAAAAATCGAGTCCCCAACTTTTTGTTGGTAAAAAGTTCAAAAGTTGCGGGCATTTTTGTCCAAATTTTGGACCATTTTTCCATTTTTTTCATGATTTTGTCCAAGAATATTACTTTCATGGCCATTTTTTTGGCTCAATCCATTATTTAATTCAATTTACAATTCAAAACGAAGAGTTTAAGCCCAAATTTATCGAATTGGGTTGATTAATTCATGCGATATTGCTAAAACAAAATAACACATAAAACAAACTTTTTGATTTTTTTCCCCTTTTTATTTTTTTTTTCTACAAAAACTCAAATTAAGAGATAATAAAGTATCTATCAACCTATTATAAAAAAAAAAATATTCAATTTGAGTGTAGTAAAAGACAAAATGTGAAAAAAAACATTATTTTTTCTGAAAGTCTTGTTTGCTTTCAAGTCTTGGTGTTTTCGTACGGCTCTCTAATGTCGTCGCCATAGCGCCTTCTACATTCTTTCCTGCAACTCGTTTAGCAATGGCAACCAGCAATTGGACATGTCTTTCCGTTCCTTGAATGTGTAAAGTAATATTCTTGGACAAAATCATGAAAAAAATGGAAAAATGCTTCAAAATTTAGTCAAAAATGCCCGTAACTTTTGAACCGTTAGACCAATGTTGGAGATTTTTATATATTTGTAAAATTAAGTAAATTGATCAAAATGAGCTCACCTTTCCAACGCGCCTACTGGCGATTAAACCCGATCGATAGTTTTTGAGTTATGGATGTGAACGTGTAGGTAATATTTCATACGAACGTCAATTTGGGAAAAAATCTACCAACAAAAAGTAGGGGACTCGATTTTAACGATAGAGGTATGGTTCCTTTTTCATGGAATAACCCATAAAATACGGAAATCATAGGGAAATTGTCGAAAAATAAATCGACCCGCCCTAATATACATATTTCCTGGCTTTAACTTTTTTTTTTAGTTTGACCATTATTGAAAACAAAAATGCTAGTATTCCACAATTATTGTATATTCTTTTCAGCAACATTCTAGCACAAGGTGGCAGCGCTGTCGACTCTGCTATTGCCACCCTACTTTGCAATGGGATTGCGACCATGCAAAGCATGGGTATTGGGGGTGGCATGTTGATGAATATCTACACGCGAAACAACAAACATGCCTACTCTATAGATGCACGTGAAGTTGCACCCTACGCGGCCTACGCGGAGATGTTCGATGACAATCTCAGTGTTTCATTGCATGGTGGGCTTGCCATTGCTGTGCCTGGCGAGCTGATGGGCTATCATCGAGCACATGAACGTTTCGGCAAGCTGCCCTGGAAGACACTGGTAGAGCCTTCGATTAAGCTATGTAATGAGGGATTCTATTTGTCACAGCATCAATGGGATGCACTGCAGTATAAGAAGGAGCATCTCAAAAACAACACCATCTTAACGTAAGCTTTGAAAAAATTCGTGTTGAAAGGTTTTACAAATTCATAACCGCAACTTTAGGAAGGTCTTTTTGAATGCCAGCAGCGGAGAATTGCATTCCGTGGGCACCAAGCTAAAGCCCCAACAGGAACTGTGCAATACCTACATGATGTTGGCCAAAAATGGTCCCATGGACTTTTACAACGGCACTCTGGCACGTCTTGTGGAAGCGGATCTTAAGGACTTGGGCAGTACTATAACCTATGATGATCTGGAATATTATGTCGCCGATCTTGTCAGCTCCATAACTATGCAGCTGGGCGATGATATTTTATATGCTGTGCCACCCATCAGCAGCAGCGCTGTGGTCGCTAATATATTGAGTGTCTTAGAAGGTTTCAATTTCACCAAAGCCGATCTGGTTGGTGCCGAAAACGAAGCACTTACATTGCATCGCTTTGCCGAAGCCATGAAGTTTGGCTTTGCTAAACGTTGGGAATTGGGCGATTTACGTTTCAACGATGTGCACGAGGTGAGTAGAGAAGAAGAAGTCAAGGAGTTGGTATTCATAGAGCCTCTTAATAATTTTGTCTTACGAAAATCTCTTAACTTTTTGACTTCAATTATTGACTAAGCTTGTGAGCAAATTAACCAATCCAGAGTACAATATTGATATACGCAGTCGTATCAATGATTCTTCGGTACTCAAGGACATCTATGATTATGGTGCTCAATATACCGGTGTCGATGATTTAGGCACCGCACACACCGTTGTCTTGGCACCCAACGGAGATGCAGTATCTGTCACCAGCTCTGTAAATGACTAGTAAATATCGCACTAAAAACTTTTTGAAGTCGAGCTGATTTCCTAACTACTACCTTAATTTCGATTTTAACGCAGCTTTGGTGCCGGACAAGCTGGTAAGCGTACCGGCATCATCTTCAACAGCGGCATGAATGATTTCTCCGTAGCCGGACAGAAAAATATGTTCGGTCTACCGCCAGCACCGAGCAACTTTATCGACGCACGCAAGCGTCCCATGTCGTCGATGTCACCGATGTTATTGGCTGATCCTAAGGGCGATATCCGCTTAGTTATTGGTGCCGCTGGTGGTACAAAGATCATATCTGCCATTGTGGAAGTGGCAGCGCGAGTTTTGTGGTTTGATCAAGACATCAAAACTGCCATCGATGCACCGCGTATCCACCATCAACTACTACCGAATGCTTTACAATATCAAGATGGCGGCTTTAGTGCGGTAAGTGAAATAAATCTATGTATTTTTTTCAAAAAGTCTACAACTGCTCTCTTTCTTATTTCTCTTTCCATCTCTGTATCGCTTGCAGGATGTAATAAAATTGCTCGAGTCCAGAGGACACAAGACGACTGTTTACAAAGATCGCGGTTCGGTGGTTTGTGGCATTGTACGAAACGATACAGCCATCTATGCAAATGCCGACTATCGCAAGCAAGGAGGCGTGGCAGGGTATTAGATTTCCCCAGATTGGCAGAGTACGGAAACGCCGCCAAGCATGCTTTCATTACATGCTATTCAAAAATGAGATTATTTAAGAGAGCTATTTTTAAATGTTTAGTTTTTTTTTTATATAAATATTTATTAAAGAAACAAAAAATTCCACCTATGTAAATTTTTTCACTTTTGTAATAATTAATTATACTACATACATGCATATATTAGATTTACATACCATTCTATATAAAGTATATATGTATATTATATATAGACGAAGTATTCGAGAAAGCTTTTTTAGTAATAAAACAATAAATATATACACACAAATAAGCGATGTTCGGTATTGATGCAGCAAAAAATAACTGTGTTTTTGTGCAGGTAGGTACTAAAAGTTGTTCTATTTTTTGTTTTTTTTTTATTTATTTATTTAAAATTAATTAGATTAGCTACATTCTGTAGTTCCTAGAGAAAAAGTGTTGCATGTGGTTTATTTTTCGAATGATAACTTTTATAAATATAATTGAGAAATAAATTTAATTGAAGTTTGATAAAATACAAAACATTACAAGAAATTTATATATAAAATAATAAATGAGTTAGAAAAGAGTTTGAAAAATATAATCAAATTTTTACATTTAACCTTGCACACTGATTAGATTATTAAATACATCATAATTGAGTTGAATAAGTCATGATTTTAATTCAGTTAAAAATTTTTGTGTATTCCAAAAGTTTTTTAAGTAAGATGGAAAACAGTTATAAAACCTTAGCGAATCATAAAAACCTAAGAAAAGTTGTAGATTGTGTTGCAGAGCGAGCTATAGCTGTATTGCAATGATTTATCCTTAAATCATATTGAGCTTGACGTCTGTTCTTTAAGAAACCTGATCTATTGAAAAAAAAAATTTTTAGACTGAACCAACGCCAACCTCCTGAAGGGGAGCCAACCTCCTATAAATGTGAAAGCATGGTGTTGATTCCAAAGATAGGTGATAGTTAGTTGGAGAATGGATAGATGGAGTAGCGTCGGTGAAGATTTGTTTTAAATTTGCAAAGCCCAAAACTAACGGGTAGCACGATCGCATGGAGACCATTCCACAACTTTACCGTGCGACTAAAAAACGAATTATCTCGAAAATGTGAGATTCTATTGGACACCAAGGCAATTGTAAAGGGGTGGGCTTGGACAGTTGCCCGAGGGGACCTGCGAAACACGAGCTGCTGGCGTCAGTCCATGTATCTCCCTTGAACACTTCCCATGGTAGTGCCTATACAGAAGGCTGAGGAAACTAACATTACGTCGATACGCCCAAGAGAGTCGAGGGAGGATGAAATACTTTCAAAAAATATATCGCACGACGTTGAATTCGATCCAGAGGCTCCAAATAATATCTTCAAGCCAATACCGAAATGTACAAATTGCACTCCATTTTAGGCCTAATATATATAAAGTGTATATCATGTGAAGATCAACTGAAGTACAATATTTTTTGAACCGTTTTAAAAAACCTAGGCACTTGGCCGCTTCTTTCGACACATCGAAAATGTGATCATTCTAACGAAGATCAGATTGGATCGATGTGCCCAGAACGTCTAAGGGGCTGATTCTACAAGAACCACACCATTAATTATAAGGGGAGCTAAGGGGAAATCCGTCAGATTGTGTGTTAATAGACAGCACTGGGTCTTGCTTGCATTGAAGTCTACTCTAGTAGCAAGACCCCACGCGTAGAGATAAGCAAGTATCCAAAAACTTTAATGAGCTTATGTTGGAAAAGCTTAAGCGTATTACGACTTTTAAGGGTTCTGTCGATTCCATGGTTGGCAGTTTTAGGGGGTAGTTGATTTCGAAATTGATGTCAGAATTTAAAATTCAAGATGGCGGATAGAGTTTCCACCTAGATTTTTTTTAATTTTTGCAAATTCTTGTAATTTTCAAAATTCTGACAACGGATTTGAATTCCAATCTAATGTCACAGTTTTAAAATTTAAGATGTAAAATTTTATCACAGTCACTGATTTCGAATCTGATGTCAATATTTTAAAATTCAAGATGGTGGATAGGGTTGCCACTAGTGTATGACCGAATATTCGGTTTCGGTTACGGCCAGTTTCAGCACTTATTGGCAAAAATTTCGGAACATTTCAAGAATAGCGACAACTATAATTTTGAATTTTTTTGTAGACTATATGGATTTTGGCCTCCTTACTCCAAGTCTGAACAAAATTGCAGGCCGCTCACAATTGGTTTAGAAGTTATAGGCTTCCATAGTTGGAAAAAATAGCCTACAAATCTTGCTATTTTTCTAAATTTTTCAACAAAGCTACACTCTATGGGTATCATAAGAAACAAATTGTAAATATTATAATAGGTATATCCTAAAAAGTTATGAATGGATTTTCATGTTTGATACCTCGTTGAATAAGTACTCGCATTATCATTATTTTGTTACACATAACACGGAACAAAAAACAACAGAAAGATTTGTAGTCCATTTTACAAATTTGGAGGCCTATAACTTCTAAACCAATTGCCAGCGGCCTGAAATTTGGATTTGGAATTAGGAGGTTAAAATCCGTATAATCCAACAAAAAAAATTAAAGAAGAGTGTTTTCGCTATTCTTGAATTATACCAACATTTTTTGCATCAGTCATTTAATTCAAATATATAAGTTTGGTTTACTTACTTAGTTGACGCTACAACGGCGTATGTCGGTCTTGGCCTCATCTAAGAATTTTTTTTTTTTTTGGATTCCCCTGGAGGTATGAAATCTTCCAAAGATACGTATACCCGTCCTATACGCATGCACGATTCACATTCTAAAATCTGCCCGAATCAGCCGGGACAGACAGAATGCACCTTCGTACAAAAGCATACCCCCTATTGGCAATTAGGATTTTCCACTAAGCACATTAATTGGCTTTTCAGCGGAATTTAAAAATTGAATATATATAAACGCGTATTTAAGTATACTTGATTCTATATAAATAAGCAACATCGAATTAAATAATAGTAATTATCAATTTAAGGTACCCGAAAAACAATTTGCGTCAGCCATTTCTGTCTTTCGCTTGCTGGCGCCAGTTGGAAATTCCACGCTTAGTCAGGTTTCCAAGACTCTACTTGGTCTTTCCAACGAAGATGCGGTTGTCCTCTTCTGCGTTGACCGCCGTTGGGTACCGAAACGAATGTTTTCTTCACTGGAGCATCGTCTTTCATGCGCTGAACATGACCTAGCCAGCGAAGCCGACTATGTCGATGTCAGCGTACAGCTCATGCAGTTCATCATTCCACCACGTTCGGTACTCGCCATTGACGCAGATTGGTACATAGATCTTACGAAGAATCTTTTTCTCGAATGCTCCTAAAGTCTTTTCATCTGAACTGCTCAGCGTCCAGGTTTGTGATGCATAAAGTAGGACGGGCATGATGAGCGATTTATAGAGCGTGATTTTCGTTCGTCGAGAGAGGGCTCTGCTTCTCAATTGCCTACTGAGCCCAAAGTAACACTTGTTGGCAAGAGTTATTCTTCTTTTGATCTCAATGTTGATGTCGTTGGTTGAGTTTATAAAAAAGTTTCATTTGTAAAAATTTAAAATTTCATATTAATAACCAGTTTCGGTTTCGGCCGAATGATATAAAATGGCCGTATATTCGGTTTCGGTTTAGGTCAAAATTCCGGTTTCGGTCGGACACTAGTTGCCACCTTGATTTTTACAAATTCGGTATTGGCGCTTACACTATGTAAAAATGGGTCGCTGAATCCGAATCCGTTGTCAGAACTTCAAAATGATGTAATTTCTTTATAATAGGGTTTTTACCTTATAATATTCGAAATCAGCGACCCCTAACACTGTAAAATTATCTTTAAAACTCTTAAAAATGCATATTATGAGGTGGCAACATATAGTAATAAAACTAATTTTCTGTTTGTTTGTTTGTTTGTTTGTTGGTTTGTTTGGCCTTTATACAAATCTAAAGGGCTCAACAGGTTCGCTCAAACTAGGTATAAATATTAAATGCTTTCTAATTTAAAATGTAACATACTTAGTTTTTGCCACGGCCTCTCCGAAATTTTTCAACTAACGGTAATTTTGTTATTACAATACAATACTTTTTAGTATCGGAGTTTTTGTGTATTTAATGTTAAAAAATGTCTGTTATTTTGACATGAAAGACACTCACATATATTTAAAATTACAGAAATTTTCCTAAGAATGAGAAAAAAACGACATGAAAATCAAAGTTTGGTCTTTCTATGCAAATATCTCAGCTGTCCATTAATGTATTTTATTCAAATTTTTTTTTGTTCAAATGTTTAATAAAATCACTTTACAAAAATAGCTTCAACTGTTGTTCAAAAATTGGTTGAAGTCAGTGTAACTATGTTCTATAATTATGTCAAAAAAGGTCCAAAATAATGACTTTTTACTCAAAAAATGACTCAAAAATTGGTTTTGTTGTAAAAATTAAATCTATTAAAAATTGCAAATCTGGCTACCATTCATATAAAATAGCATTTATTTGCAAAAATTCTTCCAGCTTAGCGCAAAAATTGTTTTACTGTTTTTGTCACCAAAACAACAAGGGTTTTTGATTTTTTTTTTGCGCAATTTATTTTTTCCAAAATGTTGTTTTTATATTTTTTACAAAAAACTCAAAATTAATTTATGTGAAAAAATAACCCCAATATTTCTTTGTAATCAAAATTTATTGCTAAAAATCTATTTTTTCATACCAGACTATTAAATAAAACTGAGTTCTATTTTAAATTCTCTATATAAATTGAGAGTCTCCATTTATCTCTTAAAAATGCAGTTGTGTGTCTAGAGTTATTACGAACATTTTCGTTTATATAAAAATCTTCCTTATAGTAATCGACTTAGTTTTTGACTCCCCATCCCCCGCCCCCCTCCTGATAAATTTGTTTTGTTGTGATGGCTCTATTTTTTCTCACTATTGTGTCATCGTTGTCACTGAGTTTTATATCAATGGTATTTTAAATGTTGTATATATATCACCATTTCATCGAAAAGATGACTGTGAATAAGAATGCTGTAAAAGTTAATATTTTCATGTAATCAGTTTCAGCTATATGGCGATATAATAAAACATATGCGCATCTGGTTAGCACAAATATTTCATTGGCTTTGATCTGTGCTTTAAATTCACAGATAGATGGTGCCGCATTTGTAAGCACTGTGGGTACAACCTATACACCTCGCGGTGAATATAGCCGAATCATATCTACCAAGAGTTTTATAAAATTAAACCCCACACGTTTGGGATTGCAGACAGGTGGCGCTATTTTTTGCTTACAGAAGAATATCTGATGTTTCCACCGATTTTTCATAAAACATTGATAGCTAATAATGAGAAAAAACTGTATGAACATCAAAGTTTTTACTTTTAATGCTAATATTTCCGCTGTTTTTAATATATTGCATTAAAATTTTTTTGTTAAAAAGTTCAATATATTTTTTATTATAAATCTTTGTTTAGATGTTAAAATGTCCATACCTCAAGGACGCATTGAGTCCCACCATAATTTTTATATTGTTGAAAAGGTAATTTTTCTAGCTTTAAGATTAAGTACATATAAATATTATGTTTTTCGTACCCTCTCTTTGAATTCAATTAGCTCACCACAAGAGATGGAACCACCAACAACAAAAATTTTCCAAAACTTTTTGGATTAAAGTTCGTTCAATTACCTTTTTAACGGTAGCTTAAAAATAAAATTCAACATGTTTTTCATTATTCCAGAACTTAAAAAACATTTAATCGAGAAGTGTATATTCAAATGTTTATATAAATGACTCTCGAGTAACACCGGCTGTATCAGCTAGTAATTGAATAAAATAATAGAATAACTTAAATTAAAAAATTTTAAATATCATACAGTTATTTAAAAAAATAAACCTTAATATTCACACCAGTAAATTTTATGGCATTTCATTATTGTTTTATACATGTTATATTAATTTTGAATTATTATGAAATTTTAATAATGAAATTATGGGCTTATGACAACTTAAATAGCAAACGTATGTTATAGATGTTATTTCGGCAATATATCTAGCAAATACTGCATCGATAGTTGTCCCTCATCGTGTTGTACAAATATTTTTATCGCTTTTCATTTGTAAATTATATTTATCAAAAAGGAATTGTTTAAGTGCCTGTGAGCATTCATGTCATAAATCGCAATTAAATTCGCAATTAATCCACCTAAAACAATTCGCATTTTGTAATAATTTTTAACCCAGTTTAATGGAACGTTACTACTTTTGTTGTTTGGATAGCCAATACACAAACTTTTTAATAAATTAGTGTGATATGCTGCATCATAGCTTCATGCACTCACATCTAGGATATATAGGATAGCTTATACACAAACCTTTTAATAGATTTAAGTCGAATTCACATGTAGGATAGCTAATGCAAAATTCTTTAATAGATTCTTGTCATTTACTGCAACATATCTTGAATTAATACTTATAATTGAATGAACCATTTTACATGGCACGCAGGTTTTTGGCTTAGTGGGTAGCGAAAAGGGCAATCGATCAAAGAGTTGCGGGTTCGATTCGTAGTTCTTACAAAATATTTTTAATTTAATATTCTCTTGCTGCAATAGGCGCAAGAAAAAGCAACAATTCTAAGAAAAAGGTGTATAGAAAAAAGTGTTGTTTTTGATATTTCACTTCAGCAAATCACAAAACGAGGCGTAAAAAGCTTCGCTTCAAAAATGAATTTGATAACGGTACCTTTCGATACTGCGTAATATGAACAATATACAAGTTCTTTTTCGGCTTCATGAAATGTACCTGTTTTGTTTTTTGTTAATTTTTTTTTAGAAAATGAATTTCACAATTTTTGTCAGAACTATTTAAAAAGTGAATTAAATATAGAATATTTGAACATATTATTTTATATGGTTAGAGTACGCAATTTCAAAGATAATGCAAAGATAAACATAAGTATATACACTGTACAAGTTTTTTTTTTTTTTGGTCACTGTACATAAATTTAGCTGCTCAACAGTCAAACATGAAAACCTTAAATAAATTTAAAGCACAATAAACTTCATTAGAATATACATATGTATACATTTTGCAAAACTTACCTCATCTTTTAACTTTCTTGGGACATGATTTTCGCACTAAAAGCAAACACACATTTAACTGCGCATGTCTGAAAAAAAAATTATGCCATGCCAATTCAGCTGATTTTGACATTCTGCGTCCAACATCCTTGCAAATAATCAACAAATGTAAAAATAGAGTTCAGCACCAAACTTATAGATATTATAATTTTCGGAAACTTAATGGTTATCACAGTGTTAAGACTTCAAAATTATTTCCTGCCAATATCCTTATTATCCTGGCTGCTGTATATTGTTGTGCGAATCAGCAGAAATGAAGGTAAACTACAGCTAAAAACAAAAATGCAAATTCGCTTCAATAACTTTTCCAGTGCCGCTTCAATCGATTGAAATGCCACAAAAACTACATCCTCCAGATCCTGAACAACCACTTCCAGCTTCGTCTTCAGTTCTTTATCTTTACCAGAAGGCAGCCATTTGTTCCGACAGCAGCATTTGCAGCAACATAGGAAGGTACGACGTTGATGACTATCATCAAAATATTCCTATCCTTAAAGTCCTTCAATTTCAGTGAAATTCTGCTTGCTGGTGGCAGCGCTGTGGATGGTGCTGTGGCAACGCTCTTCTGTAATGGTCTTTTGGCCATGCAAAGCATGGGCTTAGGTGGTGGACTACTCATTAATGTCTACATTCAAGCGGAACAACGCAGCTTTAGTATTTTGGCACGTGAACGGGCGCCCTGGGCAGTCAACGAGTCGCTGTTCCAGTTCGGTAAAATTCAAAATGCTCTTACAATTGCAGTGCCCACTGAAGTCATGGGTTACGCTGAGGCGCATAAAAAATTCGGTAGCTTATCGTGGTCCAAACTGATCAGACCTACGGTCGAATTGTGTCGCACTGGATTTCGCCTAACCAAGCATCAGCACGATGCACTGCAAGCGAATGCAGAAAATGTGCTCCAAGATAAACATTTACGAAGCACATTCGTGGATATGAACACAAATCGTTTTTACGCAGTTGGAACGCATATCATGCCATCAGCTATACTCTGCGACACCTATGAAATGTTGGCAAAAAATGGTCCCAGAGATTTCTATAGCGGGCAGCTTTCCAAGTTGTTGTTGGCTGACTTGAAAGAACGTGGCTCCACCATAGATGAACGCGACTTAAGTTTGGCCAGTGTCGAGCTTAAGGCTTCCGTTGTGGTGCCTTTGATTGGCGGCTTTAAGCTGCACTTGGTGCCACCACCAGGTAGTGGCCATATCGTAGGATTTGTTATGAATATACTGCAAAAATTTTTCAAGAATATCGAGAGTATAAAACGCGAATTGAATGCAACTGATATACATCGTATTGTCGAAGCTCTGAAGTTCGGTTTCGTTAAGCGTTGGGAGTTGGATGAGCAGGCAGATGAAAAGGTTAAGTATGGTAATTTTTAGATCAATAGTATTTTAATCCCAAAATTTGCTTAAATCATTCCTGCACTAAACAAGTTAAAAAAAGTCAGTACTGAACTTTAATCGAACTGACGATTTTTACAGGTTAATGAAGGATTTGCAAATATGGATACTTTTGCTGTTCATAAACAATGGAAATTAAAAAAAAAAAGATATTTTCGATATTCGATGTATGAACTAATATTGTCGGACTATCGGAGTTCTCGAATAGTCTCTTATTGAATTGTGAATTTAAAAAAAAGCACATCTGAAGAATAATTTTTTCTACTGAAATTCACTCTTAAGAAGTGCAGGGCCATCGTTTTGAGTAGACAGGATTAAAATATGCACGACAAAAGCCGTTTTTAAGCGCATTAAAAAGGTCGAAAAATCACTGAAATCCCTAATGAGAAAGCAGGGTTAATTGCCCTAAAATGACTGGTCCCGTGACAGCTCGAATGGACAGCTTATCACAGGACAGGTCTGAAATAACTCGTCACGGAACAAGTTTTTTGTGCCTGTTACGGGACAGATTTAAATTTCGGCAGAATATTATTCGATATATATATATAATATATATAATATTATATTTGGTCGGACAGTAGTTATTAGCATTAAATATAATTCTTTAGAATTATTTAAGTTTTACTCAATTGAAAAAAAAAATTTCTAAAATCTTTTTAGAGATATTCTTTTTTAAAAAATAAAATTATGATACTTAAGCTACAGGTACTGCCCAGTGTTGTTAAAAAATGTTCACGTAAATAAAATCAAAAATATTTATGCCATAATAGTTAAGCCACCGCAAAGTTCACTAGAAATTGCCGCAGTGAGGCAAGTTCAATAACAGCTAATTGTTGTTTTTTTTTTTTTTTTTTTTGAGTACATATTCGTAATAGTTGCATATTCGTCCATTGCATATCAAAAACATATGACGATTGGATAACACTTTTTTGTACTTTTGGCATTCTAAGGTATATAACACTGTTCAGTTTCATTTGAAATTCTGCTCAAATCTCCATACAAAAAATGACAGCTGCGAAACAAGCGTGGAAGTTTTGACAACATGTTCGTCAAAACAGTACTCTGTTCCGCTGCGTGAAATGAAAGCAGCATGTTTCTGAGCAACATTTTTTCACAACAATTCAATTCAACTGCCTATTTATCAGGTTGGCAACTAAGTAATTGCGGATTTTTTTAGAAAATAAAAGACAATTTTTTCATGGAACGAAATAACTTTATTCTGTAATGTATTGCCCATTTTGAGCAATGACCTTTTGCTATCTTTCAGGCAGCATCATAATTCCACGTTCATAAAACTTCTGGTTTTTATCAGCAAAAAACTGAACCAGATACGATTTGACATCATCATTATTGAAATTTTTACCATTCAAGGAGTTTTGCAAAGATCGAAATAAAAAGTAATCAGATGGTGCAAGGTCAAGACTATATGGTGGATGTGGCAAAACATCCCAACCAAGCTCCAATAATTTTTGCCGAGTGACCAAAGATGTGTGTGGCCTTGCATTGTCATGATGGAATCAACACCCTTTTCGATTTGTCAATTCGGGCCGCTTTTCTTCAACTGCAGTGTTCAATTTTGTTAGTTGTTCAATGTAGACATCTGAATTGATCGTTCGGTTGGGGGGGTAAAAGTTCAAAGTAGACAATTCCTTTGTAGTCCCAACAAACTGATAACATAACTTTCTTTTGATGAATATCAGCTTGTGATGTTGTTTGAGCTGGTTCACCTGGCTTGCTCCACGATATTTTCCGATTGACATTGTTGTAAACAACCCATTTTTCATCACCAGTTATCCAGCGTTTTAAAAATGGATCATTTTCATTACGTTTCCTTAACAAATCGCAGATGTTAATGCGTTGTGTTAAATGATTTTCTTTCAGGTCATGAGGAACCCATATATCGAGTTTTCGTTCATAGCAAAGTTGTTTTAAGCAATTTTTAATGCATGCATGTGATACATGAAGCTTCTCTGCAATCTCACGTATTGTACTATGACGATTCGAATCGATTATTGCTTTGATTTGGTCGTCATCAAATTCAACTGGACGACCAGAGCGTTTTTCATATTTGAGTAAAAAATCACCAGAACAAAATTTGGCAAACCAATTTTGACACTGCCGTTCCTTTAAAGCTTCGTCACCATAAACAGCACATAACTTTTTGTGAGCTTGCGATGCGTTTTTTCCTTTCCGGAAATAAAAAATCAAAATATGACGAAAATGTTCGCTTTGATTTTCCATTTTTCAACAGACGCCAAACAAAAACTACACAAACGATAAAAAAAAACTTTTTTACTTATTGACAGTTGAAGTACAAACTATCAAATAACAAACCTAAAAATTCAACTAAAGCCATCTATGAGTGAAATCCGCAATTACTTAGTTGCCAACCCAATATTTTGAAGTGAAAAGAGAGAAATCATATGAAATTTTCCCACTCACTCTCTGAGTCTCTCTGAGAAACGTTGCCATAGGAGCTACTAGCAACAAACTTTAAGTCAGAAATTTCACGCAACAAATAAATGAATGTTGTCAGCGAAATTTCATGCAAGCAAACATAGTACTATGCTTAAAAGTTAAAAAAGTCACACTGTGCGACGATGCATTGCTGGTTTTATATAGCATAGTATTGTTAGCAGGGTTTCCAGCTCATTTTATGATTTTCCCCGCAGTGGTTTTCAAAATTCCCCGATTTTTCATCAAATTACCTTCCAAAAAAAAATTTTATTGAATTTACTTATAGACGTTTTTAATTGAATACAACAATAAATATTGTAAGGATTTTATAAATTTTACAATTAAAAAAATTAACTTTAAAAAATTTAAATGTGTTTTCGTGTCGCGACTTCAAACTATAAAGCTACAATATGTCGATGGCCGCCCGATTCCAAAGTATGTTAAAGGTGGTTTTAGGAAAACATTTTTTTTTTAATCTAATTTTCTTTCATTTGATTATTGTTGTACAACTAATTATTCACAAATATGTAAAAAAAACTTAAATCAATCCCGCTCATAATACAGATCCTCTAGCGCTTAAAACTCGGTGCGCCAGAGTACCTTTAACTAACCAGAGTAACTTAAAACGCCTTTTTCTCGAAACATACTTTTTTTAGTAAAGACTGCACTACTGTAAACAAAACAATAGACCGATTTTTTTTTTTAATCTATTTGTATTGTAATTCTACACATCTTTTACCAAAATAAGCGTCTTTGGAAAATTAATTTAGCTTTTACACGCAAAAATATGGTACAATTATTTCCACGCTTCATAATTTTGTTTATTTTAAATGTTTTTATTCCATTTTGGTAAAAGATTCAAGGGTCGGTTTTTAAATTCAACTTTTTTTCAGACTATCTGGAGCCGAGCTTTGGTTTGTCCCGATTTTCACTTATTCTTAAGCACACTAACTTTAGCACAATCTTTCTATTTAAACCATATATGCTAAAAGAAAGCTTTACTTATACTGATGATGTTAAATTAACCTGCAAATGAAATTTTTTTGTATGTATAATATACTTTTTAAGATACCTTCTTCTAAAATATGCCCGAATTTTAACCGCTTTTGCCTAAAACTTCTCTTAAGTCAACTTCGCACATTTATGATGTTATTGAAATGCAAATTGAAGTGTCAAATTTTTTTCAATTGTTCAATACCTTCCAAGGTTAAAAACGAAAATGCATTAAAAATGAAAAAAGTGTTTTATTAAAAAATTAATTTTGCAACAAGGATTTTTTTGCTAATGTTAATTTGATTTTTCTAAAGGTGAACATTGTATCAGAAAATTTAACATTTAAAGCATAGGTCGGCACTCCATACCACAATTGTGGAAAACCAATCCACACAGACGCTTACGCTCTTTCGTATTTTGCGCTCTTTCGTTCAACCACACAGCGCAAAATATGTTATTTTGTTCATTCGCCTTTGAGCCACCGAAGTGAGAACATCGTGCGCATAATGGAATCATCCACCAGGTTGCACTTGCTTCAAAGTTTTTGAGCACATTTCCTGCCATGAAAACAGCAGAGAAAATTATTAACACAATAAGAGGAGGACATCATTCTCTAACCCATAGGAAATTTGTTCAATTTCTTAAAAATACCGACGCCGAACATTATGACCTGAAAATGTTCACAGAAGTAAGGTGGCTCAGTCGTGGCGATTGCCTTTCCAGGCTTTACGATCTAAGGGATAAAGTAATACAGTTTTTGAAAATCGAAAAAATAGATAATACTGAACATTTAATAGATGCTTTACAAGACAATAGCTTTAATTTGGATTTTGCATTTTTAACAGATATAACCAATTTCGTAAATAAGCTAAACCTTCAGCTTCAAGGAAAAAATAAGACTGTTTACAATTCATACAATAGCATTTTTGAATTCAAAACAACACTATTTTTACTTTTAGCTAATATTCAAGAAGAAAATTATTCAAGTTTCCCAAGAGCATCATTTTTTGAAAATATTACAAGCGAACAAAAGAATGAACACATTGACATAATAGAAACCCTTATAAATAATTTTGAAAAGAGATTTAAAGACTTTGAAGAAATGCAGCCGTTATTTAATTTATTTGCAAATCCTTTAAAATGTGATGTAACGAAGTATGAATTCCAGATTCAATCTGAATTGATAATTCTCCGAACCGAAATAGAAATGATCGATGAACAGCATATTGTAGAATTCTGGAAAACCATTGATGGCAGCTTTTACCCAAAACTAAAAGCAGTTTCTTACAAAGTGTTAGCTTTTTATCCTTCCACCTACTTTTGTGAACAAATTTTTTCCGACCTGAAATTCATATGCTCAAAGCAGCGAAATAGATTGACTAATTCTCCTCTAAAAAGCATTCTTTTAATAAGAAACTGCGATAACAAAATTAACATTTCTGAACTTATTGATAGCATACCTTTGCCATAGTATGTTTGAAATAGTTTCATTAAATCACTCCTGTGTGCAAGTGTACAAATTTTAAAATCATATGCAGCATAAATTTTTTTCACTGCAGAATATTTGCTCTCACCAACATACACTCAGTTTGAGTTCTGCCGACCTCTGATTTAAAGCATAGTACTATGTTTGTTTTTTGTTGGGAAATTCCATATGAACTCTCTCTTTTCACTTCAAAACAAATAGGCAGTACCATGATATAATTATTTGACAAGGTAGTAGCGTAGACTAGCTTTTTTCTCACGAGCTGCGATGGCTAGTTGTCAAAATAAGCTGTTCATGCAATTAATCAAAGAAATGTGAAAAAATAAGCAACGACTTAAACATAACTAGTCAACAGCAGCAACTACAACTGCTTTAGCTGTTTTTAACAAGTACCAATTGCCAAAAAACTGTCACGGCTACCTTGCCAAATAATTATACCATGGTCAGCACGACGATTTAGTGAAATGTTGCTCAGAAACATGTTGCGATAATTTCATGCAGCGGAACAGAGTACTGCTTTGACGAAAGTGTGAAAATTTCCACGCTTGTTTCGCAGCTGTCATATTTTGTATAGAGATTTGAGTGGAATTTCACATGATGCTGAACAGAGTACTGTGCTTAATATTATAATATTAGATAAAATGTTAAATTCCCCGCATATTTGAGCCCATTCCCCGATTAACATTAAATTCCCCGCAAATCGGTGAATTCCCCACCAGTTGGCATGCCTGATTGTTAGCCACCATGTTTTTGTTGGTGTTTTAGTACAACAGAAACAAAACAAAAAAATGTGAAAACATAGCAAAAACTAAGAAAATGACTTTGAACGTACCCATGGTATAAAGATAGAGGTAGCTGCAGCGCTGACTGTGCTCTCTTTCCATACTGCCATGACTGTCAAATTTAGCTGTGTGGCGAATCGAAACAAAATGGCATTTCCGGCAGTATGCTCTCATCTGGTGCATCTACCTGTATTCTTCTACCATGAACGTACCCAATTGTTAGCAAAAATATGGCTACACTATTGGCACTCAGAGAGAAATCGTCGGTCGCCAAAGAAAAATTAGAATAGATGCTATTCTGGCGATATATCGCAGCGACTCTTGCCAACGATTTTACTTTTGACGACTTCGTTAATTAGCATGTATTCTATTGTTTGGCGATATTGCCGATCGTAACGAAATTTGATTCTGTGCGGACTCTTAGGTTGCATCATAAAAAAACACTAAATTTTAATTGAATCATAGATTCAGTATTAAGTATGCGTGTTGCTATTATAATTTATTTATTTCAAATAAAAAGTTCGCACATTTATTCAAATCGGTTTTTAAACTTAATGGGAATTATTTAATACACAAAAACAAGACTAAAAGTTAAAACTGTTTGTTTTGTTGTAATAGCTCACAAGTAGATTTGTTTGCGCTTAAAATTAACTGTAATTGAAGTTTCCAACATATTATAAAGTAACTGCTTAAATACTATTTTAATATATGTATTTTACTCATTCCGGACGTATTTTTCTACTTCTTAGTTTCTCCACAATCTCACTTCTCCAGTTTATGCAGAAAAAATGGCAAATTTTATAGATGACAGCTTAACCCACTTGGATCCCCAGCACTATGGTGCCAATACACAGCTCATTTCACGCGTGGAACATGGCACCGCTCATGTTTCGGTGCTGGCACCAAACGGAGATGCTGTATCGGCTACCAGCTCCATTAATTTTTAGCAAGTTTCTCAGACAAGGAAAAATGTATTGAATAATAGTCATTCTCTTTCCTTAGTTTTGGTAGCGGTATCACAGGTGCCCGTACAGCAGTGCTTTTCAACAATGCATTGTCCGATTTCTCCATCGAAGGACATAACAATTACTTTGGGCTTCCCAATGTTGCAGACCGAAATCGTTTAAAATCCGAGCGTAGCCCCATGTCTTCCATGACGCCGCTTATAGTTACCGACCAGCATGAACGAGTGCATCTGATAGTTGGTGCTGCTGGTGGCACCAAAATTATTTCCGCACTAGTTCCTTTGCTGGTGAGAGTACTTTGGCTAAAACACGATATTAAACAGGCGATAGATGCTGCCAGATTTCATCACCAATTGTTGCCCGATGTACTGGAGTACGAGTTTGGTCTACTGGAGGATCTTATCTCAGCTCTGAAGCAACGGGGACACAAAACGAATCGATATCGTGAACGTGGTTCTGCTATTTGTGGAGTTGTAAAAAATGATGATGGAGTTTACGCAAATGCAGATTATCGTAAAGATGGCGGCGTTATGGGATTTTAGATATTTGCATGTGCAGTCAGTTGAGTGCCCAAGAAAATAAAGATTTTATTAATGATATTCATGTTTACCACTTAAATCTGGATCATTTTGATATTTTAGCGCATCCTTAGGTCATTCATGATAACAATTCAAATCAAATCCTACTTTAATCCAGACAGAGACTATAAATACTTATAGACATTGCAACTGAAAGGTACGTCATGAAATGAAAAATTTGCCCGTACAAGACAAGAGACCCGACGAGTAACAAACCTAGCGAGTACTCGCTTGCAAGAATTTGTGTTGTTAGCACAACATACTATGGTTCAGAAAACCCCTTCCAACTTATTGTTATGTTGCTAGAGTGTGTTGCTGGATTTTATAAAAGAACAGCAATGATGCAGAAAACCACTGCTTATATATAATACTAGCTAAAACCCGGCGCGTTGCTGCCACTCTCCCTTGTCAAACGCCCGTGAAATGTTATCAGTTAAACAGCATGTCTAAATTGATGTAGAATACTGAATTCCGAGACTGTGCGACCTATATCCACAAAGCTATTAGATATAACAAATTTGGGTTGTATAGGAAGTGCTACGCCCTCTTGATCACCGCTAATAGAATGTAATCAATTACACTGCATGTGTACATGGAGGTTGAATACCGAATTCCAAAACTGTGCGACATATAACTCTAAAACTCTTCGATAGCACAAACTTGGGTTGTATGGGAGGTGTCACTGCCCCTTTCCTTACGCCCATAAAATTTTACCAATAAAACTGCATGTGTAAACTGAGGTCGAATACTGAATTCCGAGGCTGAGTTACCTTTAACTCCAAAGATATCGCAAATTTGGGTTAAATTGGAGATGTCACGCCCCCCCCGACAAACTCTAAAAAATTTTATCAGTAAATCTGCAAGCATAAGTTTTGGTCGAATATTGAGTTCCGACGCTGTGCGACCTTGAACTCCAAAGCTATTCGATATCACAAATTTGGGTTGTATGGGAGGTGCCCCTCCCCCTTGTCCAACTCCCATAAAATTTCATCACTGAAACGGTACGTCTAAATTGTGGTCGAATACCGAATTTCTAAGCTGTGCGATCCATAACTCTAAAGCTATTCGATAACAAAAAAATTTTATATATTTTTGGGAGGTAAAAGGGGTGTGGCATTTCCTCTTAAACCATCTCGTACTCAAAACAAAGCGTACTTACAAAATTTGAGCTCAATCGGACCAATAGTTTCGAAGTATTTTGATATTTTTTTAAAAGTAGGAGAAGATGAAGTGTGACCTCGCCCATTTTTATCAAAGTTAATGATAGTTATCATACGAACTTATTTACTAAATTTTAATTTAATACGACCAAAACCGTCTAAAATATAGCATTTTTATTGATTTGTGGGTGCAGTTACGAACAAACCCGTAGAAGGAAGTATCCAATTTGGTCCAGTCGTTTTCAAGTTTTAAGCATCCGAAGAAATCACGGTTCATTTTTACATATACAGATATTGATTTGTGGGCGGTAAAAGTGAGCGTGAAAACATTTATGTATCGTGACTGTCTCTTGTAGCACCTACACAGCAAGTTTCACAATAAAAATGTGCAGAACTCCGGAATTGCCATGATTTCGAAAAAGTGGGCGTATATATATTGCGACCACGCACATTTTTTGTACAGTTACTGACAGTAACTATCTGAACAAAATTACTAAATCTTAGTTTTTTACGATCGAAACCGTCTGATATATATCCTTTATTTGGTTTGTGGTCGATAGCGCAAATTTGGCTTGTATGGGAGGTACCACGCCCCCTCTACTAAACGTTACCAAACCTCACAGGAACACTCACTTTCCTCGGCAGACGTTGTTCTGCCATAGACCGCCTTACTGCCAAATACGAAAATGTCGAATAGCTGCAGAAAGTAACCATATGAGCTAAATAACCAAATTTTAGTCTAATACGATCAAAACCGTGCGAAATATAACATTTTTGTTGTTTTGCAAGCGGTAAAAAGGGGTGCGGCAAAATATTTCCCTAGAGCCATCTTGTAATCGAAACAAATCGACTGCCCAAATTTCAGCTCAATTTAGGTTAAGCCTGGCGCACTTTACTTCACTCGATGCTAACTCCTAGAAAAGTGAGTTTAACTAAAGTGGGACAGGCCTATTTTTAGTCCACAGTAACCATATGAACTGAATTATAAATTTTTTGTCTAATACGACCCAAACCGTTGAAATAAAACGTTTTCATTGGTTTGTGTGCGGTAAAAGGGGGGGCGTGGAAACCAATTTTTAGTTCAGTTGCTGACAGTAACCGTACAAACTAAGCCAACATTTTAGCTCAATCGACCCAGTAGTCAATTTTAATGATTTCTCAAAAAGTGGGTGTGGCTATATAGCGATGACGCCTTTTTTTAGTTCAGTTGCCGAAAGTAACCATACAAACTTAGGTATCCCATGTTAGTCTCATACGGCCAAAACTGCTTGAAATATAGCATTTTCACTGATTTGTGGGCGCAAAAAGGGGGCGTGGAAACCAATTTTTCGTACAGTTACTGTCAGTAACTACACAAACCAAAGTACCAAATTTAAGTCTTTTACGACCAAAACCGTCTGAAATAAAGCATTTTCATTTCTTTGTGGGCGGTAAAAGGGGGCGTGGAAACCCATTTGAAGTACAGTTATCGACAGTAACCGTACATACTAAATTGCAAAATTTTACCCTTATACGACCCAAACTGACTGAAATATAACATTTTTATTGATTTGGGGGCGGTAAAAGGGGGTGTGGCACATTTTTCCCCTCAACCATCTCGTACCTGAAACAAATCGGCTGCCAAAATTTCAGGTCAATCGGTTTAGTAGTTTTGGAGTCTATAGACATCGCACAGCCAGACACACATCGTTTTGCTTTTTATATATATAGACATTGATTTGTGGGCGGTAAAAGTGGGCGTGAAAACATTTATATATAGTGACCGCCTCTTGGAGCACCTATACAGTAAGTTTCACTGTAAAAGTGTATAGAACTCTGGAATTGCCATGATTTCGAAAAAATGGGCGTATTTATTTTACGACCACAACCATTTTTTGTACAGTTACCGACAGTAACCATCTGAACCAAATTACCAAATCTTAGTTTTTTACGATTGAAACCGCCTGATATGTATCCTTATTTTGGTTTGTGATCGATGGAGCAAATTTGGCTTGTATGGGAGGTACCACGTTCCCTTCTCCAATCGTTACCAAACCTCACAGGAACACTCTCAAGATGTGGCTTTATTTTCCCTGAAAATTTCATAAAGATCGGTTCGGCGGTTTTGGAGTCTATACGTGATATAGCCACATACCCACCCACATACCCACCCACATACCCACCCACATACCCACATACATACATCCATTTTTATACATATATAAGATTTTTTAGATTTCGGAGCAGAGCAGCGTGACTTTGTTTACATTTTTTTTTGCTTGATTTGTTGTTGCTGCATTGGACTTTTTTTGGCTGCTATTGTTACGCTAGGATTTTGTTCACGTTTTGGCAGCTTTTGATCTTTAGAAATAAATCATATTTTTGCGATTTTGTCTATCTGAAGCAAAGGCGTTTAAGATAATTTGCTATATCTTTTTTATTTTTAATCGGATTCAAATGCTCCAAAGAACAAAATTTAAGAAAATTTATCAATCTTTTAAGTTACATCAAAATTAAATTTAAACAAAATTAATATAATTACTTATTAACTATTTTTACCTCTATCCTTTCAAATTACATAAAAGTTAAATTTTAAAAAATTAATCCAATTATTTTTTAACTATTTCAAATAGATTTAAAACAAAAACTTCAATAATAACTTTTAATTGATTTTTTTTTTTAAGAAAAGACCTTTCATTTTATTTTCTTGTCTTATTTATTTAGAATTAAATTATGATTTGACTAATTAGTTGTTAAGAAAAAAAATAGATGCGTCGCTGAACACACGATAGAAGCGAAGCTTTTTCGCAGTTTTATACGTTTCTTAAATTAAAGGGTTTTATTGAAGTTTTTGTTTTAAATCTATTTGAAATAGTTAATAAATAATTGGATTAATTTTTTAAAATTTCACTTTTATGTAATTTGAAAGGATATAGGTAAAAATAGTTAATAAAAATTTATATTAATTTTGTATAAATTTAATTTTGATGTAACTTAAAAGATTGATAACTTTTCTTAAATTTTGTTCTTTGAAGCATTTGAATCCGATTAAAAATAAAAAAGATATAGCAAATTATCTTAAACGCCTTTGCTTCAGATAGACAAAATCGCAAAAATATGATTTATTTCTAAAGATCAAAAGCTGCCAAAACGTGAACAAAATCCTAGCGTAACAATAGCAGCCAAAAAAAGTCCAATGCAGCAACAACAAATCAAGCAAAAAAAATGTAAACAAAGTCACGCTGCTCTGCTCCTAAATCTAAAAAATGTATATATATATATAAGCAGTGGTTTTCTGCATCATTGCTGTTCTTTTATAAAATCCAGCAACACACTCTAGCAACATAACAATAAGATGGAAGGGGTTTTCTGAACCATAGTATGTTGTGCTAGCAACACAAATTCTTGCAAGCGAGTACTCGCTAGGTTTGTTACTCGTCGGGTCTCTTGTCTTGTACGGACAAATTTTTCATTTCGTGCCGTACCTTTCAGTTGCAATGTCTATAAGTATTTATAGTCTCTGCTCCAAGTTTCTTCTAACATTTTCATTTCTGAAACCAATGCGAAAGTGCTAAGAAATGCCTGCCCGACTTTCGTTGTGAACCACTGTAGATTATATACAAATCTTTCAGATACTTGGCTCCAGGTGACTCTACAAGATATTTGTCTCTTTCCTTTAAAACGGGAGTATCCACAGTCCGGAAAATTATTCGAGAAGCTTTAACGATATTGTGGGACTCGTCGTTGAAGTGGCACAGAATCGCTGAAGATTATGAACAAATTTGAAACTTGCCTTACATAAAAATAACGTGTCCGAACCAAACTTATCATGCGCAGCTTCAGTTGCCTTTCTTTTTTTAGAACTTGATGAAGGCATACTTTGCTCATCTGGCAAAGGCTGTGCACATAAAACTTCTTGAGACGATTCTTCGAATAAAGGAAGCTCTTCAGTTTCGTAAAATGTGAACGATTCTTCGTCCAATTGAATATTTGATGTTGGTCTAAAAAAGAAACCAAATGTATATCATAAATCACCAAACTCAAAGCAAGAAGAAGAAAACTTACGGTCTCGGAGCAACATACACTCTCATCAATTCCATCACCTCCATGAACTTCCAAATGGAGTCGCCCGCAGATGCACCTTAGCTTACAAAACGGTCTCATAGAGTTTTCCAGTGTCCCTGGCACTGTGAAACTATTAGAAATAGAAATTAACTAAATCCTTAGCAGCTACACAATAGTCTGTGAAAATTAACCTGAACACTTAGTTGCCGCTGCAACTGCGGCCCATGCTTTTTCACGATGAATTTTGTTTTTGTAGGCCCAGTCTCTCTTGTTGAAAATGCATGGAATTTTATATATGTATTTCGTTTATCAATTCCTCCTCAAACATTTTGCCGCGAAAAACTACAACTATACGGCTGAAAATTTGGGTTTAAATTTAAAACTTTTTTGGGCTTGGATAATTCTATGTTTATTGAAAAACCTCAAGGTTTTAAATTAAATTTTAATTTAAACCCAAATATTCGACCGCGTAGGGTTCACACAAAAAAATCTCGACGGTAAATTCAAACAATATTTGTGGTCACTTTACCGTCAATACAATTGTTGTTGCGCCCACGGCCGAAAATTTGGGATTAAATTTAAAACCCTTGAGGATATCTATATATATATATCCAAACCCAAAAATGTTTTAAACTTAAACCAAAATTTTCGACCGTGTAATATTGATGCTTCATGCGCGCATGCTTTATATTCTCATCACTCCAAAAGCTTACTTGTTTTCAACTTTAACGTTGAAGTAGATCTAGTACATAAACTTAGTTATGAGAACGTAGTAAATGACTTTGCACGAGCAAATGATTATTTTCTGAATTTTTATTATTTTGTATAAATTACTATGTAATTACTTGTGTAATTACTTATACAATTGTAAGAAATGAAAATGAAAATTTTTTGCTTGCCCAGTTTATTTATTGAATTTTATTTAACGTTAATTTAAGTAAATAGAAAAATTTTAACAAAGAAAAATGTAATGTTATATAAAAATTAAATAGCTTTTATATTACGGGTTAAAGTTCAGTTACATATTGTTTACAACATAAGATAAAATAAGTGTCCAAAAAATTTTCGAAAACGTTCGGACAAGATTTTTTATTTAAAAAACATTCAACAGTTTCCAAATTAAAATTTTGCAAAAACTCAAAAATTGTTGACAGTTTAATAAAACTGAATACAGGTTTCCAGTCACAAAAAAATTTAAATTTGGAAACTGTTGAATATTGTTTACATAAAAATAATCTTGTTCGACAGTGTCGTCATTTATATAGTTGGGTTGCATATGGGTTCGGCACTATGTTGTTAATAAAAAAACTCCCCTGCATTTTTCTTGTCGTTGAAATGCCAATCTTCCCCAGGAAGCTCCTTGAAATTACATGGTCTACCTTCGTCCAAGACACTATGAAGGCAGTTCCTTTTGAATGAATCTTTATGATACAAATACAGATCTATACAACACAAAGAAAAAAATAGAAATTTTTTATTATGCTTGGATTTTGTCATATTATAATTTATTATTTTATCTTAAAAAACCTGTTTGATAAAGATAACTAACCTTAATAGAACAAGTAATTGTTCTAACTTTGAAAAAATTTTTATTAAAAATTTTTTTTTTAAAAAAGATCAAAGAACCAAGGCATTCGCCTTATACAAACAAGGTTTGGTTCTTGACCTGAAAGGAAAGGCATAGATTACTTAGAGGAATTGATTGGAACCATACGTGAATTATTGATTAGGCGAAACAAACGTAAAAGACAATTTGAATTGCTTTTAACCGAGGCTAGTGTTATGCCTTGACCTCGGCAAGCATTTCCAGCTCTTAGTTGTTCCTGTCCTTTAAGGGAAGGTTCTCCTGGATTTTTTTGAAAAAATGGATTTTTTTTTTTTACATAAAATGAAAGTTACATATATGTAGAATGTTTGTGCCAAGGGATATTTCAATACGACGCGTATTTCTCGAGCGCTTATATAAAGTATATACTTTTTTGTACGCCTGGAACCTAACATTGGCATAAAAAATTGTTTATATATAATTTTTACACGAGATCTAAGTAAAAAAAAGCAAAAAATTTCAATTTTTTTTTTAAAAGTCCATAAAATTGGTTTTTTTTACCAAACTTAATTGAAGTTAGGTTCCAGGCATATGAAATGTTATCAATTTTAATAAATTTTATACATTTCTCATTTCAGTTCACTACCTGAGGCCCCACACTGTCCGCGGGAGGTCGATGTTTTGCGCGCAGAGGTCGACGAGATCCGCCATTTTCAAGCCGCCATTTTGAATTTTTCAAATATCTTTTTTTTTTTTTACTCGTCAATAAACCACGAATCAAAGTTCAAAAGCATAAGTTCGTATGTCTTTTCATTTTCCCACAAACCATTCTCAAATTTTGCTTGTTTTTCGGCCAAATCCAAAAAAATCCAGGAGAACCCTCCCTTAATTTCACTTTTTCCACAATGTAGATGTGGGTTTTAAATTTTCCATAATTCTCAAATGTAGGAAAGAACAAAGAAAGTGAAAAGAACCATGCCCGAACACGGATTCGAACCAGGGACCTCTGGGTTGATAGAAGGTGCGGATACAAGGGGGCTAAAGGAGGTAATTACCCCCCAACAACTTTTAAATACTTTACTTTTTAATACTTTATGTTGAGTTTAGTACTTGTTTGTTTTCAATTAAATTTTTAAAATTTAAACTTTTGTTATTTGAAATAATTTTCAGTTTGTGAAAAGAAAGCCAGATAAAAATCAATCAAATTAACCTAAAAATATTTTAATGTTGACTTGAAATTTAGTAGCAACTTTTCTTACATTGTTTTCGTAATTTTCTTTTTTTTTTAAAATGTCACTAAATTTTGAGTCGACTTTAAAATATTGTTTGGTATAGCTAAATATTTTCTATTTTCACTAGAAGCTAGTTTATTAAAAACCATTTAAAATGTAGTCGTCTTACTCCTCACTAGTAAGTAGAATGAAAGTAACCAGATATAAGCTAATTTTCTATAGACTGACTACTGGTTGGTTTCAAAAGGACCATATATAAACTAGTTTATCTGTCATATCGTAGCTAGTGCGTACTGGTGATTTTGCGGCCATTTCATATAGAAAATCACTAGTTATTTTCGAAGAAAATAGTTGACTATTCAACCACTGGTGGTTTGTTTTGAAAGTAGTTTGTAACCACCTTAAAGTTGGTTGAAAGTCCTGCAGGGATACTACAAAAAAATGGTCAGAGTTAGTGATATAAAGTTTTTCATTGCTTTTAACAATTATTAAAGTACTTAAAAAAAAAATTGTTGTGACGTCATTTGCGTGTACGTGATGTGTTTATGAAGCGATGCGAGAAAAGTAGGACCATTTTGCTTGCAGAATAACATGATCTGTAATCATCTGAAAAAAAACAAAATATGTATACTTGCAAAGTAAACACCTACGCTGAGATAGTGACTTCGAGTTTTTCTAAAAATTTTTGTTTGTAAGAAAATAACGCGTCTTTAAAGTTGATTGTTTAAAAAATGGCTGTAAATTTGAGTACATAACGAGCTGTAACTTTATTAGTGTTTTATAGTGCTTTATAGGTGTTTGCTTTACATATAATTATATTTTGTTTTTTCAGATGATTACAGATTATGTTATTCTATAAGCAAAATGGGCCTACTCTTCTCGCATCCCTTCATAAAAACGTCACCTACACGCAAATGACGTCACAAAAAATAAAACAAAATTTGTTTTATATACTTTAACAACACTGCGTGACACGATTTCGGTACCTGTAAAACTGATTGCTATTATAGTTTTCTTTTATTTTTTATTTTATTTATTTATTTTTTTATTTTTTATTTTATTTAAAGGAACAATGTCGACATGTAAGACAGAGTCTTATAAATGCACTAAGTATGACATGATAACAACAGTTGTCTTTTAGTTACAGTATGCAGGCAGTGGGTGTCTTTTGTTTTTATCACGTCTAGTTTCTGTGGTACACACCGATAATATTTTTAAACGACAAATATTAGAAACATCGTCGTCATTGAAAAAATAGGTTAGTTTCACATTTTGATCTTTCAGATTAACTATTTGTAAGGGAAATCGTAGTAAGTGAAAAGTAGTCGCATCCTTTGCAAAATACACTAAACAAGTTTTGTTAAAGGCCCAGTTATAATAGACGTAATGTAAAGTAACGTAATGTTGTCTTCTGTCATCGTGACGGGGCGTAATGTAAGAAAACGTTGTAGCAATTATAATAGGCAGTAGCCAGGCAGTTGTTTGTCGTAAATAATTGCACGTTCCTGTACAAATACAATTAAATCTTCGTCATCTATAGCTGTGGATACATAAAACTATCACATTTATAACGAAAACTCAGCAAAAAGCGTAGTTCAACAATATAAAATAGCGCAATAATCGAATCTAACCTCAATGTTTAGTTGTTCTTTGAACAGACGTAATGTAAAGTTACGTAGAAATCGAAATCCAACGGATCTTTACGTCCCGTTACATTACGTTACTTCTATTATAATCACTTGTATAAGAAAAGTATTGATTGAAACAGTAAGTGACAGAACACACTGCTGCAGTGACATTTCACTACATTACGTTACGTCTATTATAACTAGGCCTTAAGTGTGTGAACGATATACATATGTAGCAGAGATTTGCATGAGACCATTCGTCAGTTTTTGCCACTCGAGTAACAATCGTCGTCAGCCATAATCGCACACAGAAAAAAATGCATGTATACCGCTCGAGTTCGTAAACAACGATTGTTGCAAAGCACACTTTGTCACGATTGCAAATTGATGCAAAGGCAGCCTCCAGACCACGAGATCGTTCGGATGCTTCGCTTTAAGGCCCCGTTATAATAGACGGAACGTAATGTAGTGAAATGTCACTGCAGCAGTGTGTTCTGTCACTTACTGTTTCAATCAATACTTTTCTTATACAAGTGATTATAATAGAAGTAACGTAATGTAACGGGACGTAAAGATCCGTTGGATTTCGATTTCTACGTTACTTTACATTACGTCTGTTCAAAGAACAACTAAACATTGAGGTTAGATTCGATTATTGCGCTACTTTATATTGTTGAACTACGATTTTGTTGAGTTTTCGTTATTAATGTGATAGTTTTATGTATCCACAGCTATGGATGACGAAGATTTAATTGTATTTGTACAGGAACGAGCAATTATTTACGACAACTGCCTGGCTACTGCCTATTATAATTGCTACAACGTTTTCTTACATTACGTCCCGTCACGATGACAGTTGACTACATTGCGTTACTTTACATTACGTCTATTATAACTGGGCCTTTAAGCTCGAGTGTCTGCTGCTGCATGAATTTTTGTTATTTCCATACTTCTTTGACCTTTTCTAGCAGCGCGTTCTTCTTTGTGCTGTTTGTTTCCATTTAGTTTATTGTTTTCTTTTCTCTACTGTGGAGCAATCAGTATTGCCAGTAGCAAGTTTTATGACAGTAAATTTTTAAAGTAACCTGAGCTAAAATTTGGCCCAAGAGTGCATGAAAGTTTATCTTGAAAGCGACCATGATAGAATTACCAGGTACTATTAATCGCTACTTTTACTCGTTACTTTGGGCATATAGTGTCAGATTGGTGTCAAATAAAAGTACTGCAAACACACCAAGAAGTAAAAGGGGATTTTTACTTTTGCCCAGATGTCTGCATATGAACATGAACAGGTGACGAAATTGACGAACTGCACGAGGACGCCTTGGAGTACGTTGCAGGCTACATTATAAAAAGGCTACATTTTGAAAGTTTTCAAAGTAAAGACTGCTCCTTTATATGGGTAGATGAAGTCTCGCAGGGAGAGCTGAAAAAGCCATCAGCTGCATTTATGGAAAAAATAAAAGATTTGGAGGCGATCTTTAATCAAGCCAATGGTAGGAACATTTTAGTGGGCAAAGAATACAGAAAAAACACGCTGAATTGTGTCCAGCAAACGAACTTCCCGAACCTGTGAAAGAGCTCTTCATAAAATGCAGAATGCATTTTCATACTAAAAATTTAAATAAAAGATTAAAAAATCAAAAAATGAAACAAAAAATTTTGGCAATAAAAAACTTTTGCAATTTCATTAATAAAGTCATTGATTTGGTTTATATTTCAACAACTATATATTCAGCCCTATCATGAATAATTTTTCACGAGAAATCAGAAAAGGGAGTTTTAATTTTTTTTTTAATAAGGCTCAAGACCGTTTTGGAAATTTTTAATGCAAATTTGTTGATAAACCATTGATGAACGAATTTGCATTTAAAATTTCCAAAATGTTCTTGAGCTTTGCCTTAAAAATTAAAACTCCCTTTTCTGATTCTGCGTGAAAAATTGTTCATGATAGGTCTGATTGCATTACGCTAAACGGCTTTATAGTATTTGAACTTTTTTAAAGTCAAACATTAGAACTTTGAATCATATTGTTTCTCTTATGCTTACTTAACTTTTGATGTAATGAACTAATAAAATTGTTGTTTATCACGCCGCTAATATCAAGTGCAAGGACAAGATAAATATTTAAATTTGATATTTGTATCAAGTTTTGTAAAATTACAAAAACAAAATGCATAATGTTTATTCCCAAAAGCATTTTTACTCAACACGGAAGAATCTACTGGCTGCATTGTAAGTTTATTTAATAAAAATTATTATAATGTAGTGTTTTGTTAAAATTGTTTCATGATTTCCTACAGTAAAATGATGATTTCCATTTATATTTACAAACAAAAATACACACAAAAATTAGCTGATTTAAAAAATACAACACTTTATTAAAGGTTCGTTCACAATAACTTTTAAATATTGGATATTTTATAAAAACTAATCAAAAATACACCACATTGTGAATACCCGTATCGTTTGCAGATTACTGATTTGAAATACTACAAGAAGCAACACTGTTTTCACCTACTCGCTACATTTTGACACTATATGCCCAAAATGACAGTTTATCCCCAGCTGATTTTCAGCGAATAATAATACCTGGTAATTATATCATGGAAAGCGACCAAAAGTAGTAAACAAACTATTATTGAAAGTTTGTCGGTAAAATAACAACAATGTTTAGCTTTCAATGAACATTCCTTATCCCTTCAAGACAAGCGTAAACAAAGATCCAACACAATTAAAAAATGTTTGATAAAAACCAACACAAACTTGTCATTAATTTGTTTTTTTTTTATGAATGTCTTTAATTTCGAATCATTTAATTAAATATCTCTTATTTCGGGTGTAAGAACTGCGAAATTTCTATAAGAACTTGGTGCCAGAATATGTTTAGAAAAGTCCAAGAAAGGCGTAGAATATGATTTGATCAAAATTATAGGTGTCTGTGATATTTTTCAAAAGCGGCGAATATGGACAATTTAAAATTATGTTACATTTCAATTAAAATTGGTTATGTGTAATAATACAGTAAAACTAAAAATAAAAATTAGTTTAATATATAAAAGAGTTTGCTTAACCCTATACTAACCTGAAACTCACAATTATAAGGACTCAAGTGTATAAATCTTAAAAATTTTTAAATTCGAAATTAGTTAAACCTTTTTTATTAGTTATAAATAGTTTTTTATTAATTTCATTCACTAATTCTATGCATAGAATAATTTTAAATGTAGTGCTACTAGGTGTAATCCACCCTACTTGTGAAATCACACGTTTATGTTAGTTTAGTCAGATTTTTCACATCACCATCCTAAAACTAATAGAACATTTATTCTGCAAACTTACTTAAGTTTCTTACAGCAATATTTATTTAGTAATGTTTTATTTTAAATGCTTTTTTTCTTTATTTGTTTATGTTATTGTTTGCGTTTTTAATGTCACTTATGTCAGTTTTTAGGTCATCAAACTACGAGCTTTGTTTATTAATATATTTGTTATATTTTTTCTATGGTATGCAACTGTTTTTTTGTTTCTATAATAAAAATATTTTTTAAAACATAATAAGAAATAATAAAATAACATTTTAGATACAATATACATAGATATCTTGTAAAAAAATTATATTAAATATTTTATAAGAATATTTAATAAAATTCATTCGCCACATAACTCATTATATTTTATTATATATTTTTTCTTTGTGCGATGAATATTAAATTCTGAAGGTTAAGTTGTTTCAGTTCCTCAAAAAAATCCTTGGTTGCTATTTATGCTATTTATGAAGATTCCTCAAATATTTCGATTCTAGTGATAGCCATTCGTGTGATGGAATGGTTTGAAATAGCCTCTGAAAATTAAGTTTTTAGTCAAAATGCTGGTTGGTGTAATTGTTTTAAGAAATAAACTGCCAGAAATTATATGACGAAAAACTCTTCCTATCTGCATCAACAATTGAAATGTATGCAATCAGATAAATATCATGCTTTTTTTCATACATATTTTGATATTTTTTATTTTAAAATATTAATACAAAACTTACTTAATCTAAAGCTCGCAATTTAATTCTTGCGATTTATACAAAACTTTTAAAATTAAAATATCTTCATAGGTTGTATTTTGTTTTCTAATTTCTTACAATATTTTTCAGTATGTGCTTATTTTATAATTTATATTTTAGTTTTAATATATATCAATATACGGAATTCTGACAAGAAATCAATCAATAGATTGCAGCCACTCAAAACCTTCCCAAGGATATCTTGAAAGTGAGAATAGCATTTGAAATAATTATGTTTTTTGTATGTAATTAAAAATAATTAAAAAGTAATTTAATAATTAATAAATGCATGAAAAACAGTATTTTAATTAATCCGAATGCAAAAATTTAACATTTGTTGATACTGATTGAAAGAACTTTTTCATAACTATTATATCTGACCGTTTATATTTTTTAAACTACCACACCAGTCAATATTTTTACAAAAAATTTGATTTTTAGAGTTGATTTTAAACCATTTTAGCTCACGGATGGCTATCGCTACAGCCGAAATATTTGGGTAATCATCTATACTATTATATGAAATTCCTGACTACCTTTTGTATGGCATTCGTTTGCAAAATATCGTTTAGTTTTGCGCAAAAATTGTTAAACTGTTATCTTTTTTTTCCCCCTATGATTTTTTGGGCGAAATTTATTTATACCAAAATGTTGTTTTTATATTTAATGTTTAAAAAATAATTTACATGAAAACATAACCCCAATATCTGTTTCCAATCAAAGGTTATGGCTTCAAACAAATTTTTTATACCATTGGCTATATTAATAAAAGTAATTTTCACATTAATCGTATTCAATTCCTGCTATCCACCTCGCAGTCGAACTGGCACAGAAGTTGATTGCTGACATATTTTTTCGCCAACTTGTGCGATAATAACTCTAATTTAAATCTTATATTATAATATTGCAATTTTTTGTGTGTGGTAACAACATTCGCAGAATAAAAAAAAGTATAGCAGTGAGAGGACTGCCGACCGAAGCGAAAACCTATACATAAAATATTAGTATTCCCTGGAAGACGTTGTCCTGCCACGGACCGCCTTACTGATATATAAGAATTTTCATGCTAATAGGGGGTTTCGGACTATGCTACATGTAGGATGGATTTGACAGGTCGGACGGACATGTAGGGTGTGCGAAAGCTCATACTGCAGCCCGTCCTACATGTAGGATGAAATCAAAAAGTTTTAAAAGTTCCGCTCTGCTCTTGTTCTTCTCTGTGCGTCCTTGTTTGTAGATTTCCTTGGTAATTATTGTTGGTGCAGTTAGCCGGATATTTTTTGTAGGTGTTGTGAATTCTAATCGTGTAGCTACAGTTGGCATATGAAATTAGAATTATTTTTGTTAAGAGCTTATAACAATTTATTAAATTTTTTATATATTACTGAAACTATTTCTTTTAAGCAAAAGTGTTACCATATCAAAAATACATATAATTAAAGTAATTTATTTAAATTATTTCATTATTGATTAATATAAAAAATTAAAGCTTATTTATATCAATTTATATCATAACACTAACACAATATTCATGTTCACCATATCTATATTGCGTTGTGTATTAAAAATAGAATATTCTAAAATTAAGAAATATCTATAGCTTATAAATTATATATAATCCATATAGAAATTAAGCTAAACAGTTTTAAAAAATAGAATGCTTAGGATAAGCAGACCTTAGTTATTCAATTACTACTGAAAATATTAATTATTTTGCAGGTTTAATACGTAATTGTTATTATATAAATATACATAAATATTCTTTTAATTTCCTTAATGAGCTAAATTGTTCATATATATGAACTATATATATATATATTTCCGATACGGTAACACTTTTACTAAAAACAAATAGATTTACCAATATTATATATACTCTTTAATTCATATGTACAAACTGTTTTCTAAATTAGTTCGATGTCATATGCTGACTGTAGCTACAAATAAACATCCACAAAAAATTAAAGCTTACTGTACAACAATAACTACTTAGTAAATTTACAACAACAACGCAACGAAAATTACAAGATCCCAGCGGTTGCGCAGCGTTAGAGGGGATGAACCGAATTGGCGTCGTAGAATATACAGCACTTTGCATGGTATATTTTCTGTTTGCCTGCTGATTCGTTAATTTTTTTTAATTTTTTAACAGTTTTTTAAGTTTGAAATATTACAAGTTTACGAAATATGTTGCAAGTACAAGCTCACGAATTAAATATGTCGCAAATTGATAAAATGCAAATAAAATAAAATATTTGCGCTAAAACACGACCGAAATGTCAAAATTTGTAATTGTCTAAATGTCATCGTCCATTTGACACAGCAAAAAAGACAAATTTATTTCAACACACACAAATTTTATTCAACCTGATATTTTCTATCCTACCACGACTGATTGACACACAGCCATAGTTGACAGCTCTGAATATAAAATGCCACAGTGGCGAAAATAAAAAGCCACTGATAAATACAACAAGTGTGAAAATTCTCAAACTTTGTTTGACGATATGTAATAAAATAAGAGCATGCATGTAATTATTTGAATGTTCAACATATGCCTTTACCACAACTTATAGATTAAAATTTTAAAACACTCAATCCATACATTATTTTTCTTGTTTGCAAACGAAGTTCCAGCAGAAAAAAGAAGAAGATGGATCCATTTTTAAATCTCACCATGAATAGCAGCTGTTTGAGTAAAAGCAAATTTTTCAAAAATGTTGACAAATACAACAACTGAAGAAATTGCCAAACTTTATTCGCATATATATATAAATATAAACCGAATTAATAATAAGTTTTGGTTGCAAATATCTTATTGCAACCTAACTTAAGTATTTATATACTAACAAACAGATTATATGCATTAATTTCAGGAGTTGCCAAGTGATTTCTTTGTGAGCTTGCGGCCGAATGACGAATTCCTTGGAAAAATGCGATGATGCAAACGAATGATTTACCCTCTACCAAAATCGTTCAACGCGCCTAAAGAAGTTTTCACTTCAAAAATCGTGGCCTTTTCCTGCTGATTTAAAAAAGATATTTTTAGGCAGTGTTTCGTTCAAAACTATTTGCAAAATCCAAATTGAGAAAATTATCTTTGGTACCACTTCTGGTGCTCGAGATATAAAACCTTATATTAATTTTTTTGAAAAAGTTAATAATTGCAATCAAGTACACATATGTATCTTCAAAATATGAAAATGCATATGCGACCAATATGCAATTTCCCAAGGAGAATTTTGCAACCACAGGTTACTTAAGACACATTTTTACACGACGACGTTGCAGCGATACTGATTTGGAAAATATTTTGTGGGAAAAGTTTGTAAAAATTCCTAGGATACGACCTTACCACTTGGTCACAGAATGTTGTAACGATTTATCAAGTGTTACCTTTAAAAACTGCATCACTCATCATTCATCAAGATGTACATTTTGTAACAATTAGCTAATTGCGACCCAAGTTATTTAAAATGGTGGACGCAAATGTTTATTATTATATTTAAACATTTTTTATTAATGTATAAAATTGTTGCAATATTTTCTGAATTCAGCTTGCGCTTTAATTCTTAAGAAGTTTTGGCTGTTATTTTACCGAAAATCTTCTTTCCCATCTACATTTAGCTCCAAATAATATCAAAAAACACTTTAGATTATGTTGTACTCCTATATATTATATAAATTTTAATTATAAAATAATTATATTTATGGCTGCAAAATGTAAACAAAATTAATTTTAATGCAATTGGCAACTCTGTAATGCATTTATATATAAATGTGTACACTAAAATGTGATAAGTCACTTCAAAGTAATTTTCACTAGCACAATGTCGGCATTGTGTTGCACCACTTTCGAATCATAGTGGTCTCTGTAACGTAATCAATACGTAACATCATGGCAATTTTGACACAAAAATAAACGTTACGACGTCGCTGCAACCCAAATGTGGACCATCAGTTCTAGTTGGGTTATTACTTCGCTATATTTAAGGAAAGCCTTAGCACTCTAATCACTATCACCAAAATTTAGACAATCAGAAAACAATTAAAACTTCTGTGCTGTCTTGAGTGTACCTTAAGATTCGAATATCCTTCACACGGGACCTTTTGGGTAAAAACCAAGAGAAGCATCTTGTTTGCCAAAATATTGTTAGTTTAAGTTCATATTTTCTTTTGCTTTAACACATATGTAGTTTTTCTTACAAAAATTAAAGCATTTTGAGATCGTGATTTTTTACTGTTCTTCTCAAAAAACAACTTTGTCCTTGCGGAAGAGGAAGATATATATCCTTATTTTTTCTAAATTTTTTTTTTTTTGTGAGATCCTGACAACCCAATGCAACTTTTGAGACCTCTTAGAATATGAAATTCGAAAAAATTGTAATTCGATACGCCCTACTGTTCAGCAACCATTCAGCATTCAACAGTATAATAAGAACATGGGCGGAGTTGACCGCCTAGATCAAAATGTTTGATTCTATGGAGTCAGTATCAACCGTAAAAAGTGGTACTCGCAACTTTTGATGTGGCCTTTGAATGCATCGAGTAACAATGCGTTCCAACTTTACAGACTACCTCCTGATGGGGAAGACAAGGGTCATTTGGATTATTTGGCATTCTTAAGTCCAACTAAACTAGGTCAGTAATCAAACCAATTTTTAGTTCACATTCATATAAGCTGTAATTTCAATTTATATCTTCAGGAAAATATGGAATTCAACGTTCGCTGGGTCGCCCAAAGTCGAGCACTAAAAGACGAAGAGTGCCTGATGGTGTTCGTCTGGACGGTCAAGGTTATATAATAATATCCAGTGTAACTCAAATTAGATGTGCCGAGTGTCATAAAAATACCACAAAAAAGTGTCGTAAGTGTGATGTTGGCTGCCATACCAATTGTTTTGAATCATTTCATGAATGAATGTTTGAATGTTTTATTCTTACTTACTCGTATAATACCCGTAAATTCATTAAATAAAATTTGATATAAAATGATAATTTTATAAATACAAGCGAGTAAACATGGGTTTATTCATATATATTTTACGCTCCCTCGCATGACTAGCGCCCCATTTTTGGGGCGGCTCTTTTAAAAAAATACTAGCAATAACATGGGAATAATTCTTGCACCATATGCTTTTTGAGGCATTTTTGCACCCCCCTATTGATTAAAAGCTTAAAATATATCGGTAGAAAAAAGTTGGACTTATGCGGGTTAAAGAGATATTTTTCGAAGGCTCCTTATTCAAGAAATTCTAAGTTTGCAATTCAACATTACTCGCGAATCAAATATAGAGCCAAAAGAAAACTACAAACATTTAGTACTTTTAAGGACGACATTTTTAACAAATTTTATATGAAAAAAGTATTAATTCAAAAAATATAAAAGGTTTAAATTTATTACCAGTTCAACCTAGTGGTCTGAGCTCAGAGAAAATTAAGGATGTTTTGTCTCGAACGCCTTTCATGCGACCGGAAAATGCAGATTGGCTCAAAAATATTTCATCGTCTTAAAAAGAAACAAACTATGGAAGCGAGTCAACCGGTTCATGTGACGAATAAGATTAAAAAATCCGCAGTTTTGCAACAAATTTCTCGAGCTAATCCATATTTTCCTGTCACAAGAGATGTACTGGACAAAATATCATTAACTTTTTCTACACTCAGGCACTACTACATTTATTTATTATACTTTTGTCATCAAAAATGTGTATGAAATAAATAATTTGTTCCACCAATTATAAAAAAATGCACATTAATAAATCACTAAAATTGACAATCTTATTAATCACTTTAATAATAATGTCTTTGGAATTTTTTATATTACTTTGTATCATTACTAATGAACAGGGCTCGGATTTTGATGACCTAAAAAACTGCAAAAAAATGACCTAAAAACTGACAAAAATTACCTAAAAAATACAAGCAATTGCATAAAAAATAAACAAAAATTTAAATATCTTAAAAATAACTTAACAATAATATATCACTATATTAAAATGTATTTTATACTAGCATATCCTTATCCGTTTGTATCTAGCACTTATTTCAATTTCTACATACCCTTACGTCAGCTTCACCACGCGCAGAGCTTTTTTTCATCAAAGTCTATAAACAAAGCTGCTCCTTTGTCGAGAGGTAATATTTTTGATTGAAGGGACTCTAGTGTTAAAGGAATATGTTCAAACATTTGCATTTTAAAATTTTTTAGTACCTACGAAAAAAAAATATTTAAAAATTACACTACAATGACCTAAAAACCGAAAAATGCTCTAAAAATTAAAAACGTCCAAAAATGACAATAAAATAACTTAAAAATCTCGATAAATGACCAAAAAATGCCCTAAATCTAGTACAAATGACCTGAAAACTAAAAAAATTTCAAAATGAATTATGAAAAATGACGAAAAAATGTTTTAAAAACTTTTCATATTTGGCATGTAGGAAACATAAATGGACGTTTTAAATAAGCAGGGAATGTCTTAGAAGCAGCAGAAACAAAGATGGCATTTCATCGAAATCGTAGCCCTGCTAATGAATAATTAAGAGCTCAAAGAGAGCTCAAAGAGAAAAAATAAATTATTTAAAAATAACAGTAAAATGACCTAAAAAACCGATAAATGCTCTAAAAATTAAAAACGTCCAAAAATGACAATAAATTAACTTAAAAATCTCTAAAAATGACCAAAAAAATGCCCTAAATCTAGTAAAATTTAACTGAAAACTAAAAATGATGAAAAATGACGAAAAAATGTTCTAAAAACTTTTCATATTTGGCATTTAGGAAACATAAATGGACGTTTTAAATAAGCAGGAAATGTCTTAGAAGCAACAGAAAAAAGATGACATTTCATAGAAATCGTAGCCCTGCTAATGAATAATTAAGAGCTCAAAGAGAAAAAATAAATTATTTAAAAATAACAGTAAAATGACCTAAAAAACCGAAAAATGCTCTAAAAATTAAAAACGTCCAAAAATTAAAATAAAATAATTTGGAAATCTCCAAAAATGACCAAAAAATGCCCCAAATCTAGTAAAAATTACCTGAAAACTAAAAACGATGAAAAATGACGAAAAAATGTTCTAAAAACTTTTCTTATTTGGCTTTTAGGAAACATAAATGGACGTTTTAAATAAGCAGGAAATGTCTTAGAATCAGCAGAAACAAAGATGACATTTCATCGAAATCGTAGCCCTGCTAATGAATAATTAAGAGCTCAAAGAGAGCTCAAAGAGAAAAAATAAATTATTTAAAAATAACAGTAAAATGACCTAAAAAACCGAAAAATGCTCTAAAAATTAAAAACGTCCAAAAATGACAATAAAATAACTTAAAAAAATCTCTAAAAATGACCAAAAAATGCCCCAAATCTAGTAAAAATTACCTGAAAACTAAAAACGATGAAAAATGACGAAAAAAAATGACAATAAATTAACTTAAAAATCTCTAAAAATGACCAAAAAATGCCCTAAATCTAGTAAAAATGACCTGAAAACTGAAAACGATGAAAAATGACGAAAAAATGTTATAGAAACTTTTCATATATGGCATTTAGGAAACATAAATGGACGTTTTAAATAAGCAGAAAATGTCTTAGAAGCAGCAGAAAAAAAGATGACATTTCATCGAAATCGTAGCCCTGCTAATGAATAATTAAGAGCTCAAGGAGAGCTGCAGAACATTTTTCAAACACACTCACATCGATAATAACTCGAATATCACAATTGACTTGAAATAAGTCTTGTTGCTTTATCCAAGATCTGCATGCATATCAAATTTTATCGAAATCGCAGCTATAAAAGGTGTTTTATGCAAAATAGGCGTCTTAAATGACTTTTAAAATCAACTAAATTAAGTATTTATCTTTAAAAATTGCATAAAAAAAAATTTGATTACTCACTAAAAAAAACTTCAGAATTATTTTAAAAAAGAAATCAGCAAAATTGAACCATTAGTTTATGAGCTATAAGCTCTCAAAAACTTGATTCGATTTTCTCGAAACATAGTTTTTTCTCACACGTCATTTTTCTCACACGCCCAATGCATCAATTGTATTCTTAATATCGTTCAATGCTGACAACTTACCCGAATAATTTTTGGCGTTCCTTTGTAAACAGTTATGTTTCATCATATCATCATAACATCGGAATAACCGACATGTGTTCTCGTATCTTGCGCACTTCTCAAATAATACATTACGACAAGGAAGTATTCGACTACAATCTTCGTATTCTGCATAGTTAAAGTATACAGAGCCTGCAAGAAAATTTACGATTTTTAAGTAGTTTAGTCACTTAAAAACTTTCCTTCCCATTAAGGGAGGATGATTTGTAGGAGGATATCAAAAAGTTTTCACTTACACACGAAAACTAAAATAACTAATATCAATTTCATTTTTCCGAATCTATAGAAATGTAATTTATTTAATGTTAACAGTTAAGTGAACAGTTTGTGAAGAGTGTTTGATTGAAAGTAAAGTTGTACAGCTAGTCTGAGGGTTTTTATAAATTTTTTTTTGCCTTGAATTAGGGCTGAAATTAAAACAGCTGCCCTTTCAGTAAACTAACAATACAATACAACAGTGTTGAAATCTGTTAATTGTTGAATTAAGCCTAAATAAATTAGACCTTGATAAAGAAAAAACTATGAAATTTGTTGATACATTACAAAAAAAATTAATGTAGTTTAATAACCACGTCCCCTTTTAACTTAGGCGAATCTACTTATTGAACTATTTTACTATCGGTATCTGGCGTGTATTTAATTAAAAAAAAAATCCTAAACTCAAAATATCGTAAAAAAGCGATATGTAATTTACTTCATTGCTAATTTTTGGAAGTATGCAGATATCCATTTTTTGAACAGAATAGATCATTACTTATGTCTGCACATATTTTGTTTGTTACGGTTCATATATTTAAAAAAAATGGGTCGTAATTCGTGCAATTAAAATATCGTTTTTTACGATACATTGAGTTTAGTGCCTTGTGACCACAGATATATAAAAACACAAAAAATTACGGGAACGCTTTTTAGACTATAATTGTGTAAACTTTTTGAAAACTGTAAAAATCGTTTGTTAAAGTAGAAGAAAGTAATTGTCACATTCTTTTGCATTACAATAATGAAATAAATTCTTTAATTATCATTTACATTTAGTTCTTATATTATTAATTATCTTTCTATTCCAATAATTTTATTTATTTCAATTTTTATGTATTGTAATATCTTTAATCTCTAACTTGCAAACAACTGATTTTAAGCAGTTAAAGTGTCTACCATTTTTACCAGAAGCGATTTCTCGGACTAAAGGCTCTTTTATAATAACGCGTGAGATGCGTTAGGTAAATTTACTTAAACAATCAATGCATGAAAACATACCTTAAGTGGGGTGCACATTATCGCTCATGAATGTCATTCAAGTTGGTTTAATTTCTCTCTCATTCTGCTGCATGCCCAGTAGCTCGGTTCATGATATAATTATTTGACAAGGTAGTAGCGTAGAGAGACTTTTTTCTCACGAGCGGCGATTGGTAGTTGTCAAAATTAGCTGTTCATGCAATTAATGAAGGAAATGTGAAAAATAAGCAACGACTTACACATAGCAAGTCAATCGCAGCAAACTAAAAACATTCCAATAAAATTTGCGAACAAATTTGATGAATCAGAGAAAAGTTAAAAATAAGCACATAAATAGTCAACAGCAGCAAACTACAACTCCTTTAGCTGTTTTTGACAACTACCAATCGCCAAAAAACTGTCGCGGTTACCTTGTCAAATAATTATACCATGGCTCGGTTCTGTAACATTTCTCACCGCAGCTCTCACCAGATTTTCTCACTTTGACGTCATTAGGGCGGTTTGAAATGTGAACACCCCTATTGTGACGTATTCTCACTTGCACAGTCTATAAAAAAATAAGATAAATCGGTGACTCGTCTCGATTGTTTCAACTCTACTTTCAAAGAAACTCGATAGACGATGTGTTTCCGTAATTAAAAAATTTGTGACTCGAATTGATTGCAGTTCTCACTATATTCTAACTTGGTGAGAAAAAATTTGGCTTGATTGTACAAAACTCATATTCAATGAAGTTTTGGAAATAAATATATCCACGTTACAAATACTTCTACCGGGTACAAAGTATCAACTTTTTTATGTAGCTTGTTTTATGTAGCTTATAAAAATATTATTAACACAATATTTTATGTACTGCAATGTATATATTGGTGACTATATAAAGTGAAGTATTTCATAAATGAAATTTATTGCATGATAATATTTGTATCATTGCATTAAGCAATTTGTGGGTAAAGTTTGTGTATTTAATATCATGTGTCAAAGTGTCACTAAGTGTCAAAATGTTTAACATCAAAACAAGTAATTGTCAGCATTAATGGTATAAACGTGTATAAACGACATTTTCATAAATAAGGCACTTATAATCGGGGTATTCACAGGTTGTTGCGAATTGCAAGAGTGTGAAAATGCAAGATAATTTGCGCACTAACGCGTGAACATCAATATTGCAACTAAATTATGCAATAAAATTTAATGACGAAGAAACTGTAAATATATTGCCACCTTATTTAAAAATCATAAAAACTTATTAAAATCTACGTTCAAACCTAACTTTTTTAAAGTTTTACCCAGGTGGCAACTACGTTCGAAAACAACCAAAACATGTTCCATCTGTTTAGCATTACTGCTTGTGCGTTCTCGCAATTGGTTCGAGCAGTGCGTAATTCAAGAAGAGTTGCAAATTTGCTTCCAATGTGTTTGTTGTTGGAAAGTTCGCAATCATGCATTTTCGCATCGTCGCAACTGCGTTTCACATCAACCCGTGAATACCCCTAATATTTATATTTCTTTTGACGTAGAATAACGTTGGGTATGCCTACAGCCTTTAATATTCATCGTACAAAGAAAAAAAAGATACAAAAATATCAGTTACAGTGCGAATAAAACGAATATCTAACCATGCGTATTGTAACTTCTTTAATAAAGTCACAAAATAGCAAAATCTAAGAAAAAAAAATTCATATATTTAAATGAGAAATACACAAGCTGCTTCAGTAGCTGCTTATGCTGTTTTTATGGTTGTTGTTGTGTTTGTTCGTTTGGTTCATAATCATGTCGTTCGCTTTTGTGCTGCTTTTGTTATTGTTGTTGTTTTTAATAATATGTATGTAAAATATACATATATAAATACTCATCAGTTGCTATCATTTTTGTCGTGTCCCAGATAGCCAATCGGTTCGGTTGAAAACGGTGTGCACTTTAAAAAGCACTGAAGCGGACCGTTTCGTTGTCAGCAAACTATGCATTGTGTGTTTCATATAAGCGTACTATTTCTAAAGTTATTAAGTTGTATATTCATTTTATTTGTTGTATCAACAATTGTAACCTTTTCTTAAAATTGTTTTTATTAAGCTGCAACAATAAACTAAACAAGAAACAGCAACTCAACTGCACTACCTTGATTTCAATACAAGATTAAATGCATATTTTAGAGTTTTTTGCGAACGAGTGAAAAAGAGAGGGAAAAAAAGACAAGAACAAACGACGCTAGCGCATCAAGCGAATATAACATAAATTTTAATTCGATTCTTGATAAATATAAAAAAGGACTTTATAATTATATAGAGAACGGTTTAAAGGTACAGAAACATGTCGTGTTCATACCAGCAAATCAGACGCTGCCGTAAAGTACCGTTGGAACAGTGACTGGAACAGTGGCATTCATGGCTTGTTGGGTTGTAATACAATAGGGAATACAGATGCATGTAGCTAGAGAGCCAGTATGTGGCTACAAAATAATGTACTATTACTAATTAAGGTTGCCAGTCAAAATGTAAAACAATGCCGACAAAAAGTTACTTAATTCACAGTAACAAAAATTTAATACAACAAAAATTACCATGGTAAGGATTAACAAAAAAGTGTCTACCGCAATAAAACGATATCAAAAAAAACCCACGATCATTAAAAATTATTACAAAAATACCACGCGTTTTAAAAAACCACCACAAATTCCATATGCATTTTAAAACTGCCACAAAAATCTAATTCGCATTAAAAAATACCACAAAAAGTCCCATATGCACCAACAATTTAAAAAACATTTAGAAATACAACAAAGAAATTTTGCTTACTTAAAAAGAAAAAAAAATTTTAAGGAGAATATCACCAAACTCCCATGGAAATTCCAAAATCACCTCACTGAATTTCCCACGCCAATTAAAAATACCACGCTGAATTAAAAAAATTGAATAGGAATTCCCAAAAACAAAAATTCCTAAGGGCAATTGGAAATTACCACGAATGGGATTTTTCCAACATAACTGGCAACGTTGCTACTAGCTGTTAGCTGTTGTTTTGGTTCTGCATGCACTGCAAAGGGTCGTTTTTCACTCGGCAATTCTATGAGCAATAATTGCTTTCGCCACAAGTAGTTTGTTGACTACTCGGGTTTAAAGGGGACTTTCGTAAACCCCTCATAAGGGCGAATAATCGACAAACTGCTTCCGGCAAAGGCAATTATTGCCGAGTAAAAAGCGGGAAACAGACAGCCGATGCTTTCGCCACTCGACTCTCACTCCTGCTTCAAAGCACTCCTCCAATCGATGATATATGCGCGCAGTGGACGCACATTTCCAACTCCATGCGTGCGGCTGCTGAAGAGGTGATTGGCTACCAACGCCCTCGCCGAAACTAGTGGTACGACCAGGAGTGTCGCGACGCCACTGCAGAGAAAGACGCCGCCTACAAAGCCACCCTGCAGTCGGTTGTAACGCGCGCTGCTAAGGAGCGATACAAAGAAAAGAGGAGGGAAGAGAGACATATTTTCAGGCGGAAAAAAAGAGAGGCAGAAAAGCGCGAGCAGGAGAAGATTGAGATGTATGGTGATAGGAATGAGGCCCGAAAATTTTTCGAAAAAATAAGACGCCTTGCCGATGGTTTTAAAACCGGGGCCTCTTCGTGCAAGGATGAAAACGGGAATCTAGTGACAGATGTCCAGAGTACACTGACGTTATGGAGGGAACACTTCTCTAAGCTTCTAAATGGCGACGCTGACAACAATCCCGCCAATAGAGATGATATTCCGGAAACCCCAATTACGGATGACAGCGTCGAGGTTCCGCTGCCCGACTATGATGAAGTTCTGACAGCTATAGCTCGGCTTAAAAATAACAAAGCCGCGGGAGCTGATGGCTTACCTGCTGAGCTGTTTAAGAACGGAGGCGAAGCTCTACTTAAATGCATTCACGAGCTTCTATGCAGAATATGGTCGGAAGAATGCATTCCAAACGATTGGAATCTCAGTGTGCTCTGCCCAATCCACAAGAAAGGCGATGCCACTATCTGTGCCAATTACCGTGGGATAAGCCTTCTTAATATCGCATATAAGGTCCTGTCGAGCGTTTTATGTGAAAGATTGAAGCCCATTGTAAACGAACTGATCGGACCTTACCAGTGTGGCTTCAGACCTGGAAAGTCCACCATCGACCAGATTTTCACGTTACGACAAATCTTGGAGAAGACTCAAGAAAAACAAGTCGACACCCACCATCTTTTTGTCGACTACAAAGCCGCCTTCGACAGCCCAATAAGGAAGCACCTGTACTCCACCATGTCTGAATTTGGTATTCCTGCAAAACTAATACGACTTTGCAGGATGACACTGAGCAACACCAGCAGCGCAGTTAAAATCGGAAGGACCTCTCCCCACCATTTATTACCAAACGAGGTTTCAGACAAGGTAATTCCTTATCGTGCGACTTTTTCAACCTAATGATGGAAAAGATCATCCGAGCTGCTGATCTGAGACGTAGTGGCACAATATTCTACAAGAGTGTTATGCTGCTTGCGTATGCTGATGACATAGATATCATTGGCCATAATACGCGCGAAGTCAGTGCAGCATTTTCCAGATTAGAAAGAGAGTCAAGTCGAATGGGTCTGTCAGTGAATGCAGATAAGACGAAATACTTAGTGTCAACAAACAAACAGTCCCAGCGTCTTGGAACCCACGTTACCGTTGACAATACCTCCTTCGAGGTTGTGAAGAACTTCGTTTATCTGGGATCCAGCATTAATTCAACCAACGACATCAGCATTGAGATCAAACGAAGAATAACTCTTGCCAACAGGTGTTACTTTGGGCTCAGTAGGCAATTGAGAAGCAGAGCCCTCTCTCGACGAACGAAAATCACGCTCTATAAATCGCTCATCATGCCCGTCCTACTTTACGCATCACAAACCTGGACGCTGAGCAGTTTAGATGAAAAGACTTTAGGAGCATTCGAGAGAAAGATTCTTCGTAAGATCTACAGACCAATCTGCGTCAATGGCGAGTACCAAATACGGTGGAATGATGAACTGCATGAGCTGTACGCTGACATCGACATAGTCAAGCGCATTAAAATCGAGCGGCTTCGCTGGCTTGGTCATGTTCAGCGCATGAAAGACGATGCTCCAGTGAAGAAAACATTCGATTCGGTACCCAGCGGCGGTCAACGCAGAAGAGGACGACCGCATCTGCGTTGGAAAGACCAAGTAGAGGACAACCTGATGAAGCTTGGAATTTCCAACTGGCGCCAGCAAGCGAAAGACAGAAATGGCTGGCGCAAATTCTTAGATGAGGCCAAGACCGACATACGGTTGTAGCGCCAACTAAGTAAGTAAGTAAGTAAGTAAAAAGCGGGACAAAGAGATCTTGCTACCAGAGCAAGAGAATTATTGCTTTCGGAGCAATAATTGCTTTCGCCGCAAGCTCGAGAATTTTCGTGTGTGACTAGTGAAAAGCGGGTCATAGTAAATAAAGTTATGTTTATTTTCTGTGGACGATTCGGTTCATTCCTTCTAACACTGCTCAACCGCTGTGATCTTGCTCTTCTCTGTGAGTCTTTGTTTTAGATTTGCTTGGTAATTGTTGTTGGTTCAGTTAGATGAAATTTTTTTAAAAGTTGTTCTTAATTTTTACTCGACATGAACAAGGCTCATTTATAAGGTTGTGGCACTTGAGAGCGAGCTCGGTCAAACTGACAGAATACATGAAAAGAAATCAAGAAAATGAATGCATAGAACAAAGAAAAACATAGTGACAGTTCGAACAAAGGCGGAAAAAGAGTGCAATTCTCTCAAGTACCACAACCTTATAAATGAGCCTTGGACAAGAACAGCTGATTTTGACTACTAGCTCGCTTTTCTCTGCTTTCTACTTCATTCCTCTCCGAGTCGGCCCTACCTGGTTATTCTTTCATGAGTTGGAGTCACTGATGTTACACATACAGTAATTACTGTATTTTACAGTAATTTTGAGCCCGTACAGGCAAACAGTAATTAGTGCATAAAATACAGTAATTATTAATTTGTCCCCTAAAATAAACGTTTTGTACAGTAATTTTATTAAAAATAACATAAGGAATTTTTGCGAAAAAACATTTTTACCATCTACCTAACTTAACTTTTTATAATAATATTCCTTTAAAATAGTAACATTGTGAAATTCCCTTAAAAAAGCAAGACTTCATCAAAATATCTTCGTTAACTTTGAATGTTTTTGTGCCAACTTATAAAAACTGTTACCAAACAACACCAGAAAGAATATGTTCATAGATTGTATACCATATAAAAACTGAAAAATGAAACTACATGTAATTGAAATAATAAGACTATGTTAGAGACTTTAAGGCTTAAGCCTTGTTTTCACTAGGTCATTTTTCAATGACAAATGTTGTCAGACCAATGGAAACGTATTGTCACTTACATTTGTTGTCATATATGACCACTGATTGTCATATGAAATCACAAACCAGTGAGAACAGATAGAATTTTGCTTGTCAATCAATATATCGTTGTATGACAAGAAAAATCGAAATGCCAACATGTTGGCATTTTGTGTCAGTTGTTGCCTGCAAAAAATTTTGTTTTAAATTTTTTTCGTTTCACTGCTGGCTTTTTCACTGCTTTTGAAATATTGTTATTTTAATTGGTTTAAAAGGAAAGTCCACTTAAACAGGTATTATTGCAGTGCCCGGTGTTGCTTCAAGGGGATTTGCCGCAGGACGGATTTTCGGGATTCGCGTTGTTGCGGTCGCTTTGTCAGGAGTTTGTCCACTTTTGCAAGAAAGCACTTGCAGTCGTCTTGTCAGCAGCCTGTCCAGTTGGGAGCAGCAAGACGTAGACAGGCTGCTGGCGGAGCAACTGCAGCGGCGCGAATCTTGAAGACGTATCTTGCGATAGAACGTGGCGATGGTTCATTTCGAACCAACACTGGCCACTGTGATAATCTTTATTTTAGTGCACTTTTGCTATAAATCTAATAAAGTTAAAAGTATTTTATAAATTTCACCACAAAGAAACATTTTCTATCAATCTAAAGTATAAAACATCAGCTGTTGTTGACAAAAAAAAACACAACTAAAAAACCGATGACATTTCACAAATAACATCGAAAGTGAAAACAGTATGGCAATCAATTGACACATAAATTCAACGTCAGTCTTTAACATTCGAATTTATGTCAGTTTTTGGGTTTCAATGAAAACGCATTTGACGTTATATGGTTCAAGAAGCCTAATGACATCAGTGATTGTTGTCATTGAAAGTGACTTAGTGAAAACCAGGCTTAATGTATGTTACACACCCATTGCGTAAGAAAACAAGGTGATAGCGAATTTTAATTTTTGTTGTAAAAATCCAACAATTCAGTTCTCAAACCATACAAAATCAACTTTTCTGTCTCTTTCACTCATTCACAAGTTTGACAGCTCTAGCAAACGGACTTTGATGTCACTTGCACCTTGATTTCTTACACCATGTTACAAACCTTATATGTAAATTTTTAAATTATAATTTGTTTTAATACGTTGATTAATTTTTTTTTATTGCTTTTTTTACTTAACTTTTTAACTTTATTGAAATATTTTTGTTTTTGTAAGTATAAATAAAGCTTTTTTTATGAATACTTGAGTTTTGTTTTTTTTTAAAGTACAGTAAATTTTACTGTTTTTATTGTTTTTACGGTACAGTATTCAGACAAATTTGATGTAACATCACTGGTTAGAGTACGAATAAAACGGATGTTTATTTTCAGCAAGATAAATACAATAGAGAATACATATGCGTTTAGCCACAGAGGCAGTATGTATGTATTACTACTACGCAGGATTGCGCATGCGTTACTAAACATGCGTTGTGCTTTAAAAACTCTAGGTATTTTTTAAATTCCATAATAAATTCGAATTATTTATATTATGCATACTATTTTTCCATATTAAAAATATATTTTGTTAACTCAAATTTTAATTTCAAATTACTTTTAAAATATACATATATGTATATGCTCTTTACTACAGAAAAAAAAATAAATAATTAAAATTAACCCATATTTATTTCCATTAATTTAACATAACTTTTAATTACATTTAGTAACAAAACAAATGAACAAGAACGATAAATTCATCACCAAAAATATCAAACAAAACAAATTTTTACATAAATTTAATTGTGAGCTTTTTCGGTCAAGTAAGTTTGAAGAAGGACAACAACAACAAATTTGTTTTTGAATAGTTTTTATTTAGAAGATAAAATGCTTTAAAATAGTTTTGTAAAATATAAATAAAAAAACCAGAATTTTTCTCTATTGCTGTATAAAAAAGAATTATACGTCTATACTTACAATGCTATCGAAACTGTGTCTTTTTTAATTAAATTCCTTATTATTCGAGCTACCACCTAGCCCTCCCTGCTTTTCAATTGCTTGCATATCTTTATTCTATATTTTTTATTAGTTATGACAAGTATTCTTGAAAATACTAGTAATGCTTAGTTGTTTCTTTTATATGTTTATTTCATCGGAAAAGCTACTGAGAATTGTATTTTCACGTTTTTAAAATGCCATCTGGCTGCAATATTTACTTTTTGTAATAGATTCCACAATATCGCAATTCATTATTGTATTTTACAAATTCAAAAGCTAAACTTTTATAGCAACTAAATTTAATATGAATCCAATGAATAACTAATAACGATATAATCTTTTGTAATAGATTTTACAATATTTATTAATGTAAATCAGATATGTTTGCTGGAAAAAATTCCGCTGTTCAATTAATGAAGCCGATAATACTTTAACAGAGTTGCTTTATGCATTTTTTGACAGTTATAAAGTGCGTGTAATTTTTAACCGGGAAAATGCCGGCGGCCCAGTTCGTCCCTTACCCAGTAAGAAAGAAAAGAGTTAATAACAATGCGGAAGCCAAAACTTTCCAAACACATATTACACATATTACATTTGTGTCAATATTTTTGCGAGTTTGAAAAAATTCCAAAGTTGAAATGCGTTTACGGATACAACCAACTTTTTGCCTAAAATAAGTGCGTAAAATAACCAAACAATAACAAATAGAAACCAGAAAGAACATTTGTGTCAATATTTTCGAGTATTTGAAAAAATCCAATGTAGAAACGCGTCAACTGATTAAATAAAGTTTTTTCTAAAACAACTGCTTGAAATAATAAGACTTTAAGACACATTGGAATAATAAAACACCACGTGTACTACATTTTTTCAACATTCTATTTTTTCGGCCCTTTAGGTATAGACAAGTTTACGGTACAATTTGTTTATACATGCAATAATTATAAAGTTCAGCTGCTGAAGCTTTATCGCACTTTCCTAGCATTAACGCTTTATAGGGCAAGTGCTTATTTTTCGAAAAGTATAATTTATAAAGATTCGCAGTTTTTTTATAAATTGTAAGCATTTTTAGCTCATTCAATCAATTTTCAATTTTTGGAACACAGAGTAAAGTACTCAGAATTGATGTTATCACAATATTTTGTATACATATCTTCTTTTTAATTTTCTGTGGATTTTTTTTTTTGCACAACATTTTTTATCATATATTTTTTCCGAATACGAATTTTATATGATTAGTAACTCCAGTTATTTTTCCCTTTTTGTCTTAGAATCATATTCTTGTGACTGTTAATGTTAATGTTGTGTGGTGGAGATGCGTACTGCGACCTAGATCAGATCTATTGTACCTCCTTCTCAAAGCTCCGCTGGGTTTGCGGATTACAGAATTTCATCCAGCCCTATTTCTCTAATGAATTTGAGAATGTTCTTAGGTTCAAGGGATGAAACCTGCTCTAGACTCAGCTCATAGTTCCCCAGTGCTAGTTTACGTCTGCGATCCACGGCGTCGCAGTTTGTGAGTAGGTGTATTGGAGTCTCCTCTGCTTCTTCACAGATACGGCAGTTACTATCGGTCTCTATGCCCAATTTCATCAGGTGGTATTTTAGTTTACAGTGTCCTGTAAGGAACCCCGTTAGAATCCTGAGATTCGGTTTGCCTAAGCTTATGCACAATTTTGCTCTTCGAGTGTTGAAATCTCTGAGGAGCAATTTGGATTGTCTTAGCTTTGGGAGGCTTTTCCAAAGGTTTGAACGTTTATGCCTCTCCTCCCTTCTTAGTTCTTCTTTTATAGAATGTTTGCCCAATCCGCAGAATGGTTCTGGTCCTATAAATTTTGTGGCTGCACCCTGTCGCGCTAGACCATCGGCTTCTTCGTTACCCTGTATTCCTTTGTGTCCTGGGACCCAAAGTATAGTAACAGTGGTGTAAGGTGTTAGGTCCAGAATTACTTCTAGTGCTGCTATAGGGCATGTCCTCATGGCCCCTGTGATGCATACACAGGCCAGTCTCTGCACCTTTGTTAGCATATTCCTCATTTTGGTTAGCTTCGTTCTCTCAGCCCATGCTATTGCACCATAGGTGAGGATGGGTCTCACCATCATGGTATACATCCAGCGGAGAATTGTTGGGTTACAACCCCAGCTTTTCCCCGCCAGGCTCCTACATACCATGAGTGCGCGCGTTGCTTTGTTTATAGTTACCTCTGCATGTCTTCTCCAGAGAAGCTTTGAATCTAGTGTAAGTCCCAGATACTTTACTTCTCCTTTGAAGGGAATTTCAGTGCCATCCATTCTCATTGTTCGGAGGTTTTACAGGCTTCTTTTGTTAGTAAAAGGTACTATGGTGGTTTTCGCTGTGTTGATACTTAATCCCACCGTGTTGCACCACTCCTTTGTTACTGACAGTCCTCTCTGTATCAGGTTACAGAGTGTATCCTCGAACTTCCCTCTCGCTATTAAGGCGATGTCGTTTGCGTAACCCTGACATTTTATGCCATTCTCGGTTAGCATCGTTAATAATTCGTCCACAACAAGACTCCACAGCAGTGGAGAAAGGACTCCACCTTGTGGGCAGCCTTTTGTTGTTTTGATTCTTATAGTGGTTTTGCCCACTTTTGTTTCTGCAGTTCTAGTGCTAAGCATTTGGCATATCCATCTGCTGAGCATATCATTTACTCCTTTTTTGTGTAAAGACTTCTTCACAGCCACGTGAGAAGTATTATCAAAGGCTCCCTCTATGTCTAGAAAGGCACAGAGTACGGTTTCTTTGTTTTTGAAAGCTGACTGGATGTTGCTAGCCAACTGGTATAGAGCAGATTCTGTAGATCTACCCGCCCCATACGCGTGTTGACATGGGTGCATTGGTGCCTTCTCCAGAATCTCAGTTCTTAAATAGTTATCTATTACCTTTTCCATTGTTTTAAGCAAAATGAGGTAAGGCTAATGGGTCTAAACGACTTTGATAGCGTATAGTCTATTTTCCCTACTTTTGTTATGAAGGTGACTATCGCCCTTCTCCATTTCCTTGGGATATAGCCCAGCGCAAGGCTGCTTCTAGTTATTTTGACTAGGTGAGGCAATATAGTTCCTGCACCTTTTTGTAGAAGTGCAGGAAAGATGCCGTCTACACCTGCTGATTTGAATGGTTGAAAGGTTCTGAGTGCCCAATCTAAACGAGCCGTGGTGCAAATGCTCGTTGCGAGTTTCCATTCTTCTTGGTTTGGAGCAATTTGCCTGTCTACCGTCTCATACTCAGTTACTGGTGTGCTGCCCGGGAAGTGAGTTTCTAGAAGGTGACTGGCTCGTTGATCTTCTCTAATCGTATAGCTTCCGTCCGGCAATAAAAGTGACATTCTTGTCTCCACTCTGCCTTTAGCCATTGCTTTGTGTATCCTGGCTGCTGCTGGCGTGGAAGAAATGTCTTCACAGAAAGTTCTAAAGCTCTGTCTTTTGGCTTTCCTGATTTCTTTATTATACTCCGTCAGAGTCGCCGTGTAGTTGTGCCATTCTCCGTTGCGCTTTGCGGCATTAAAGCTACATCGCACCTTCTTCCGGAGTCTGGTCAGCTCAGCGCTCCACCAAGGAGTATGTTTTGTTCTTGCCTTGTGCCCTGTTGGACAGCTAGATTCGTAGGCATTATATACTGCATTGTTTACTTGCTCTACATAGCATTCAAGTTCTAGGATGTTACTAATTCTACTCCTAGCTTTTACGTTCTGTAGGTTTTCTTTCAGGTTGTTGGTGTATGTGTCCCAACTGGTATTTCTTGGGTTTCTTTTAGGTTCTATCTCTTGACATTTCGCCCCAAATCTAAACTCTATTATTCTATGGTCAGACATTGAAGGTTCCGTTGATACCCTCCATTCCCTAATCATATCCCCAACATCTGGGCTTCCTATGGTGAGATCTAAGACCTCTTCTCTAGCCCTAGTTACAAAGGTAGGTGTTACCCCCACATTGAAGAAGTCTAGATTACTACTTAAAAGAAATTCTAAAAGGTACTCACCTCTGGTGTTGACGTAGGTGCTTCCCCAAATTGTGTGGTGCGCGTTGGCGTCACAGCCGATGATTAGTGGAAGGTGCTCTTTACGGCAATGCTCCACGAGTCTTTTTATCTCCGCTGGGGGAATGTTGAGATCGTCCCCAGGAAAGTAAGCGGATGCGATCACTATGGCGCGGTGCTTGCCATCAGTTTCGATGTGAGTCTCGATAACTGATAGGTCCCGCGTCATAAATTCTGAAAGACAAATATAATTAATATTTTTCTGCATTCGAATACATGCTCTGGGATTGATTGTTCTCTGGTCCCAAGTTACCTGACCCTCTTTGCAGTAGAGGCCACTGACTTTTCCCCTGTAGCACCAGGGTTCTTGGATCAGCACGAAGCCCAGTTGTTCTGTGGTAAACCTCCGAGCAATAACTGCCGAAGCAGCTTTTGCATGGTGGAGGTTTACCTGGGCAAATTTTGTGCTGGTTACTGTGCCGATCGTCATAGCACCAGGCTGCTGCCCCGATCGTCTTCAGGCAGCGTTGCTTCTACCTCAGTTGAAGGTTCGCTTTTACTACCATCAATCGAGAGAGCGGCGAGGTTCATGCCCTCTGCCTGATCTCCGATTGAAGGTGTTGCGGTGATGACCGAGACGGAGGCGAACTTCTCCGTAACAACTTCACCAGTTAGTTGTGTTGGTGGCGTTGCGTCTTTCCCTTCATTGGGAGTCGCAGATGTGGCTTCTGTGGACGTTACTGTTGACGTTACAGCTGTGGGCGCTGCAGCTGTGGATGTTGCTGCTTTGACCGCTTTGGTCGTTGGTGGCGATTTTGTGCCCAACACCGGAATGGTTCCAAAGCGGAAGCTGATAGTGGAGCCCCTTGACTTGATAGTCTCAAGTGACTCCCTATCTATTGAGAACGTGAGCATGTGCCCACTTCCCTCATCCTTGGAGCTCAATATTTTCCAATACTTTGTATTGAGACCATCGTTCTGGGCGGCAATTAGTCCCATCGATCTATTGATCTCCGTACTTGAACTTCTTGGCAAGAACATCCTAACAGTATGCCCTTTTGGGACCTCCTCCCCTAGGCAAGCCATAAGTTCTAGCCCTTTCCAGTGCTCGAGCTTTGGTGCTGCTGCTCGCAGCCATTCTGCTGTTGAGGGATTCGAACAGTCGACCAGTAACATGCCCGGACGGAAGTGAATTCCCTCAAACCGTAGCTTGGTGGACCAGCCCTTCACTAATTCGCTCAGTATGGCTTCTTCTAGCTCCGAGAGCTCATCCGGACTTAGCATTTTCCGGGGGTATTCTTTGGGCAGAACCGCTATTTGGATGCCCTTGGTTATGCTTGCATAGCTTATTCTCTTTTTCTGTGGTTCTGGCTCGGGTACCTTAGCCCCTGGCACTGACCTACTGTTGCTTCCAGGAGCTATTCTGATCTTCTTGCTCTCTGGACGTTGAGGAGGCGTTATCTCGCTGCAGCTCCTCTTCGTTGCCTCTGGTACCAGTGCTTCGCCAGCTTTACCCCGATGCTCTACCGCTTTTTCATGAGCTACTTCGGGTGCCATGCCCTGTTCCAGATAGCGCAGATACCATCTTATGCCTGCTCCACTAAGGCCGACTCTTAGTGGGTCGTCTAGCCCTCCTTGCTCCCCGCGCTGAGGGAGGTGGACACGGCGACGTCTACTGTGGAAGGGCTTGTGTTTCTGCCCTTCTTCTGTTTCCCTTTTCTGTGCCGCATCCTTGGATGTTGACGCAGTTTCCGTGATTGGGATACTTTTTGGAGCCGACGTCGTATCATCCCGGTGTTCTTCCGGGGGCATTTTGACAGGATGTGATCTCCTGGGGCTCGCAGTTTTCCTTAGGTGGCTGGTACTAGGCCTTTGACCGCTGTGGATGGTATGCTCCACTCGATCTTTGCCGTACGGTTGCCTCCTAATCTGTGTGCTGCAGTGTCTGTGGTCATTATGGATTCTGTGCTTCACCTGATCATTGCTGCGTATAGTCCTATTGACTTGTATTCTGGCTGGCGGAAGAGGATTTCTCCTAGGTTTGGTGCCTTGCCGTTGACCTTCCTCTTGGAATCTCTGTTCCATGAGGTCTGCTGCTCTGCTTGTGGTGACTCCCCGCAAGTCTTCCTGTTTGTTATGTTTTGTTTTTTGTTTGTACTCATATTTAGGGTTCGACCGGTAGCTCGTGTCCGAGGACAAAAGCATCGCAGTCTATGTATTATGGCTGGGAAAGGGTCGTCAACCATGCCAGAGCCCGCATACCATGGTAAGGCCACAGTTACTTCATGAGGCGGCCTGTTATCATGAAGGCTCCGTTCCAATACAGTCGGTATACCCCCTGACTGCAAACCATCCAATGGGCACGGTGCGCATGACACCCTGGATTAGGGGGGAGTAACTTTTAGTTTGTTGCTTCACAAAAGATGCAGGCTCTGCTGGGCTGCCCTACAGGGAGGAGCTACTCCAACCGGCAGCATTGTGTCATTGCAACTTAAGCCCCTACATCGCGTCAAGATTGTTACTCGGAGTAGGGGTATTCTTGTGACTGTTATGCAAATATTATTTATTTGGTGTAAATAGACCATGAAATGTTTAATTATAAACTAATTCGGTTTGTTACCTTTCTGTTACACGGCCATACAAAGTGTTAACCTATTTGAAGCCATCACATGTAAGTTATTGAAATATCTCCAAGATATGGTTAACGTGTCCTCAAAACAAGTTGATTAAGTAAAAAAAAATGTATCCACCAAAGTATGGATTGGGCTCAAGGACAACAGAAGATGTAAAAACTAACCATGCATTTTAACAGAGTTGGCGTCTATCTAACCATATTTATGGACTACACCGAGAACACACCTTCTTTCTATCAATCAAGATTTGATGTAACTGCGAAATAAATATTTGATTATTAACAATATATTAAAAATATCTAAATTCTAGTTGAGACAAATATTTATTTGTTTAAAGTTATAAATACACTAAATGCTTTCTAGAATGAAAATATTAAAAACTTTTTATATTGTATATATTTTCTTTAATTTTATTTTATTCTGCAAGTTTTTCTAAGGTCATATTATTTCCAATCTATTATTATATAGCCGTAAACTAGGTATAAATATACTTTTAAATTGATACATATTTGACCTCTAAACGTCAAAGTTAACCTGGAATATAAATCGAAATGGTTTAATGAAAAATAGTGCTGCCACACCCCCTTTTACCGCCCACAAATTCGTAAAAATGCTTTATTTCGGACGGTTTTGGTCGTATTCGATAAAATTTTAGTTATTTATTTTAAATTTTTTGTGTGTTGTATTTGAAGCTTTAGAAGGGTGACAGATAGAGCTTAGGTGTGTTAAGAAGCTAAGAAGTTTCACCTCTGTACTATAGACACGTTATACTGTGATTTTTATTCTTTATTATTCGAATTTAATGGGGGCGCCAAATTTAAAAGAGCCTAGGAGCGCCAAATAGATAAATCCTGCCTAGGTCACATGTCTTATTCACAAAGTCATTTGTAGGTTGTAAAGAACAAACAGCTTTGTAGAATAAAATAATTATTTTGTGCATAGTACGAGGCTTTTCTTTTGTGCTTTTTGAACAGTTTCAATAGAATAAAGAAAATTTCTCTTTAGAAAATTCTTCTTATTTGGTATAATTAAGTAAAAATTCTAATAAAGTAATGCAATTGATCTTTTTGATATAAAGTCGTGGTTTTTTACCCTGTAATTGTGAATTTCTTATACGTCAAATGAAATTCGACTCTGTTAAAAACTCCCTCTCCACTTCTCATAATGTAATTTAGCCAGATGTTGAATCGTTTTGTAATGTCATTTAAATTGATTCAAATGTTCGTTCTGCTATGATAATTTCTTTGTTAATATACGAATATTGATTGAAGCATTACACTATGTATCTAATTAAATACTTGAAAATCATTATGCCAAAACTATTACCAAAACCATTATCATTAATGAAAAATTTTAGAAAAGCATTCAATTAACCAATTGCTAACTATATAATAGCAGCACCAATATAAAACAATTTAGTCAGAAACAAGTCGCTCAGCGCTTAAAGCCAAATGAAATCCGTTCCGAAAAGGTTAAAACCCAAACAATGGAGATTCTGCTCAAGATATATAAAAACATTTTTCACTGAAACTACTTTGCATGGTCTAAGATTTCTTGTCGATGACGAGCTTTCTATATTGGAGCGGTGGGTATCAATTTTTGACATAAACGATCTTCTGATATAACGACATCTTTCATTGAAGCAGTTTATTTTTTCTGTTCGCCCTGTTTATATCGTTTTTTATGACCTATAACCTGGCGTCGGAGATTTACTTGAAATGGCAAAGTACACCCGTAATAATTGGAGGGAATTCATATGCTACACTTATTACAAGTGTTCCCTTTCCGGCCATCACCATTTGCAACATGAATCAAGTTCGACGCAGTGTTGTGGAAGCTTTTTCCCCGTAAGTCGTTAAAGAATGTATTAATTTTTAGTATATTTTTGGACTTCCCACTTGAAATACACAGAGATTCATTGGATTATGCTTATCTGCAAAGAGCCTGTTTTGAACCATTTAACTTTAGCGCATACAAATACATTCAACTACAAAAACGTAACGATTCTTTGAGCAATTTCATATTGAAGGTTAAAAAAAATAATACCTCCCTTCACATTTTTATTAAATGTATACTTTTTATTCTTAGAGTGCTCAAAAGTGCTCAAACATGATTGTGCATTGTAAGTACGGTACTCAAATAATGAAATGTACGAATCTTTTTCGAGAAGTGATGATGGACGAAGGCCTCTGCTGTTCTTTTAATGCTCTGCATCCTTTTTATGCGTACAAGGGAATGTAAGTGAAATCGGAATAGAAAGTTCAATTGTTCTATCAAACAAATTTTTATACAATAAATTACGGAGCAAAATTCTTTAAAAATTAGCTATAACTTCAATGGTGAATACAACACAGCAACGTTTAATAGCCGCATACCAGTCGATTGGAGTCCCGAAAAAGGTTATCCGAAGGATCTGCCGACAGAGTATTATCCCATAAAAGCCATAGGTGAGTAACTCAATTGCATGACATCCCTCAGATCAAAAATGATAAACCTCTTTTATAACACTAAAAATTAACAATTACAAAAGTTCCCAACTGATATTTTTTAAATTAAAAATTAGAACCAAATCAAATGTTTTTATCAAATTGTTGCATATAGCATTTCGAAATACTAGTGGCAAGTGTTTAATTTTTTATACATTAAAATAACTAAAACCATACTATATTTCAAATATAACAAATTGTATTATTTACCGTCAGATTTGTAGCTCGTTTCTGTAACTCGTAACGATTTCAGTACCGATTAGACGTCACTCTCATCTGTGTTGGTTCTGTAAAGATCTGTGTCGATCGTTTCTCTTCAATTCGATCGTTTTAAATTGATTAGTCAGCACTTGCTTCAATTTCACTTCAATGAAACCTTGTTAAAAGACGTTTCTATAAGAAACATGAATCGATTAAAATGTTTGTTTTTATCATTTGTCGCAGAGCCAGAGAAATAATTTACCGATTTGTATTAATGTCAGTTATTTAGTGTCAAATGGTTAAAGTAAACAATATTTGTGTGATCGTAATTATTTTAGCGTACTTTTTCATTTTCATAAATAATTACAAGGTCAGATGAATTGATGTGATGTAAGATAAACATTGGGGTGAGTCAAAAAATCAATTATATTTTTTTAACAAGTGACAGGGAAAAATGGGTTGCTAGACACCTTAAAAAAATTCTCACCAAATATGAGCTCTTAATTTTAATAGGAAGATGCTCAGTCCAATAGAAAGAAATTCTATTCATTAATTGATTGTACAGAAAAATATTATTTTATGTAACATGTGCGAATATATAATGGGATTGTAAAATTTCTTATAAACAGTAAATTTTGAAAAATTTCCGTTATTTTGACATCGAAACTATGTAGATATCTCGATAACTGTAGCTTTTCTCAGTACAACGTATTTTTGTATGAAAAGTCGTTGGTTAGCATTGAGCGGCAAACTGAAAATAGAAATAGATTCTTTTTTATCCCTTTTCTACGCTCATCTGAGAACGAAAGCGATTTCATAGCACAGTGTAGGTCGAAGGTTACAGTAAAAAGGTCGAATTTCGACTACTGGCGATTTCTAGCAAAAAGTTTAGCAAATCGATCCGGAATATTGTGAAAATCAAATATCGGTCATCTATTAAGTTCCTCTTTAAGTGAGTGGCATCTATCAAGTTTTTCTTCTATCACCATGAGAATGTTGTAGGATAATAATTTTAAATAAAGAAGATGATGGCCACAACGTGAGTGCTTCTAGTGTTAAGTTTGAGCCTCTTTTTGTTAAAATCAAAGGAACGTGGAATTCTTAATAAAACTTCGTTTCCCATTTGAAACAAGCTGTTAACAAACTGTTATCCATATATTTAAGCTTAGAAAGTCTTTGCAACGATGTGTTTTCAATTTCTTATCCTATAACGTACTCGAACTCGAGGTACAAATTTTCCTTAAATACAAGTTCTTAAATTCAAAGACAGTTATTAAAGTAAGTAAAATATTTTGCGGACGCTGACACAACGCAATGTTGTCTATCTAAATATTCCGCTATTAGAAAAAATTTTATAAAATTCTATTCAACAATACCATCATCGGCATCAGTGTAACGTCATTTTATCTTATCTTTTATCATAGTTTTATCGTCTTTAAAACTATGCTCAATCTTCCACGTTCTCATAAAATATCTTTGAAATATCTTGTTGGAAAAAAAGAGTAATTCTGAAATCAAGCGTAAGCCATAATGTTAAAATTCAAACTAAAAGTTTTCTGTTACAAATAAAATTTATTTATAAATTTATTCAAAATTTTTGAATAATAAATGAAAATAACGAATATAAAGTATTTATTCATCATTCGAAAATAAAAATTCAATCAAATACCTTTTATTGAACTTTTGAATAATCAAAATTTATTTGTTATTTTTTATTTTTGTTTTGAATTATTCTTGCCCAACTCTGGTTCCTCTGGTCCAGATCTCCTCTGGTTTCCATACAAAAATACACAAAAAAAAAAGAATAAAATGTCTATTATAGTTCATATCAAAGAATCTATGACCCCTAGTTGGGTCAAATGAAGGAGCTGGCCCTATTGTTTTTCTGCCTCAACATTTCTTCTGAACACAAAAATATAATATATCATTGCTCTGGTACACATAATCGATATCAATATCAAATCGCCTCCTAAGAAGATTTACTTAAAAAAATGCAGAATCGACAGTAGAATTTAAGGTACAAGACTGCAGATAGATGGATTGCATCAACAATTTTGCTACATTTCATGATTTCTGCATGGTTTCTGCTTCGATTGTAGCAGGTGATTTTTTTAACCGTTTGGTTCTTTAAAATGGAAAAAACAGAAAATTTTCAATAGTGAAGTTTTTAACCAAATTTATTTGCAAATTTTTTGTATGAAATGACTAAGTATTATTAAATACTCATTCTGAAATGCTATATAAAAGATAATCAATTCGTTCATTTTATTGTAAAAATTATTGTAAAAATAATTTTTGGCGTCATTTGCTTTTGTTCGCTTCTTTTCGATGTGTTCTCTTGCGTTTTCGTTGTGTCTTTTGCGTAGAGAGGATTTTCGTTTAATTTTTTTTGTTCTCTCCAATTTTGTGCGTCATTTTGTTTTCTCTCCTATCTTGTGCATACCTACTCACATTGTAGTTTACTGTGTAAGATAGATGTCATCAGTGTTCTAGCGGCCATGCCCGAACAAATGTAATTCAGAATTGTATACAGGTATTGGAGGCCTCGCAGCTACATTGTATTTAAAAAGTAATTGGTTATGTCATGTGCCCATTTACCACTGGGTTGTTTCTTTTCGGTGTGTTCTCTTTTGTTTCCGTTATGTTCTTGGCTTTGAGAGAATTTTCACTGTTTTTTTCTCCCCTATCTTGTTCTTCAAAAGCAGCCTACACATCGGCGCTTCCTGTGTAAGGTAAGGCCCAACCAAAATAGACGTTTTGCTCCGTAACGAGTAAAAACGTAAGTGTTCGGTTAAATACATATTAATGTTGTTACCCAAAATGAGCAAACGTAACTGAACGAAACTAAACAAAACAGTTTGACAAGACGTATTATTCCGTAAGAACCAAACTGCTAGCGTAGCAACTCGTCAACAACAGCTGTGCAGAGTGCGTTTTTATTTTATTTTCATCAATTTTTTTCAATTTCACCATTATTTCACTAATTTTCCACAAATCTTTATTAAAAATTACAAAATGCAGCATATAAATAAAAAATACTCGATTGCCTACTGATCAGCTGTTTCAGACGAGTTGAGCAAATCGTTTCATTTTGGGTTAAATCCGTAAACATCCGTAAAGAGTGCAGACGTTCGTCAAAATGCTATCGTCTCGTTTCGTCTATTTTGGTTGGGCCTGTAGATGTCATCAGTGTTTTAGTAGCCATGTCCGATTGATAGTTCTTAACAAGCTTTGGAGGCCTCGCAGCTGCATTGAAGTTAGCAAATAATTGGTTACGTCTTGTGTCCTTTTACCACAAGATGAGTATAAACGAGTCATTGATAATTTTTATTCAAAATACTCATAGCTGAAGCGAACTACACACTTGTAAAAATTTGTCGGTAATGACTTTGCAATGCAGAACTGTAAGCGGGATGTGAAAAAATCCTGTTTGTGCTCAAATTATTTTCATTTCATTGTTGAAACCACTGTTTGGCTTTATTCGTCTGTGGAGAAACATCGGGTTTTCTAACAGGAAGTTTTGCAGAGAAGTGTGTTTGTGAAAATTATTAATCTCCATGTTTAAACCAGAAAAAATTTATGTTATGTTTGAAATAACTAAGTGTTATTAAAAATAAATTTTGAAATGCTCGATAAAATGTAATAAATTTGTTCATTAAATTGTTAAAAATATTGTGAAAATATTTTTTGGCGTTATTTGATTTTGTTTGCTTCTTTTCGATGTGTTCTCTTGCGTTTTCGTTGTGTCTTTTGCGTAGAGGATTTTCGTTAAAATTTTTTTTGTTCTCTCCAATTTTGTGCGTAATTTTTTTGTTCTCTCCTAAAATATACATACCTACTCCCATCGTCACGTACTGTGTAAGGTAGATGTCATCAGTGTCTTAGCGGCTATGTCTGAACAAATATAATTGATAATTGTAAACAAGCTTTGGAGAACTCGCAGCTACATTGTATTTAAGAAATAACTGGTTACGTCATGTGTCCATTTACCACTGGTTAGTTTCTATTGTACGCAGAGTCATGCGTATATGATTTGACTTTTACTCACCTTTTTGTGAATGATGTGGATAAGAGTAATCAAATACCTAAAAATGGTTTTTTGAACCCAAACCCAGATATTAGATTCGAGATTCCAAGTATTTAGTTGTGATATCCTTTACCATATCTACGACGCTTACACTTGGTCTCGTGCAAAGTATATTTTCATGTTTTCACCGTGTTGAAAAATAAAAATTAAGCTTGTGCAGTTTTTTTACTGAATTTTATTTAAAGCTAATTTAAGTTGATACAAAAATTTTAACAAAGAAATCTTAAATGTTACATAAAAATTAGATAGCTTTTACATTACGGGTTGAAGTTTAGTTACATATGGTTTACAGCATAAGAAAAAATAAATGTCCAATAATTTTCAAGATTGACAAGATTTTTTATTTAAAAAACATTCAACAGTTTTCAAATTTAAATTTTGCTGTGATTTTTGCTGAAGATTCCTGCCTTCATACTCAAACATATTGCAAAAACTATAGACAGTTTGATAAAACTCAGTACAGGTTTTCAATTAATCTAAAATTTATATTTGGAAACTGTTGAATTTTTTTATGTTTAAATCTTTTTCGACCGTGTCGGTATTTATATAGTTAGGTTGCAGATGGATTTGTCACTATGATTTTATTGAAAAAAATGTGATTCACCTGCAAGATCTAAGTAACGCCAAGTTTCCCCAGGAGGCACGTTGAAATTACATGGTGATTCTACGTTGAAAGCAAGATTCTTGCAGTTCCTGTTTCTTGACCCGTTATGATCAAGATACAGAGCTATAAGAAAAAAAAAAGAAATAAATATAAATTTTTTATTATTTTTGGATATTGTCATGCTATATTTTATTATATTATCTTATATTACTTGTTTGCGAAAAGAGAACTTGTTTCATCAGTCAATTGACAGTTGGTTTTTTTTTGTAGCAGGCTCATTTCACGCCAAAATTACCAATTTTAATTGATGTCAACGTTATGGATAAAAAGTATTTATATATTTTAAAAGATAATCAGGAGGTGTATCAAATCACATTTTTTATTTAAATATTCGTATTGTTGTTTTTTTTTTAAGATTATACAAACTTATTACGAAAATTCACGCTATGTCTGCTTTATGATGATTTTAAAAATTCATATCTCAGAACCCGAACAAAATGTCTGCAAAATGTTATTGCTTAGAGTAAAGACTATGGGTTAAAAAAAAAAATTTTAAATTACATTTGTAAAAAAATTATTCTTGGGGCTATTATGAAAAAGTTGCAAGGTTCGACCTGTTACAAACAGCAAACAAAAAAAATTTTCTGTTTTTCAGAATCAGTAAAAAAATTTTGTGTTTCGAAGTATTACCAGATATATTGCATTTTATGTAAGAACACCTTTTGCATTTTACAAAGAAAGCGTAGCATCCCAGACATTCTTCAAAAGACATTCTTCCATAGATCTTTCTTAGCCTTATCGAGAAGCCTTAGCCTTATCAAGCTTCTTCTTATTAGTCTTATCGAGAAGGCATTCAAATAGCGGTTAAATTCAATTAAAAAAAAATTATATATAATAAACATATATATGGGACATTCTATACAAAATTTGCCACCAACATTTTTGTTTTCATTTCAATTTTTCATATAAGTTTTTTGTATGGTTCAAGGCGGCTTCGATAGTCTAGTTATCTAGACTGTCGCTCAGGGGTCCCAGGTTCGAATCCTGGCCGGGCCATGGTACTGCGCTATAACCCTTATTTCCTTATTTCTATTTAAAGGAAATTTAAAATACATCCAATTTACGAAGAAAAGTTGCATTTGATGGTGGTAGGAAAAGCTTGTGGAGAGAAAATTTAGTAACTTGATTTGACTAAGGTAACTTGATCACATGTTTCTACAGCTGCTGCCAAATTAAGAAAATCATATACAAAAGTTTCACTTGACTACACTCCTTTCTTCCACTCTGTTTTTTGACTCGTATTTTTTTATTTCAATATAAAATAAGGAGTTTTCGAAAAAACAATAACTGACGAAGATAGAAAAATTTAGCCCAAAGATGATATGTGCGCTTTTTTCTTAGCTTAATCATATTATTTTTTTATTGCGAAAAATAGAGGTTTCGATCAAATTGAATTTTTTTTTTAATTGGGACCTAATTTTTTTTTTACTCAAAAATTAAAATCAGCTTACAAATCATCCAACAACATTACCTTTCGAATATTGGAAGGTGCCGCTGATCATACCATATCTCGGCTCATTAAAATCATCCTTTCAACGGTGTTTTTATTAATTTAAAACCTGCACAGAAAGTTGATGCAAGAGAAAAAAGAGAAACTGAATGATGATATTTTAAAGCGCTTTGCTGAAGACTCGCACTGATGAATACTTTGGTTTCCGCACTTGTTAAATCGCGTTTAATTCAATATTATTTCTCAATAAAGCTTTAAATAAAAAAAATGTATTTTATGTATCAGCACCGAACAAGGAGTTTCTTATAGAAAGTTGGCGAAAAATTACAATTTTACTGTAAATTCGGTAAAAAATATTATTATGAAGTCTGGGAATGAGTGTGCTGTCATTGATTTATCAAAGCCGTGCCGGAAAAATGCTGCAAAAGACAACTTGAAAAAGAATTCTATGCTTGATAAAAACGTATCTTTGCTAATTCATTCGCCATTTGGCCAACAATTTTGGCACTAATTTGGCAATAATTCAACGAGTGAAGAAAAGAAATAACTTAAGGAAGAAACAAAATGCTCGAAAAAGTCTGAAAAACAATTTGCCACTTGCAAAACCAGGTAGCTGTAGGTGCGCTTAGTGCAAAAAAAATTTAACTGCATTATATTGGGAAACCGGAGGCGAACCATTACACGAAAAGCACGAGTAGGAGAAGATTGAGATGTTAGTGACAGGAATGAGACCTGAAAATTTTTCGAAAAATAAAACGCCTTGCCAATGGTTTTAAAACCGGGGCCTCTTCCTGCAAGGATGGAAACGGAAATCTAGTGGCAGATGTCCAGAGTACACTTCTCTTAGCTTCTAAATGGCGACGCTGACAACAATCCTACCAATAGAGATGATATTCCGGAAACCCCAATTACGAATGATAGCGTCGAGGTTCCGCTGCCCGACTATGATGAAGTTCTGACAGCTATAGCTCGGCTTAAAAATAACAAAGGCGCGGGAGCTGATGGCTTACCTGCTGAGCTGTTTAAGAACAGAGGCGAAGCTCTATTTAAACGCATTCACAAGCTTCTATGCAGAATACGGTCGGAAGAATGCATACCGAATGATTGGAATCTCAATATGCTCTGCCCAATCCACAATAAAGGTGATCCCACTATCTGTGCCAATTACCATGGGATAAGCCTTCTTTATATCGCATATAACGTCCTGTCGAGCGTTTTATGTGAAAGATTGAAGCCCATTGTAAACGAACTGACAAGATGATTCCTTATCGTGCAACTTTTTCAACCTAATGACGGAAAAGATCATCAGATCTGCTGATCTGAGACGTAGTGGCACAATAATCTACAAGAGTGTTATGCTGCTTGCGTATGCTGATAACATCGATATTATTGGCCATAATACGCGCGAAGTCAATGCAGCATTCTTCAGATTAGAAAGAGAGTCAAGTCGAATGGGTCTGGCAGTAAAAGCAGATAAGACGAAATACTTGGTGTCAACAAGCAAACAGTACCAGCGTCTTGGAATCCACGTTACAGATGACAATACCTCCTTCGAGGTTGTGAAGGACTACGTTTATCTGGGATCCAGCATAAACTCAACCAACGACATCAGCATTGAGATCAAACTAGAAATAACTCTTGCCAACAGGTGTTACTTTGGGCTCCGTAGGCAATTGAGAAGCAGAGCCCTCTCTCGACGAACGAAAATCACGCTCTATAAATCGCTCATCATGCCTGTCCTACTTTATGCATCCCAAACCTGGACGCTGAGCAGATCAGATGAAAAGACTTTAGGAGGATTCGAGAGAAAGATTCTTCGTAAGATCTACAGACCAATCTGCGTCAATGGCGAGTACCAAATACGGTGGAATGATGAACTGCATGAGCTGTACGCTGACATTGACATAGTCAAGCACATTAAAATCGAGCGGCTTCGCTGGCTAGGTCATGTTCAGCGCATAAAAGACGATGCTCCAGTGAAAAAAGTATTCGATTCGGTACACAGCGGCGGTTAACGCAGAAGAGGACGACCGCATCGTCGTTGGAAATACCAAGTAGGGGACAACCGGACGAAGTTTGGAATTTCCAACTGGCGCCAGCAAGGGAGAGACAGAAATGGCTGGCGCAAATTCTTAGATTAGGCCAAAACCGACATATTGTTCTAGCGCCAACTAAAGGCCCAACCAACACAGACAAAACGATAGCATTTTGACGAACGTCTGGACTCGTTACGGATGTTTACGGATTTAACCCAAAATGAAACAATTTGCTCAACTCGTCTCAAACAGCTGATCAGTAGGCAATCGAGTATTATTTATTTATTTATATTGTGCATTTTGTAATTTTTAATAAAGATTTGTGAAAAATGAGTGAAATAATGGCGAAATTGAAACAAATTGATGAAAATAAAATAAAAACGCACTCTACACAGCTGTTGTTGACGAGTTGCTACGCTAGCAGTTCGGTTCTTACGGAATAATACGTCTTGTCAAACTGTTTCGTTTAGATTCGTTCAATTACGTTTCGTCATTTTGGGTAACAACATTAATATGTATTTAACCGAACACTTACGTTTTTACTCGTTACGGAGCAAAACGTCTATTTTGGTTGGGCCTTAATTAAGTAGTATAATGGACGACGAGACATATGTAAAAAGTGTTTCTACAGCCCACAATTCTACACAATAATTAAAGGGTGAAATGTCGATGACTCAGTCAGTAGGCTTCGGTAGTTCACGAACGAACTAGTTCAATTGAACTATTTGCACTCAAGAACTATGTGAACTAGTTCGTTGATTATCGTTCTTTTAGTTCTTTTAGTTCAATCGATTTTGCAGCGAGTCAGATCGAAATGAGCAAGAAAAAATTTTGTTTCACTCAACAATGGTTTGAGTCCGTGCTGATACAGTTTTTCACTAATGAACGGTAAAAAGAAAACTTTTTTGCAAAAACAAATTTTTGTGGCAAATATTGTGTGGAATGCCCCGCCCCATATGTAGTATTTTTATGTAAATTTCTTCTATGTCCGCATTAATGATTGATTCGATCATATAGTTCGTACATTATATAGATCTGATCATGAAAGAGCAAACAAAACAAACTAAAAGACCTATTGAACTAAAAAATACAACGAGCTAACATACCTAACGATCTAAAACACCAAAGGAACTATAAGACCTAACGAACTAACAACATGAACGAGTGCACAAAACGAACTATAAGGTCGAACGAACTAAATGAACTAAAATAACTATATGAACGAACTAGTTCATTAAACTCAACTGAACTAAAAAGAGCGATCTTTTTAGTGAACTAAAATGCCCAAGCCTATCAGTCAGCACAATTCAACTGGAAATATTTGGCCAGAACGTTCTGGTCTGGCAAGGTGTTTGCAGTTGCGGCCTGAAACCATCATCTTTTTTACAAAAGGCACAATAAGTGGTAAAACTTACCAGAAGGAGTGCTTGAATAAACGACTCGTTCCATTTTACAAGCAGCATAAAGTTTTAATAATATTATGGCCCGACTTGGAAACAGCTCATCACGCGAAGTCAACTATAGACTTTTCGAATCAAAATGGGGTCAAATTTGTTAGTAATGAGGGGAACCCACCAAACTGCCCAGAGCCTCGCCATATCGAGCGCATTTGGGCTGAATCCAAGAAGAAGTTTAGAAAGACGGGTGGGGCTGTCTAAAACTTGTAACAGTTAAAAAAAATTTGGACTCAAGCAATAAAATCCATAACAAAGGCCACTTTGTGAAATTTAATGAAACAAGTTAAACAAAAAATTCGTTAAAAAATCGGAAATAGAATATTATTTTAATTTTTTTTTTCTTAATAGTATTTCAAATAAAACATTTTTTTTAAATAACTTATTGTACATTAAAAATTTTTCTTATTAATTAAAGAAAGATAAGAAAAAATAAAGTGTGCAGTTTCATTTCGATACATTTCTTAAGTAAGTTTTCTAAAAACTAGTAAGGAGCTATCTTAGGAATGGGCCAAAGTGGAAATGCCTCCACAGCCGTGTTTAAAAGTATTCGTGATACCATTGAATACTAAAGCTTGTGTGTAAAATATCAAGTTGGCATACAAATTTTCATGGAGTTTTGTGCTATAATTATAACATCTCTTTTCATAGGCAAAGTTTTAATTTCATTTTTATATTTACCAAATGCCAAACATAGAGTGCATAGTAGAGATTTAAATATATTGGTGAAATTTGAAGACTTTGTATTAATTTTTGTGAAAATTGAAGAGAATTTACCATTTTTATAAAGCCACTTTGTTTGGGTGATGGATATGGTTTTTATCCAATTTGGATAGTTTTCAAACCAGATTTTTATTTTTAAAAAAGAAGCTTATAATTGAATTTCGTTACGATAGCTACAAAATAAACCTGTTATGTGGTGAACACAGAAGGACAGACGGGACAGCGCTAAATCGACTCAGAAGGCGATGCTGTACAAAAATATATCCACTTTCCTATAACTGCCACGCCTCCTTATGGGCGTTACAAATGGCGTGACAAAGTTAATATAACTCTTACACAGTAGATTCGCGTTAAGTTCAACCTATTCAGATGCGAATAACGTAAAACTGAAGACATTCGTCATGATTTAAATAAAATTATCTAAATATCGTGCAATGTTGACAACTTACCCGAATGATTTCCTAAGTTTCTTTGTTCACAGTTATGCTTCATCATAGCATAATAACAATCGAATACCTGACAATAGTCGTGGTGTCTTGCGCAATAACCAGCTTGTTGTACAGCAGTACATGGAAGATATATACTACAATCTTCTGCATAGTTCAAGCATACAAAGCCTGCAAGAAAATTTATAAATTTTTATTAGTTCACTGCTGTGTAATTTAATAAACCGCCAGCACATTCAAATGATTTGTGGGAAAATATTTAAAAGTTTTCACTTACTCATAAAAATTAAAACAACTGATAGCAAAGTCATTTTTCCAAATTTACAGATATGAACAGTGTGTTACGGGAGTTCGATTGAAAGTGAATTTTTACTACTTATCTCAGGGTTTTTATACATTTGTGGATGGCCTTGAATTGTTGCTGAAATTTAAACAGCTGCTCTTGTTTCAAACGGTTGCTATACACTTGCAATACAATAGAACAATGTTGAATTCTATTGATTGTTAGATCAACCCCAAAAAAATTAACCCTTGGTGAAGAAATAATTAAGTTATTTATTTATTTATTTTTAATAAAAAAATTATTGTAGTTCAATAAAAATACATATACATAGTATTTTTTCCACAACAAATTTTTTTTCCATAAAAGTTTGTTCATTGTGTTCATTCAATATTTAATATGTATTTTTTATTTCAATATAAAACAAGGAATTTACGAAAAAAAATTTGAAGCGAAACTTTTTCAGCAGCGTAAACAGTAATACGGCGAAATCAACGGGTAGTAACAGTGATGAAAAATGTATTTTTTTGTTTTATACTCCTTGTAGATGCACTGATCGCTGATTTCGAATTTGATGTTAAAATTTCAAACAGATTTTTTGACACTAGGGTGGACCCTAAAATTTTTTTTACACTCTTAAGTAAGTCCAGTTTTCAATCCAACTTTATAATCAATTCTAGCTCCATTCGAGGAACATGATGACTGTTCAATGCTCAACGCCTTGTTGCGCCATGAAACAAATATCGCTGGCAACGGTTACTGCCTATTTTCATCGCTACTGAGCTTTTATTTAAATCTTTTATCTAAATTTCAATATGTCCCTTCATAGCGGAATATTCCTAGATTATTGGAAGACCGCATTTATCTATCACACCTATTTTAAAGCCGGTCAAAAAGGAATGATTGAAAATTACAGACCAATCACAAAATTATCAGCTATCCCTAAGGTGCTTGATGCCATTGTAAATAAACGACTATTTCTTGAAGTAAGAAACTACATCTCAACCCACCAACATGGATTTTTCTCCGGGCGATCCACTAGTACAAATCTGTCAATATTTTCAAATTTTACCATTAATACGATAGAACGAGGCCTGCAAGTCGATGTTCTCTACACAGACTTCGTTAAAGCTTTCGACAGCCTTCCACACAAATTTCTTTTACTGAATTTGGAAAAACTGGGAATACACTCTTGTTTATTGGCATGGATATCATCGTATCTAGCAGATAGAAAACTTATGGTTAAGGTTGATGATTGCTATTCGCGCATTATTTATGCTAAGTCAGGGGTTCCGCAAGGGAGTCATCTGGGACCCCTGCTGTTTACATTATTTATCAATGACGTAGTCGAAATATTTAAATACTGCTCTGTGTTACTTTACGCCGATGACTTCAAAATATATGCAGCTATAAGCACGTTGCACGACTGCACGAGCTTTCAAAAAGATATCAATGCTTTCTTATCCTGGTGTGCTAGTAACGGTATGAAACTGAACCTCTCGAAATGCAAGCTCTTAACGTTTTCACGAAATCTCTCGCCAATATTATTTAATTATAAGCATCAGACTCTCGAATTTGCCAGGGTATCCCTAATTAAAGATCTCGGTGTCTATTTTGATTCAAAGCTTACTTTTAGCCCCCATAGGGACTATGCAATCTCTAGAGCAAACTCATTACTCGGTTTTATCAAACGAAACGCAAAGGAATTCAAAGATGCATTCACACTTAAAACTACATTCATCTCCCTAGTTAGATCAGTTCTGGAATATGGGGTAGTAATTTGGCACCCGATATGTCAAAAAAATATTGATCGGATTGAGAAAATACAAAGGAATTTCACAAGATTTACGACTCGTCGGACTTTTTCACAAGATAATATGCCATCATATGAAGTGAGGTGTCAATTGCTTCTCTTACAAAAGCTTTCAATTAGGTTCAACATATCGAGTGTTTTGTTTATTAAAGATATACTTAGTGGGAAAACTGATTCACCCGAACTCCTATCCCTTTTCATTCTCCCGCCAGACCAGTTAGAGAACATTGTGCATTTTTCATCAAGGTTCATAGGACAAACTATGGTCGTAGTGATCCTGTCTCTAGATGCCTTACTCTATGTAATTCTCTTAATTTTGATCAAGACCTTGAAAGACCAGCTTCAATTAGAGTTTTGAATGAATGTTTGAAGTAATATTAGCCTTCACTGTGCCTCTGTTTAAATCTTATTTTATAAGTTATCTTTGTCATCCCTAGCTTTAAGGAAGTACTGTAATCTGTTAGGGCTTGACCCGGCAGATTTAAATAAATAAATAAAATAAATAAATAAATTATCAATAAATAATTCTTTTTTTCCTTAAATGAAACTTTTTGATTTGATTATTCATAACTTAAAAAATTATACAAAATAAAAAATGACACTATACAGATTTTATTTCGAAGTACATTCGGAGTTCAAAGGTTAGGTTAGGTTAATCCGGATGCCTTTGTGAAGGCTCACATAGACCAATTCTGGTCCTTAGTGGTACCGGTAACGATCAAAAGCAACCTTTGTGTTAAGTTGAAGTCTTTATAGATTTGCGTTATAGATTGCGTTGCGTAGGTATTTTAGTCTCGATCTAAGTAGGGCGGGGCATGTGCGTAGTAGGTGCTCCAGGGTTTCCACTGTGCCCGGTTCCTTGCACTTCCTGCAGTTGTCATCCATGGTGATGCCAAGCTTCCTCGCGTGGGCTGCCGTCATGCAGCGACCAGTGAGCATGCCTACTAGTGTACTGCATTCTTTGCGCGGGCGCGACAAGATAAACAGAGTTCGTTTTTCCCATTGTGCATTGCACATGATTTTCGAGATTTTGCACGATGTCGTATCTCGCCATCTACGATTCGCTGCTTGTGTGGCTCTTCTTTCAAGATTCCTGTACAACTCTTATAGCGGAGTAAGTACATGTTCTGCGAGTTCTGATTCCAGCCCAACGCCTTCCTTTGCTAAACCATCTTCCATCTCGTTTCCCTCAATGCCCTCGTGGCTAGGGACTCAGTAGATGCGTACTCTCTTCGAAGCGCATAGTGCATCTCTGCCAGCCATGACACTTTTGGACTTGATGCTAGCGGAGCATATGGATTTGATCACCGCTTGACTGTCAACGAAAATGTTGATGTAAGAGTGTTGTGTGTCCATGCTGAGGGCTATCTCAGCAGCCTTCCTTATGGCAAATATTTCCGCCTGGAAGATACTGCAGTGGTTCGGCAGTTTATATGGCTGCCTTATATTAGGCTCTGCACAATACACAGCTGCACCTACCCCCCGTATGCATTTTGGAGCCGTCTGTAAATATGTTGACCGCCTGCTGTGCTTGTTCTATACCTTTGCACCGGTCATTTGGTCCCAGAAGAGTTCGTGAGGTTGACTATCTTGCGAGGTACCATGTAGTCCGTGCTACTAAGTAGATTCTTTCCTTTCGGAGTTCAAAAAAAGCATAAGGAAATTTCATCCTGACGGGGATCCACCGACCGCACCAATTTTTTTTAATTCAATAAAAAACAAGGAATTTTCGAAAAAAGAATGTTTTATTACGTTTTTGAACAAGGACCCTTTTTTTAATCGCTTATACTGCAATAACGGACGAAGATAAAACAATTTGTCTCTGAGAAGAAATGTGCGCCATTTTCTGAGCTTTCGAAAAATGTTCGCTAAAACTTGCTCATATTAGTATTTTTTTATTGCAAAAAATAGAGATTTCCAACAAATTTAATTTTTTTTCAATTTGTTTTTTTACAATTTTACAAATTGTTTTTTTTTTTTTGTTATAATTAACCCAAAACATTTTTCTTTATGCTGGTAGAATTGGAGAGCAGAGAGCTGAATACAAACGGAGCAAAGAATTTTTAAATCGAACCTACACGCGCATAGCGTACCGCAGCGTGCTAGTCTAAACTGATTACTTGTCAAAACTTGTCAGTTCATTGTCTATTGCTTAAAACGTTCTGGTGACTTTGTCAAAAATGTCGTGTTCTAAACTCAAACTTTTAGTGAGCATCATTCGAAAGCTAAGAAAAACCCGTGCACTTCTACTTTGGGAGAAATTTTTCAGTCTTCGTCAGTTTGGCAATATTTTAAAAAATACATTTTTGTAATCTACAACGTTCAAAATGTTCAGTGCAAAAAGAAGTTCGGAAAAATATTCAATGCCCAGATTTTTTTTTACAGTTTTATTATACATATGTATAGATATGGTTGTGTGAGATCAATATTGTATCAATTTTTTTTGTACAAAAATGAACAAAAATCATAAAAGTAACCTATTTACATTCTTAAAAAAAAATAATTAATAATTCTTTAATCATAAAAACTTTTAATGTTAATGCTAAGAAACATACAGTTGGTTGCCACATTAATAGGGACAACTTTAAAAATGTCTATTTTTCTTTGCAATATTGGACATTTTAATTATTATTTATTAATAATAATATTTAATTAGGAATGTGGCGGCCGTAGCCTAGTAGGTAGAGTGCGTGGCCCCTAAGCTAAAGAACCGTGGTAGCCCGGGCTCAATTCCAGCTCAGACAGAAAGGTTTTTCAATTGAATTAATTTTTCTGGTCGGTCGTCACCTCTCTGCAGACAATGGCAAACCTCAGAGAGTAAAAATTGTCATGCAAAGCTTCTTGAGAATATAAGCCGTTCGGAGTCGGCATAAAACATGTAGGTCCAGTTCTCGATTATTTGTGATTAAACATTTAATAACACGCACAACACAATTGATCAATAGAAGCTAGGTCAAAGTCCTTCCAAGGGCTGAAATGGCCAGTTTATTTTTTTTTTAATTAAAAATATTTGAACACCATTTACCTCTCTTAATTTTTTCATTTTATTGAATATAAATGTTATTAGCTATTAAGTTAATATTTTGTAATATACAGAATTTTTAAAAAATTTATTTCTATTTTTTCCAAGGATGCAGTCTTGTAGGTAGAAGCTTAACAAACATTTTGGTGTATAAATCGTCCTTTTATAATGAAAAAATAAAAAACTAAAAAGTTCACTAAATTGTGACGCATAATAATAGTACCTTGTATGGTTTGGAAGTTATGACGAAAAAACCAGTAAAAACATTTAAAATGTTTTTGAAGAATTAATCAAAGTAATATGATACAAAAGTTTGTTTTATTGTTAAAATAATAAAAATGCAAAATTGCATTTTTAACCAGCTTTCATATGACATTTCATTTATTAGTAAAAGTTGTTCTAGTTTGACAAAAACTGTCCACCTTTTCCATTTTTTCGCCAATTTTTTCACGAAATTTATTTTAATCAACAAGTTTTTATAAACCTTACAGAATGGTCAAGCTTCAAGAATAATTTATGTAAAAAATGTATACCAATATCTCTTTCACGCTAAAAATCTCTAAATTTAACTGATTTTCTGTGTGCTTGCACTTCGAGAACAATAAATTAAATTATACTAATGCAATATTGTAAATTTATAAAGAAAATTCATTTTAACTAAAGAAAGGTAGTTAAAAATGAAATTTTGAATTTTTGGTATTTCCACAACATAACTAACTCTTGTGTCATTTTTTGATTAATTAATCTAACGATTAGTTCACATTTTGAAGGTCCGCCTGTCTCTCTGTCTGTCTGTCCGAACGTGCATCACGTGAAAACTACTGGATGGATTTTCTTCAACCTTCAAATTTAGGTTTCTAACGTCCCTGGTTGTGACATAGGCTACCTTTTTTTCACCAAAAAAAGGAATCTCTTCATAATAAGAGATGCTTTTGTAAAATAATGGAAATTAAAAACACTGAAAAAAAGTGAGTTAAAATTAGAGATACGTTTTAATAACCTACGAAAGATATTTTGGTTATTAAAAAGGCTACAAACACCCACGAACACAATGGACTGTATTCGTTTATCTCTAATGAGTACCCTACAATATTATGCATTTTTTATCTAATATATGTTAATGTATACTAACTTTTTCTATTTTCTTAAGGATAATAAAGTAAAACAAAAATTTTTAGTACAATGAATTTTTGTATAAAACATCGTTACCTAAAGCACAAAAAACTATTTCAAATTCAAAGTTTTTACTTTCGACGCGAATAGCTTCTTTGTATTTTAATATGTATTTTGATTTTAATATTTTAATTTTTATTTTAATATGTATTTTGATTTTAATTTTTTGTATTTTAATATGTATTTTAATATATTATTTTCAATCTTCTTTTGTCTAAAAATTCAATTAAACTACTTGCTCAAAATGATTGCATCAGTTTCGTTAGCTAAGGATTTATATTTTTAATCTTTTTTTAAAAAGGGTCCAAAAAATGCCTTTTTCTTCAAACACATGACGCAAAAATTGTTTTTGTTGTAAAAATAATAAAAACTGAAAATTGCAATTTTTATACTCTTTCATATGACTTATCACTTTTATACAAAAACTGTTGCAGTTTGACACAAAATTGGGTTTTATATTTTTTTAAGAAAAATACCCCCTCCCCCCCTTTGATTTTTGTGACATATTCATTTTTTTTTAAATGCTGTTTTTATAATTTTTAAGAAATGCTTTGCCCTCAAGAGTAATTTCTTGGGCCCAACCCCAAACACTGCCCACCTCTCCTATTCGCTCCAAAGCATTTTTCTTTATTTTCTTTTACTATTTTTTTTTTCAACTGTTGCAAGTGTTAATCCAATCTTAAGAAATACTTGGATACCTTGGTTTTTACTTTTATATCTATACTAGTATTGGAGCCATTTGCCGAAAGCACTTTTTTCTCTTTTTAAAGCTTGATTTTTTATTCAATTTATTTTTGAAAAATACAAATGTACCACTTTAAATAACACTTTACGTATTGAAGCAGTGTTGAAAAGGTAGTTGGATCAAAAACGTACTATTGTAAAAACCTAATATTGTCACTGATAAGTATCAAATATATTTTCTGTGCATACTTTCAGGCTGAACATTTTTGAGAACAGTATGTTTTGTAAAAGTACTTTACTGTCAAAAAATAATTTCAGTTTAAGAAAGACTGTATGCGGAGCAGAGTGCTTGCCTTTTATGTATTAAGATGTGCATTCTCTTAGGCTGATCAGTTTGAGAGATATTGGGCACGGAGCAGCGTGCTTGCGTTTTATATATTAAGATTTCTTCTTATCTTTTTCCTTTTGTGGAAATGCACTGCAATAATTTCTGAATGTTAAATAATTTTTTGCATGTTGAAATGCACTGCAATAATTTTTGAATAGTTCGTTTAGCTTGCAGCAAAAATCATAATCTTGCATTATTCTTGCAGTTTTATTCTACTGGATGTATGTCGATCAATTGGTTATGTCGATTTTATTGTTTCAAAGGTTGCTGTATAGAATAATTGACAAATAAAAGGGCAACCACTTTCTTAAACCAATGTGCACTAAAACAGATGCAAAACGCAATTCTCAAGCAATTAATGGCTTTGTTACTTAAACGCTGATATTTGGTAAAGGTCCAATTATAATAGAAGTAACGTAGTGTGATCTAATGTCAGTTGAGCAGTGACGTATAGATCTTGCCAAAAAGCAACTGAACATTGAGGTTAGATTCGATTAGTGCGATATTTGTATTGTTAAAACTTCTTTTGTTGTTGAGTTTTCGTTATGTGATAGTTTAATATATCCACAGCTATGGATTACTTACGATAAACAACTGCCAGGCTACTGCCTTTTATAATTGCTATAATGTTTTCTTACAGTGCGTCCCGTCACGATGACAGTTAACAACATTACGTTACGTCTATTATAATTGGACCTTAGAGGAAAATGCCGGTGGCCCGTTCGTTCCTGACCCAATAAGAAAGCAAAGGGTTAATAACAATGCGAAAGCCAAAACTTTCCATACACATATAGCATTTGTTTCAATATTGTTGCGAGTTTGAAAAGGCCTCGAAGTAGCAATGTGTCTTTATGTTATGAAACTTCATAAGTTGTGAAACAGATACAATAAACTTTTGCCTAAAACAACTAAGTGAAATAACAAGACAATAAGAAAATGGAAACCACATATAACACTTGTGTTAATATTTTTGTGAATTTGCAAAAATTCCAAAGTAGAAACGGACTGAATAAACTTTTTTCTAAAACAATTGCATGAAAAATTAAGCCTTGAAGAAACGTTGGAATAATAAAAGTCCATGCGTATTAGATTTTTTTTTCAACATTATTTTTCTCCGATCTTTATTTATTTATTTATTTATTTATTTATAACAGAATAAATTGTACAAATAAGATTTCTCTTTTTAGTAAGTACAAACATTTAACAATTTTATATGCAAATAATAGCAATAAAACAAACATGATTGTTGTAGTTTAATAAAATTATAAGTTTAGGATTACATATTATGAGCAAAATAAAAGTATAAAGTATGAAAATTTAAAATATTAATTACCCAGACTTGGCAAGATGAAATAAAAGTTTAAAAGAAAGAAATCAAAGTGAGAAAGTGGAAACGGAGTGGAGAAAAGAAGTTATTGAGAGATACTAAAATGCTGAAAGAGTTTTTGTTTGAATGTGGTTGCGTTGCCTGATGTTTTTATAGTAGTGGGAAGAGCATTCCACAGATTTATGGCATGCACAAAGAAATGTCTGGAGGTTAATAAGTTTTTATGTACTGGTAATATTAGTTGAGCAGTTCTCTGTGTCCTAGCAAATCTTACTATTTCAAAAAGATAGTCTGGTTCCTTATTTCTTATTATATTAAATAGTAATAACAACGTGCGGTAATTTAAAAAGCTGTTTAACGAGCAACCAGTAATTTTATTTGTGAAGGCAGAGATATGAGTTTGTCTATTGATGTTAAAAATAAATCTAGCACAACTATTAAAGGCAACATTTAGCTTCCGATTTGACTCCTGGTCCATGTTTGAAAAAAGTTCACAACTATACATCATTATGGGTAGATTGAAGGACTTCACAAGTCTAAGTTTAACATCGGATGACAAATATTGAGAGGTTGGGCTTAGACCACGCAAGGCACCATAAGTCTTTGCGACTACTCGGTTTATATGAGTAATCCATGTAAAATTATTAAATTAGGTGTACTCCAAGATTTTTAAAATATTCAACATACTCGATTGAAGAATTATTAAGGTAAAGAGGAGGACACTCTTCATTTACTTTACGCCTATCGATAAGCATCGCTTTGGTTTTAGTTGGATTGAGACTCAATCCATTTTCTAATGACCATTGGAAAACTTTGTTCAACTCCGCATTAATTTCACTTGAATCAGTGGTTTTAGATGACTTTGGGAATATATTATACAGTTGAATGTCATCAGCATATATATGATGTTCACACGTAGTGAAACAATTAACAATGTCATTGATAAAAGTTGAAAATAGCAAAGGACCCAAAACGGAGCCCTGAGGCACACCAGATAAGACCTTTAGGTTTGACGAGCATTTATTATTTGAATAGACGTATTGTGTACGATTACTAAGGTATGAAGTCATCAAATTACACAGGGAGCTATGAAAGAAGAACTGAGCGCCTAGTTTTTGTACAAGCAGCTTATGGTCAATACAATCGAAGGCTTTCGAGAAATCTAAAAACACTATTAAACACAACATATCTTTATCTAAGCCGGACCTTATGTCTTCACATACTTTAAGAAGCGCTGTAGTACAACTATGTTTCGCACGAAAGCCAGATTGGTGTTTTGTGATAAGCTTATTATGGTAAAAATACGTTTTTAATTGATTGCTTAAAATAATTTCAAAGGATTTGCTAAGAAATGGAAGAATTGCTATTGGACGATAGTCGGTAATATTAGATGATGTTGATTTTTGTAGTGGAAGAATTTTTGATATTTTCCACAGAGAAGGAAATTTTGACGTTGTAATTATAGTATTAAAAATGTACGTTATATGGCCAAGAATGGCAGGTAAAATAATTTTAACAAATTCAGCATGAATTCCATCTGAGCCTATGGCTTTAGATTTAATTTTGAGAATAACTTCACCAACACTTATTGCGTCAACACACGACAATGCAAAAGCACCATCAGCAGAGCTTCTAGGAACAGAGAAGTGTACGCTGTTGGTTGAACTAGCTGGCTGTATAAATTTTCTATTAAGATCATCCAGATTAACGCTATTTGGAATATTTTGCGGTTCCTTAGAGAGCCCAGCTTGGCGTATGTTTTTCCAAAATGAGGAGCTCGAGCAACATCTAGCAAATCTACTTTCATAAAAAGATTTTTTATTTCTGCGAATGATAGCAGTTACAGCGCTACGTGCACATTTAAATTCAGAATATCGAATATAGCAACAAAATCGTGTATCTTCTTTAATATTGGGGACACACAAAAATAATTATAGGAATCAAAGCATATATTCATACATCATATATAAAACAAATCAAATTCAAATTTGGTTTTGTTTTTTATATTAAATTTAAAATTAATGTGACTACATTCAATTTGTCTGTGAGCAAAAAAATAGCAACAAAACATGAAAAATGTAAAAAGAGAACACAAGTTCGAAGAATTATTGGTAAAAGTTCCGTTATTGTAAAGCACGTATTGTTTGTAAGTCACAAACATTTAAGTTTAGTTTTTTTTGTGCTAGTTGTGACATTGACTGTTCCATTTATAATGGCACGTTTTAAATACTGTAAAGCTCTTAAATTACAAATTATTTCCGAATATAAAAACGAAAATTCGCAAATATCTAACGTGAAAAAGTTTGATATTAATCGGTCAATAGTTTGCAGATTAATAAAGAAATATACCTTCACAAAAGACGTAACAACGGTACATTAAAGAGGACGACCGCGGAAAACATCGCTGCGTGATGACAGGAACATTTGTGGTGTGTTCAAACGAAATGCATTTGCCACAGCCAAAGAGGTTGTTCGGATACTTGATTTAGATATCCACCACAGCACTGTTTGAAGACGAGCCGTTGAGAACGATTTAAGAAGTTACAGACCGGTAGAGAAACCTTTGCTTACAGCTAAGCATAAAAAACAAGATGAGGTGTTACAATTTAAACAATTCTGTCTGAAATTGTGACAAATAGTTGCAATTTATTGTTTTTTAGACTCAGTCTTCCAAAAAAGCACCTACATTGGACCGTTCAAAAATCGAAAACCGTTTTTTTAGCGATGAATCAAAGTTCAACTTGATTAATTCAGATGGGATGTGCACGGTACGGCGCCACCCAGGACACGACTTGAAGCCCGAAACTGCAAAATAAATTTTGAACACGGATGCAATGGCATTATGGTCTGGACTTCTTTTTCCTATAATGAAGTTGAACCATTTAAAAAATCGATGGAATTATGGATCGATTTGTATATAATGACATTTTAGAAAGCAAGATGCGACCACATTCAGAGTGGAATATGTCGCTTCAGTGAACGTTCAGCCCGATCACGACCCGAAGCACACTTCAAAGCTCATCAGAGATTACATAAGAGGCAAAGGGATTCAAGTCCTTGATTAGCCGGCACAGTCACAATGACTTGAATCCCATTGAAAATCATTTTGGGATTTTGAAGGTAAAAGTTTCTGGTCAAAGGTTTTCCAATAAGACTGCACTGTATGAAGCGCTGAAAATTAATTGGGAACATATACTAATACTAACATATCTACTTTAACAGAGTCGATGCCGCTCAGCTGTGCAGCAGTTATCAAGAATAGTGGATCTTACACCAAATATTAATTATGTTGCTTTTGTTTAGCTCTCAGACAAACTGAATGCAGTCACATTAATTTTAAATTTAATAAAGAAAACAAAACCAAATTGGAATATGATTTGTTTTTAATATGATGTATGAATATATGCTTTGGTTTCTATAATCATTTTTGTGTGTCCCTAATATTTAAAAAGATACACGATTTTGTAGTAGCGTATCGATTTTGTTGCTATTGTTTTGCGCAACACTGTAAGTAAATCTAATATATTTTAAGGATGAGGTAAAAATCTGTCTCATATCATACCCGAATTTTTTTCCGATTCAATTTTATTTTTCTTGTCATGCAATACATTTGAATAATTCTTATTTGTTTAGTAAATTAAATATTGTTAGGTATCCTTTATCCTTAAATCAAATCGCATTAACTACTATTGAGCCATGCGATTTTAAGCCATTCTTCCAACGTTAGAGGCATATAACTGCTAAACTAATTGCGAGCGGCCTGAAATTTTTCAGGTTATTATTTAAGTGGTCAACATCTATATAATCCGCAAAAATTAAAAACTATAGTTGCGATTGTCTTGTGTACGCTTAACATACATAAACCTGTAAAAGTTAAGTTTTAGATAAGGATACGTACTTCTATTGCTTTAGAGTTTACTATTTAAAAGACTTTCTACCATAGCAGATTTTTTTAATGTGAAATTGCTGTAAGAACTTGCAGAAAACTCATACAATGTGGAAACTTGCCATAAATATGTAAGAAAATTAATAACAACAAGAAATGAGCAACCAACAATGAATATAGAAAAAATAATTTTTAGTCATTCACACTAGATATTTCTGTTAAGACAGTGAGAATACGTATTGAAACGTGTCTGTGAAACAAAGGTAAATGAAATGATATCGTAACTTCCCAATAATCGTTAACAATTATCGTTTTCGAATCGTTTTCGAAGACGCAAACGAGAGAAAATCACCACTCGTAAATGAGTCCGAGAATACGATTCGTTAACGAGTTCGAGAAAACGATTCATTTACGAGTCCGAGTCGTTAATTAAAATTATCGAAGCCTTCTCGAACTGCCTAAAACATAAGATATTTGCCAACTTTTTTTGCAAAAAAAAACAAATTTTTTAAGATTTAATCAGTATCTTATGAGAATTATGATTTTTATACTGGCGAAAAACTGCAAACATTATTATTAACATTAAATTATATTGAAAAATTACCACCATCTGGAGATTTATACTTCGGCCGCGTGAGTGTAAGTCCATGCGATTTTCCTTTCGTCCATCGCAGTTGTTAAGTAATCGTCGCTGAATTTGCTTCATTAAAAATTAGACATGGGTAGCGCATCAAAAAATGCTGCGCTGATACACCAACCCAAGCGCATTTTACTGTATCAACGTAATGCGTTAACGAAATTGCGTCTTGACGTATTTTAAAATGCTATGATATCTTAATTAACACGGTTTTGATCAGCACAGGATGTTTTTTAGTTCGATAACGCATTGCCTTATGTGATCAATTTTTTGAATGCGGTGAGTTTTGTGGTGTCTTGTCTTAAGCGCAAGTTTCACTTAGGAAAAATAAATGGAATCATATAACAAATCCTGAAACAATATTTCTGATATAAAGAACTCATATTGCTCATGAATTGATTTAATATAAGTTAAACAATAAATTATAAATAAATATGAAACATTACTGAACAAAGACCATATATTTAGCAAACATTAAAAATTAATCAATTTTATATTTTAATCATCCAGTCAAACTGTATTCCATTCAAGGTTAATGTAAGCAATCACACAGATACACAAACACATTTCTGGTACGCAAGACAAGATGGATGCTACTTTAATTCCATGTATCTAGAAAGCATGCAAATCTAAAGAAAAAAAAATTAGCATGAAGCAAATATATTTTGATGCAGTTCGAGTGACTTGTAACTATTAACTCAATATTCATCTTCAACTCAAAAACAAACAGTAGCGCTGCTTACGTTTGCTTAAACGCATACGAACACGTCTAAAAATAGATATACATACTGAAAAACCATTCCATGAATGACAAAGTATCATAGCAATTAAAAGATCTTCAAAACACTCATGCTTAACAGCATCTTTCCCGAACTCCTTTTCCATATTTAAATAAGCTATCAATGCTCGCTTCAAACTTTCTATAGGTCCAACCAAAATAGACGTTTTGCTCCGTATCCAGTAAAAACGTAAGTGTTCGGTTAAATACATATTAATGTTGTTACCCAAAATGAGCAAACGTAACTGAATGAAACTAAAGGAATCAGTTTGACAAGACGTATTATTCCGTAAGAACCGAACTGCTAGCGTAGCAACTCGTCAACAACAGCTGTGCAGAGTGCGTTTTTATTTTATTTTCATCAATTTGTTTCAACTTCGCCATTATTTCACTAATTTTTCACAAATCTTTATTAAAAATTACAAAATGCACAATATAAATAAATAAATAATACTCGATTGCCAACTGATCAGCTGTTTCAGACCAGTTAAGCAAATCGTTTCATTTTGGGTTAAGTCCGTAAACATCCGTAACGAGTGCAGACGTTCGTCAAAATGCTATCGTCTCGTTTCGTCTATTCTGGTTGGGCTTAATCGCTTTGTTTAAGGCGTCGTAAAATTTGTGTAATTTTTGATTGCTGAATAAATATTTCTTCATGTTTCTATAAGCCTTATGTGTATTACTGCGCTATTGCGTTACTTTTTTCAAAACAAGTGTATTAGCGCAGTAACGCATTTAAGTGCTTCAACTCAAAAGCGCAACGCAGCACAGCGCAGCGTTATCCATGTCTATTAAGAATGAGAGCTAGCCTAAGGTCGTGGGCTTTAACCCCACAAAAAAAATTTTTTGTTGTGCTGTTTTTAAATATAGGTTTTTTATACAAAATTTTTTTTACGAAAATCAGAAATGTTTTTTATTCAAAATTTTTTATAAATTTTTTTATAACCTTTTTATTTTATAGTTAAAAAAAAATTTTTTCTAAAACATGTATAATTTTACAAGGAAATGAAAAAACGAATATAAGATCTCGGACTCGTAAGCATATAAAATTTTTTTATCACTTTAAAGAACGTTTAGAAGCTGACAATTAAAAATAGTTTTTATTAAAATTAAATATTTTCATGTCAAAAATTTGGCTTTGTTATGAATTTTAAACAAACACAAAATCTTGGATTCGTAAGGGCACAAGATTTCGGATTCATACGTTTAATTTTTTCATATAAATTTCTTCATAGCAAATGATATGAAAAGACTTGAATTTTTTTATATAAAAATTATGAAACTTTTATTAATTTTAATTGACTTATTTTTATCAGCTTACAACAAAAAAGTTTTTAATTAAATTAAATATTTTCATATAAAAAAGTACAACTCTTAAACGAGCTCGAAACGCGCACGAGATTTCGAATGCAAACAAAATTATGTAAACAGACTTGAAAATTTTTCATATGAATTTCTTATAGAAAATTTTATAAAACACTTAGAATTTTTCATAAAAAAATATACATTTTTTTATTTCATTGACATATTTTTAGCAGCAGCTAACAATAAAAAAATAATTTTTATTAAAAAAACTAAATATTTTCATATAAAAAAGTCGAACTCGTAAACGAGCTTGAAACGATCTCACATCCATACAAAATTATATAAAAATACTTAGAATTTTTTCGTATAAAAATTTTGCAAATTTTTTTATTTGTATTAACGTGTTTTTGCAGATAATAATGAAAACAAAATTTTTGAACAATTTAAGCAAGTTAAACTTAGATTTTTCTAAAATGTTCTCAGAACAAAAAATATCAGATAAAAACATAAGCAACGCAAGTTCAATTCAAAACCGAATTCGCTAAAGATTTTATGGACAATTTTTATTACGGCAATTTAACAAAAAGCGTGACGGGTGTATTGAGACCACGCCAAAGTTCCGGAGGCGAGAACAATTGGAGGAAATGGAGTGATAGAGAGTTTTTCAAACGATTCCGTTTGTCAAAAAAAAGCTGTGACTTTTGTTTTGCAGTACAGTTATTGACGTCACTAAGCCACGCGTAAAAAAACTAAGGTAATTTAATTGTTATTATGTATGTGTAACTTTTTTAGCGTTCTATCCCAGTTGAAAAATGAGCCCTGCTGTATGTCTGCCGGCAACATGCATCGGAAGGATAGGAGACATGCTCGCCTCCATACCCGCTTATATCTTTTTTTTATAGGCATATCCTAGGCCGGCATGTCTGCCAAATGAACTGTCGTAGCAGCAATGTCAAACAACTTGTCAAAAACCACTGTTATTTTATGGCTTTAAGTTTTGACTTCGGTTGGCAGTCCCCCCACATTTTTTACAAGTTTTCATGTTAATCAATTTTAAGCACCTGTGAATATTTGTACAAAATATTTTGAAATAATGCTAATTAGTCAGTTCTGAAAGAAAAAATTGAAAAATATCAATAAAAAGTTTATGAATTTTGGTATTTACTTCTACATACTTTTAAACCACTTGCGCATTGTTCAAGCTAAAAGATTTAGAATAATTTTTATGGTATTTAACACAAATTGCATTATCTTTCTTAAATTTTCATTTATGTATATCCTCAACAAAAAATATCTCAACGAGAAACTTAATTTAATCACAGGTGCTGGTGCCAGTATGGGACTCTCCCTGATTTTAAATGCAAATATAAAGGATTACTTCTGCTCTTCCACAAATGGAGCCGGTTTCAAGGTGAGAATAATTTAATACAAAGAGAGAAATATTGTCTAACTCATGCTTAAAATTTTTCTTTTTTTGTCTATACCATTTCCAATTGTTATTAAGAAAAGTTTTAATTGAAATTTAGAAAGTTCATGTGAAAATATCAGAAAATATCCATTGAAATCCAGAAAGATCAACTGAAATTCAGAAAAGATTAGTTGAAATTCAAAATACAATAATTGAAATTCAAAATAGATCAATAGTAATTTAGAAAAGATCAAATTAAATTCAGAAGCGATCAAATAAAATTTAGAATAGATTAATTGAAATTCAGAATACATCAACTTAAACTTAAAAGCGATCAATTTGGAATAGATAAATTGAAATTAAGAACAACTAAATTTTGATAATAACAATGAACATAATCAAATCCTAAAATAATTTTTATTTTTATTATAATTTGTATTTGTATTTTTATTTTCATTTTAGTTTTGGCTATATTTTATTTCTTATTTTTATATTTATTCTTATTTTTAAGTTTTACTTTCTACAATGTGAATCCGTATAGATTTCCCTGAATAACCCTATCGATACACCACAAATAAGAGAAACCGGTCTGCCAGTTATGATAGGGCGTCAGTCACGATTTCGCATAGACAGCATCACCTGGGAAGCCTTGCCATCGATACTCAGCACCAAACCCCAGTTGCGCCAATGCTACTTCAATGATGAGAAGGATCTTTTCTATTACAAATACTACACAAGGCGCAACTGTGAGATGGAATGTAATTCTCAATTCATGCTTAGGCTCTGCGATTGTATACCGCATTATCTACCGATGATCTTTAGTAATGCTAGCGAGTGCAATATTCAACACTTTCATTGTGTAACGAAAGCCGATCAAATTCTAGAAGATGAAACAAAAGTCCAATGCAAGAAGGAATGTTTGCCAAGTTGTTTCGACACATCATATTTGCCTAAAGTGTTTGCGACACCTTTCGCCAGAACCGAATTTAACATGCGGGAATCATATTTGCGAAATTTATCGAAGGACTATATACATGAGAATTTGGCTCAAGTTCAGTTTTACTATAAAGATATCATTTTTCACAGCCGAGTGCGAACGCCCTATACGGGCTTTACGGATTTTTTGTGTGAGTTAAGTTAAGTATTTTAGCAAATTAATTAGTTTTGTTGAGAAACTACATTTCAGCGCAAACTGGTGGCATTATGAGTTTTCTGATGGGTTTTAGTGTCGTTTCAATAGCTGAAATATCTTACTATACCATATGGCGTCCGATATCCGAAGTTGTTCTAACGATACGACAAAAAAGACGGATCAATGCTGGTGGTGAAATTGAAGATGTCACGGCTGTTGCTAACAAAACTAAAGATTTTATTATGTACGAAAAAGGAGAGCTTTTCAAAAAGGTAAGATATGAGAAAAAGTCGAAGTGTTCCAAGCAATACTTTTAAAAATTATATTATGTTATGTTATGTTATGTTATGTTATGTTATGTTATGTTATGTTATGTTATGTTATGTTATGTTATGTTATGTTATGTTATGTTATGTTATGTTATGTTATGTTATGTTATGTTATGTTATGTTATGTTATGTTATGTTATGTTATGTTATGTTATGTTATGTTATGTTATGTTATGTTATGTTATGTTATGTTATGTTATGTTATGTTATGTTATGTTATGTTATGTTATGTTATGTTATGTTATGTTATGTTATGTTATGTTATGTTATGTTATGTTATGTTATGTTATGTTATGTTATGTTATGTTATGTTATGTTATGTTATGTTATGTTATGTTATGTTATGTTATGTTATGTTATGTTATGTTATGTTATGTTATGTTATGTTATGTTATGTTATGTTATGTTATGTTATGTTATGTTATGTTATGTTATGTTATGTTATGTTATGTTATGTTATGTTATGTTATGTTATGTTATGTTATGTTATGTTATGTTATGTTATGTTATGTTATGTTATGTTATGTTATGTTATGTTATGTTATGTTATGTTATGTTATGTTATGTTATGTTATGTTATGTTATGTTATGTTATGTTATGTTATGTTATGTTATGTTATGTTATGTTATGTTATGTTATGTTATGTTATGTTATGTTATGTTATGTTATGTTATGTTATGTTATGTTATGTTATGTTATGTTATGTTATGTTATGTTATGTTATGTTATGTTATGTTATGTTATGTTATGTTATGTTATGTTATGTTATGTTATGTTATGTTATGTTATGTTATGTTATGTTATGTTATGTTATGTTATGTTATGTTATGTTATGTTATGTTATGTTATGTTATGTTATGTTATGTTATGTTATGTTATGTTATGTTATGTTATGTTATGTTATGTTATGTTATGTTATGTTATGTTATGTTATGTTATGTTATGTTATGTTATGTTATGTTATGTTATGTTATGTTATGTTATGTTATGTTATGTTATGTTATGTTATGTTATGTTATGTTATGTTATGTTATGTTATGTTATGTTATGTTATGTTATGTTATGTTATGTTATGTTATGTTATGTTATGTTATGTTATGTTATGTTATGTTATGTTATGTTATGTTATGTTATGTTATGTTATGTTATGTTATGTTATGTTATGTTATGTTATGTTATGTTATGTTATGTTATGATATGTTATCCTACTCTTAAAAAAGAGTTGGTTTTAAAAAAAAAAATTATTATATTAATGCCTCAGATTACTTATGATGATAAGTATCTTTGTTTACGCATTAGCTTTGTTTTTATAATAACATTTAAATTTTTCGTAATTGTGGTTCAACCCCTAAAGCTATAGTTGCAATATTACCCTGCAGGACTTTCACCCGACTTCAAGGTGCTTACAAACTATTTTCAAAACAAACCACCAGTGGTTGAATAGTCAACTATTTTCTTCGAAAATAACTAGCGATTTTCTCTATGAAATGGCCACAAAATCACCAGTACGCACTACCTACGATATTACAGATTGACTAGTTTATATATGGTCCTTTTACAACCAACTAGTAGTCAGTCTTTAGAAAATTAGCTTATATCTGGTTACTTTCATTCTACTTACTAGTGAGGAGTAAGACGACTATATTTTAAATGGTATTTTATAACCTAGCTTCTAGTGTGAACAGAAAATATTTAGCCATACCAAAAAATAATTTAGAGTCGACTCAAAATTTAGTGTGACCTTTTAAAAAAAAAATATTACGAAAACAATATAAAAAAAGTTGCTACTAAATTTCAAATCAACATTAAAATATTTTTTCGTTAATCTGATTGATTTTTGTCTGGATATATAAAGTTGGAAATTTTTAATAAACAAAACAAATAATTTTATTACATTTAATGCTTAAACATGAGTTTTTCAGTCTTCAATAACGTAGTTCAGTCTTCAATAACGTAGTCAATTTATAAAATTGATAAATATTTAGTAAAGTGTGTTAAAAATTTATAAATTTATATTCCATTGAAAAAATAACATAGCTTTTCCAAAATGAGTTTTTTAGCTTTCAATAACGTTAAAAGTTGATTAATATTTAGTAAAGTGTGTTCAAAAAATTTAAATTCCATTGCACATTATTTTAACTTTTTTCACGTTCCATTACCTTTCTAACGATATAAAATGATGGTGTGCTCCACAAGTGTCCAGAAATGGATTTTCATTACAAATTCGACTTCTTAAATTGATATCCTAATTATGGAAATTGTATTTTAATGAACTGAGCTCCGTTGTCTCAAAATAAACCCTATTTTGACCATAAAAATTAATCAATTAAAAAAAGTTGAGCCTAATCGGAGATGGTAAATCCAACAGACATGACACTGTGAAATAGTGAAATAGGCGCTATACAAATATTTCCAAAACATTTTTTTCAATTTATTTTGTATAAAAATGAATTCTACGTCTACACTTCCGATACTATCGAAACTGTGTCGTTTTCTTAAAGCAAATCACAACCCTGGCCACGGAGAAACAAATTGATGCAACGCTGAGACTTTTGTTTTGCTCGTTACTACAACTACTTACTACTACTTTTCGATGACTTTTCAACTAAATGAAAGTTACTCCATGAATAACTACCTTAAAGTTACTTTACTTTTGGGACTAGTTACGTTTAGTCCTGCAGGGTAACAACAGCACCACCAAGAAAATTTAATGACATATGAAGGAGAACGAAGTGTTACAAAGCACAGACATAGTTATTGTATTTCTCAGCTTATTACTATTTTCTAGGAGAAATATTTGTTTAGAACTTTGGAACATTGTGCCTTTCATCTTTCTTTATATAATTTGTATTATTTATATAAAGTTTTAAATAATAATTCACTTTTATCTTATTTCAGAACATTTTTAGAGGAACACAATCTAACGGGCTGATTTTGGCAGATCGTGCGCCTAACAAAAGAAAATTACGTACGCCACGTATGTAAATGGAACGAAACAAAATGATTTCTACCCAAAAGGAAAAAATATTGGATAAATAGTATTATTACAGACAAATAAAATTTGGTCTATAAATAGTAATTGGCTATATTAGATCACAGGCAAAAATAGTTTTTAATCTGTTTTCAACCACGCTTACCTCCCTTGGCCTCAATAACATACATTTTTCATAAAAATTTGGCATAACTTTTACTTTTTTAATGAATTAGCCACCAGTTCTCTTGCTCAGTAGAGAGCGCAATGTGAGCGGCCAACTGAAAATCGGCTGCTGTGATAAGCCTTTTCGTCAAGAATTTTTGTGGCATTAATAAAAAAAATCTAGTAAAAAATATGCAAAAACTTCAAAATAATTATGAGGCTACTCACAGTTTAAGCGTACATTTAACAAATCGTATTTATAGCATTTGTTATTGTTGAAACTGTGAGTACCCCGCCATGTGACTATCGTATTTAATAATTATGCAACCCTGTGATGTATGTAATTATGAGGCTGTAGACAGAGCATAAAAATACGAAGTAGAAAACACACCTCCAAGGGCTACTTTTATTTAAGCGTGTTTGCGTATTTGCATTTGTATGAAAAACAACAGCAAGGAATAATAGGCTTACATAAATTGGCGTACATATAATAAATCGTACAAATAACAGACCAGCGCATTCAAACTGTGAATAGCCTTAATGTCTAAGATGTGTTACACATCACCCCACTGTAAGTGTTACACTTCACACCAATATAAGCAATTTTTTTGTCATTGATGGTATTTTACCACAATGTGAAAAATTGCAAAATCATTTGCGATATTTTAAAATTTAAGCAATAGCTCATTTTACATCTACTCACTTTTAAAATCGAATGAAATTTTTATCCGAAACACTATTTTTTGTAAATTAAAAAAACTTTTTGACAACAATTTTTTTAGCTTTTTAAGAACTCTTAGGAAATTATGTCTGCTTACTTCCAACACTTACTAAAAACTAAATGCTGTCAAAAGAAATAGATCATAGTTGTTCATTGACTCAAATTTCCACATTTGCTATGAGAAATCCCCGTGTTACACATCACCTTACGTTACACATTATCCCACTTCACCCTATTAATTACACTGTGCATGTTCAAAACTCAAACAAGCTTGAAAAATAACATTTCAGCATGGTTTGAGGACGCTGAGTTTTTTGTTTTGAGAGTTTTGAGCCATGTTCACACTAAGAGCTAAATGCGCATTTACGAAATTCACATATACGAACGGCCCTTTACTCGTTGTAGAAGTAACAGGAACAAATATATATAGTAAATGCTCTAAATGCCCATTTAGCTCATAGTGTGAACATACCATAATGGCGTTAACCGTTTTTAATCCGTCAGATCATTTTCGAGAAATTCAAGTCTCAAGGTCAAGTACATGTTCAAGCAATTTTTAGTTTGAAAAACTTTTCTTTATTAGCTTTAACAACTTTATGTCTTCAGATGAAACATTTGGGCAATTCACAGTTCATGCTAATTGAGATTTAATGTGCCAATTCTGAAATGTGATATTTTGCCTATTAATTTTTTGTTTATATTTTTCATGAAATACAAGTTAAATCGGTGTGTTAAATGTTTCCACTTTTGTGCACGCCCCAAAACTTGCTTTTGTAGAGTGTTAATAATGGTATTTAATACATTTAACACACCCTTGCTAAACTTAATAAACATTAACTCCTTGCTAAACTTAACAAATTTGCTAACTACTGCCAAAATTTTGTATAGGAAAAGACTAAGCAGCTTGTTATCAAGCTCAGCACCGTGGTTTTGTTAAGCAAATACGTTAGTAAGAAAAATCAAAATTATTCAATGTAGCTAGTGATGAATCGTTTTGGTAATAAGTTCTAACACCTACAAAATTATTTTTGATTTGTCGCTTCAAAGTGTTGGTAGTAGGCTTGTGCTTAACAGTTCCAGAGACGGAACGGACATGGAACGATTCTTTTGAAGAAAGGAACTAGTTCACGGAAACATGTCCGCGGAACTATCTAGTTCATAGATGCCCAAGGTAGTAGTATTGGTGAGAGTGACGAAATAACACTGGAAGAAAACAATTTGCTATTCATTTTATTTAGTCGTCAACGAAATTGCGACAAAAGCACATGTGTGGCGGGTGTTGTCATTTTTTTCCTGTTTCTTTGTTTAACAAAAGGGAAATGTAAAATTAATGAATGTACATATTTTAGTAATTCTCTTGATGAATGTATTTATTTTAGTAATACTGTTGATGAATGTATTGATAGATATATACTAATATATCTTTAATACACACATATATAATTTATATATGCGGACATCTGGATGTCAGTATGATGATCAGTATGATATATTTCGAAATAAAAAGATTCTTCGAAGTGTTTATAAATTTTCCCACAATTAATCATTGTTCAATTTGCAATTAAAAAGTAATGGAATCTTCTGTGTTGATACTCTTATTGCAGTTACGCAATAAGATTATATTTCTCAAACTAGAAGAATTCAGCTTATTGCGTTTTTTTGAGCAAATATAATTCAAATCTGAAAATATTTGTTCGCAAAGATACGTTGAGGGAAATAAAGATAAACACTTCAATTGAAATCTTCTTTATTTCAGGATATATTGTACCATCCAGATTTTTCCAGAATTCTATATTGATAAAATTATCCGGGATATCTAATTCACTTCGAAGTATAATAAGTTCTGTTTGGATTGGAAATTCATACTTTAATATATCGCATTTAAAAGGGTTTTGAAAAATATCCAGTAAATGCTAAGTATTTTCAAAATCCTTAAACCTGTCATTAAAGTTATTAAACAGCGTTTCTAATATTTCCAAAAGTTCAAACTTTTTCAAGATTTTCTCCTTGTCGTAAATAACAGAAGTTTTCGGAAAGTCCGAAAAGTCTTCAGAATCAATTTGAGCTGCAAGTAAAAATAGCTGAGTTTTAAAATCTGAAAGAGTTTTAAACATATCAGAAATATTATTATCTTTTCCCTGCAGCTTCAAATTGAACTCATTCAAAATGTTACAAATGTCTGTTAAAAACGCCATGTCTAAAATAAATTGATAATCTTTTAAATATTCTTTTTCGGTTATTTCGATATGTTCAGCTTCTAAAAATTCAAATACTTCATTTCTAAGCTAAAACAATCTATTAATGCTGTTACCTCGGCTTAGCCAACGTACCTCAGTAAACATTAGTAGATCGTGGTGAGAATCATTTGAATTTTTTTGAAATGTCACAAATTTTCTATGAGTCAGTGACTTATGGCCGCCCCTTATCCTATTAATTATCCGCTCAGTAGCCTTCATGACCGGATGCTCGGATATAAATTTAGAAGCCAGATCAGCCTGGTGTATTATACAATGCAAGGTATAAACCTCAATTTCATTTTTTTTTCATCTGGCCTACAAATCCATCACGTTTGCCTGTCATAGTGTTCGCACCATCCGTACAAACTCCGGCTAATTTGTTAGAATCAACAACGGAAAGAAGTTTTTCGTTAACGACATCGAACAATAATTTGCCGGTTACATTGCCATAAAATGTTTCAACAGAATATATTGACTCGAAAACCTTGTAATCTGAATCAACGCATCGAATGCAGATTACAAGTTGACAAAGGTCATTAAAATCGGTGCTCTCATCAATACGAAATGAAAAAAAAATAGCAATTTTTTAATTTTTCCCTTAATGCCGATTCCACAATAGCACCCAAATAAAGAGAACGCCGGATTATACTATTGCGGGACAAAGGTAATTTTCCAATAAAATTAGTTTTATAATAAAGTTTTGCAAAAACTTTACTCAATATATTATTGACAAATGGCCCATCTGAAAATGGCCTTCCCTTTTTTACAATATCTAAACTTATTAAGTTAGATAAACCCATTTTTAAATTCTCCTCCACCATATCTTAATCATCATTCATATCATTTTCTTTAGATTGATTTACCCATTCCTTCAACTTTTCAATAAAAATTTCCTTATAAATTTTAAATTGTTTTTCTTTTTCTTCCCCCTGCAAATAATTCATTTCTTTGTTTTTTTAAATTATATTTCTTAGTTTTTTTAAATGTCTTATGATAAATAAGACATTGCATGTCATCAAAAGCATTTTGTAACATAAAATACTTTTCGGCTGACATCATTAATATATCGCAATACTTTCAATTAATGTATTCACTGACAGCAATCTCGATGACGAATAAAATGCAACGAGTATAAATTATACCAAGAGAATTCTTCATCCAGCCTTCCAACTTCGTTCCAGACTATCAGCCATCCACCGACAGAAAAACCAAAACAATGACAACCAACGAGTTTATGTACTCGTTGATCTGAGTTATTGACGCTCAGCAATGAGAGCAGATTACCAATCAAGGAGAAGTAAACATGAAAATAAATATGGCAAGTAACGAAAGAAAAGGAAAAGAAAAGAATATTGTAAGTTTATCAATGAAAACCAAATTACTATTTGCCACAAATTTTACAGCTTCTTTATTGTGTTATTTTTTGGGATCTTCTTGTGTTTGCCGAATTTATGTTGTTTCGAGCTGGACATTATTGTTGTGATTTTATTTATTCTAGCTACATTTTGGTTGCAGTTGCAAAAAATAATTTTTTAGATATTTCATTAGCCGAATAGAAAGACGGAGTTCTGATTCGGCTTATGAAATAATTATTCTTTAATGAGGAGTTGCAAATATGTTTTTTTGATGAACAGAAGAAAAACGCATTTTTAAACACAACCAAAGTTAAAATTGTTTTTCAAGTATTTTATTAATTAAACGAAACCAAAGCTGCAAGCAGTGATGGCTTCAAAGTCAATCAACAAACGAACTGCTTGCCAGAAAATGATTTAATTTTTTATTAAAATGTCAATTTTACGACAAAACCATTAAACGTAGATGCATGTCGCCCTTGAATTTTTTGTTGGAATCGGAAAGATCTTTCGTATGTTCTTACGATCTTTTCAGATATATTTTACTGTTTAGCCAGGAAATGGGGAAAAAGCGGCAAATTTTACCAAAAATCGAAATTAAAACCAGTCTAAGTCAGTAACTCTTTGGCTATCAAATATATCAAAATTTTGAGTATACATAAACTACTTACAGTGCTCGAAATTTGATAAAAAAGTTAAAAACTTGGGGTAAAGATATATAACTCCTTAATTAAATCTGGGTATATCAGCTAGTATGTATTCATATAAAATTTTAATCAAAAGTAATATTTTACGAAATAATTAAAATCGTCAATTATATCTTAAATGTTATATTTTCCGTTTTAAAATTTATTCAATTTGCTTAAAAAGTATTATAAAATACATCAGCATACAATTTGACTTCTTAAGAAAGAAAGAAACTTCTTAAAAAACTTTTAATAAATTCTAAATTTACATAAGAATAAAATTTGGCTTGTTAAACAGAACGAAACTTCTTAAATAAATTTTACAATTTTTACGTACTTTTTCTGTGTGCATTTAACTGTAGTTAAAATTAAATTTGCAAAAAAATATATTCCTAAGCAGTTGATTTTCAAGCAATTAAGAAATGCATGATAAAAGTGCTCATAAAAAATTTCGTCACAATATTTCATTTGTTCTCAGCCATGTCTTAAAATACTTTTCTACAAATAATAAACCGTTAAAAATGTTAAATTTTAAAAATTCTTCTAATAAATGTTAAAAATTCGATAGTTACATTTTAATTACGTGATAAACAAAGATTATAAAAAATTAAATGTTCCAAATGAAACTGTTTTACTCGGATTAATTACACTGTGCAACACATTTTTTTAACGGAAAAGCGGACAATACAGGATGATAGTACTGGTTTATAGTAAGAAAACCCTAAAAGGGTTTTGCAAAGTTAGCTCGCTTTTAAAAGATATAGGCATTGGAAATTTACCTCTTGCAGAGTATTTTTTAAAAATGAAGTGCTCATTAGGGCGTATCAAATTACAATTTTTTTTTTAAAACTCGTATTCTAAGAGGTCTCAAAAGTTGCACTGGGAACAAATTTAAAGAAAAAAGCATGCTTCCTCTCCCGCAAGGACAAAGTTGCTTTTTGAGAAAAACAGTAAAAAATACCGGCCTAAATATGCTTTGATTTTTGTAAAAAAATTGCATATGTTTAAAGCAAAAGTAAATATAGACTTAAACTAGCAATATCTCGCCAAACAAGATGCCACTATCGATTTCTACCCTCAGTGTCCTGTGTGAATGATATGCAAGTCTACAGGTACACTCGAAATAGCACAGAACTTTTGATTGTTATCTGATTGTCTAAATTTTGGTGGCATGGAAGTATTAATGTTTTCCTTAAATTTGGCCATTAAAAATTTGCATAATTTTCGCCAATGAATTTGCTTGGAAATGCATACGTAAATGCAATTTTATAACTTTAACAAATTAATTAATATGAGATATTTTATCTCGAGCATCAGAAGCGGTACCGAAGATAACTTTCTGAATTTGGATTCTTCAAATATTTCTGAAAGTAAATTTTTAAAACACCAGGTTAGTTCCAAGATTCCTTTCCATGTTTCGATTTTTTAAAAAATTGTTCCTCGTAGCATGAAATTTACATATTATTTCGTCAAACAACTTACCTAAGCATTGACAAAAATGGTAAACTAAAATTTTGAATTTTTGAGCTTCCCATTCGATGGGTCTTAATTGATTTAACAATTGTTGTTTAGATGTGTTTTAAAGAAATAATAACCATAAAGGAGATTGAACAAAATTGTAAAATTACATGATAGCAAGTATTTCTTTTATATATTATAATCAGCTCATCTTTCAAAGGCTATAACATTTAAAAGCGAGCTAACTTTGCGAAACCGTCTTAGGGTTTTGTTGGTCTATTTCAGTACTATCGACCTGTGTTGGTCTCTTTTTCGTTAGATTCCATGACCCTGAAATTGTGGCACAGTGTTATATACATTTAAACCTAAAATCTATCTGAAATAAATCTCTTAAAAATAACCAAATGAAATACTTAAATATTTTGCAATTGAAGCAAGATCTACTTTTGATCCTGCAAGCATAGGCTTTTCTGATTGGGCAGGTAGGTATATTTTTGTTGGTGATTTTCACAAAGTTAAATAACGAACCAGTATCTAATAAGAATACTAATAAAATTATAAGTATATGTGTATATAATAATAAATATAGTAAGTAAAGAAAAATGAAACTTTTAAAAATTGATCATTTTGTGGCTTCCGCTAAACTCAAGAACCGCTGAACGGATTTATGTGAAATTTTCACTATTCGAATCATAATTGATAAAAGATGGTTCATGTATACTTAAAATTTTGATATATTTGAACATATGAAAGATCTTTCCGATTCCAACAAAAAATTCAACGGCGACATGCATCTACGTTTAATGGTTTTGTCGTAAAATTGACATTTTAATAAAAAATTAAATCATTTTCTGGCAAGCAGTTCGTTTGTTGATTGACTTTGAAGCCATCACTGCTTGCAGCTTTGGTTTCGTTTAATTAATAAAATACTTGAAAAACAATTTTAACTTTGGTTGTGTTTAAAAATGCGTTTTTCTTCTGTTCATCAAAAAAACATATTTGCAACTCCTCATTAAAGAATAATTATTTCATAAGCCGAATCAGAACTCCGTCTTTCTATTCGGCTAATGAAATATCTAAAAAATTATTTTTTGCAACTGCAACCAAAATGTAGCTAGAATAAATAAAATCACAACAATAATGTCCAGCTCGAAACAACATAAATTCGGCAAACACAAGAAGATCCCAAAAAATAACACAATAAAGAAGCTGTAAAATTTGTGGCAAATAGTAATTTGGTTTTCATTGATAAACTTACAATATTCTTTTCTTTTCCTTTTCTTTCGTTACTTGCCATATTTATTTTCATGTTTACTTCTCCTTGATTGGTAATCTGCTCTCATTGCTGAGCGTCAATAACTCAGATCAACGAGTACATAAACTCGTTGGTTGTCATTGTTTTGGTTTTTCTGTCGGTGGATGGCTGATAGTCTGGAACGAAGTTGGAAGGCTGGATGAAGAATTCTCTTGGTATAATTTATACTCGTTGCTAGCTATGTGTTTATTTTTAACTTTTCTTTGATTCATTAAATTTGTTCGCGAAGTTTATTGGAATGTTTTTAGTTAGCTGCGATTGACTAGTTATGTTTAAGTCGTTGCTAATTTTTTCATATTTCTTTGATAAATTGCATTAACAGCTAATTTTGACAACTACCCATCGCCGCTCGTAAGAAAAAACCGATCTACTAACGTGTCAAATAATTATAACATGCGCCTCCATTAAAATAAAACCACTATTTTTTAAGTGACAACACTGACAGCGCTTGAGATTCACAACATGGTTCATAGCTAAGATAACATTTTAACCAATACTAAAACCAGCACTATTGCATCGATTTCACTAACCGACAGCTAATTCGCAATGAATTCGAAATAAAAACACGCTTTTCTCAGTTGCATTTTCCCAGTCATTAAACTTAATTCAACCATGAATTCTGACTGTTTTGTTGAGAAAACACCATATGTTCAGTACATTAAAGTACCAACCATTTTACAACCATCAACAATTTTTCGAAACGTTCGTCTTGTCGTGGCCAGGGCTACCATTTTGGTTAAATACATGTTACCATTTTCGGTAGAGAATTTTTGACTTGGTAAAATGGTAAGTTTTTTATCGTTTTGGTATATTTTTTTGCATGCAAATTTTTTTTTTAAATTTCAAGATTATGAATAAATAAAATAAATAAATAAAAATATTTTTCATATTATTGGTATGATATGAAAGTGTAGAAATTAATACATATGGAGCAATGGGAATCGCAACTTACACGTTCGAAGCGTACCGCAGCGTGCTTTTAAGAACTTGTTTACTTGTCTAAACTTATTAGTTCATTGTCTATTTCTAAAAACGTTTCGATGACGTTGTCAAGAATGTCGTGTTCTTAATTCAAAAACCGCTTTTGAAATCTGTTTGACGTGAAAAATTCATTGCTCCGTAAGTATTTAACTATACACTCTTAAATTATATTAGTATTAAGAATAACTGGACAATTCACAGTTCATGCTAATTAGTGTTTAATGTGCTAGCTCTGAGATGCGGTGTTAAGTTAAACCGCAAGTTAAACCGGTGTGTTAAATGTTGGCACTTTTGTACATGCCCTAAGGCATGCTTTTGTAGAGTGTTATTGTGTTATTTCGTGAAAAGCTGTTTTACTTGAATCAAAAAAGAGTTTGCTGGACTATAAAATTGAATTTTTTAAGTTTTAATAGAATCCAAAACATTTGAGCTGCATAAGAAAGATTATAGTGCTCTTTTGAAACTACAAATTAATACTTTTCACTTAATTGGTGCTCACAGTTGTCAAAAATTAGTACATCAAAATATTAGTATATTAAAGTATTACAACGCACTGTGAATTGCCCAAATGTTTTGGTTTTAAAAAATAAACGGCAAATAAGGTTCAAATTATAAATAAATTTAATCTGTTGGAAATCTCTAGGATTCGCAATCAAAAAATTGTATGATTAAGTTTTAGTGAACAGCATTCGAAAGCTAAGAAGAAGGGTCACATATCTTGTTTGGGACTAGTTTTTCTATCTTTGTCAGTTTTTGCAGTATAAGCAAATGAAAAAATTTTTTAGGTAAAAATTAAATTATTAAGTAATTATTTCGGAAAAATAAAAGTCCTTAGACCTTAAGATTTTTGCAGAGACGACATAAATAACCTATTAATTTTAACTCCAAACACTATATTGTCAAAATCGGAAATTTCTATATTACCATTGATCTCAAATTTTGTTTATTTAATAAAAGGTGATACGAAAAATTTTGTCACTCAATGGAAGCTTCTAAGGCTTTCTAACCTTGAAGCTAGCTTTAATTATGATGTTATAGATTATTGGAATAAATATGAAATTAAAAAACCGCATGGCAGAAAGTTTAAGGATTTGACAGGGTTTGTTTTTAATTTGGTGTCGCTCGGCTGCAGCAGAAAGTTTTCTGCATTTGCATTTATTAACACGAAGCTTCGGAACAAGTTTATATTTTAGAACCATTAATAAATAGCATTATACTATCCAAAGAACTTTGCCAAGTAAAAAATAAGCCTCATTATGTGTGATTGAAAGAGAAACTATTTTTGGATTAAGCTTCTATTTTAATTAATTTATTTAAACTTTATAATATATAATATTCAATAAGCTCCTATTTCTTTTTAATACAAAGAGGCAAATATTATTAAACTATTTAAAAAAAAATTTGTTAATAAATTTTTGTTCAGTTTAAATGGCAAAGTCATATATTTAAACTTGATACAGTCGAGCTCCTCTAGTGAGCTCCTATACAATGAAGTTTTCCCTACTATGAATTGATTTAAAAAACATAGCTTTTTCGTTCTACTTAAAGTGTATTTAGATCACCTTGTAACGATTTTCCATACAGTGACTCTTTCTCTACAATGAAAAAATTTTTCAGCTGCAAATTAAACTCTCATGCGTTTTTGTACCCATATAATTAATTTTTTTCAAACCATTTTCTGTTACGCATATTAATATCACTGTGTGGAGAGTAAAACATTATTAGGGGATGCCCACAAGTTGAAAATAACTACAGAAAAATAAAAAGAAGAAAGTACCATCACTAGCAATTTTGTCAGCAGTTGACTGTGTTCAGTGAACGAAGTTCTGGCAAGTTGTGGAGTTCACGCTATCCCGGTATTTATTTTATAACTAATATGCATACTCATATTCATATTATAATCATATTGCCAAATAATTACGGTGACAAATTGGTGGAAGCTACGTTTCCTATATTGTAAAGTGTTCGATATTTTGAGTTTTCGGGGACAAAAATCAGTACCTTAAAAACAGCTTGTGTCACGAAAACAAATTTAATGCACATAAGATTTAAATGGCAGATCAATACCGGAACCAAAAAATTTAGGTACATTAGACTTTTATTTCTCCTTTTAAGCCCACAAGTAAAGCAACACAGATATTAAGTTTATTCATACATTCATTTTATAGAGAATAATATTATTTTAAAATATATTTAAGATATTCTTTAAAAAAATTTAACACAATGTTATTTTAGTTTTTTTAGGCATTTCGGACTTTCCTTAAAAAAAATAATTCCAATATACAGAAATGTTTACTTTAAAAATGCACGGCTTAAACATACTTTAAAAAGTATTTATGTATATTTTATTATGACATTAGATTCCCGGATTAAAAAATGAGTAATAGCCTTATTTAATATTATGTATATTTACAGAACTACTTTGAAAAAAATGTTCTTGAAGTTTTTTTATTGATTTATAAATCAATATGTGGATATGCTGGCAGAATGGTTACAAATTAATCTATGCACAGATAACAAATATCGATACCTAGAAGGCAGAACATCGTAACCAACATTCCTACTAAATAAGCTTTATTTCATATTCGGGATTCTGTTATATTTGGCATGTCCTCAGAAAATATTTTTGATTATATTTCATTCCATAACTTTCAAAACAAGAAATATTTCATAGTATCTAACAATTCCCATGAGCAAGTGAAAGCTCGTCAGTTGATGGATTAAGCAAGTGTTTTAATTTCGTTGTTGAGTTTTTCACAAAGCGCTGAGAAGTCTTTTTGGGATCTTCCAGGTATTTTATTTTCAATATGACTATTATTTAGTATTAATTTCTTGCTTAACCACAGGGCATAATTTTCAGAAAACATTTAACTACACGCCTTTGTCCTATCCATGTTTTAAATAGAAAAGCAAAAAAAAAATTAACTTGCTTCTGGTATATTCTGCGTTCAGGAACCGTTAGCTTAGACAGTGCATATTTTAATACTTTATTCGCACAATTGATAATTTTCGATTTCAGAGGGTATTTTACGCTAACAAAGTATAATAAATCTTCGTTTGTTATTCGGTGACGAGACTCTACTTGGACATTGCTCCCTTAAAAGCGGAAAATATAAGTCAGCGGCGTATAAAGGCACATTATTCTTATCAACACTAAGAAATAAATGTCTAAACACTTTAAAACAGTTGGATTGGAAATAGTACAATTTTATATATTTTTTTAAGCACTATCAAAAGCAAAAAGTATTTTTTGTACTACACTAATATTGATATGGTTAAGAAAACCTTCAAAATGAGGAAAACTTGCCACCAAAACGATAACCAAACTAAAAAAATATAAAATTTATTATTACTTTTGTAAATGGACTCAATGTGAAACTTTAATGTAAATAATATTTGTTGTTTTTTTTTTTAATATTCAACTGTGAGCTTTGCGGCGTTGTAAAAACGCCACGTGCAAAAGTTTTTGACTTTCATACTCGAAAATGTTGTTTTGAACATTTATTTTGACAACAAACTTTATTTGACATAGAAACCATTACTTTAATTTTTCGACTTTTATCCCCCTAAATTGTGCTATATCAAACACTGTGCGTTTGGAAAAATTTCTTCATCAATTGACATGCTTCGAATCTGTGGAGATGAGGAGTAACATACCGACTAATGTGTTTAAATTTCTAAATGTATTAAATTTTTTTGTGAGGAAGAAAAGTGGAAAAGTGTAATCCAAACTCAAATAGTACCAGATTCTTTAAAAGAAAAATGGAAAACTATCATAATTTCTGTACAATGAAGTTTCTATATACTGAAGTAATTTTCTGGTCCCTTGCGAATTGATTATAAAGAAGTTCGACTGTATTATAAAAATTTAATTTTTATATATAAATGTTTTTTATCGTATTGTATACGTTTCCTTGTGTTTTTTTTTTATAAATGAAATGTTTATTAAATTTTAATTTTTTTAAAATGAAAAAATACATATTTATTATTTACTTTAGAATAATTTTACTTTAGGGCACGAACCCAAATATTTTTTCTTCTTTTTATTAAATGAAATGTGGGCCACCTTGCGTAATAATGAATGTATGGAAACTACCTCTTCACTCTACGATGTCGACGTTAATGAACTCAATAGATATTTCGTTTCACATCAGTCACCTGCGGACTCATACTATAATGATTTTGATCAAATAACTAACAACGGATTTTCTTTTAAAAATGTTGGTTACGATGAACTTTTTTTAGCTATTTCCAAAATAAAATCTAATGCTTGTGGAAGTGACAACATTACATTAAACTTTCTTAAGATAATTCTGCCTTATATTCAGGAGCACTTGCTGTATTTTTGCAACTGCATTTTTACCTCCTCCGTTTTTCCTGATGCTTGGAAAATTGCTCGGGTTGTTCCCATTAAGAAGTCAGGTAATTCAAATGACACAGATAATCTTAGACCTATAAGAGTACTGCCTGTTCTATCAAAAGTTGTTGAGAACCTTATAAAATTCCAAATAACTGAATATACTCAGTTGATGATATGTAGTAGTCAACCAGGTTATCGAAATGGGTACAACACGACTCCACTTCTTTTAGATCTTACGGATAATATCAGACGCTTAGTTAATGAAAACAGGGCATGTGTACTTTTGTCTCTTGATCTATCAGAAGCATTTGACCTGATAAACCACAAAAAGTTAATTTTAAAATTGTTTAGTGAATTTAAATTCTCGAATATGGCATGTAAACATATTTTTTAATACTTGAATGAGCGAAAACAATTCATTAGTTTGAATAACTCTTCCTCAGACATTTTAGACGTAACGGGCGGTGTTCCACAATGTTCAGTGCTTGGCCCTATTCTCTTTACTCTATATTTAAACAGCCTTACCAATTGTATTGATCGTAGTATTTGTATGCCTTTCATATTTGCTGATGATATTCAGCTTTTGTTTGCAGGTGATTATAAATTTGTGGATGCCTTTGAGTCTGTAATAAACTATATATAATACGTCATGCATATACTCTTGGATCAACTCCCATGCCCTTAGAATCAATAGGGGTATTCACGATTCAGTGCACTTGCTTGTGCAGTTGAGGACTTGAGGTCTTGTGCACTTTACAAAAACAAAATGTACGTACGTCAAAAAACTGCACAAGTGCTTTTCTGCTATTACCTTCAACTTGAGGACTTGAGCAGTTGTGCACTTGTGTGCATTGAAAAATGTTGACAGATTTGAAATGGTGATGGTGGTGTGTTCACGAAAACCTAACTGCACAACTGCACAAGTGCTGAAGTCCTCAACTGCACAGGCAAGTGCACTGAATCGTGAATACCCCTAATGCCTCTAAAACAAAAGCTATGTTCTTTAGTAGAAACAGGTATGCAAATGTTAATATTTCTATTAAAATAAACTGTGTCGATATACGTTTCGTTACTGAATTAAAATGTTTAGGCGTTCTTTTAGACAATAAACTAACATTTGAATCCCATATCAACCGTTTGAGTTCTAAAATAAATTTTACACTAACAAAACTCCATAGCATGAGCTTATATTTGCCAACAAATATTAAAGTAAAACTGGCCCATGCCCTGATTATGTCCGTATTGACGTACTGCATTGAAGTTTTCTCAGGGACTCACTCGTGTTACACCAGGAAGATTCAACTCTTATTCAATAGAAAAATAAGATTTATATATAATGTAAAATATCGTGATCATATATCTCCTTAAGTTCAAAAAATTCTACACTGCAGTTTTTAAATTTCATCAAAATCAGATTGCTTTTGCATTTCTTTAAAATCATAAAATTTCAATTGCTTGAATATCTGATATGAAGCTTTGCATTCTTACATTCATCCAGAAATGTCCAAATTATGTTTCCCTCTATTTCCTGTTCTCTGTTCAAAAGATATTTCTATATTAGAGTTGCTCGATGCTGGAATAATTTGCCCAGAAACTTAAAAACTTTTTCGTCTATGAACGTATTTAAGCGTTGTCTTCAAGAATATGCCCGTGATACTCTGTTGTAGCCTCAGTTCTATTTTCTTACATCTCGTGTCGCTGTGGACCATTTGCATTGTTAATTTCAATAATCTTTCTCTTCTTGTCTTAAGGGTCGCCCTCTGTTATTTTTTTGGAAATTTTTATTTTTATTGTAAAAACTGACTTTAGTTGTTATGTACATATATTGTATTACATATTGTATATACTCTGCATTTTTATTTTTGTATAAACGTGCAGGTTTTGACTGTAATCGCATATGAAGCTATCTGATAATTTTGTATTTGGTCTTTTGAGCTTTTGAAATTATAAAGTACTGAACAAATAAATAAATAAATGTGTTTGAGCCTCTTAAGCCTTAATATGAAAACAAAAATTGTCGCCCTCGTTTGATTTAGGAGGTAAAAGCTTGAAAATTCAGTGCAAATATTTAAGGTTGTTGAAGCTAATTGCCCTTTTACGAAGTCTACAGTCTACATTATACTGTCTAGAGTACTTCTGTATATAATTCTCTTTTTATTTTATCACTTGTGTTATACATTAAGACGCATCATTAAATTCAAAAATCTTAAATTTCAAAAAAGATAAAACTCGCCGCGATTACTTCGTAAAAGGGGAAATTAGCTTAAACACACTTAAAAATTTGCACTGAATTTTCAAACTTTAGCGAATTTTGTCTCCTAAACCAAATGAGAGGGACAATTTTTGTTTTCATATTTAGGCTTTGGAGGCCCAAGTTCATTTAATAAAAATTAGAAAAAATATTCGTGTCCGGGCACTAAAGTAAAATTATGCCTTTACTTTAACATAAAAGAAAAATGTAAATTTTTTTATATTGGTAAATTTGCTTATGCCGTGGTTATGCTTGCCAAACATGTTTGCCGAATATTTTTGTTGTTCACGTATAAAATGAAAAATTAACTTTTTCTCATATTCATTCTCTCGCTCTCAGATCAAACACTTTTGATTGCTGATTGAAACGCCAAACATGCAGAACTTTCCGGGTTGCCTTTAGTCATTTTGCATAATAGCATAAAAAAAGTAGCAAAAAGTATTATAAATATAAATTAATTGTGTGCTCAAGCAACCCTTAACACAAACAGCAAGCATTGATTCGATGAACTAACTTGAATAACAAAAAATCGTGTTAATTGAAGTAATCTAATAATATTTTGAAAGAAAAATAACCAATTCATGAGCACTTATTGAAAATCTATTGAAACTAAAAAAAAGAAAAAGAAATAATAAATAGTTGAATACAAAAAATAATGCCTCTTTCATACCCAATCCCAATTTAAATTAATTCGCTAATTTCATTTTGCAGTTTATAGTAAATACGAATAAAATACCTGAAATTGTATATAAAAATGCAAAAAGGGTTTTTCAAATTTGTATTTTGACTTATTTTTATATAAAATGCAACTGTATAACGAACAAAGCATAACTACCAAACAAACACTTCAGCGATGAGAATAATTGGGTGTTCACACGTCTGTCAAATGTTTGAATCAATCAAAATTTGTAATTGCTTTCCTATGTTAAAAAAATGAACTCTCTGCCAGAGCGAAAATGAACTTCAAACTCTTCATCGAATCAGTCAAAATTTTGATTGAGCTCCAGACCTGCATCTATCAGTCAAAGGGTTGCATTCTTACTTGTCTGTTGTTTAGTAGCAAATTATTTCTAAAAAAGTACTTATTTGAACACAAAAGCAGTTTTTTGAAGAGAAAAAAAGGAAGAGTAGACAGAAAAGTAGGCAAAAAGCTATGCAGAAGAGTAACAAAAGCCTGAATCGGTACTTCAATAAAAAAATCATGTGTGAGCAGAAATAAATCAAAAATTTAAGAGCGAATAAAATAGAGTAAAAAATCGCGATATACTTCAATCATTTGACAGACGTGTGAACACCTCTTAAATTAATGAAAATGAACACCGAACATGTTTGGCTAGCAAAACCACAGCATTAGGAATTTTGGTACAAAATGTTTTTCCTGTGTGGCAGCCCTGGTCGTGGCGGCTTGTTCTTCGTTTAGTATTTTTACGATTTCAGTTGAATTTAGCTTGTCGTTAAGTTCATTTCATGTGGTGCGTGGATTTGTGCAAAGTGAAAAAACCGGCTAAATAAAGAAACTGAAATAAAAAGAAGGAAATCAAGATTTGTGTGCCTTTTGTTGTACAATTGAAAATAATTTGTTTTCAAGCCATTTCATTGTTGTTATTTAGTTAGCTGTCTATTTAGTGAAATTGTTAAAGAAGTCTGAAGGAGTGGAAACGAAATAAGTAATATAAATATTAGTGACGTCGCATCTAAACTTAAAACTATCAAAAGTTAAATCTGTGATTTTAAACAGAACTTAACAACAGTTGAATTTATTATAAAAACGTTCCTGTATATATTTTATAATTATCATTCTTGGATTAAGTACAAACATCATAAGTTCCAGGTTGGCTTGTTTTGTTTTTAATATAGCTATGCATATATGTGTGCCTATATAGTTACATATCTTAAAAAAAAATAGTGCTAATTAACTTCAAATACATTCTTACTGTCTGACCAGAATCATGTCGTTGTCGTGTCGGCAGGCAGAGCGCTGGCAGAGACAATGCAAACCTTATGGGAGAAAATTGCGGCAGAATACGACAACGAAAACGCCAAGATAGAAATGTTTCTATCTGTCTGACCAGAATCATGTCGTTGTCGTGTCGGCAGGCAGAACGCTGACAGAGACAATGCAAACCTTACTGTCTGACCAGAATCATGTCGTTGTCGTGTCGGCAGGCAGAGCGCTGGCAGAGACAATGCAAACCTTATGGGAGAAAATTGCGGCAGAATACGACAACGAAAACGCCAAGATAGAAATGTTTCTATTTCTATTTTGACTTTGTCGTTTATTTGATAGATCTCTCAGGTTCTCTCTAAAAATGTTGCCATATTTTAACAAAACTTGAAGAATATGTCAACCAATGTAGCGAGTAAACAGTGTTCCTACTTGCTCTTATAATGATAGGAGTAGCCTTCAGTTGAAAATGCAGTAAATTTATATGAAGAGTATTGCAAAAAGGAGTGTAATAAATGGAAGTGGAGTAATTATTAGTTCAATCGGAGTACGATGAGAACACTGAAGCAAGTTCAAGAAAATCAACAATGGCAGATTGAATAAAAGCAAAACGACAAAGCCAACGCTACAATTCTGGGCCAACTCTTAGCGATTCTCTCTCATCGACACGACAACGACATGATTCTGGTCAGACAGTTATGCGAGAAAATTGCGGCAGAATACGACAACGAAAACGCCAAGATAGAAATGTTTCTATTTCTATTTTGACTTTGTCGTTTAGTTGATAGCTCTCTCAGCTTCTCTCTAAAAATATTGCCATATTTTAACAAAATTTGAAGAATCTGTCAACCAATGTAGCGAGTAAACAGTGTTCCTATTTGCTCTAATAATGATAGGAGTAGCCTTCAGTTGAAAATGCAGTAAATTTATATGAAGAGCATTGCAAAAAGTAGTGAAATAAATGGAAGTGGAGTAATTATTAGTTCAATCGGAGTACGATGAGAACACTGAAGCAAATTCAAGAAAATCAACAATGGCAGATTGAATAAAAGCAAAACGACAAGGCCAACGCTACAATTCTGGGCCAACTCTTAGCGATTCTCTCTCACCGATACGACAACGACATGATTCTGGTCAGACAGTAACATTAGAGGCTTTCTGTTTTTTTATGCACGTTTAATTTAAAATGATATTGGGAATCGAAAATTGAAAGTTAAATTAAGACTTGACTTTGAACTTTGAAGTTTTGTTATAAATAACATATAAGATGATATTGGGAATCGAAAATTGAAAGTTAGATTTACACTTGACTTTGAACTTTGAAGTTTTGTTCTAAATAACATTAAGACTTGAACTAGAATCTTTAAACTTTGAAGTTTTGTTATAAATAACATTAAGACTTGAAAACTTAGATCCTTTAAACTTTGAAGTTTTGTTATAAATAACATTAAGACTTGAAACTTAGATTCTTTAGAAAACGTGCATTTAGCAAACAGTGACTTGGTAGGTGGGTGACTTGGTAGGTGGGTGAGAAGTTCGTCAAACCATAACTTCCATAATGTCCCTCAAAATCCCCTTATCCTAGGGTAAAGTGTAGTGTTTAATATAAACTTATGATTTAAAACGGCCCTTATGATTTAAATTTATGAAATTTATGATTTAAATTTATGAATTTTATGATTTAAATTTATGAAATTTATGATTTAAATTTATGAAATTTATGATTTAAATTTATGATTTGAATTTATGATTTAAATTTATGAAATTTATGATTTAAATTTATGATTTGAATTTATGAAAATTTATGATTTAAATTTATGATTTAAATTTATGATTTAAATTTATGATTTAAATTTATGATTTAAATTTATGATTTAAATTTATGGTTTAAATTTATGATTTAAATTTATGATTTAAATTTATGAAATTTATGATTTAAATTTATGATTTAAATTTATGATTTAAATTTATGGTTTAAATTTATGATTTAAATTTATGATTTAAATTTATGATTTAAATTTATGATTTAAATTTATGATTTAAATTTATGATTTAAATTTATGATTTAAATTTATGGTTTAAATTTATGATTTAAATTTATGATTTGATTTTATGATTTAAATTTATGAAATTTATGATTTAAATTTATGATTTAAATTTATGATTTAAATTTATGGTTTAAATTTATGATTTAAATTTATGATTTAAATTTATGATTTAAATTTATGATTTAAATTTATGATTTAAATTTATGATTTAAATTTATGATTTAAATTTATGATTTAAATTTATGATTTAAATTTATGACTTAAATTTATGATTTAAATTTATAATTTAAATTTATGATTTAAATTTATGATTTAAATTTATGATTTAAATTTATGATTTAAATTTATGATTTAAATTTATGATTTAAATTTATGATTTAAATCTAATATATGATTTAAATTCATGATTTAAATTTATGATTTAAATTTATGATTCAAATTTATGATTTAAATTTATGATTTAAATTTATGATTTAAATTTATGATTTAAAACGGCCTGCTTTGGCCCAGCTAGGATGGCATTCCATAGAACGAAGAAAAGAAAACAAAAACAACAAAAAGCCTCACTTTCTTCTTTTCTAGAACCATTTTCGAAATTCTTGGGTTTGACTGTTAGGTTTTGTAACCCAAATCAGAAGCAGAAAATGTGTTCTAACGAAGCATAAAAGTAACGTATAAAGCTGTAAACCAGCTTGTGGCTAATAGGATCATCCAGAAACGTTTTTCGACCATTGCCTAGATGGTCTCATCAGTGGATGTTTTTCGTGCAACACAACCATGTTGCCTGGGAAAGGAAACTCTTTATAGGAGAAAAATCCTTGGTTTCGCTTTGATTATAAGAACAAAACAGTTAGTACTAAACGAGTATGTATCCAGAAAATCACAGGTACCTAAATAGCAGCTCCTTGTGTCTTGCTACGTATTACGTGGTAATGTTTAGCAAATTTTGTTTCGTATCGCTTCTCATGCAGCAACGGTATTCGCGAGGATTTCTCCGTATACGCCTCGAAAACTGCCATGTCATGTTTGCTTGATCATAACGTGATACTGTTGAAAACATGCTCATGCCTGGTTTCCTACTGGATTCGGGTTTACATTTTATAACTTCAAATGTTTGCTATATCCAGTACGCAACAAAAATCCCCTGCGGTTCCCGTAGGAAGGTGCGATACGAAATTTTGTTTTCCAATACATACCTTAAAAACAAATAAATTATATAAACTTCCCATATTTAGATTCCCATATTTAGATTCCCATTAATTAAATGTTAAAACCATAGTAGATCACATCTACTCAACTTAAAATCACATCACTCTAAAACGTTTATAGTAACTTCATACCAAACAATAGTAAATACTATTAAATCAGTTACAGTAACATCGTTCTAAAATATTTCTAGTAACTTCGTACCAAACATAGTAAATCCTATCTCATAACCATAGTAAATCATATCCTAAATCAAACAAAATCATCAAACCATAGTGGATCATATCATAATCCACGCTTTCAAATTTTAACTACAGTAATCCCTATTGGATAACCAAAATTATTTATGAATTACCTTCCGAATTCATGAATTATTTTTCACATATTCATGAATTTCTTATATTGAACTTCTCAAAACTTTCTACAATTAATTTTCCATATTGACTTTCCATATTAACTTTCCATAAATCTTCTAATAATAATTAATTTTCCTCAGATTTCTTACCGTATCAAGACTTACCCAAATCTTTCAAATTCTATTAAATTTCTATTAAATTTCTATTAAATTTCTATTAAATTTCTATTAAATTTCACGAATCTTTCTAAAAGGGTACTAACGCTTTCTATTATGATAGATTTTTTTCAGATTCTGATGGACTTTACTTTTTCAATGTCCACATTCAGTTAACTCTCGTTAGTTCCGACCAACTCGTATTCCCATTCAGTTAACTCGTATTCCCATTCAGTTAACTCGCGTTGGTTCAAAACTAACTCGTATTCCCATAATATACATTATTCCCCAAAAATATTATACCTTTCTTATTGTACCATGGGGAGTTTTATATTGTGGTGTAAAACCGATTTCGGTAATAAATTTCTTATATTAGTTGGATTTGTACTAGATTTTTCCACTCTAACCTTTCTTAAGTTATCGTATACTGTTGGGCGCTAAAATTCTAACTCATAGGACGCGTGTCTTTTTACTTTGTTGAGGAAGGCTCCAAATAATCTCTTAAAGCTGGATTAAGAATCCAAAACGCTTAAAAATTGGTTTTCCCCATAAGCTGTTTTGCTAAGTTGGTCAACTGCTTAATCGGCTTTCCGACGTGGCCAACATAAGCTGCTAAAAACTGATACACTGCTTAATTGGTTTACAAAATGGCTAATATAAGTTATTAAGTGGATCATTGGTATAATACTTAATTGATTTCAAAAACGTGGCTCATTGGTATACTACTTAATTGGTTTCAAAAAACGTGGCTCATTGGTATACTACTTAATTGGTTTCAAAAACGTGGCTAACATAAGTTGCTAAGTAGATCTTTGGCTTTGAACGTGGCTGACATAAGTTGTCAAGTGGGTCACAACCACTGCCTTCTACATTGGACATCATTGTTATAGGCGTTTCCACAGTGACTAATATTACTGCGTTCTAAAGTCTTAAAACATATTCATAGAGTGGTCTAAGTATTTAATGACACAAGTAGCCTAGTTGCCTAGATGCCTATATGCTAGCCATTTATACTAATTTACTGTGCAAAACCATTATCAACGGTGTTGTCTCTAAATTTTGGTTCTATCCATCTGGTTAAGTCCAAATAACTACAAAGGTAAAGACCTTGACTCCTACGTTTCAGATAATTTAACTATTTTCAAATTCTTACTTGAAAATTTTAAGCCTAATAAGACCATTTATTTGTGGGAAAATCCAACATGAAGCCGCTAAATTGTAGTATTGGTAACTTGGAGTGTCGCTCACTTGGGGTACGTGTAATCCCGTGTGTTTAATCCCTCCCGTTGTTAAGGGTACATTTGTGATGCAGCCATTAATGTGTTTATAGGTAAGTTAAAAACTGGTCCGAAAGCCTTATTAAATAGAAAACAAGCTTACAGTTGACAAAACGTTTATCTTCTAGTTCTGGTAAAGCCCTTACCACAGGAAAACTTTTGCACCTGGGATTCATCATTAAATGTACAAATACGGCCTAGCTTCACTTAACCTGTATCACGTCCCATCTTACGCTGTATATTAGCAGCCCTATTCTGGTTGTTAACTTAACAAGAAATAGTTAAAGGCCCAGTTATAATAGACGTAATGTAAAGTAACGTAATGTTGTCAACTGTCATCGTGACGGGACGTAATGTAAGAAAACGTTGTAGCAATTATAATTGGCAGTAGCCAGGCAGTTGTTTGTCGTAAATAATTGCACGTTTCTGTACAAATACAATTAAATCTTCGTCATCCATAGCTGTGGATACATAAAACTATCACATTAATAACAAAAACTCAACAAAAAGCGTAGTTCCACAATATAAAATAGCGCAATAATCGAATCTAACCTCAATGTTTAGTTGTTCTTTGAACAGACGTAATGTAAAGTAACGTAAAAATCGAAATCCAACGGATCTTTACGTCCCGTTACATAACGTTACTTCTATTATAATCACTTGTATAAGAAAAGTATTGATTGAAACAGTAAGTGACAGAACACACTGCTGCAGTGACATTTCACTACATTACGTTACGTCTATTATAACTGGGCCTTCAGGGGCTCTTGTTAAGCTGCTTGTTATGTTATGTAAATGTTGGTATTCTTAAAAATCATTAACAACATAAAAGCTTAAAAAGCTTTTAAAGTTCACCATGCATGGTGAAAATCGATATGCCTGTTGAAAGAAGAGATGCGCTATATAAACAGATGCTTCGAGTGCAGCTTGTGACTTTGCAAGCGCTTGAAAAATTTGCCACGGCTATTGAAAGATTTCATTATCAACACTTAAAATAAGTAAAAAATTCTTTCATTTTTCAGTTTAATGTATTTAAACTCAATATTATATTAAAAGTTGTATTTTTTTATTATTTTCACAACAATTTTCTATCCAAGCACATACATTTCATTCGTTGTTAAGACTCTTTCTGTTATTAACAAAATTGTAAGGAAAAGAGCTTTTAAAGTTGCAGCAGAATACGAAACCTTAACAAATAGTTAATATTAACTATTTTGTTAATGTGGTGAGCTTAGTTAAGCTGCCAGAATAGGGCTGTAGGTGAGTTGTGTACTTAAATCTCCATTATTTTTGCTTCAATACCATCTTCATATACAATCGCTCCAAGACCATTTTATATACAATTGCATCAAAACCCATCTTCATATATAATTGCTTCAAACCATCTTCATATACAATCGCTTCAAGACCATTTTATATGCATTTGCTTCAAAACCATTTTCATATACAATTGCCTCAAGACCATCCCATACACGATTGCTTCAAAACATTTATCTAAGCATACAAATCCTCCAACATTTTTGCTCCAAAACCAATTGCTTCAAAACATTTATCTATACACACCATTCTCCATTATTTTTGCTTCAAAACCACTTTTATATACAATTGCTTCACGACCATCTTATATACAATTGCTTCAGAACCATTTTCATATACGTTTGCCTCAAGGCCATTTTTATTTACAATTGCTTCAAAACATTCGATTATCTGACCCGAATAATGTCTCGATTGTTACGGGCCATATATCCTATAAATGTTTTTAATACGATGTCGTATACTTGTAGTAATGGGCTATGTTAAAATAATTGCCTCTATTTTGGTCGTCTAAATAGACACTGCACCCCGGTATCACATAGGCTATGTTGCATATAATTGCTTTTATTTGATCGTCTGAAATGGTGTTTGAATTTCGATAGTATATATGTAAATTACGATCTCTGATTCTTTTACTGTTCGGCTCGAAATGTAGATCAACGAAAATAGGGTTCCTGTGTCATCGTATCTTTTATTGTTTTACTCAAAATGCTGATCTCAAGTGGAACTCAAAGTATCGCCATATTAAATTCGGGTTCCTTTTATTGTTTGTTCAGCTGCTAACTAAGGTTGGATTCCCGTTCCTAAGAGACGAATTTGACTTCATCCTATTGAGGTTTTGCTTTCAACAAAATGTATTGATTGTTATCTAAATTAAACCTGAAACGTACTTAAAATGTTGCTTAAGATTTGTCAAACAAAATGTATTGAATGTTGTCTAAAATTAAATCAGAACGTACTTAAAATGTTGTTTAAGATTTGTCAAACAGTAAATGAGAATTGTATCGAATTATATATGAGTGTTGAAATATTTCAGTTTTGACTGTTGGGGTTGTACGATTTTGCATAAAACTGCACAAAATTATCAATGGTTGTTGGAAAAGTGTAAGTTGGTAAATTGTGTGAGTTGGTAAAAATGGTAGATTGGTTTTGAGACTAAACGATGCTTACGATAAGAAGCATTGAGTTGGTCCTGGTGGAAAATGTGCAAGTTTGTAAAGTTGGTAAACTGTGTGGGTTGACAAATGGCAAAATTGGTTCTGAGGCCTACGCTGAGAAGCATTGAATTGGTCCCGGTGGAAAAGCGCAAGTTGGTAAAAGTTGGTAAACTGTGTGAGTTGGCAAAATGGCAAAATGGTTTTGAGGCTTACGATGAGAAGCATTGAGTTGGTTTTTGGTGGTAAAGGCTGGTAAAACGTGTGAGTTGGCAAATGGCAAAATGGTTTTGAGGCTTACGATGAGAAGCATTGAGTTGGTTTTGGTGGAAAACGCGCAAGTTGGCCCTGGGGTCTGCACATGAAAAGCCATTAAGTTGGAAAATTAGGAACCGGTATACGTTATGTGCCAAGCATTATGCTGGAAAAATTAGGAACCGGTATACGTTATGTGCCAAGCATTATGCTAACATTATTATGTTACTCATTATAAGTTGGTTTAAAACAAATATTATTATGTTACTCATTATACGTTGGTTTAAAACAAATATTATTATGTTACTCATTATAAGTTGGTTCAAAACAATATATTTGGTCCAATGCTGGAAAAATTAGTCAGTAAGTAACGAGAATCAATTTAAATGGGTGCTGAAATTTGTCATTAAGCAACGAGAATCAAATTAATGTGTGCTGAAAATTTGTTAATGAAGGATGAGGACCTTTTTATGTTAACTTTCTTATCAGCTGAAAATTTGTTATTCATTATAAGTTGGTTTAAAAACAATTAATGTGTGCTGAGAATTTGTTAATGAAGGATGAAAACCTTTTTATGTTAACTTTCTTATCAGCTGAAAATTTGTTATTCATTATAAGTTGGTTTAAAACAATATTTTAAAACGCACCGAGCATTCTAACGAAACCAAGGTATAGTATACACTGTTTTAAACCTTCAACAATGACAACCAAGGTAAAGTATGCACCGTTCTAAACCCCTACAATGAAAATTAAGGTATGGCATACTCTGTTTTGAAAACTTCGTTTCCATATCTGAGTACCTGCCACAAATGGCAATCTTTTGTTTCTATAAACAAGCCAAAAACCAGCAGCAGGTTCCTTATACTCTTGCAATTGGGGAAAACAAACCGTATGTTGATACTTGAGTATTTGGAAAAGAAAGGAGCAAGGCATAGCTGATACTTGAGTACTTTTGAAAAGGAAGGAGCAAGGCATAGACGAACACGCTAAGACAAAACTACTCGATTGGTCATTGGGAGCACATGACAATAACAAATGTATCTTCAGATGTTCATTTAATTAGTGGCTGTCCTTACATACCTTGCAGCCCATATAATCCTGTAAGTTAATTAACCCTTGACATGGCACTAAAACGGCGACTTATTTAACGTTTGGCATTGAGAACGTATGGCCCTATTGAAAACTCTCAAATCTTTAAATTGCATATAGTGAGGAATAATAGTGGTTTATGCAACCTTTTCGAAAATGGTATTTTACTTCCCGACTTTGACAAATGGTATTTTTTCGCGACTTTGACTTCAGATATGAACTCAAATGGCTATTTTCTATTTAGTAACCTTTTGACTCTAGTTGTGAGCTTTAGATATGAACTCGCAAATAGTAACTTTATATGTTTTTTTGTTTTTCATCTGTGTGTTGAAGCCATACTGGTGGAGAAAATATCTATGTTCTGAAATATAACACCTAGAAATAACACTAAGAAATAACAACGGTGGAAAGGATTTTTTAATTGTTAACTCGCTGGCGTTGATAATTGACTCTGGCGAGTTTTGTTTACAAAACTAACAAGTTTTGGGATATAACATTATGAAAATAACACTATGAAATAACAAATGGTGGAAATGATTTTTAAAAAATGTATTCGAGTACTGACAATGATATCTTGTGTCGGTTATTACCGTTCCAATATAAAATGTAATTGCGGCTATGGTATTTTTGTTATTTTCTAGTACTGACATTCTTCTTCCCTTCACTAATTTTTAACTTCTAATCTGTGTATTAAATCTAATCTGTAAAATCTATATTTGTCCCTATTTCATCTTAGGATATTAATCACAGCTGGTCATTAAATGCATCGCCGGTTATTAATCACACTGGTCATTAACTGTATCACTGGCCGATGAACTTTGGAGTCTACGACTGGATTTAAGCCGTTTGCCAACTCTATAGCTGGATAAGCTCAAATTTGTAGCAGGGCTTAAACTTTAAGCTAAGTTTTAAAATCAAGTTGGAAAACTACTCACCATTCTCCAAGTTTGTTAATCGTTAATGTCAATATATGTGCTTTCTGAGTTCAAGTTAAAACCATCTGTATTTTTATGTAACTACACCGTTATTTGTTAAGCTTTTTGTATTTTGTATCCGATATTTGTTAAGCTTTTGTATATGAGTTAAAACCTTTTGTTCTAGTTTTGTGACGACACCAGTAATGTATATGCTTTTAATTCAAATATGAGTTCTGTCGGTAGGCAATTGGCTTCTCCTAGTGTGGGTTCAAAATAAGATATTTTTACTTAGGGTGTGTTCATATTAAGACTCTGAGGCTTTAGATGTGATTTAGAAAATTTTTTTTACTTACTTCACTAACGCTGTAGTTTAAACGGGATTTGGTTGTAAGCCATAGTTTAAATGGGATTTGGTTGTAAGCAGATTAAATATATCGGAGCATCTCGTATGTGTGTCAGTCAAATTAGAAACGAGCTTCGGTTGTAAGCAGTAGTTTAACTGGATTTTGGTTGTAAGCAGATTAAAAGATACATCGGAGCAGCTCGGTTTTGTGGCGGTCAATCATAAAACGAGCGGCTTGCGGTAGGAGTTCTGGTATTGACCAGTTCTTTGAGATAACCACCGAATCACACGCGGCACAGCGGAAAACTTTGTTTTGTTTCACTTACATTCCTGAAACACTTTGAGACTTTTTTACATGTTGGCACATAAAATTATTTTCGCTTACATTCTTACAAAAACTTTGAGACACTTTCCTATATTTTGGCACAACATTTTTTTAAAAAATTATCAATATAAGTTGAACAATTTTACACAATTCTAAATTTAAAATGGAAAACATTCTCAAATGTAAGTTGTAGTAAAACACTTCATTGTGTTACTTTGTTTTTTTCGATTAAGCAACATAAAGTGTTTTTAAAGGTAGACGGATGTACAGTGTATGTGTGCTGTATGATAGTTATATGGTAGATATCTCGTTTTTCACGATATTGGTCAGATATTTTTACCTGTGGTGATAAGGTTGTATGGTTTTGAAAGTCTTTTGGGAAAATTTCGGTAGTTTTGTGGACACTTTGGCCAGATACTTTTACTTGTAGACCTTTAAGGAGTTTTGTGGAATTTCAGTAGTTTTGTGGACACTTTGGCCAGATACTTTTACTTGTAGACCTTTAAGGAGTTTTGTGGATATTTCAGGAGTTTGTGGACATTTCGGCCAGATATTTTTATTTGTGGTGAGAGTTTTTTTAATAATATTATCAGTATACAGCACTGGTGGTATTACCAACATCACCAGTATACAGCACTGGTGGTATTACTAACACCATCAGTATACAGTACCGGTGGTATTATTAATATACAGTACTGGTGGTATTATTAACATTCCTCCACCATGGAGGCTGGTGAAGGCATGGGTGACGACATTTTTGAAAATAGTTTGATTAGGGATGCGTACCCCCCTATGGTGGCAGGGGGTTTTAAGAGTTTTGTGGAAATGCCTGTTCCTTTGTCCGTACAAACTCTTTTAAGTTTTGGTCCTCGTTTTTTACCTCCTGTCATACCCAACATCTTGAATCATGTCTCCACTTTGCATGACATAGTAACAGCCTTCATGATTGACCGTAACTCTGTTAGTCCTGAGCATTGTTTCAGTGAATTACTGAGTGTCTACTACAAAACCTTTTGTGAGACACAGGCTCGTAGATATCAGGGACGTGACCATTTAACCTATATGCAGAGGATTATACAACAGATGTTAAAAGAAGCCGTTTCATTTAAGAAGCGAAGTTTTAGTTCTGTTTATATCGTACAAGGGGACAAAGGGAAAATAACTTCGTTAATGTATGCCTCGGACTATCGGGCGAAAATGGATGCTTGGGTAGACAAATGCGTTGAAGGTGGTATGTACCAATTTATTGGAGGGAGTTTGCAGTGGCAACATTTGGGTTTCTCCTCGCACATATACCAACAATACATTCAGATAAAAAAGGAGTTCTTAGCTGAATATAATGACAACGCAGCCCTTAAGCCACTGTTCAAGGTAAAGGTTATTAAGTTGTTGGGTAGGTGCGAGAAAGAGAACGCCAGGATGCCGTACCTCTACGGTGTAGTTAAGTGCCACAAGGTTGATTTCCCTTGTCGGCCCATATGTGGGACATTACACTGGTACACTTATCCCTTACAAAAGATAGTCGTTCAGTTCTTCAGGAAATTTATTAGGCGGTTGACTTCTTGTCATAACACTGTTAATGTAACCAAGACCGCACATGAGATTTCCACCATACCCTTATGTGTTGGTTACGAGTTCGTCAAATTTGACATAAAGGATATGTATCCTATGATGGATAAAAAGGCCATATATGAGTATATTGGGATTTTGACTAGGCAGAAGTGGTTCTTAGACAGTTTCTCCGGTTTTGGGGATATATTGTTGTCATGTTTGCGTTACTCAATGGAAGTTGCCAACTTCTTTACTTACAATTACAAGATTTATCGGCAAATTAGGGGTTTACCGCAGGGGGCCTGCGACTCCGGAGTACTGGCCACTTTATATTTGGACTATCTAATTTCCACTCACTACAGTTTGTTGTTCGATAAGAATTTTATCTGCTTTTGGTGGAAATATATGGACGACTTTTTACTCTATATGCCTGTGGCTTATATAGAGGTTTTTCAGAAAGATTTCGAAAACATTATCCAAATGACTTTGACCTTGGACCGGGAGGAGCTTAACGAATTAGGGGAGCCTGAGATGTCCTATTTGGACATTAATCTAACACGTGGGTCCGACAATAAGCTTTATTTGAGTACGTATGTTAAACCCACCGCATCCAAACGAATGTTGCATTATTTATCTAATCATGAACTTAGTCAGAAAAAATCTGTTATTTCACAGTATCTAATGAGGCCTTTAAGCCGAACGAGTAATAAGTACTTAGTCAAGGATTTACACCTATTAGAAATTCAGTTCGCTAACAATTCTTATCCATCTTTATTTGTCGAGGAAATCGAGGTTAAAGTAATTTCTCGTGAGCTACAACGAATAGCCCAGGGTACGTCCAAAATCTATCTACCTAAGTGTGAGTTGCACCAACGGGGGTTGCTGTTGCAACACATATTACAGCGGTTCCGTCCTATACCCTGTGAGTATAAAACCATAAGGCGATCTATGGTGGGTGTACGTACACAAACTATAAAATATTGTTGTGCTGATTTTGCGCAGCTTATGCGAAATATATTTGGGTATTTTCGTATGGGGACGGCAGTGTTTAGCTCCGCGGATAGCCTTTATCAGATTTTGAACATGTCTATATCTGACCCTGACCCTGTTGCCAAGGTTGAAACTACTCGTTTGTACATGATTTCTTGCAAATTCACGATTGTTGTGCAAAGTTTATAGTCAGTGGCTCCGGTCCAGTACCTGGGATTTTTGACTTACTGCGTAGCGATCCTAGTTCAGTACTTTCACGTCATAGTCAACTATTTCAACACAGTATATTTGAGCAGTACCTAACCCTGCCTACAGTCGGTAGTCTTGAACTAGGTGTTCAAATGTTATTGTTTAAGAGTCTATATCAAAGTTTAGGAGTTGAGTGTGAATCTGCTGAAGTGCTTAAAAGTTGTGTGTTTCTCATTGGTGTGTGTGTTTCTCATTGGTGTGTGTGTTTCTTTGTGTACTTATTGTTGTTTCCTAAATGCTGTGTTTCCTTTGTTTCAAAAACCAACTACTGCCTTCAGTTACTTTACATGGGTTATAAATTCAAAATATTTTCCTATGTTCGTTACATGGGCATTAAAATTGTTATCATGAATTTTAACCAATTAGAAAAGCTTATTATGGGATATCCATTCACATTATTTTCCTATGTTCGTTACATTACGTGGGTATAAAAGTTGTTGTCATAAACTTTAACCAATTAGAAAAACTTATTTGATGAGTTTTCCTGGTCAAAGGTTAGACGGCGTCGATTTTGCTATAGTCTAGACCTAACCTATTCTTAAGTATTCCATGGGGCCGTAGTCTATGCTTAATTTACAACCAAGTATCCCTCAGTGTATCCGTGAGGAGCTTATATAATAACTGAAAATTATAGTAATTGAAAATTATAGTAACTGAAAATTATAGCATTAAATATAAAGTGATTGATGCTTTGAAGGAAGTGAAATTACGAAGCTCATGATAAATTTATAGCATTAAAATATAAAGAGATTAAAATTTTTTATAGTATTAAATTATAAAGTGATTGATGCTTTTGAAAGAAGTGAAAATAATTACAAAGCTCATGATAAAATTATAGCATTAAATATAAAGAGATTGATGCTTTGAAAGAAGTATAAATAAATAATTATATAGCTCATGATAAGAAATTATAAAGCTCAAATGATAAGAAATTATAAAGGAAGTAAATTAATTATATAGTTCATGAGTAAGAGATTATAAATAATTGATTTAATCTAATTTTAAAGTAAAAGTGATTGATACTTTCATGAAGAAAGTAAGATAAATATAAGATTAGGGATTAAAGTAAAACCAATTCGAAATCCAAAACGGAACCCAAAACCAGTTCAAAACCAGTTCAAAACCAATCCAAATCCAGGTCAAACTCGAAATTAAACTCGCAATTAAATCCAGATCAAACTCGAAATTAAACTCGCAATTAAATCCAGATCAAACTCGAAATTAAACTCGCAATTAAACTCAAAATCAAATCCAAAATTCACATCTAAGTCGAACTCAGAATTAACTCAAAATTAAAACCAAAATCCAAATCCAAAATTTAAAAATTTTTTAAAATTAACTCAAAAATTAAAACATAATTAAAATTTAAAATTTAAATTTTAACCAATTCGAATCTCAAAATAAAACCGGGATTGGAAACAAATTTATAAACATTATTCTCAACACCTAGCAACTAAGCATTAAAGATTAAGATCCGGTGCAATGACGAAAATTCCACCTAAAATCAGCACAAGACCCAAATTGAACCCAACTCAGAACCAATCCAAAACCAAAACTAATCACAACCAAATTAAGGTTTGGAGATGAAAATTAATTCATTTCACCCTAACTTAATTCAACTTGCTTTGACTCAATTCAAAACAAAGATTTTACTTTAACTTAATCTAACTCAATTCAACTTGCTTTGACTCAATTCAAAACAAAGATTTACTTTAACTTAATTTAACTCAATTCAACTTGCTTTGACTCAATTCAAAACAAATTTTAAGCAAATTTTAACTCAATTTGACTTAATTCAAAACAAATTTCAAGATTTTACTTTATCTTGATTTAACTCAAATCACAACATATTCAATTCAATTCACATAAATTCATGTACTAGAGATTAAGATTTGGAATCGAAAATAAATTCATGTACTAGAGATTAAGATTTGCAGTCGAAAATAAAATAAAAGATTAAGATTTGGAATCGAAAATAAATTCATGTACTAGAGATTAAGATTTGGAGTCGAAAATAAAATAAACTAAAATTCAAAATACGGTGGTGTTTTTCTGTTTAGGATTTTGGAACACTACAAATCATGTAAGATGGAAAAATGTTTCATGGTTCCAAGAACCATACTTGACGGTAAATCGGTAAGCACCGATAAACCTTGGCTGGGTTTTGGCCGGTTAAGTATCGGTAAGGAGTGGCAGATCACAGTTGAGTCCTGGTTGGCACGAGTATTGGTAAGAAATGGTAAATCATGGCTGAGTCTCATTTGGCTTAGTATTGGTAAGAAATGGTAAATCATGGCTGAGTCTCATTTGGCTTAGTATTGGCGAGAAGGTTAGTAATGGTAAGAAGGTTAGAAGGTTAGTACTTCTATGGTTATGTTTGAGTTCCTGTTTATTCTCTAACAACTGTTTCTGTACAACCTACACTTGTTTTCGTACATTCTAACAATTGTTTCTGAACAGCCTACACCTGTTTCCGTACATTCTAAACCGGTTCTCTTTTGGGTTTCGCTTCTCATCCTTCTGTTTTAGATCTCCCAGAAGGTGTTTCCTGATTCTTGCTAATTATAGAGTGTAGAAATTAGGAAGGTAAACATCCTCTCACTTTGCATGTAGAAATTAGGAAGGTAACATCCTCTCACTTTGCATGTAGAGTGTAAAGGAGGGGAAGGATTGCGTCCTCCTAATTTTGTTTCACGCCAATTGACTTGTATAAATTGCAACATTGTGGTAGTGTGTGACAGGACCCTCCAGGCCTCACCCACAAATTCGACTTGAGTCATAACTCACACTGCTACTTAGGTCATGCGCTTGGTGAGAGTGGTGGCTATTATAGTCGGTTAGGTGGTAAGAATCCCTAGGGTTTCGCCTGCAAACTGAATAAGTTGCTTTGGTGTTTCTCTGGTGTTTCTCGGAAAACCTCCGAAGTGTACATATGGTAAGATTGTGTGACATAATTGTGTGACATAAATTGTGGGCCCCCCATGCCTTACCTAGAGACGGAATACGGATTAACGAATCCAGCACATTAGAGGCTTTCTGTTTTTTTATGCACGTTTAATTTAAAATGATATTGGGAATCGAAAATTGAAAGTTAAATTAAGACTTGACTTTGAACTTTGAAGTTTTGTTATAAATAACATATAAGATGATATTGGGAATCGAAAATTGAAAGTTAGATTTACACTTGACTTTGAACTTTGAAGTTTTGTTCTAAATAACATTAAGACTTCAACTAGAATCTTTAAACTTTGAAGTTTTGTTATAAATAACATTAATACTTGAAAACTTAGATTCTTTAAACTTTGAAGTTTTGTTATAAATAACATTAAGACTTGAAACTTAGATTCTTTAGAAAACGTGCATTTAGCAAACAGTGACTTGGTAGGTGGGTGAGAAGTTCGTCAAACCATAACTTCCATAATGTCCCTCAAAATCCCCTTATCCTAGGGTAAAGTGTAGTGTTTAATATAAACTTATGATTTAAAACGGCCCTTGCAGGTGATAATTTTGAAATTTATGATTTAAATTTATGAAATTTATGATTTAAATTTATGAAATTTATGATTTAAATTTATGAAATTTATGATTTAAATTTATGAATTTTATGATTTAAATTTATGAAATTTATGATTTAAATTTATGAAATTTATGATTTAAATTTATGATTTGAATTTATGATTTAAATTTATGAAATTTATGATTTAAATTTATGATTTGAATTTATGAAAATTTATGATTTAAATTTATGATTTAAATTTATGATTTAAATTTATGATTTAAAATTTATGATTTAAATTTATGATTTAAATTTATGATTTAAATTTATGATTTAAAATTTATGATTTAAATTTATGATTTAAATTTATGATTTAAATTTATGATTTAAATTTATGATTTAAATTTAAATTTATGATTTAAATTTATGATTTAAATTTATGATTTAAATTTATGGTTTAAATTTATGATTTAAATTTATGATTTAAATTTATGATTTAAATTTATGATTTAAATTTATGATTTAAATTTATGATTTAAATTTATGATTTAAATTTATGACTTAAATTTATGATTTAAAAAGCAAAAAGTATTTTTTGTACTACACTAATATTGATATGGTTAAGAAAACCTTCAAAATGAGGAAAACTTGCCACCAAAACGATAACCAAACTAAAAAAATATAAAATTTATTATTACTTTTGTAAATGGACTCAATGTGAAACTTTAATGTAAATAATATTTGTTGTTTTTTTTTTAATATTCAACTGTGAGCTTTGCGGCGTTGTAAAAACGCCACGTGCAAAAGTTTTTGACTTTCATACTCGAAAATGTTGTTTTGAACATTTATTTTGACAACAAACTTTATTTGACATAGAAACCATTACTTTAATTTTTCGACTTTTATCCCCCTAAATTGTGCTATATCAAACACTGTGCGTTTGGAAAAATTTCTTCATCAATTGACATGCTTCGAATCTGTGGAGATGAGGAGTAACATACCGACTAATGTGTTTAAATTTCTAAATGTATTAAATTTTTTTGTGAGGAAGAAAAGTGGAAAAGTGTAATCCAAACTCAAATAGTACCAGATTCTTTAAAAGAAAAATGGAAAACTATCATAATTTCTGTACAATGAAGTTTCTATATACTGAAGTAATTTTCTGGTCCCTTGCGAATTGATTATAAAGAAGTTCGACTGTATTATAAAAATTTAATTTTTATATATAAATGTTTTTTATCGTATTGTATACGTTTCCTTGTGTTTTTTTTTTTATAAATGAAATGTTTATTAAATTTTAATTTTTTTAAAATGAAAAAATACATATTTATTATTTACTTTAGAATAATTTTACTTTAGGGCACGAACCCAAATATTTTTTCTTCTTTTTATTAAATGAAATGTGGGCCACCTTGCGTAATAATGAATGTATGGAAACTACCTCTTCACTCTACGATGTCGACGTTAATGAACTCAATAGATATTTCGTTTCACATCAGTCACCTGCGGACTCATACTATAATGATTTTGATCAAATAACTAACAACGGATTTTCTTTTAAAAATGTTGGTTACGATGAACTTTTTTTAGCTATTTCCAAAATAAAATCTAATGCTTGTGGAAGTGACAACATTACATTAAACTTTCTTAAGATAATTCTGCCTTATATTCAGGAGCACTTGCTGTATTTTTGCAACTGCATTTTTACCTCCTCCGTTTTTCCTGATGCTTGGAAAATTGCTCGGGTTGTTCCCATTAAGAAGTCAGGTAATTCAAATGACACAGATAATCTTAGACCTATAAGAGTACTGCCTGTTCTATCAAAAGTTGTTGAGAACCTTATAAAATTCCAAATAACTGAATATACTCAGTTGATGATATGTAGTAGTCAATCAGGTTATCGAAATGGGTACAACACGACTCCACTTCTTTTAGATCTTACGGATAATATCAGACGCTTAGTTAATGAAAACAGGGCATGTGTACTTTTGTCTCTTGATCTATCAGAAGCATTTGACCTGATAAACCACAAAAAGTTTAGTGAATTTAAATTCTCGAATATGGCATGTAAACATATTTTTTAATACTTGAATGAGCGAAAACAATTCATTAGTTTGAATAACTCTTCCTCAGACATTTTAGACGTAACGGGCGGTGTTCCACAATGTTCAGTGCTTGGCCCTATTCTCTTTACTCTATATTTAAACAGCCTTACCAATTGTATTGATCGTAGTATTTGTATGCCTTTCATATTTGCTGATGATATTCAGCTTTTGTTTGCAGGTGATTATAAATTTGTGGATGTCTTTGAGTCTGTAATAAACTATATATAATACGTCATGCATATACTCTTGGATCAACTCCCATGCCCTTAGAATCAATAGGGGTATTCACGATTCAGTGCACTTGCCTGTGCAGTTGAGGACTTGAGGTCTTGTGCACTTTACAAAAACAAAATGTACGTACGTCAAAAAACTGCACAAGTGCTTTTCTGCTATTACCTTCAACTTGAGGACTTGAGCAGTTGTGCACTTGTGTGCATTGAAAAATGTTGACAGATTTGAAATGGTGATGGTGGTGTGTTCACGAAAACCTAACTGCACAACTGCACAAGTGCTGAAGTTGTGCAGTTGAGCCTGCTGCACAGGCAAGTGCACTGAATCGTGAATACCCCTAATGCCTCTAAAACAAAAGCTATGTTCTTTAGTAGAAACAGGTATGCAAATGTTAATATTTCTATTAAAATAAACTGTGTCGATATACGTTTCGTTACTGAATTAAAATGTTTAGGCGTTCTTTTAGACAATAAACTAACATTTGAATCCCATATCAACCGTTTGAGTTCTAAAATAAATTTTACACTAACAAAACTCCATAGCATGAGCTTATATTTGCCAACAAATATTAAAGTAAAACTGGCCCATGCCCTGATTATGTCCGTATTGACGTACTGCATTGAAGTTTTCTCAGGGACTCACTCGTGTTACACCAGGAAGATTCAACTCTTATTCAATAGAAAAATAAGATTTATATATAATGTAAAATATCGTGATCATATATCTCCTTAAGTTCAAAAAATTCTACACTGCAGTTTTTAAATTTCATCAAAATCAGATTGCTTTTGCATTTCTTTAAAATCATAAAATTTCAATTGCTTGAATATCTGATATGAAGCTTTGCATTCTTACATTCATCCAGAAATGTCCAAATTATGTTTCCCTCTATTTCCTGTTCTCTGTTCAAAAGATATTTCTATATTAGAGTTGCTCGATGCTGGAATAATTTGCCCAGAAACTTAAAAACTTTTTCGTCTATGAACGTATTTAAGCGTTGTCTTCAAGAATATGCCCGTGATACTCTGTTGTAGCCTCAGTTCTATTTTCTTACATCTCGTGTCGCTGTGGACCATTTGCATTGTTAATTTCAATAATCTTTCTCTTCTTGTCTTAAGGGTCGCCCTCTGTTATTTTTTTGGAAATTTTTATTTTTATTGTAAAAACTGACTTTAGTTGTTATGTACACATATTGTATTACATATTGTATATACTCTGCATTTTTATTTTTGTATAAACGTGCAGGTTTTGACTGTAATCGCATATGAAGCTATCTGATAATTTTGTATTTGGTCTTTTGAGCTTTTGAAATTATAAAGTACTGAACAAATAAATAAATAAATGTGTTTGAGCCTCTTAAGCCTTAATATGAAAACAAAAATTGTCGCCCTCGTTTGATTTAGGAGGTAAAAGCTTGAAAATTCAGTGCAAATATTTAAGGTTGTTGAAGCTAATTGCCCTTTTACGAAGTCTACAGTCTACATTATACTGTCTAGAGTACTTCTGTATATAATTCTCTTTTTATTTTATCACTTGTGTTATACATTAAGACGCATCATTAAATTCAAAAATCTTAAATTTCAAAAAAGATAAAACTCGCCGCGATTACTTCGTAAAAGGGGAAATTAGCTTAAACACACTTAAAAATTTGCACTGAATTTTCAAACTTTAGCGAATTTTGTCTCCTAAACCAAATGAGAGGGACAATTTTTGTTTTCATATTTAGGCTTTGGAGGCCCAAGTTCATTTAATAAAAATTAGAAAAAATATTCGTGTCCGGGCACTAAAGTAAAATTATGCCTTTACTTTAACATAAAAGAAAAATGTAAATTTTTTTATATTGGTAAATTTGCTTATGCCGTGGTTATGCTTGCCAAACATGTTTGCCGAATATTTTTGTTGTTCACGTATAAAATGAAAAATTAACTTTTTCTCATATTCATTCTCTCGCTCTCAGATCAAACACTTTTGATTGCTGATTGAAACGCCAAACATGCAGAACTTTCCGGGTTGCCTTTAGTCATTTTGCATAATAGCATAAAAAAAGTAGCAAAAAGTATTATAAATATAAATTAATTGTGTGCTCAAGCAACCCTTAACACAAACAGCAAGCATTGATTCGATGAACTAACTTGAATAACAAAAAATCGTGTTAATTGAAGTAATCTAATAATATTTTGAAAGAAAAATAACCAATTCATGAGCACTTATTGAAAATCTATTGAAACTAAAAAAAAGAAAAAGAAATAATAAATAGTTGAATACAAAAAATAATGCCTCTTTCATACCCAATCCCAATTTAAATTAATTCGCTAATTTCATTTTGCAGTTTATAGTAAATACGAATAAAATACCTGAAATTGTATATAAAAATGCAAAAAGGGTTTTTCAAATTTGTATTTTGACTTATTTTTATATAAAATGCAACTGTATAACGAACAAAGCATAACTACCAAACAAACACTTCAGCGATGAGAATAATTGGGTGTTCACACGTCTGTCAAATGTTTGAATCAATCAAAATTTGTAATTGCTTTCCTATGTTAAAAAAATGAACTCTCTGCCAGAGCGAAAATGAACTTCAAACTCTTCATCGAATCAGTCAAAATTTTGATTGAGCTCCAGACCTGCATCTATCAGTCAAAGGGTTGCATTCTTACTTGTCTGTTGTTTAGTAGCAAATTATTTCTAAAAAAGTACTTATTTGAACACAAAAGCAGTTTTTTGAAGAGAAAAAAAGGAAGAGTAGACAGAAAAGTAGGCAAAAAGCTATGCAGAAGAGTAACAAAAGCCTGAATCGGTACTTCAATAAAAAAATCATGTGTGAGCAGAAATAAATCAAAAATTTAAGAGCGAATAAAATAGAGTAAAAAATCGCGATATACTTCAATCATTTGACAGACGTGTGAACACCTCTTAAATTAATGAAAATGAACACCGAACATGTTTGGCTAGCAAAACCACAGCATTAGGAATTTTGGTACAAAATGTTTTTCCTGTGTGGCAGCCCTGGTCGTGGCGGCTTGTTCTTCGTTTAGTATTTTTACGATTTCAGTTGAATTTAGCTTGTCGTTAAGTTCATTTCATGTGGTGCGTGGATTTGTGCAAAGTGAAAAAACCGGCTAAATAAAGAAACTGAAATAAAAAGAAGGAAATCAAGATTTGTGTGCCTTTTGTTGTACAATTGAAAATAATTTGTTTTCAAGCCATTTCATTGTTGTTATTTAGTTAGCTGTCTATTTAGTGAAATTGTTAAAGAAGTCTGAAGGAGTGGAAACGAAATAAGTAATATAAATATTAGTGACGTCGCATCTAAACTTAAAACTATCAAAAGTTAAATCTGTGATTTTAAACAGAACTTAACAACAGTTGAATTTATTATAAAAACGTTCCTGTATATATTTTATAATTATCATTCTTGGATTAAGTACAAACATCATAAGTTCCAGGTTGGCTTGTTTTGTTTTTAATATAGCTATGCATATATGTGTGCCTATATAGTTACATATCTTAAAAAAAAATAGTGCTAATTAACTTCAAATACATTCTTATTATTACTACTTGAAATTAAATATCTGTTTTTTCTCGCTCTTGCATCTTCCAAGCTCGACCACGGTTGCCACCTTTGTGGGAAAAATCCCATTTGTGGTTATTTTTAATTGCCGTGGGAAATGGGAATTCCCATGGGATTTTTAATTGAGTGTGGTTTTTTTTTAATTAACGTGGAATTTTTTGGTTTTGTGGGATTTTTTTGCTTTGAAGAATTTATTTTTATTTTTCAGTTAAAATATGTTTAAATATATATACATAAAAGTGTATATTTTTCATATTTTGTTCATTGTCAAAACCGTTTCAACCCATCTATTTGATTTTCGCAACGAATTCGTTAAGATTTCGGTTACTTTGGTTTGGTGGGAAGTTCTTTCACTTCTGACATAACTACATGCATTGGGAAAGTATGTTTCAGTGAATTATTTTCTTTTTTTATCAATATACAAAATTTTTATATCCTAAAATTGATTTGTGATTAGCCCTTATTACGAGTTGCTGTCGACGTAATCTTCGCTGGTTATCGAACAACGAGTATTGAACGTCAAACCCTGTCAAAATATTCGTTATTCATCGAATTTTCAGTCGAATAGAATTTTACTTTTGGTGCTGTGCGCGCTGAGCAATAATTGTTAAAACGATTAGAATTACGTGATTGTGTTTTGCTTTTTAAAGACTAAAAACTAATTTGGAACTCTTTTTGTAAACTTTATATAGGTTAAAGGTGGATTAAACAAATATTTTTTATTGAATATTATTACTAAAAGACTAATTAAAACACAGGCGACGAAATATACTAGTTCTTTTTTATTTTTTGTTTCATTTTTGACAATCTGTTATGTCTGTATTATTACTGTAGTAATTTTTCGTGGTTTTTTTTTTAATACAAATGGGATTTTTCCTGGTTTTTTTTTTGCGTGGAATTTTCGTGGTTATTTTAAATGTCCGTGGGATTTTTTGTGGTTTTTTCAATACAAATGGGATTTATCGTGGTTTTTTTAAATACAAATGGAATTTTTCTGGGTTTTTTCATTTGCGTGGGATTTTCGTGGTTATTTTAAATGTCGGTGGGATTTTTTGTGGTTTTTTGTTTTAATTGCGATGGGATTTTTTTTTTCAATTTTATACCATGGGAATTTTTGTGGTTATAAATTTTTGCTATTGTGGGAAAAAGGTTTTTTCGTGGGAATTTGAGGTGGCAACCGTGAGCTCGACTAAATGATTTTTTGTTGATACGAGTATACATGAGTCACTCATTCTTGTATCTTATTCTTTTTGTTTTTTATTTATCATGTTTCTTGCCTTGATTCTTTTGCACAATTTTTTATTGTACCGGTGCGTTTAATAAACGAATTTTTTAAGTGTTTTAATTATATGCAGATCTTGTTTTGGATTAAAAAAGCATGCATTTTTAAAAAATATAATCATCGCAGGTATCTGGTTTTTCCAACTATTATGAATTTTGCGGAAAAATTTAAAAAAATTTAACATCGGTAGTAAACACACTGTTTTGATTGGGGAGCTTGCGGTTTCCGTGCCGCCAAGGTCTGAAAATGCAGTTTTGTAGTACTTGTTGAGAAAATGTTTAGTTTGTTTGTTTAGTTTTCGAGCTATTAAATTTTCCACTTAATGAAGCTTATATGAAAATTCGGCTATATCTTTCCTACTGTTTGACCGATCTGAATGATTCGATCTAAATCATTTCTTTCCAACGCGATTAGCGCTACAGACGGTGTGTTTGCATAAAACCGTTATTTCCTCTAAAAAATCCGTTGATAAGGGGAAACAAAAACATCTTATTGTTATTAAAAGCTGAAACAATAACATTTTGTTTGGTGTATAATATGTTAAATTTTATTTAATATATTTCTCATTTTTGTTTATTTAAGCCCGTATGCAAGGTTGCCAGCCAAAATTCGGAACGATTCCCACGAAATTTACCTTTTTCCCAAAGTAACATAAATTAAATACCACCAAAACTCCCATGGTAAAGGTAAAAAAAAAATTCCCACAGCAATTAAAAAATACCACAAAAAATCCCACGATTATTAAAAATTACCACAAAAATACCACGCGTTTTAAAAATATCACCAAAAATCTCATGCATTTAAAAATCCCACAAAAAAATCCCATACGTATTAAAAAGTACCACGAAAAATCCCTCATGTATAAGAAATTTTAAAAAATTTAGAAATACCAGAAATTTTTTCATTTAAATAAGCAGAAATAGACACGTCCATAGTTAAAAATTTTGCATTTATTGTCTTTGTTTCAAAACTATAACAAATAAATAACATACAAATTGTTTCACATAAAGTTAATTGTTATACATATCACATGTTTTAGTCTTCTAAATGAGATCGTAAATTTCATTAGTTTGTATCCATTTAATAATTACTAAAACGAAATTATGTTTATAAAAATAAAATAATAAAAAATAAACAAAATAAAATGAAAATATTGTTTTCAAAAATATTTGTGGTTTGTGAGGTGATAAGCAATTCATTTTAACACAATATGATTTTTAAAAAATTTAGGTACATATTTCTAATATCAAATAATAAAAGTGACTTCAGAATAAAAAATAAACAAAATAAAATATATATACAGTTTTTAAAGATTTTTGTGTTTGTTAAGTGATAAACAGTTAATTTAACACAATATGATTTCTAATATGAAATAATAAAAAAAAATAATAAAAAATAATAAACAAATTAAAATAAATATTAGTTTTCAAAGATATTTTTGCTTTGCTAAGAGATAAAAAGTTAATTTCAACACAATATGATTTTGTAAAAAATATAGGTACTTATTTCAAATATAAAATAATATACATAAGTGACTTCAGAAATAAAAACTAAACAAAATAAAATAAATATAAAGTTTTTAAAAATATTTGTGCTTTGTGCCTTCAGATATAAATATTTTTAATTCATTAAGAACGTCTTAGAATGATTTTATTTTTTTTTGTGTTCGTATATATCAGGGATGGAGAACGTGCGAACATATTTTAAACACTAACAGCCTTATGCAATAGATTTTCCTAAACAAACGTTCAACGCTTGCTTAGTAACACACTGTTCTAGGCTTTACGCATCCTCTGCGCGACCTCGCTGAAATTGTTATTCATAATCATTTTTTTATTCATTGCTTAATTTTGTAAGGTTTGTGTCTAAACAATATAAACTCTTTTACAAAAACGAAGAATTCTTGTACATTTGCAAATCTGTTACTGAAAAAAGTATAAAAAGGTCGCATATGGAGCATGTCTATGATATAAATATCATATACATCAACCTTAATCGAAAAGACGACAAAAAAGTTTAGGTTAAAATTATGCAGCCTTTAAACGCAAATTTCGGTGTTTAAGCTACGCAGATCTTACACAAGCCCGAAAAACGTTTATGAATAACGATGTGTTGCTTAAAGCTGGTTTAAAGTTACGCAGCCTTTAAAATGAGATTATGAATAAGGCTGTAACTATTTACTACTAAAAAACTAAAGAAATAGTGGTATTCAATGAACGCCATATTTGTGATGTTAATAGCGTAAGAGCGATATTTTTACTGAAGCTAATTTTGCGACGTGCGTAGCTTACGACACAAAATCGTAGTATAAACAGAGCATATAATGCGTAAAATGGCAACTGTGATATAATTTTGATTTTAAAAGATAATTGCTGATCAATGGATTCGATAAGTAAACTTGCAAATATTGTCTATTATTGTTTTGGTAGTACTAATATATTTCACTTTTTTTTTGGAATTTTAAAATAATTTTTGTAAGCTTAACGCTTGCATGCAGAAATGTAGAATTTTCAGAAAAGGTCAGAATTGTGTTAAGAAAAGAATGCGCTATTAGTTTTTAAGCAATTTTTTAATGTCAACTTGTTCTTAAAACAAATATGCAATTTAATCGTTTATTTTATTTATTTATTTATTATTTATATATTTAATCGTTTATATTAAGGGTAAGTTCGAAGAAATGTACAGCGTAAACTTATAGCTTTACACTTCTGTATATATACGTCGATCTTCGAATACGATCTTCGAATACGATCTTCGATGATTAAGATTTTGCTTAATAAAAGTGAAAAAAAAAACATTTTAAGAAAAAGTTCCCAAATTCCCAAGCAATTAGAAAGTACCACGCTGAATTCCCACGCCAATTAAAAAAATACCACGCTGAATTACAAAATGCCATGGGAATTCCCAAAAAACAAAATTCTCAAGATCAATTAAAAATTACCACGAATGGGATTTTTCCCACAATACTGGCAACCTTGCCCGTATGATACTTCATTGTGTTCAATTTTTTTTCATTGAAAATGAAACCAGAGCAGTTGAAATAGAGCTAAAGCTATAATTCAAGAAGTGTGAGTGTATACGAATATAGTACGAATTGGACAAAAAAATGTGCGACGGACAGCATTTTCAATGCATTGTTTTTGACGTTTCTCTCAATTCGTTCGTCGTTAAGTTTCGATCAGTTTCGATCAAATATTAAGTGTCAAAAACAAGCTTGAGCTCTTTCTTCCGCAGCCAAGAAGAACGGAGAGATAAAATAGTAACGTTGCGGAGATGTAAAAAATTTACACGATGTATGTTTTTATCCTTTTCCAACAATATATATCTGTCTAGCCCACGCGCCACTTGTTTTCAGATTTTGAAATTGGACAAAACAATGACGTATCATGCGGGTTAAACAGTACAATGATATGGTTTTTTCTTTCAACTAATCGTTCATTCTGAGAATGCAGTTTTCATGTACTTATCGGTTAAAAAGGATTCAATGACGGAATTATCGATACATCGATTAATTGTTGAGTTATCAGCTCTTTTTTTGTCCCCAAACGTTCATTTCATCATAAAAAGAAATCTATTCCTTGAGAAAATGATTCTCCCTTGTAAGGCCGCGTTCATAGTGGACGCGTTGGCTGAAGCTGAAGCATAAAGCTGCTTTGTCGAGCTTTTTTTTGTTCATAGTGAACGCTTATTCAACGCTGCACAAAGTAGCTTATTGAGCTTATTGGTGTTCATAGTGCGCGCTTTATGCTTGTGGCTGACTGATGCTTTGTTTTAATTTGTTTCTTTGGAAATATGCCCTCAATTACGGTTTGCGAAGTAAATGAAAGGTTTTTTGATTAATGAATATGTAGCGATGATCATCAACGAAAGATCAAACCAATAACAAACAAAAGTTCAAAGGAACTTAAAAACACAAAGCATAACAATGGTGGAAGGTTTATCACAAAAACTACACAAGAAGTACAAAAGAACAACGAAAACTATTGGGGGTTGGAATTAATTTTAAAGGTTTTTTTTCGGTTTTTGAGCATTTATTTAGGCCCTTATTATGAGTTGCTTTCGACGTTCGATCTTCGCTGGTTATCGAACAACGAGTATCGAACGTTAAATTCTTATTATGAGCAGTGCAACCCTATCGAAATGTTCGTTGCTCATCGAAATTTCAGTCAAATAGGATTTTGCTTTCGATGCGATGCGTGCTGAGCAAAAATTGTTAAAAATTTAAGTATTTTGTGATTGTATTTTCCTTTTTAAAGACTAAAAACTAATATTGAACTGTTTTTGTAACATTTATGCAGATCTAAGAAACAAATCGCAGTTAAAAAAACTGGTCTCATTGATGGAGGCAAACTTTGACTGCAAAGGATATTTGTTCCAAAGTTCTGGCGAAAAGTAATGGGAAGAACACGCTGGAATTAAATTGCTCCGGATCACCAGTTAGAACAACAGCAAAGTGGCTTAAGATTAGCTAAAAAAAGCATTGCTCAACAGTTTTCTACTTCTAGCCAGTTCCGTCAAGCTTTCATCCTCTTCTGACGAAGCGTCGAATCTTATGGAAATTATTTTCGTCATAGTCATATTTTTTTGTCTTATATTTTCCAATCAACTTTCAAACCAATCGTATTTAGTTGAAATAAATCAACGATCACCTGATAGAAATATACTACCATGAACAAACAATATGAACGAAATTCACAATAGCGCTACTCTTTGTCGAAACCACGTTATAATACCAAATGCAAATTCGTTCGATCAGGCCTTTCGACTACAGGCGAAGATCGAACGCAGCTCATAATAAGGGCCTTAGAAACAACGGTACAATGTATATTATTCAAAGTATTGTCCATCGTTAGCTACAACATTTTCCCATCTTTCTGGCAGCATATGGATTCCGCGCCGGAAGAACGATTCGTCTTTTGAGGCAATCCACGAATCGACCCATTTTTTGGTATCCTCGTAAGAAGTGAAGCGCTGCTCAGCCAAGCCATGCGTCATCGATCTGAATAGGTGGTAGTCGGAAGGGGCTATGTCTGGGCTATAAGTCGGGTGGGGTAGCACATCCCAATTCAGCGCCTCCAACGTTTCCTTGACGGTTCTTGCAACATGTGGCCGTGCGTTGTCATGTTGAAAAACCACTTTGTCGTGTCTTTTGGCATATTCCGGCCGTTAACCTTTAATGCTCGGCTCAATTGCATCAATTGTTGTTGGTAGCGTTCCCCAGTGATGGTTTCGTTAGGTTTTAGCAGCTCATAGTACACGACACCCTTCTGATCCCACCAAATACACAGCATAAGCTTGGCGCCATGAATATTCGGCTTGGCCCTCGATGTTGATGCATGGCCGGGTGGTCCCCACGATTTTTTTCGCTTAGGATTATCGTAATGGATCCACTTTTCATCGCCAGTGACAATACGATGCAAAAAACTCTTCCTTTTATGCCGTTGAAGCAGTTGTTCGCACATGCAAAATCGCCGTTCAACGTCTCTCGGCTTCAACTGGTACGGCACCCAATTTCCTTGCTTTTGAATCATTCTCATGGCCTTCAAGCGTTTGCCGACCGTTGATAAGTCGACTCCCAATGATTCTGACAATTCTTGAAGTGTTTGACACGGGTCTTCATCGAGCAAAGCCTCCAATTCCTCATCTTCAAACTTTTTCGGCTGGCCCGGACGCTCTTTGTCTTCCGTATCAAAATCACCACTTTTAAACCGACGGAACCAGTACTCACAAGTAGAAATCGATGGAGCATAGTCCCCGTAAGCCTCAGTAAGCGTGCGTTGTGCTTCAACCGCTTTTTTCTTCAAATGGAAGCACAAAAGTAAACCTTCCCGCAAATTGCGTTTTGTTGGAACGAAAGTCGACATGTTCACAGAGAAAAAAATATATGTTGTTTACACTTCAGTGGAATGACACATACTAAAAAATGAAGCTTACACAATGTGCTTTGAAATGAATAGTGTCACAGGTGTGCCCGATGCGATCTATTGATAGTTACGCCATCTCTTAGAAAACCTTTAAAACTAATTCCAACCCCCAATATGTAAAAAAACGAGATAGAATACACAAGTGCATAAAACTGAAAAGTACCACAAAACGTAACAACAAATCAACAACGGTCAAAACTTCAGCACAAAAAAAAATATCCAACAAATAAAATAAAATCAACGAAAATATTGTTAACAGGCAAAATAGATTAACAAGTGCCGAAATTAATTTGAAAATTCAGTAAGATATAATTAATTATAAAACTAAACAAAAAAATTTAAACTATATGATCAAAGAAGAATAAAGCGCCGAATAGCACTTTAAAAATGCTCTACAAAAAGCATTAAAAATAAAATTATTTTGCTGTGTGAGCAAACGAGATGGAGATATAAGCGCTGAAAAGCATTTGAAAATAAGCTTTATGCTGGCACTATGAACACTTTGAGCTTTTTTCATATGATTATACACAAAGCGTTTTTCAGCTTAACCTCTCGGCTAAGCTAAAAGCGTTTACTATGAACGCGGCCTAAGGAATGTTTTTGTCATTATTTCGGACAAGAGAAAAAAAATTTTGTATGGTATTTTTTACTATACAATGATTTGCCCTTGTACGGAATCTTGTTATAACCAAATTTATTGTGGAATTATGTTATCTTTTTTTTGGCTTTGATCTTTTTCAAACTGGCCATAGTCCCATAATTGGGCACGATTACGATTTCCGGGGTGCCGCGATTTGAAAGTGTTTTCTGGTAGAGAACAACAAAAACAACAGTAAATAATTTTGAATGACTCATTTCAAATGAGTCATTTCAAATGAGTCATTTGGTCATTTGGTCCAATGTAAAATGAGTCATTTGGTCCAATGTAAACGTAGTATTAGAGATAGGTCTGTAGTTTGCGACATTATTTTTCGATCCTGATTTATGAACAGGTGCTATAAAAGAGTCTTTCCAACAGTCAAAAGATAAATCAGAGTTTAATGATTTATTAAAAATAATTTAAACGATACTACAACAGTTAACACTTTTGAATGACTTATCTGAAATGAGGTATTTGGTCCAATGTAAACGTAGTATGAGCTTTCTTCAATTTCCAAACTTTTTAAAATTATTGTAAATGGAAAAATTTATATTTGAGAACAAAAGTATGTACCGGGACACTCGACTATAGTTCTGTTATCTATCTTGTTCTGTTTTCTGAATATTTTTATCAGCGTTTTTAAATAACTTTCTGGTTGACGTTATTTATACGGATTTTTCAAAGTATTTTAACAAAGTATCGAATATTCTTCGTATTAAAAAAAATTACAAAAAATGTGCTTTCATTCAATCTTTTTAAGTTGGATTAAGTCTAATCTCTCTAACGGACAGTGTGTCATCTCTTTTGAAAATTCCAAATCTTTTTCGTTTGTTACCACTTCTGGTTTTCTACAAGGGAGTATTTCGGGTCCTTTTTTGTTTATTTTGTATATTAATAATATTTAATCTTTATTTACACATTCTCACTGTCTACATTATATTATGTCAATGATTTGAAAATTGTTCTTAAAATAAAAAAAAAATCAATCTGACATTTCCCGTTTTCAACGTGATTGACTTACTTTACACTTGGTCTTTACAAAATGATATTTGCATTAATTTTAAAAAATTTGCTCTTACGACTTTCTCAAAGTCTCTTTTTATAATTCTAAAATCCTTAGAAAGTAGAAGGATTTTACTTTCACTACTTTTCGTGTATGATATAATTCCTCGAAAAAATCGATTTTAATGTTCCTGCTAGAGTACTCAGAAATAATGACATATTCTATACAACAATTTGCCGTTCTAACTATGCTGCAAGTGCTCCTATTTAGAGGTTTTATATTGTTTTAATAATATAATTGTTTACTCCTTAAATTTTTCTATATCTAAGGATACTATGAGGCATTTATCAAACAGTATTCTTTAAGTGAATAAATCTCTAAGCTTTAGATAAATATAAGAAAAATAGTTGTATAAGTTGAAGATATTTATTTTTATTCTTTAAATCAGTAAGGAATCATTATCCAAAGATTAAAGTAAAATTAAATGAAAATATTTAAAAGACATAACTTTTAATATTTAAAACGAACTGAATGAAAGTACATTTTTTCCAAAAACTAAATGCCGTCATTACTTTATAAAAATAAAACAACCATTTTCACTTTTTTTTTAATTGCCCCGTAAAAGTTTTCAAAAACCATTTTTTAAATACATAAAAACTTTGCGAGAATTTTGTTCCCGTTTTGCTGTAATAAAAAAATCAGGCAATGATACTCGAAATAGTTACTATAATAATATAGAAAAACAAGAATCAATTTTTTTAAAAAAAATTAATGGAATGAGATCATTCAGAAGAATCATAAAATTATTTAAAAAAAGAGAATAGTTTAATAATTTTAGTATTTCTAAGTAGGAATTTTGTGATATATTGTACAGCTTGTTTAAGAAAGTTTGTTTAAATTATTTGAGGTCACATTTTAGTTAATATTTTGTACAGTTAGTTCAAGAAAGGTTTATATTTTGATATTTTTTTACGTCATATTTTGTACAGCTAGTTAAAAAAGAATTGTATTTTTGAATAATAAAAATTACATTTCAGTATTTCTAAGGAAGTGTCATATGTTTAAAACATTCAGCCCTATCGCTGAGTCCCGTCGTAGTACGATATCGTAGAAACTTCGCAAAAGGCATCACTGAGTTCATTTTTACGACGTGTTTTGGTTGTCGGAGATAACTTTTGAAATACAATTCATAAAGAATAATCACTTTTACTGTATGAATTTTTATCAAAATTTTCTCCGACGCCAAAACACGTCGTAACAAATTGCTTTAAAAATCTACGAATGGCGCTAGGAATGAACTCAGTGATGCATTTTTCGTAGTTTTTACGCTATCGTACTACTACGGAACTTACGATATCGTACTACTACGGTACAGCTAGTTTAAGAAAGGTTTTTATTTTAAAATCACATTCAGGTTTTTTTTAGGTAGTATCATTAAAATTTTTTGTACATGTTCATAAAATTATTAAAAAAAAAAATTAAATAGTACAATAATTTTAGTTGCTAACTCAGAAGTTTGCTACATTTTGTACAGCTTGTTTAACCTTCAAACGCTTTTAGTGTCAATTTGACACTATTTTTGAAAAGAAACCCTAATATCTTATTTGTGCTCAAATCAACTTGGGATTTTGGAAGTGTAAAAAGCATTCCTAAATTTATATTTTTATTATAGTGCACTATAATAGCACTATTTAAAAAAGTTTGTATGGCATATTATGTTTTTAAAATAAGCCCTTCATATCATCATTTGGTTTGCTGCGATGTTATTTAAATAAATGTGAAGTACAAATTATGTTATGTAAATTTTTGTATTGCTTTTTAGAGAAATTGTCGGGAAATAGCAACCTAAAGCACGCCATTAAAAATGTTTAACTTAAAAAATGATTAAGCAAGGTCAGTTATTCGTCTAAGGCGACGATGAGCTCATATTTTAAACGTTAACGCAGAATAGAATATATAAAACAGCATTAATAAGTAATGCTATAAATCAGTATTCCTATACCACAATATATATGTAACACAATATTTTGTGCAAAGCTATCTTGTGTATGTATCTGAAAACAATACAGCAAACCATAAGCCATAACTAGTTGCCTCCATGAAGTCGTAGAACACAGTTAAAATGAAACTATAAATAACACTATGCGCCACTGTTTTGGTGCACGGCATCCCGCTATATTTTTCTTATAGATTTGGGGTCTCTAAACATGAAAATCGCAAACAAGTTTTTGAGGATACGTTTTTTTTTTAATTTTTACATTTTTTTCGTTTTTTTCGAACATAAGGTCTGTTTCTGTACTCGATTCAAGTAACTTGAAGTTGCTTGAAAGAGTTATTTTACAAATTTTTGAAGCTCGAGAGAGAAGAATAACATGCAAAATGGCACTCACTATTCTATTACAATTACTTGAATTTAGTACGGGAACAAACCTATAGTTGCATATATTGTATTTAAACATATCTTGGATACCAGTTGTTAAATTTCTATAGTCAAGCCTATCAAATTAAGCCTAACAAAATATCCTACATGTTTGTTCAACAAATTTTTGAGGGTAAATTGAGTGAAGTTACTAAAATTCGACATTTGACTGTTTTTTTACGCATTTGATCATATACTTAGAAAGGTCGATCCAAAAATATCTGTGGTATAAGACAGTTGGCATCTCTGAGAGAAGGCCTGTATTTTAGTTTGTGTTCGTTTGAAGCATCTTTGAACATGCTGTCGATATGAAGGAATCTTTGAGGCAATATCAAAAATGCTTAAAAACATTTAGTATGAAGAGCATGAGTGGAAAGTTTGTTCCGATTTGAAAATGGTAGCCAGTTTGTGTGGATTGCAAGGTGGTTACGTAAAATATTGTTGTTTTCTCTGCCTTTGGGACTGTCGAGTTCGTGTCGAGCATTAGTTATATCAAGAAGCAAAACTCTAAAGAAGGAATGAGAAACGTTAATTTTCTAAAAAAAACATTTTTTCCAAAACTGTCATTGAAAAAATGACGGAAGGTGTATTCGATGGCTCACAAATTAAAAAATTGGTATGTAGCGAAAAATTACAAACGTTCTTATCTTTTGAAGAAAAATCCGCCTGGAATTCGTTTCGATTGGTTGTTTCTGGTGGACACAATAGGTGTCCAGAATACTCTGAAATCATTCGTGACATGCTTATAAATTATGCCAAAATTGGTAGAAAAAATTCATATATCATTACATTTTAGCACTTTTTTAAAAAAATTGTTTTTTTTTATAACAGCAGGTGCAAACATGTCATTCAAAATTTCTTTGCTGCACTCACATTTGGATTTCTTTCCACCAAATCTTGGCGAAGTAAGTGATGAACACGGCGAACGTTTTCATCAGCAAATGAAAAACATGGAGCAACGCTATAAAGGAACCTGGAATCAGAACATGATGGAAAACTATAGAAAGCAAAAGAGAATCAAGAACTTTTTTAAGACTATTGGGCAAAAACTACTCTTTAAAAAAAATTAATTCAAAGCAAAATTCAGTAAAAATTACAAAAACAGTAAAATGCCGAATTTTAGTACCTTCACGCAAATGCATCTCCTGCTCTTATTTTTGCACGAATTTCTTTCAGCGATAGCTAATTGTTTCTATTAAAAATGCATTTTTAAGATCAAAAGCATGGCAGAACTAGAGAAGGTAGATGCATTTCAGACTGCGTGCTCTTTCTCATATCCAAAATTGTCAAAGTCAGCTTTTTGCGAATGAGAACAAAAGGAAATCTATGGCAGCATTCCGCGGAGTCAACATATGGTAATTGGCTGTTATGTTAAAAATCGCTGAAACACTGAAAGAACGCTGCAAATTTGAGTGAGAAACCTTTGCAATTAAATTATTTACATAATTATAATAATTAAATTAAATAATTGTCAACTTTTCTAAGGCATCGCTACCATAACAGTTCACAACAGTTGACTTTTCTGAATGCGGCCAATTTTCGCTTTCTCATCGGTTTCAGATTTTCTATAACCTGTCAACTTCGTTTTGACAGTTTCGGCAGTCTGTCGCTCCGAAATGTTTCTACATTCTCTAATTTTACTATGATCAAAAGAAATAATTTCCCAATTTTTGTAGTTTTCGATTTTTGATGAATTTGTGAAGACATTATTGACATGAAAAAATAATTTTTTCAAAATCATGGTAGAATAATACAGGTAGTCTCGTGGTTAATCGTGATCTCTATGACAATACTACCAGAATTGTCAAAATCAGTTTTTTTTTTTAAAGAAAACAAAGATAACAGAAAAAAAAAGTAAATTACTCCAATTGGATATTTTTGTGTTGTTTTTAAAAACTTGAATAAAAGTAAATTACTTATTTTTTTAATTAAATTTAAGTGCGTGTTGTGCCAAAAACATATGGGCAAGGAAAATGGGTCGAGTTTTCGTGTTCCAGCTGACGAGCCTAGAAGACAACGATGAAACATGGCATGTGTCAAAAATTTTAGAAAAGATGCTCGTGTTTGCTATAGACACTTCTACGGAAATAATTTTTTGGAACCTCATATAAATTACTTCAACAGCTGCACAAAATCCTATTTTAATTGATTGATCAATAAAAAATTAAAAAATCAAAATAGTTTCAGCCATGACAGATTCTTTTTAATTTTTCCTTTCTTATCGCATTCTGATCGGTTGCAGATTTTTATTGAGCTGTCAGTTGCCTTTTGACAGTTATGGGTAGTTAGCTCTCAGCCGTGTGACTACCTCTATTCTTTTACCATGTTCAAAATATTTCGTTTGATGGCGCAAAAGCTACTCATTCAAATGAAAAATTTGTTGAACAATCATGTTAGATTATAAATCTTACTTATAAATTATTCAATTTATATCTTAATTATAAAAATTGAATACTTGGTATCAAAGATATTTTTAAATACTATATGCAAATATTGGGGGTTGGAATTAGTTTTAAAGGTTTTCTAAGAGATGGCGTAACTATCAATAGATCGCATCGGGCACACCTGTGACTATATTCATTTCAAAGCACATTGTCTAAGCTTCATTTTTCAGTATGTGTCATTCTACTGAAGTGTAAACAACATATATTTTTTTCTCTGTGAACATGTCGACTTTCGTTCCAACAAAACGCAATTTGCGGGAAGGTTTACTTTTGTGCTTCCATTTGAAGAAAAAAGCGGTTGAAGCACAACGCACGCTTACTGAGGCTTACGGGGACTATGTTCCATCGATTTCTACTTGTGAGTACTGGTTCCGTCGGTTTAAAAGTGGTGATTTTGATACGGAAGACAAAGAGCGTCTGGGCCAGCCGAAAAAGTTTGAAGATGAGGAATTGGAGGCTTTGCTCGATGAAGACCCGTGTCAAACCCTTCAAGAATTGTCAGAATCATTGGGAGTCGACTTATCAACGGTCGGCAAATGCTTGAAGGCCATGGGAATGATTCAAAAGCAAGGCAATTGGGTGCCGTACCAGTTGAAGCCGAGAGACGTTGAACGGCGATTTTGCATGTGCGAACAACTGCTTCAACGGCATAAAAGGAAGAGTTTTTTGCATCGTATTGTCATTGGCGATGAAAAGTGGATCCATTACGATAATCCTAAGCGAAAAAAATCGTGGGGACCACCCGGCCATGCATCAACATCGAGGGCCAAGCCGAATATTCATGGCGCCAAGCTTATGCTGTGTATTTGGTGGGATCAGAAGGGTGTCGTGTACTATGAGCTGCTAAAACCTAACGAAACCATCACTGGGGAACGATACCAACAACAATTGATGCAATTGAGCCGAGCATTAAAGGTTAAACGGCCGGAATATGCCAAAAGACATGTCAACATGACAACGCACGGCCACATGTTGCAAGAACCGTCAAGGAAACGTTGGAGGCGCTGAATTGGGATGTGCTACCCCACCCGCCTTATAGCCCAGACATAGCCCCTTCCGACTACCACCTATTCAGATCGATGACGCATGGCTTGGCTGAGCAGCGCTTCACTTCTTACGAGGATACCAAAAAATGGGTCGATTCGTGGATTGCCTCAAAAGACGAATCGTTCTTCCGGCGCGGAATCCATATGCTGCCAGAAAGATGGGAAAATGTTGTAGCTAACGATGGACAATACTTTGAATAATATACATTGTACCGTTGTTTCTAAATAAATGCTCAAAAACCGAAAAAAAAACCTTTAAAATTAATTCCAACCCCCAATATATTAAAAAAAAACGAAAAAAATTAAAAAAAACCTATCCATACGAACATTTCTTTGCAATTTTCGTGTACAGAACTTTTATCTGACTTTGGCGCGTAGTGTAATTTGTGCTCGTCAAGGAGAATTTTTTTTTCAAGCTTTCATTGATGCATGATATAACAATCCATAAGGTAGCCTTGGCAACTACATATTTTTTCACGATCTGCGGTCATCGAATGTCAAACAAAAGGAAACAAAAGAAAGCATTTTGACACAAAACATATTTGATATCTCCATTTTACAAGAGCTGCCTTTGCACGCTCTATTTTTGATTTTATTTTGTTTGACATACGACGACCGCAGCTAGAGCTGTCACTCCTACCTTCTAGTAATTTTCTCATGCTCTGATGTAAGCTCATAAATATGAAAAACCAATTATAAAATTAAAATGTTTTTCAAAAAGTAATCTATCTATACTATTATATAAAATTGAAGTGAAAATTTAAAGTTACGACCTTACTCCATTAGTACTGGCACAATATTTATGAAAAATTTTTTAAAATATCATATATGTCTACATATTTATTTAGGGGTATTTTTAGTACGAAATTTTAAGAATAAGTATATTTAATTAAGCTATTAAGTTTTTTAAGAAATCATCCCAACGGCCACTCATTGCTTATTCGTTGGCTTTTGACTCGTTTGTGTTGCGAGAGTTTCAATAAACTCCATATTGATTTGTCTCTTTCTCTTCATGCTCAGCTAGCACAGCGCAACAAAAAAGAAAAACTGATGAGCAGTGTTGCCATAAAAAAAATTTGCATATCGTAACTTTTGCACTCTGCTCGTCGGGTTCTCGTCGGCTTTGTGAAACTCTAAAAACCACAACAACGGTGATCTTGCTTCGAGTAAATTAACAAAAAATTTTGTTGATTTTGGCCAGTAAAAACTACCAATATATAAATGTCAGTAAAAAAGATTATATATGGAAAAATATAGTTTTTTAAGTCATAAATACATTGCTTTAATAAAAAAATTTATGCAAAATCGATAAAATATCGGATCATAGGATTCAAGATTGAAAATCGAAGCAAATCCGCGACATATCGGACTATATGGCAACACTGCTGATGAGCCTTGAGCAGGGAGAAAAGTGAGATAGTTACATATAAATGCAAAGCGGCTCCAAAACAAAACAAAAAAAAGACCATTTTTTATTTCTTTGATATGTATTGTCTTAACCCAATAAGGGCGATAATGTCAAATCGCATCACAATGTCGGATGTCGCAAAACTAACCGTATCACATAAAAATTAGTCAAAATCAAAAATTAGCACATGTGTGAAAAACTTGTCCCGTCTTTAAAGCGTAAAGGATACTGATAAAAAAACGTCCGTGGCCGCGGAAAACTGGCCAGCTAGTTGGTACATAAAAAGATTTACACTCACACTAAAAATAAACTATTCGACTCCCAAATCTCCTTTTTTTAAAAAGTTACCACCTAAAAATATCTAGCTTGCAAAAATTTTAAAAATATTCTTTTATGCTCAAAATCTCCAATGCCTAAAAAAATCCTACCACCTGACCAGGGTGTGGTCTTGATCAATTAAAAAGTGTAACTTTGACAAAAGTAGGTATAGTTATTTCAATCACTAACTGACTAACATTAAGTCTAGTTCAGAAGATGTTATCTAATTTGCTGAATTTGTCGTGACTAAGCAATCAATGCAACTATATGTAATGAAAACCATAGCGTTAAGGCGCTAACAAATTTTTTTTTATTTCTTGTGAGTAGTTTAGTACTCATGTTTTTCCAAAGCGAACTGACGTCATAACTTAACCACAACGTCAAACGTTCAGCCGAGACAGGTCTCTTACTTTCATGCCTATAAATAAGTGAGTGAGTAAAGACTCACGTTTGAGTTGTGGTGAAATTTTATGGCCCTAAATAGGCTCGTCCGTATAAACTGGCTTAGCAATCATTTGGATTTTCCTATACGTCACTACATCTTCTCATGAAACACATCACGCTTAGACGTCATGTCAAGCCCATGTATTATGTACTATGTACTAATTAATTCGAACAAGAAGATAGCAATTTAATATTCCTCACCAACAATAATTTAATTATTTATTTGCTTTCTAACAACTTTCGTGTTTCCATACCAAGCAACTCACAGCAAATGTATTTATTTAGTTTTTTCATTTTTTGTTTATTTGTTGGTGGAGATTTTTGTTTTGTTGTTATTTTTAACACAACATAGCAATACATACCAGGCATACAATTGTTTTCTTGCAAAATTTTTGTTTTTTCGTTGCTGTTTATTAATTTAAGGGGGTAGTTCGATAGTGTGAAATCTTTTCTTTTAAACATTTGTATTTCAGAACAAAATTAAAAATTGAAACTTGAAGTTTTTACTCATGGAACTAAAAATGGTATTTAAGCCTGGTTTGCACTTGAAAAATGTTGTCATTCTAATGGATACGTATTGTCATTTACGCTTGTTGTCATATATTACTACTGATTGTCATATAAAAACAAGTGAGAATAGATAATTTTTTGCATGTCAATCAAAATATCGTTGTATGACAAGAAAAATTGTAATGCCAACATGTTTGTGTCAGTTATTGCCTAAAAAAGTTGTTATGTCAGTTTTTGAGTTTGACGTCATATGATCAAGATGCCTACTGACCTGAGTGATTTTTGTCATTAAAATTGACCTAGTGAAAACCAGGCTTTATACTGCAGGCCACACAATTCGTTGATCCCATACAAAAGTTGGACAAAAACAGTTAAGTTTAAGCCAGTTAAGAAAAATTTCAAAGATAGTCGAGATCGGTTAGACCCTCGGGGAACCTCCCTTGGACCTATATTCGACTGATATATATAAGGGTACCTGCTTTGGACCTAAATTAATTTTTTACTTGATTTTGTATGGGAGGTACATACAAAGGTTGGTCGATCTTAACAAAAATTCGTCAGAAGGGTAGTCAAATAGAGTTATACAGTGGCTCACAACGTAAGTCGGGCAGGCATTTCTTAGCACTTTCGCATTGGTTTCAGAGATGAAAATGTATGAAGAAAATTGCACTATATATTTTTTTCAAAACGTTATTATTTGGTGAACAAAATTAAACACAAACATAATTAAAAAATTAGAACATTTAGTTCTGAAACCAATGCGAAAGTGCTAAGAAATACCTGCCCGACTTTCGTTTTGAGCCACTGTAGATGTGTACTGAAAATAATCGAAATCGGTCAGACTCTAGGGGTACCTCCCTCCCTTAAACCTTGTTTAATTTTTTATTTAATTTTGCATGTAAATTTTTCATTTTAAGCATTTAAAAAAGAAAATAATTTTTAATTTATACTAGTAAATTAAAAAAATGGCACTGTATTTTATAGGATTTGTTTTTTTCCATCGAAATTTGTCAATTTCTTGTATATGGGCACTTCCGCCAAAATGTCTACCGCGACTATAAAATTGGATGTTACTTAAAATTCTTTTAAACCTCCATAATAGAAAAAAATTTAACATTTATATTGTGAGAGTACTGAGAGCTGATCTCAATTTAAATTTTCAAAAATGGCAGCAAACATTAATTAATAGCAACAAAAGTTGAAAAATGGTGACAAAAGTTAAACAATTTTAACGAAAGTTGGAATTTTATTAGTAGGTTTAATAAATACTCTTATAATACAAAGTTTAATTACATTTTTTCAGTTTTCGATTGTAACGGTCCTGAATTACACTTAATATGATATTCTAGTTCAATTAAATAAATAAAACTATAAAATATTTGCACTTCTTTAAAGAAAAAAATATGTCACATAACGAATTATAACAAATAATAATTAGAAAAGATTTTTCCACAAAGCAATTATGAATATGTAGCAAACATATTCCAGATTATATTAAAAATACTTTCATAAAAAACTCGTGCACACTTCGCAGATTTTTTCGTTTATATTAATGCAGGTAAAAACCACTTCTATTTTGTGTCACGTAACGTATCATTTTAGGTGGCTTCTATCTAAGAGCCGAACTTTTGACAACTCTTAGCTTTTAAACCTTGTACAGTGCGCTTAGTAAACTATTGAAAAATCAAAATAAGACAAACCGTAAGTTTTATTTTTCTTTCTTTTTCCACTCATTAAAGCCGTACGACTGTCACGTCACGTGCGTAGCGACGGAAACGCCCATTATAAATTCGTTAAAATTTATATACAATTTTTTATTTTCTAAAATTTTTTAATTTTATTTATTGAGTCAAGTATTTTTTGAAGTAGCTTTGAAGTGTCACAGTGTAGCCAAAATTGTGTCTTCCCCTAAATATTTTGTTTTGTCTTATCTATGCAATTATCTGTCGGTTGATTCCAATATTTTTAGATTTCGATTCATAAAAATTTTTGATCTATTTTTGTCTATGGGAGGGGCAACGCAGTGTGGAAAAAAGTATTTGATAAACTCGGTCTAAAATATTCCTTGGCTCATTGTAATGTGTTTTAACCTGTAATGTGATAACCCTCGGGCGAACAGGAATTTTGTTAAAAAAGTACCTTTTTTGAGCAAAAACCCACTTTTTTATGAGTAAGCTTTTGTTTCTATGAATTGTCAAAAACAAAAAATTTTAAAAAGTTTGCTAAATTTTGATTATTTTGTTGATTTTGGTTAAAAAAAAAACGCAAAAAAAAAATCCCGAACTAGCAGATTTCTCAAAGTTTTTTTACACAGATAGTAATCATTTTTGGAGCTTCATTTTTGGTATTTTTTCAGAACAATTTATAGAAACAAAAATATTGACCATACCAAAAGCGGTTTTTTTGCACAAAAAAGGAACTTTTCAAAAAAATTTGAGCTAGCCTAAGGATTAACACATCGCGAAATCCTTTCGTGGAGGGTACGACAATGAGCCAAAGAATATTTTAGACCGAGTTTATCGAGCACTTTTTTTTGTATGGAGACAGACCCGGCCTATTATACAGTTGCAGTGAAAAAGCAGTATCAAAGAACGAACATGTGTTCCTTTATTTTATAGCATAGTTTTGTTAGCAGCCATGTTTTTGTTGTTGTGTAAGTGAAACAGAAACAAAAAAGAAACGTGAGAACACAGCAAAAACTATGAAATTGTCTTTGTACATACCCAATTGTTTGCAAAATATGGCAGCACTAATTGTACTCAGAGAGGAAATCGTCGGTAGTTAGAGAAAAAATAGGATAGATTCTATTCAATTTTAGAGCCCGAACAGAACCAAAGTGGTTGACGGTTGGCGGTCCTCTCTCGTAGAAATACGCTGAATTGGAGCGGTGGCGGTTGTCGGATCACGGTTGCATTTCATTTTAGGAATGGTACAAATTATTTTATATGCTGCTGTGCTAATATTTTATATGCTACTATAATATGCTACTGTTTTATTGCTTTGAATTTACATGAGTGCAACACAGGCACAAAAACAGAATGTCAGATCATAGTAAAAACTAAGAAAATAATACTGAACGTACCCAATATTTAGCAAAAATATGGCAACATTTGAGTCACTCAGAGAGAGATCCGCCAGCCGTCAGAGAAAAATTAGAATAGATTCTATTCTGGCGTTTTCCTGTCGCGCATTTCTACGGCGGTTTCCTTTTTGGCGGCTGCATATATTTTTATGTATTCTGTTGCACGGCGAATCCGACAACCGACATCCGCTTTGGTTCTGTTCGTGCTCTTATTCTAGCGATAAGTCGCCGCGACTCTTGCTCAACGATTTCATTTTTGACGACTTCGTTAACTTGCATGTGTTCTGTTGTGTGTTCTACATCGCCGGTCGTTACGACTTTTGATTGGTCGTAACTGTCTGACCAGAATCATGTCGTTGTCGTGTCGGCAGGCAGAGCGCTGGCAGAGACAATGCAAACCTTATGGGAGAAAATTGCGGCAGAATACGACAACGAAAACGCCAAGATAGAAATGTTTCTATTTCTATTTTGACTTTGTCGTTTATTTGATAGCTCTCTCAGCTTCTCTCTAAAAAAGTTGCCATATTTTAACAAAACTTGAAGAATCTGTCAACCAATGTAGCGAGTAAACAGTGTTCCTACTTGCTCTTATAATGATAGGAGTAGCCTTCAGTTGAAAATGCAGTAAATTTATATGAAGAGTATTGCAAAAAGTAGTGTAATAAATGGAAGTGGAGTAATTATTAGTTCAATCGGAGTACGATGAGAACACTGAAGCAAGTTCAAGAAAATCAACAATGGCAGATTGAATAAAAGCAAAACGACAAAGCCAACGCTACAATTCTGGGCCAACTCTTAGCGATTCTCTCTCACCGACACGACAACGACATGATTCTGGTCAGACAGTTACGGCTCTTACATAGCCGAGTTACTGTCTGACCAGAATCATGTCGTTGTCGTGTCGGCAGGCAGAGCGCTGGCAGAGACAATGCAAACCTTATGGGAGAAAATTGCTGCAGAATACGACAACGAAAACGCTAAGATAGAAATGTTTCTATTTCTATTTTGACTTTGTCGTTTATTTGATAGCTCTCTCAGCTTCTCTCTAAAAATGTTGATATATTTTAACAAAATTTGAAGAATCTGTCAACCAATGTAGCGAGTAAACAGTGTTCCTACTTGCTCTTATAATGATAGGAGTAGCCTTCAGTTGAAAATGCAGTAAATTTATAAGAAGAGTATTGCAAAAAGTAGTGTAATAAATGGAAGTGGAGTAATTATTAGTTCAATCGGAGTACGATGAGAACACTGAAGCAAGTTCAAGAAAATCAACAATGGCAGATTGAATAAAAGCAAAACGACAAAGCCAACGCTACAATTCTGGGCCAACTCTTAGCGATTCTCTCTCACCGACACGACAACGACATGATTCTGGTCAGACAGTTAGAGCCCGAACAGAACCAAAGCGGATGTCGGTTGTCGGATTCGCTGTACAACAAAATACATACGCCAAAAATGAAACCGCCGTAGAAATGCGCAACGGGAAGACGACAGAATAGAATCTATTCTAATTTTTCTCTGACGGCTGGCAGATCTCTACGTTCAGTACGTTCAGTGTTATTTTCTTAGTTTTTACTATAATCTGACATTCTGTTTTTGTGTCGTGTTGCATTCATGTGAATTCAAAGCAAAATATAAAATAATTTGTATCATTCCCAAAACGAAATGCAACCGTGACCGCCACCGCTCCAATTCTGGACGGGTTCTCAGTGTATTTCGCCGAGAGAGGACCGCCAACCGCTTTGGCTCTGTTCGGGCTCTAAGAAGGAACCATTTATGCCAGCAACTCGATTTTGATCTGTTCTGTTTTTTTTAAAGAGCGCATCCTTTATTCCGCTCTATTCGTATATCGCTCTTCTCTTCAATCACTAGCACTATCCCTAACACGACGAAGAGAGAGACCGAAACTGAATGGTAGCGTTGTGTTAAACGAGCACAAAACATGATTTGTTTTGTTGTGGTTTTTGCTTTCTTTTTGTAAACAAAAACGAAAACAGTAACAAATGTACCCGCTTCACCGATTATTACTGCTACTTATAAACAAATTGTGGCATGCGTCAACAAGTTCTTGTACTACTGCTGTTCTGCATAATTTTAATCCGCGGCACATTAAGATGTCCATTAACCCTCTTCTTTAACCCTTTTCCTTAACACTCTTCTCGTTTCGCACAAAAAATGCTATTCGTTTAATTTGTCATAGGAACAGATTTTGTAGTAGCCTTTTACTTTTCAGGAAACTTAGTGTCCTTCCTTTGAAACATTTATATTTCTATAAAGTATTGAACATTTTTTTTATTAAATCTGGATATCTTCTGAGACGACGTTCAGATACCTATCATTTGAGAGTTAATGAATACAATGTAGCACCGGTTCCAACGCACAAATTAAGAATATTTCTTAACTTTTTTACTTCTTTTGCTCCTCGACTTTTCAATAGTCTTCCATCAGAAATAAGAAATATTCATGTTCAATCCATTTTACAGTGTTATTGACACATTATTAGCTGTTATAGTCTGACTCCACAATACTTTTATTAAGTTTTTGCTCTCAAGGCCTTTTAAAAAAAAATCTTTTAAAAAAAAATATCTTAATATTAAATTTTTCCGATTTATTTTTCTTATTTAATTATTGTAATTAATTCATAATTTATTAATTATTATTTCATTAATTATTATATATATTTTTAACAAGATGTATTTGCCTCTAGCTCCAAGTGAACTATAGAAGCAGCCTAACATTCATTGCAGTTATTTGTATAACATAATTCTTCTTATAGATACATATATTATTATTATTAAGAATGTAATGAATTGTTGAATAAAAATACTACTACTACTACTATGTCCTTAGATTATATTACTACAGAAAAACTAAAAAAAATGTTTCGATTTTTCACTGATACCCACCCCCTTAAGCCAAACAAACACATTTTGACTGAAAGAATGCCAAGTTTTTAAACATTTATATCTAGCTGTCTAGATGCCAAAATGACAGCAACGATTTGCAGATGGCTTGCATTAATTTCTTACTTTTTAATATTCCACTTCCAAGCAGACCTTAATTTGGCTGTCGCTATCTTACTATTTTATTGATATCTTTAATGATACCGATTTGCATGGTAACACTGCGGAATACTAATGTTAAAAAAGAAAAAAAAAAACAACCTGGCATTCTTTAACTTGAACATGAATAAAGCTAACACTTCACCTTGCTCTTTGTGTATGTCGATATCTTTGTATCGACATTGCACCAATCTTTTCAAGAACAGTAGGTATGAATTGTTACTTCATCAAATTGGGTAAATACCTATCATAGATTATGATAATCTTCAAAATTTTTTAACATAGCTATAAATGCATATATTCAACAAGAGTATTTTAAAAATAATTTTATTTACAATAGGGCTATTCACAATCCTGTGCAAATGGTCTTGCAATCATGGTATTTGCAAAATCGTAGAGCATATTTTTACTCTGCACTAACAAAATATACAAGGATGCATTTACTACACTATTGCAAATAAGCAACCCTAAAACCCATAGTTTGTATTTACTGTACTTATGCAATACTAAAATCAAATTTTTACAATTGCACAAATTTGCTATCTCAAATGCACAAGAATGTGAATTGCCCTAATGTTTTGAAATCTGTAACTGTTAAAGCTTTCATATTATACTCGCTTCTCTGCAAAACCTTAACATGCAGTTAACCCATTGACGTCAAGATGTTCGCTTCATTCGTAAATATTTATAATAATGATATAGCATATAACATTTATATTGATATAACATTATGTTGGGGGGAAAATATTGTTTTGTGTTTGCAAAATTATTGTTTTTAAATTGCGCGTTCTGGATTCTTCAAAATTTGTGAAATTAACATTTTTCCTAATATTTTTGGAACCACCTTTACGCTGCTTGCGGGTGGTGTGATTTGATGGAAATCGTCACGTAACCATAAGATTGCTTTGTGTGTATGCGTGCGAGTATCGAGCAGACTACAAACTGGCAGGCGAGTGCGCTGTGTGTGTGTGCGTGCAAGTATTGAGATTCTAGCAGACTAATAAACGAATAAGCGAAGGCGCAACTCTCTCTCTCTCTGTCTCTGTTTCTGTCACATAGAAATTTATTTTAAACCAGTGATGGCCAAACGCACACGGCTTAAACTGCTTGGATTTATGTTTAACGTTTAAAGCTTTTCACTGAAAGAAATCAAACGTTAAAGCATTTTGAAAGCTTTATGTAGAAAAAAATAATACATCTAATAATAAATTACAAAACTATGAAATCATTTTAGAATAGATTGTTTGTTTATTAAATATTATTGCAATTTTTTCATCAGCTTTTAGAAAGTCTATTGTAGACAATATTTACCTATAAAACATAAAATTAAACAGTTTTAAAATTGCTAACTACGAAAACAATGATTGTTTTCAAGGAAACAAAGCGACGTGACCATGCCGTTATAAGTGTAATATAACGCGGTAAATCTGGCCCAAATTCACCCTTAAGCGTTCAAAAGAACTCATTTCCCTTAGTAGAGACCACATCAGTACCATGGTAGGGGTCCTTACAGGGCACTGCCTGACTGGCAGAGATTAGAAGAATCATCTACAGTACACTATCTCAGTACTTGCCCAGCGCTGGCTCAAAAACGCTTCCTTCACTTAGGCAACTGGTTTTTCAATGATCTTGACGAACTCTCGGAATCTTCGGTATACCGAATTCTAGGCTTAGTAAACAGCTCAAATTGGTGTCAATAAAGAAAGGAAAATTAGCCTTTGGTATCACAATGGGCCTCATTGGCCTAAGTGTGTCCCGTTTGAGGCAGCCATACCAACCTAACCATGCCAGGTTCGAATCTGTCTGCAGACTGAAAACTTTTTACCGACGCTAGAATTTATTTGTTATTTTTATTTGTGTATTTCTTTTAAATCATACTTGAGAATTTTTATTACAATTAAGTTTTAAGTTCTAATCTGATATTAGAATTTTAAAAAAATTCCACTAGGGTGGACCCAAAAAATGTGTTTTTTTCTTTATACTCTTTGTATGTATGCTAGCATCATAAGGAGTCGCTGATTTCGAACCTGATGTTAAAATTTCAAAAAGTTTTTTGACACTAGGGTGAATCCTGAAAATGTTTTTTCTTGTTTTATGCTCTTTGTATATGTACTGGCAGTATTCGCTGGCAGTATTCGTAATGGTCGCTGATTTCGAATCTGATATAAGAAATTGAAAAAGTTTTTTGACTCTGGGGTGAACCCTAAAAATGTGTTTTGTGGCTTAGACTCTTTGTAGATGCGCTGAACGCTGATATCGAATCTGATGTTAAAATTTTAAAATTTTTCACACTAGGGTGAACCCTAAAAATGGCTTTTTTTTACTTTATACTCTCTTTGTATGTGCTGGCAGTATTAAGGGGTTGCTGATTTCGAATTTTATGTTAGAACTTAAGCTTTTTTGACACTAGGGTGGACCCTAAAAATGTGTTTTTTTTGTTTTATAGTCTAAAGTAAGTCCAGTTTGCAATCCAACTTTTCAATTAATTCAAGCACCGTGCGAGGAACATTGTAAATGCTCAATGCTCAACGCCTACTTTCATCTCTAGTAAAAATTTCACATCTTAATTTGCAATAAATACTTTTTTTTCTAAAATATTAAATTGAACTTGATTGATTTAATTGTTCATTTACATTATTTGCCTTAAATAAATTTTATAAAAGATAATAATAAAAAAATAATAATATAAAATTAATAATAAAAAAATAATAATAAAAAAATAATAATAAAAAAATAATAATAAAAAAATAATAATAAAAAAATAATAATAAAAAATAATAATAAAAAATAATAAAAAAATAATAAAAATATTATAAAAAAAATAATAAAAAAATAAAAAGTATACAGATTTTATTTCGAATTCATTCGGAGTTGCAGAAAAAGCGCAAAGAACTTCATTCCTGACGGGGATCCCCCACCACACCACCTTTTTTATTGATTCTATTTTGCATTTCATTAAATTTTAATTTTTGTAATTTTCTAAGTTATTTTTATCATAACTTATCCATTGAAGGGGCAAGAATAGGGATCAATTATTTAGAGCCAGCAATTTGACATATTGTGTTCTTAATCAGAGAAGTCCTTTTGTAGGTATGTTCTATGGCCAATAAAAAGTAGGTGCAAAAAGCATATTTTTATTTATAAATTGAAAATATTTGCAAAAAAATCATTGAAAATCTCATGCTTTTAATCAATGTGACTACAAATCTCTTGATTTAGCCTGAGAAAAATGTATACCCGGAATCCGAAAAAGTGATAAAGTTAAAGCAGCTTTTTTTAAATTTTTTTGACTACCAATATAATTCTGGGAAGATTAAATAAAATTCCATTTAAAATTCAGAAAAGATGAACTGAAATTCAGAAAATTTAATTTTAATTCGAAAAAATTTAATTTTAATTCGAAAAAATAAATTGGTATTAAAACCTTGAAACTTACCTTCTTACCTAAGGATAATTAATCCCATACCAATAATACCTTTACCACAACCATTGTCATTACCATTTCAATTACCATAGCCATTTCCATTTTATACCCATACTATTAGAAGTTTATTTTCCAGGAACCGAAAATAACGATTATTTTTGAAATTTTAGATCAATAGATCATGTATTTATAAAAAGTTGTATAATTCTTTTAAATATAGTAATGTGACGCTGGGAAGCTAGAGATTCCATTTTTTACATGATTTTTTCATGATTTTAAAGATCAAAATCACCTCAAACCAATTATTTTTTTATGGATATTTTTTCGATCAGAAATAATAGTTATTTCTTGGTCGTTATTTTTTTCCATCAGAAATAAAAGTTATTTCTTTTCGTTATTTTTTCCATCAGAAATAAAAGTTATTTCTTAGTCATTTTTTTCAATCAGAAATAAATGCTATTTCGTGATTTTTATTTTTTTCAATAAGAAATAAAAGTTATTTCTTGGTCATTATGTTTTCAATCAGAAATAACAGTTATTTTCCCCTATTTTTTCGATCAGAAATAAAAGTTATTTTTTGGCCGTTATTTTTTTCGATCAGTAATAAAAGTTGTTTTTTGATCGATTTTTTTCGATGACTTTTCATGATGACTTTTCATAACTTTTCTCTTATTTTCTCAACTCAACTCTTCTCATAATATAATCTCTATTAGCGAAATTACGATGTAGCAGTTTCCAACGAAACAAAGCAAATTAACCTGATTATCTTATAGGGAAAAAAACTAAATACAAACAAGGAAAAAGCCAAACTGCTATCAAAACAAACCGTAGCTATATTTTGTGTAAGGGAAACGTGAGAAAACCCTTACGATATATGATTTTTTTTAAACTTATTGAATCTGGAATACTGTTGCATATTCATAATTGTTTTATTAAAAAATCTTTTTAAGTTTTTTGTATACAAGCTGTGATAAACGTTGTTAGAGATTTTTTTCCTTCAAAAAAATACAACTATTTATAATGTTTTTTTATATTATTGAACTAGAAAACAAAGTAAACTGTAATTCTGGACCGAAAAAACAGAAAACTGAAAAAATCGAATTAAAGTTTGTATTTATTAATTATACTTATAAAATTCAAACTTTCGTTCAAATTTTTCAACTTTTGTCACCATTTTCCAGCTTTAAGTGCCATTCATCATTTTTATCAAATTAAGATTAACTTTTGCAATATAAATTTAAACAAATTTTCTCTAATGGATATGTTAGTTTTTTGATAGAAATTTTTCAGTCAAAAAATAATTCTTTCTTCTGTTCGAAAAAAGTCGATAAAAAATAACTTTTATTTCTGATCGAAAAAAATAACGGTAAAAAAATAACTGTTATTTCTGATCGAAATAATAATGTCCAAAAAGAACTTTTATTTCTGATTGAAAAAATAACGAACGATGATTGAAACAAATAAGAAATAACTTTTATTTCGGATGGAAAAAGTAACGACCACGAAATAACTTTTATTTTTAATCGAAAACATACCGATCAAAAGATAACTTATTAAATGATTGCTTGATAGCGATAATCGTTATTGACGGTCCCTACTATTTTCATTTAATTCTAAATATCAGTTGTTCTTTTCATTTTGAATTTTTATTGTTTTTTCTGAACTTCAATAGGAATTTTAATTAATATTTTCTGAATTTAAAATTAAGTTTTTGATTCATCTCTTTTGATAAATTTTTCGTTTGGTAGAATTTTAAATGAATTTTTGAATTATTACATGAATTCAAATAATAGATCACAATTAATTAACTAACCTAATTTTTTAATTTTAAATATTATTTTGTTTTTCTAATTTTAAGTGCGATTTTCTGAATTTGAAAATAAATTTTCAATTTTCAATTTCAATTTTCAATTCAGTTGATCTTTTTTGAGATATAAATGGAATTTCTGAAATTGAATTGATGTTTTATGTATTATAATTGGAAATGGAGAGCAGATCATTATTTTAATGAATACAACTGCTGAGTGCTGAAAAAATGAAGCGGTCATATAGCAGACGCTAATGGGTTAACTGAAAAAAACTTGTTTAATCGATAATATGTATTTGCAAGTTCAATAAAACTGTACGTATACACATGTGTAAAAGCAAGTGTTTTTGTATGTATGTATGTTAAGTGGGGAAAAATTGCATTTGCCGCAACGTAATGACAATCATTGACATAGACACAAAAACAGCAACAACAACGCAAAACCAACAAGTGCCAACTTAAAGGCCGGTATCTGGTCAATAAACTTAATATGTTTGTGTGTGTGTTGTTAAATTGACTTGTGGTGCAATGACTTTAAATGCTATTTGTTTCGATAAAATAGTGAAAACGAAAATAATTATATTAAACATTTCGCTTATCTCTAAGTTAAAACAATTAAAGTAAAATTTTAATTAATTTCCACTACAAAGATATAGCACTATTATATAAAATAACAGATGCGTTGCTAAGAACCTTTGCTGTCCCTTTTTCATTATAAGCATTATTCCGAAAAATTAAGTAAAAGTAAAAAATTTCTTTCTCCAGTTAATTTTTCTAATTATATTATCAATTCAAACCAATTTCAATCCTTAACGATTTTTTCCAATTTTTTTCATTGATTTTCTTAATTTTTCATGCGCTAGCAACATTCCAAGTTTTTGATAAATATCTGTTTTTTTTAACTGAAGCTTCAAGGTGCTCCAAAATAATGCGTCCAGGTCGGACTGCCCCTCTAGCTACGCCCCAAAAAATACATATTATGTTTATTTATAAACGATAACAGAATTCATGGTTCAATAAAGATATTATGTATTTAAAAACCCAAAAGGTTTTGTATAAACTAAAAACAAATGAGGCAAAATGGCCTTCACTTTTCAAATAATTTTTTTTTAATAAAAAGCCTTAAATCATATACTTTTACAAGTCTTTATCCTGTCCATTTCTTTAAAAAAAGTTCTATTAACTATGTTTAAATTAAAAATGCTCTTTCTAAAAGCCATTTCAAAGTTGTATCTTCTTTATTTCAGGTCCTTTACCAAACGTTCAGTCACAAGCAAGTTAAAAACAATCCCTTACTGCAAGATGTATCCATTCGTAAGTGCAAAATTATATTCTCTCATTTTACTATTAATGAATGTCAAAAGCTTTTTGTATATTTCTTCACTTATCTCTACTGACTAACACTTTAACTACTAACTGATTTGTTTGCAATAACTTAATCGTTAAAATTTCACAACTGAACTGCTTGTTAGTGTTACTTTCTTCTGTAAATATTTTCCAAAACATATCTAAATTTTTTTTCCACATTTGAAGTCAGTTTAGTGTATCGTTCTTATGCTTGGTTTCACTATGTCTTTTTTATGACAACACAAAAGTTTATAACCTGAAATATCACCCTAATAAAACTCTAGAACATTTTCTACATAGCTCCATTTAATTATTTAATTGTTTTTAATATTCCAAGATTGCCAAAGTTAGAAAAAATGTTTACATGTTGTAGTTTTCAATTTGATTGACAGCAACTGACCACTGAAAATGACATAGTGAAAACCAAGCATAAGATTTTTTATTTTATATTAAAAAAAAAAATTCTGAAATGGCTTACACATATGGAACGTGCTCGAAACTGTTGGCGTGTTGGCAAAAATTTTTAATTTTCTCCTTCAAACCGGGGTGCGAAACAAAATGGTGGTGAAAAACAATAACAATTCTTAGCTTGTTTGAAGAACAAGGGCCGAATTACAGCATCCGTGATCGAGCAAAATTACGAAGGGCACGACGAGACGACAAGTGCCTATTAATCTTGTACAATTTTGCTCGATCAAGGATGCTGTAATTCGGCCTCAGGTTGCTTTTATTTGAACGCTACCTCTTTCGAACAAGATGGACCCGCCATTTTGTTTGACGAACAAGTTAGCTTATGTGTAACAACCCTTTTAAGTGTACGCCTTCTGCACAAACATTTCCTCTTTTGACTTTTTCAAAACAAAAATAATTTTTATTCTGGCTATAAATTATTTTGTAATTTCTCAACAATCTTATCAAAAACTGATATCGTTTATGGTGTATGGTGGAGAGTGGTGAGTGGCATAAAAATATTTTTTATTTTATCTTTATTTTACGATGCAAAACATGACAATTTCATTCCATTTTTAAAATTAAAATATAAAAAGACCTTTGTTAGGTGTACAAGTCTCTTCAAGTTTGAGAAAAACAACAGAAAAAAAATGTGCGCGAAATACCGTAGCAGCTCGCCACAAATATAGCCTATAACAAAAGCTTTAACAAGTTATTTTTTTCGTGCCAGAGATGAATACAAAAAAAAACTAAACGAATAGCAATATTAAAATAAAAAAATTACTTCGAAAAGAAAAACAAAAATAAAAAAGCAGATAAAAAATAATCAACCAACACAAAAGAAAAAAAAAACAACGAAAAAGTAAAAAACCAACACGAAAGCAAGAAAAAAACAACGCAAAAGTAAAAAAATAACGAAAGAAAAGATTAGAGTTGAAGGGGGTAATGTGCAGGGGGTAATGTCGTGCACTGGCTTTTTAGGCATAAAAAATTGAATGATATACCAGCCGTTGGTAAGGTATGGGCCTACTGACCTACAGAGCTCATGCATACAATACAAGCAATATCCATGTGTAAGGGCAATATGTGCGACGTTTTTTAAAAATCGCACGTTCTCGGGACGACGATAGTGTTTTTTTATCGGATCAGAAAAATTATTTGTCTCGCAGGAAAATATACCAGGTAAGTGTTTTCTTAAAGCAAATTTTCCGCCGAAAAAAAAGATGTATTGTGATCGAAAAAATTTTTGTTCTTTACCGATTTGTCGAAGTCAACCTTGAAAACGACCTTTGGGGCAATGTCGTGCATTTGATGTGGGGCAATGTCGTGCACTATACAGAAAAGAAAAGGGAAGGAAACGCGGTCGCCCTAGTGTACCAAGGGAGTCGTGAAGCCATAACAAAACGCTACAATCAAAATAAAATTTTCCAAAATTTTTTCTCAATGTCAAGCACTTTTTGAAAAAATATTGTTTTTCTTTCCGTGTTTCATATAGCAAATTGCCTATTTTCACTTTTCTTTTCATAAAGTTGTATTTTTTGATCATATTTCGGACTTGGGTATATTGCCTTATAATTAACAATAATAAATAAATAAACAATAATGCTATATCTTCTTGAATCGAACCACTACCTATCGTTTTTCACACATTCTGATACCTTTACAATACAATGCACGACATTACCCCACAAATTTTGAGGGGGGTAATGTCGTGCACATTTTTTTTTAATTTCTACTAACACGATTTCATGCTACACGAATATTGTTACACATAAATGTTACCAACCAAATTATCTTTCGATCGGATGCTTACTCGTTGTATTCGCTTGTCATGTACGGCTTTACGAGCACTTTAAAGTTGAGTGCACGACATTACCCCCTCTACTCTAAAGCAAATAAAAAACAATGAAAACAAGCAAAAAATGTAAACAAAAGCAAAAAACATTTTGCTTTACCTAAAGTACATTCTGTCAGTATAGTTCCTGGAATTGATTAAAGGCAAGCTTAAAGGGATTGTCAAATTCTTTTCCAGCAGATCAGATGGTTAGTAAAAAATATTATCTGAGCGTTATGCGGCGTTTCGTTAGAGAGCGGATTCGGCGAAAAAAAGCAGATTTACGGAAAGATAATAACTCTGTGATTTTGCAACACGATAAGGCACCATCTCACAAGACTATGACTATGAACGAATTTCAGGCAAAAACTCAACAAATACCATCGAGCAACCATCGTTTTTACCTGATATAGCAGACTTTTTTATCTTTCCAAAACTGAAATTACCACTTCGAGTCACCCCTTTTCAGTCGATAGAAATCTTAAAAGAGAATTCGTTTCGAAAACTAAAGTTGATTCCAGAAAATGTATTTAAAAAACAAACTAAACGATAGATATATTAGGGATGTCGATTTCGGACCGGGATTTCGTGATCCGGTATTTAGGGATTTAAAAATTTGAATCTTGTGACTCCAATAGAAAATTTAAGTAAAATTACATGTTTTTGTGTATATTTAATATATAAATAGTTAATATATTTTAGTAATAATGATACAGTAGCAAAAATAGATAATTTCTAAAGATAATAGCCGTGTTCCATTCAGTTCAAAATAATCCAGATTTTTTTTTTACATGCAAAGCAAAAACAAAAATAATAATCGTATAACAAATAGGATTATTTTTACTATCCATATAAAATTGTGATATAGCCTTTAAAAAATTTGAAACACAGGTGCCACACCTGCATATTTTCATAAGTTGTCATTTAATTTTTTGAATTATTTGTTTGTTTGAAACAATGACTATTAGGTAGCCTTGACAGCTACCTATTTTGTCACAAGCTGCGACCATCGAATGTTAAACAAAAGAAAACAAAACAAATCGCGTGTGTCATACACATTAGACGCATTCAGCGGAGCCAACAATTGCACTTAAATTATTTATATAATTGCATAATATTAGTAATTAGATTATATAATTTACAATTTTTCTGACGTTTAGAGTAAAACACATTCAGAGAAAAACATCGTTCACTGGAGGTATCGCTACCATAACAGTTTACAACAGTTTTGAACGACACACGTTCTCATGACACCTTCTTATATGATTGCTTGTTTGAATTTAATTTAACTGCAACGGTAGTGCCCTCTACGAGTCGTTTACGTTTTTACGTTCCTTTGAGAAAATTTGTGATCGCGATTATATTAAGGCGAAAGGAACGCAGCTAATATTAAAAAAAATTATATATAAAAGTACTTTTTGACAAATTAAGTATACGAGCACTGAACTATCTAGTTACACATTTTTTTAATCCCGAAATATTTAACGATGATCCCGAGATCATTTTTCGGGACTAATTTAGTCCCTAATCCCGTGATTCCGGGATCGACATCCCTAGTCAGTATAAAAGATAGTTGTGCCAACTTAGCGACACAAATAACTTTGACAATCACTTTAACCCTCGCCCGGGCACATAGGTCTGGCCAGGCATTTTTTGATCTTGAGCGTTAATATAACAGACTTCTAATTTAGCTATTGAACTTCCGTGTACCCTCCTAAAATTTAATTGGCTTTCGATCTATGTATTCAAAAATAGAAAAAAAAGACTAACAGAACGAAAAACAAGAATTTCAAATTTACACCTTAGTTATGGCGCCCTTATATTTTGTATGGTTCCCTAACATGTATTTTGATAATTTTTTTTTTTACTTTTACGTCGATTACATTACATATTTTGTTTCGCATGCCATAAGTGTTCCCATACAACACACGCAGGTATGTATTCACATCCATACCTATATGTATTGTTACTAACATCGGTTTGTATTGTTACAGCGGTTTTTCCCGCTGTGTTCGAGCAGCTGTCAGTCGAATATTCGAGGCATAAGAAAAGACGGCATAGACATTTTTTAAGTATAATGTAATAAGTGCAGACCAAATTTCAAAATAATGATCGAAGTTAAAACACATAGTCGAGAGCGCCTCATAATTGCGTGCTGTATTTTAAAACTTAAAAAGCGTTTTTCTCGAAATACATTTTTCTTGATCGGCCCGCGTGTTTAAAAAAAATTCTATCGAGCCGATTGGGCTGAAATAATACGTTTTTTCAAACAACACAAATTTTCTGATTTTTACGCTTAGTCACTTTTGGCTTTGTGTAGTAGTTAACGTTAAAATTTCTTGACACACTCTAAAAACAATTTATAGCTCTTTCTTTTCTTAAAGAAACAAACAAAAAATTTAACACTTAACTGTTTAACACCAATTCTGAAATATGATCAATTCTGCAGAAGCTTTTTCGTGGGTAAAAAATACCCAACAGCGGTTAATGGGTTAATAGGCTTCATATACTAAATGTGCTAAAATTCGTGTCAACCACTGTACAAGGGAACAGTACTATACAATTTGAGAAGTTAGTGCATTTTTTAATTTCCCGCATATCAACTTTAAATGCCACACTGATCCTGTCAACTACCATCTGTTAATAAACTACTGTCAAAACTTCAGCTCGCTGCGACACTTATAGCGCATTCTGTTCTGGAAAAAAATTCTGCATTTTTTTGACCTCTTCAAGAGTTCTGCATTTTTCCCGTTCTTTTCTAAAAAAAATGTTGACCTCAAAATAAACCATGTTCTTTTCTCAAAAATTCTGACCACAAATGTATAACAAATGCAGAATTTTCTGACCTGTAAAATTCGTCGGTTCTGCATTCTGCTCTCTAGTAATATCACCACAAAAATAAAAAAAAAAATAATTTTGACAGTAATATTATATGCTGTGACAATTGTGAGAGGAAAAAAGTTCCAATTCTGAAAATTTTTTTAAATTTAATCCAAAACAATTTTGATTAAAATGGTTACTTTTAATAAAACTTAACAGCACGATGAGTATTTGTTAAAAATTCCATGCAGTTGGCACTATACATAACCTCAATCGTAAATACATCGGGATTCAAAACAGCAGTGCAGCCAATATCAAATGAAAAAAAATGTTGCATTTTTTCCGTTCTTTTCTCAGCTCAAAAGAAATCAACATTCTGTAAATTCAGGTCAGAATTTAAAAAATTCGGCATTCTGTGAGGTCAGAATTTTTTTCAGAAAAGAATGCGCTATTAGTTTGTGTTTGGCAGCCATTGACAGCAGACGATCTTGTGAAAATGGAAAAAAGTTAATTTCGTGTGCTCAAACCAAGAAAAGGTTTGATAAATACTACGGGGACTCTGCACCATCGATTGGGTTGAGTCACAAGTGGTTTACTAAATTCCGATGTAGTCGTACAAGTACAAGTGACGCCGAACGTTCTGGACGCTCAAATGAGGTCAAAACACCAGAAATGGTAGCTAAAATTCACGATATCGTGTATTCGCTGAGTTAAAGAACGCGAGATTATTTATTTATTTATTTATTGGCCAAACAAGGCAATGCAATTTACTAATTTATTCTAACTTATTCTAACAGGTTTTGTTTACTTATTACTAAGTTTTTTGTTTTTCTTCTCCCCTTTCCTTGTTTTTATTTTATTTTTTATTTGGTGCTCTTAGTGGGCATACTCCGCCCACCGGATTGACATGATTTCAAAAACCATGTCAAAACTAAGAGACGAGGAGGAAAACAAGAGAGACTATATACACACTTAAGATACGATGTATATATATTATTCTTAAAGACTATAAGGACAAAAGGACGTAAATGGGAGATTTGGAGAGGGATGTTAAAGAATTTTGATTTATTAAACTAAATGCTTATACATATAAATCCATACTTGTATGTAGTTTATCTGAGGCCTGTGTTAATTCTGATTACTGAGTGATTTATATAGGGTTTGCTTGAAAGAGGATTTGGACATAGAAGGTGAGTAGTATATATAGATATTATTAAATTCTCTGCAACAACGATTTATGGGTTCATTATTTGCATATATAGTTTGGTGCTGATATTCAGTTAACAATCGAGTATGCCTAGTGCGCCTAATTGGATCGTTAAAGGAAATCATATTAGAAATATATTCGCTGTGAATAGCACCACTAATAACATCAAATGTGAAGCATGAGCCCAATAACGATCTTCTTGTTGATAGTGGCATCAAATTTAAAAGGCTGAGTCTATGTTCATATGATGGAAGGCTACAATAATCATGGGGGTTGTACATATCTCTAAGCGCGTATAGTAAGAACTGCTTTTGAATAGACTCAATTCTTTCTCTATGGGAATCGAAAGATGGATTCCAAATTATGCATGCATATTTAAGTATTGGGCGCACTAATGCTCGGTACAAGGATGTAGTGACCCATATATTCTTGAATTCATTTGCACGTCTTTTTATAAAACCGAGCTGTTTGCTGGCCCTGGACACAATTATATCATAGTGCAGATTAAAGCGCATCTTGCAATCTAAGACAACTCCAAGATCCACTATATGGTAGGCCCTTTTTAGTTCGGTACTATTGAGGTGGTGGGTATGTAATGTTACGTTGTTTTTACGAGAAAAGCTAATAACATTGCATTTATTGACATTAAGATGTAGTTTATTTTGAAAACACCATTGCTCAAGAGACAACAATTTTGATTGCAAAAAATTTACATCTGCATCTGATTGAATTGCATAGTACATTTTTAAATCATCTGCATACATAAGATGTGGGATATCGTTAAGAACTTCTGACAGATTGGATAGGAATATGTTGAAAAGAAGAGGACCAAGATGACTACCTTGCGGAACTCCCGAGGAGACTGCAATTTTTTTCGATAGAACTCCCTGGAATTTAACAAACTGGGATCTGCCGTTTAAATATGATTTTAGCCAACTTAGTATGGACCCCGCAACACCAAATTATTCTAACTTATATATAAGAATGTTGTGATCAACTCGATCAAAAGCTTTACTGAAATCAGTATAAACAGCATCTATTTGGTGCCCTTTTTCCATTTTGACTAAAACATCTGATACTATAATCATGAGATTAGTGGTGGTAGATCGCCCTTTTCGGAACCCGTGTTGCTGCTCATTTAGACGTGGGTAAATGAAACTTGTTAGCTTTTCACAAATAAGCTTTTCAAAAAGTTTTGGAATGGCTGACAAGATTGCTATGCCTCTATAATTTTCAACTGATCTTTTATCACCATTCTTGTAAATTGGCGTAAGATGGGATGATTTCCAATATGAAGGAAATGTCCCACAAACCAGTGATTCGTTAAAGATTATGAGTAATGGCATTAGCAGTTGGTCTAAACATCGCACCAAAAAGCTTGTAGGTATTAAGTCTGGTCCTGGTCCCTTTAATATATCCAGTTCTTTTATTGCATTAGAAATCTCTTCCTGGGTTAAATATAAACTATCAACTATAATAGTTGAGCTAGGAGAAGTTTCAGATAAGGTGGTAGGAAGACAAAAGACCTCCTTAAAGTGATCGGCATACAAGTTGCTTATTTCAAGAGAATTGGACGAAGTGACATTACCTTTAAACATAGACGATGGATAGCCGCTAGATTTGCGCTTCATGTTAACAAAGTCAAAGAATTTTCTCGGCTCTTGGACAATTTTTTCTCCGATGATGTTCGTGTACAACTTGTACGCTTCTTCTGACTTGATAGAAAACTCTCTTGATAGCTCGTCATATCTAAGCTTCAGTTCATCGCTTATATTATCAGTGTTTTTGAGAAGTTTGTAGATTTTATTTCTTTGATTCCTCAAAAATCTACGGCCAAATCAAATTGAGGCCGTAGGCATCTCAAACGAATGGGTGTGGAACATTTTGCTCACTCGACCATAAGCGCGATCATGTGACTGATTCAAAGGCGTGTTTGGCGGTGTTGAACAAAGATAAGAAGGATTTTTTTTGTGGATTAGTAACCGTGGACGAAAGAAGAATTCGAAAACAGTGCTATCGGCCGGAAAGGTTATGGCGACAGTATTTTGGGATAAACGCAGTTTAATCAACATCGATTACCTTCTACCGAAAAGAACGATCAATTGCGAATTGGACCGAATTGGACCGAATTGGACCGTTTCAACGACGCTTTGAAAGAGAAACGTCCCCATTTGACGCGGAAAAAAGTGCTCTTCCATCAAGACAATGCACGCGTTCACACATGCCCAGATCCCATGGCGAAATTCCATGAATTCAAGTAGAGTAACTTCGGCTAATGTGATATAGGTATTTTTATTTTTATAATAACTCGCAATTTTCTTACGTTAGCTTATACCTCATTACACAGGATAGTTTTTTGATGAATTGTGCAGTGTATTACGACTTCGTAGATATTAAGCGTTACCCAATTTGGAGCTTTTACAACACAATGGAAAGAAGCCATGTAACCCTTATTAATGAACTTGGCGGGTAAAGTGATATACCACGTTCGGACAATGTGATATAGCATATCACACGGTGAAAAAATATAAACAAAAGCAACTGAATACGAATACGCAAGTAAAAATTTACAAAAAAAAAACTTAAATAGCTGATAGGCTTATCACTGGCAGCTGCTCTTTACAGGGTTGCAAATGGAACTACCAATTTCTTTGACGCCAACAGTAATGCCATTGCTCCTTTTCTGACTGCCAAAATAGCTTTCTCCTTCCTTCTGGATCCCACTTACGTATCTGTCCTTTGTTTGGCAACATCTACTATTTAATATAATAATAATTTATAATTGATAACTCGGAGGGGTATATCACATTACCCAATTTTAACTATATCACAATAGCCGAATTCGGTTTTCAAAACTATCAGGTTAATTTTATATTTTAATAATTTTACACTTCATAAAATAAAGAAGTCAATTCATTTATAGATAGATTAAAACACTAACAAATTTATATATTCAAGCTTTCAATTTTGCTTCAGTTTTCTCATATTTCACTCACAAAGCGCACCCAAAATAAATATCGACCAAAATTACGAAATAATTTCCCAACAACAAGAGCCTTCACAGCGAAAGGTACGCATAAAACTGCAGCACGTGCCTTTTTCCCTTATCATTACACCGCGTTACACACATTCTGTCCTATGAACCAAATATACTTTTTCGGAAAGGGAAGAAAAAATAAAAATACACGTGTATCGGCTATTTTCATGTACACGTCAGAATTTTTTTTTTAATGTATAAAGCTCGTAGTGTCCGTCTGTCCGCCTGTGTAAAAGACTTTGGATTGATTTTTAACCCTTTTTCCGTGATCCAATCGAGCTGAATTTATCGTGATCCAATCGAGCAGGCAGACTCGTGGAAATGTCTGTATCACGTCGAATTTTTTAAAAATAGATTTTTATCAATTCTCAGATTTTCCTGAATTTTTGTTTTTAAAAAATGGTTATCGGTTTTTTTGTAACGGTTTCAGTTCGTTAAAAAAACGAATTTTTTATTAATTTTGTTATATTAAAATTAAAAATTGTTACATTAAAAATTTCTTTGCTTTTAAAGAAACTTAGGCCTTTTATTTTTGCGTTTGTACGCATTTGTGTCAGTATCGCGACAAATAGACCAACAGTATTCGCCAAGCATATGCGTAATGTCTTGTCCTTTAAAGCGCTTTTCTATAGCCGCAATGTCCTGATGGAACCTTCGCCATGCTCATCGCTATAAGCTTCTAAATCATCAGGGAAAAAAAATCTAAATGATTGTGAAGGAAATGGATCTTTAGCGACATTAATATGCCCATTTTGCCATATGCCGAAATCATTTCTGCGACCATATTTTTATAATTGGCAGCTTGTTTGTTGCCAAGAAACTGCTCAATTACGGCAACTGTGCCTTTCCATGCACATTGTTCGAAAGCATTCAATTTTGATGAAAATTCATAACTTGCAACTATTTTTTTTATCTGCGGTCCCATTGAAAACACCTTAAATAATACACATCATTAAAAAAAATAAAGTTACTGAATGACTTCTTAAAAAAATACCTGCATGAATCTTTGCGCCGCTCCATTTCGGAAAAATTTTGCGCAAACTTGCAATCGCCTCGCCCTCACGATCCAGTTTTTTAACAAAATTTGATACGAGACCGAGCTTAATGTGTAGTGGTGGCAAAATGATTTGAGATGGCTGCACCAATGGTAAATTCTCTATACTTTCTACGCCTACTTTGTAGCATGTTCGCGGCTTCCACTTAAATTCAGTGTAATGCTGATCTCTTTTGCGACCTTCCCATGTACACAAAAAGCACTGGTGGGTTGGAAATCCACGCTTAACACCCATGAGTAATCCGACCACTTTCAGATCGCAGCATATTTTCCAATTATGCTCTTGGTACTTTATCAGCTGTAATATTAATTCCATGCCTTCGTATGTTTCTTTGAGGTTTGTGGCATATGCGATCGGGACAGATGGATGTTTGTTACCGATATGAAGCAGCACGACTTTAAGGCTGTTGACCGATGCATCGATGAAAAGTCGCCACTTCTCTGAAATATGAGAGTAACCAATTTTTGCAAACATCGAATCAATATCATAAGAATAAGCCAGGTTTTTTCCCGATCTTCGTGCAATTTAAAAAATTCGTCATATGGAATAGTGCTACCTCGATCACGAGCGGCTGTTACTTTAAAATCAGCCGCCACTATATTCCACTGCTTAAAGCGTAATGCAAAGAGTTCCGCTGTTCTCCTCGACAAATTTCCGTCTCGTACAAGGTCATTGAAGTCGGCTTGCGTTACTAAATGCGACACTGCAGTCCCAAGTTCACTGGGTGTTCGTACAAATTCCGATGCAAATTCGATGCAAGAAATGTTGATAGCAGTGTTGGTACTACTGTTGGTTCTCCATCGCTTATTTCGGGAACATCATCAAAAATCTCCACTGAAGCCGCTATACGTTCTTCTGGTGAGTACAGAACCGCTGAAATAAAGTATTGGTACCTTTTTGTTTCAGTAAAAGTTACGCAAAAGTAGCACAATTCATTGCAGTGCTCCGTACGTGGTAGCCAAATTGTTGGTACAGCGTACTTTATTGTTGACCTTCCATCAGTAAACTTGCATAAATTTCTATAGCAATAGACGCACACGACTTCCGGAGTATACCACAAGTAAGGAACATAAGCAGTCTTGAATATTTTCTGAAACGAATTAACCAGTGTTTTCGTAATATTTTTAAAATTTTTACTTGGTGCGAATAAGCCACAAAAGTAACAAAAGTTATTTCGAGTCGGGAACTGCATATTCGGGCAGAACTTAAAACAATTGTGCAATTCAATGTTTCATCTGTCATACCAGTTGTAAGTGTTGTAAAAGTCATAAACAGTTTAGTGTTAGAAAGTTACTATTGATAAACTACAAATATATGGAGTAGGATGGGTCGAAAAACAAATTTTTTTTTCGGAACGCTTTAGTAGTTTAAAAATTTGGAGTCCCTTCAAGTTATGCTGAAAAAAGTGAAAAAAATATTTTTTTCAAAAAAAAAATTTAGGAAAATCTGAGAATTGATAAAAATCTATTTTTAAAAAATTTGACGTGATACAGACATTTCCACGAGTCTGCCTGCAAAAATTCAGCTCGATTGGATCACGGAAAAAGGGTTAAAAATCGATCCAAAGTCTTCCATACAGGCGGACAGACGGACACTACGAGCTTTATACTTTATACATAAAAAAAAAATTCTGACGTATACATGAAAATCGCCGATACACGTGTATTTTTATTTTTTCGCCCCTTTCCGAAAAGGTATATGTGGTTCATAGGACAGAACAAAAGCTCGTTTTTGTAACGCGGTGTTATGTTTACATGTATATTCTAGTCATAATTTGTGTATTTAACAAAATATGCAGGTATATCACATTCCCCGACCATACCACAATACCCGAAGTTACTCTACGAATTGCTTCCTCATCCAGCATATTCTCCAGATTTGGCATATTCGCCCTCCGACTATTTTCTGTTTCCAAACCTGAAGAAATGGCTTGGCGGAAAGAGATTCACCACCAGAGAGGAGCTATTTTGAGGACTTTCAGAAATTGTATTTTTCGAATGGGATCAAAAAATTGGAGGAACGTTGGACGAAATCTATCGAGCTAAAAGGAAACTATATTGAGAAATTATACATTTTTTGCCGTAAAAATCATTCCTTGTTTAATTTTTCACGGTATTATTAAACGGACCTCGTACTTGTGCAAACTTTAAGCCGTGTGTGTTAGGGCTTATTTATATGCATCGGATGTTGCTAAAATTGTACACGCATTGTTGATCAATTACAACAGTTTGAGCACCTGTCCTGTTCTTTTGAGGGGATTTTGTTTAAAAATTTTTTTGCCCACACATTAAAATAATTAAAAACAATTTTTTTTACATGATATATGTATCAAGAAAACCTTTTATTTATTTTTATGACAAAATATTATATTACTTAGTGGGATACAGCAAATTTTGCGAGGGATCCAAAAAAGTTTTGCTTAGATCACTGCCGCTCGTAACTAAATCATCTGAAATAGAAAAAGGGATCAGTAGTTAATGAAATAATGCTCCTGATGAACGAAGAGATTTGAATAATTTGGACTTTTCGAAAAATAGCGGATGTTAAAAAGTGAATGTTGCTTATTTGACCAAAGTTTCACTCATATTTTCGGTTATAAAAAAAAAACAAAAAATCGACAATTATGTATAGAATAAGTGAGAAAAATTTCAAACCGATCGGTATAGCCGTTCTAAAGGTACAGTGATTACCGACTTTGAAAACATGGTTCTGAGTAAAACGCGTTTAAAGTTTTGACTACGATGGCATGCAGATGAAAAAACCCCAATTAAAAGTTATTTACCTCCATAAATAATAATCTAATTAGTCTTTAATTTTTAGAGAATACTTTTGAAATTTTCTACTTTAAGAAGTTTAAGTTATGTCCCCTTCAAAAAAAGTCCACTCTAATATCACATGGAACTGCATACATACAAATTTTTTATGTAAAATGGTGTTTTGGTACTTTTTAGCTAACAGGCATGCTACACAGGCCAGTTACTGGCTCTGTAGTTCGAAAAACTCAATACTTTCATACTATTTTACAAATATACTCACACTGGATTCACTTTCACGCCACTTTCATCGCTACTGGCAACGAAATTTCAGAGCCAGTGGATTTTGACAGCAGCGGCCAGTGTATGTCAAAAGGGGGATATCAGTGTTGTTTTTAATTACTTTTGGTGGGTTTATTTCGGGTTTTTGTCGATTTCGTACAGGAAGCAACACTGACAGCTTGTTTACAATTAAAAGCAAATAAAAAACAAGTAAAGCACACGAAACTGCAATAGCAGCGAGAACCTTCGCATTCGATGGAATTTTTTTAATGAACTTTCACGTGCATGTGTAGCATGAAAGTTCGAAACTACAGAGCCAGTATACTGGCCCGTATAGCATGCCTGTAAGGCCAAACAGCGGCCGTACAAGGCCTAATTTTAAATATTTTTCTCGACCGTACTAGGGTCATACAAGGGTCGTTTGCAGAACTTATTGGCCAAACAGCGTCCGTACAGAGGCCGTTTTTAAATAATCTGGGTTGTACAACGGCTGTACATCGGGCCAGCAGTGATTATTCTACAATGAAAAGCAGCTTTTCAATTGAACTTCATGCGGAAATAAATTAATGTAAAACTAACTAAAAACTTTTTTTAATAAATTTTATGATTATTTAAATAATCTTTTTTCATTACCATTAATTGTAATCAGTTAAAAAATTATTTGGTATAATAATTATAAAAGTAATTGAAAATTTAATTACTGATTATTTATTCGATTGCTAAACCTTAACAGGCAAATTTCAAATTATATAATAATATATTTAATACAATTCAAAAATATAAAGTATGATTTTGATTGAAATCATGTATTATTAACAAACTAAAAAGTTTTAATAAATTGCTTAAAGTATATAATTTTATTAAAGTATAAAAAAAAAGAAAAAGTTAAGTCAAATCGATAATATCAGACAGCATAGCAGGGTTGCGTTTTCAAGACAAACAAGATCAAGTTAGCAACAATTTTTGTGTCCGGACATCGGCGGAGTCGTGTGACAAACAAGGTCTCATACCCAATAAAAAACCACTTCAATAAGTATACATATAATATATATCGTTCTGTCTTCCTGAAGCTGGTGGGATCCTGGCTTGACAGGGTGGTTACTCGACAAACTAGGTCAACTTCACCAAACCAATTTTCATACAACCACTCATATTAATATATTACAAATCGATCTTACGTAGTGTTTCAGGAGGTAAAAATCAAGACACCACGGTACCGTCGACAAATGTAGCCACAATCATCATGAAGATATAAGGCAATTGAAGATCCCAGGTTTAGGTCCATTCAGATTATTTAGATGTTCATACACCAAAATTATCCATTTTAGGCTTAGGTCCATTTATCCATTTAGATTGTTATACTAATGTGTTTACAAATATCACCAGATGTATCAGATATAGGTTTGAGAGAACTTAATCATAATCAACGACGGTACTGCAGGTAATCTATAATTTTATGTTTGATTTAGTCCATGGATTTACTTAAGGATATAACATCAGATACAAAATTAAAATCACCGCAAGCGCTTCTAAGGTTCATTTTGCAAATAATTAGTTCTACAAAAGTTCATGTGGAGCTCAAAAGATCTTCTGGGACGAAGAGGAATATTAAAATATATTTTACTCACATATCCATGTAAAGCATTTATCATAATTCTCCGATTTTTTAAAGAAGGAAGACTTAAGAGTTGTAACCGATATTCATTAGGTGGTAAGTGAAAATCAGTATTACAATAAAGACAGCTTAAGCAAAACAAAAGAAATTGTTTCTGCACTGATTCAATGTGGTCTATGTAACAACCGTATCGTGGGCACCACACAACTGAAGAGTATTCTAAGATAGGCCGCACTAGGAAAAAGAATAAGGTTTTCGTTATGAATGGATCATTAAACTCTTTTGCCCAACGTTTAATAAATCCTAAAGTAATATTTGCTCTATTTATTATTTTATTCACATGAATATTAAAGCGTATTTTAGGATCCATTGCAACTCCAAGATCATTGAAAATATCTAAGGACTCCAATGGATAACCCCAAATTTTGAAGGTACATTTAGTTGGTGGCTTGCGCTTGCATTTCTTCATGTTGAGGTTCATACCGTTCGTTTTGCACCAGTTATGAAGATGACCAATCTCGGCTTGCAAAAATACTTCATCATCATTTTTAAAAGAAAGGAAGAATTTGACGTCGTCAGCAAACATTAAGATACTAGAATGCATTATGACAGATGGCAAATCGTTTTTAAAAGTAGAAACAGAAGGGGCCCAAGATGACTTCCTTGAGGTACTCCTGAAGTAACAGGAAACTCATGTGATTACTTGAGTTTAAAAAGAACAGATTGTGTTCTATTGTTTAAGTAATATTTAATCCACTTTACCAACGGTATAGGAAATCCAACAAGATGTAATTTTAAGATCAATAGTTTGTGATTTACAACGTCAAAAGCTTTGCTAAAATCCGTGTAAATAACATCAGTCTGCATGCCTTTTCCAAAATTTTTTATAGTTTTTGATGTAAATTCGAGAAGGTTAGTAACAGTGGATTTTCCAGAAAAGAATAAATGTTGGAAAGGAGACATTAAAGATTTAACGCTATGCTATATGCTTTAGTCGTGAAGTAACAGTTGCCTCTAAAAGTTTAGGCAAAATGCTTGAATATTGAAAGGATAACTCAAATAATCATAGAACGATAATGAATAAGTCGTCTTGAAAAAGTCAGCGAAAAGATTGTAAATACTATTATCATTATCAGACTCAACAGAATTATACTTCGTAAAAGAAGGATAGGAATCAATCTTACGTTTTGTGTTAACAAAGTTCCAGAAGGATTTAGCATCAGATTTGATATTTAATTTTACTTTTGTTAAGTAGATATTATAGGATTGTTTGCATAACTGTTGGTAACTGTATTTAATCGAGGTATAGCATCCAAAATTACATATGTTGTGTGTTTTTGATATTTTTTATAGTATTCTGATTTCAAGTTCCTCATTTTTCTTAATTCATTTGTATACCATACCGGACCCGATGTCAAAGAGGCTTTCCTTTGCGGAACAGCTTTTAGAAAACAATGGGGCATTGTATTCAAACAACTAACTTCATATAGAAAAAATGTTTTGCGCCACACACAAGTGGCAATAAAATTATTATCGCCGAGTAAAGCTTGCTTTTGTTGTTGCGCATACGTTTGTTGAATAACAGCTTTGAAAAATTTGGTGGCATACAATGGGCGTACAGTGGCCGTACTGCGGCCATACAACTTAATTTAGGCCTTGTTCGGCCGTTGTTCGACCCCACTTTCGGCAGCTGAACTTTTTGGATTATTTGTAGGCATCTTTAATCCTTGTTTGGCCGTGCGGCCCATGATTTACCGCTGATAGGCCGCTGTTCGCAAGCTCATATTTTTACTCGTGTATTTTAATTTCCATATTAATTATATATACATTGCCGCAACGGCTACTCACAATTGGTACGTCACAAAACTAATTTACGTTATCTTGAGTTTGTACAAAAAAAAACACATTTTTTTACACACTATTATTGCTCTGTATTCTATGATCTCGACACAGACCACTAAACTTAGGTTTTCTGCTTTACATACTAGTTGTGTTATCTATTTTTTGTTTTTTTTTTTGTTTATTCTTTATTCTATGCATGTTTTTTTTATTGTTTGGCGGTAGTTAAGTTATCGGTATATTTTTTTTTTCAACGAATTGTTCAATGTGTCTAAATTGCAGTTTTAAGTGTTGCGCGGTAATTGTTTACACTTGAACTATTTTTAGTATGTTAGACATCTTTCATTGTTAAATATCTTTCCACCGCCTCCCTCCCCCCCCCCTTTATTTACAATTGTGTGGCAATTGTTTGCTCTGAGTCAACTGTTGTTGATGCACCAAGCATCAGAATAGCTTGTTTTCGATATATAGAACATCTATCAAGTGAAAATTCTATGACTCACAAAAGACTTCAGAGTGCTACTTAAGCTATTTCACAATCATATGCGCTGATAGCTACCGCAAATTTAATAGAATATCTGCAGATTATTTTGCCTTTCACAAAAACAGCTTTAATCATGTTTACATTAATATATTTGTAAGGCAGCCGCCACTGACATCGTTCACCAATTTCGAAAAAAATTTTGTGATTAACACCCGTTATCAATTTATTTATCATTAAGAATACGCTGTCGAATTAAATAAAAAAAAACAATAATTTTTGTAGGGCTCCGGTATGCCACAGCCACAAAGCTCCAATAATTCACCATATAACAATTCTAATCCGGGCATGCCAGTTGGTGTTCCTTTTGGCGCTGGTTGGGTTGCGCCATCATCGCATCAGCATGCCTCGCAACAGCAACAGCAACAACAGCAACATCACCATCAACAATACCAGCAACATTCACAGAATCAACAACATCTTCATTATCAACAAATATCCTATCCTGCTGCAGCACACTCCTCCACACCACCGTATCCTTCGAATGCATCATCCCTTCACCATCAACAACAACAACACCAACAAGCTCCCTATCCAACAGCTGGTCCCTATCCAGGCTCTCAAGCATCTATCTATCCCGGTGCCTCATATCCCCACAATCCACAACAACACACACCTTATCCTCCGGCAAGCTCAACACATTCGAACAATAGTCATGCCAGCAACAACAGCATCAACTCTAATCCCTATCATCCTACCCAAAATCCTCACTACACTCATCCTAATGAGCGTTCTTCGTACGCTCCAACCCATGGATACACGCCAGTGCGTACATCGAGCGGATATGAGTCACCCGCCGGAAATATAGCGCATTGTTTTGACGAATTGGCACATCGTCAAGGTCACGTTCAACCGCACGCTCACGCTCATGTCCACTTTGCCCCGAAGGAGGTTTGTGTATTTGTATTTTTGTGTTATTTTCCACATTCTATTTTTCTAGCATTATACATTCATTTATACTATGACACTCTAGTTGCTCGTTTTAAGAACTTTACTAATACTAACTCTTGCTACTACTAACATTCTAACTACTTATTTATTAATATTTTAGTAATCTTTTTTTTTCTATTTCATTATTTTTAATAGCACAATATTGATCTCTATTAGCGGAAGTTGGTCTTGTTTAAGGTTGTTTTAATTTTATTGCTACAAGTGATTGTATCTAAATTTTATTGATATGTAACTAGTTCTTCCCTTTCGTAACCCTGCTGCAAATACACGCCGTTGTTATTGTTAGCACTTAGTTGTCAAACGTGTTTGTCGTGCCTATAGTACTAGTTTTTTTATGGCATTTTTATAGTTTAATTGCGCTTTATCATGCAATTTAGATAATTGCAAAACTGTGGCTATGTGAACACACATTCCTCTAGCTCATGTTTTTTAAGCATATCTCAATTATATAATTATCAATATTTCATACAATGTTGTGCAGCTTTGCGAACTTTTGGCTTTTATATAACTTTATTACTTTACTAGCAGGTAACAGTTGTACGTGGATTCGCCACGGACGTTTTTTCTTCGTTCAATACAATACATATCAAAGGAAATACAAAAACATTTTTTAGGTCGCGTTCATAGTGAACGCTTTTTGCTGAGCCGAGCTGAACTGAAACTCAGAAACGTATTGGGGCAAAAGAGATGCATGACTTGCGTTCTCTATTGCTCTAATGTGTTTTTCAGCTCAGCTCAGCAAATGCGTTCACTATGAACGCGGCCTTTTTTGTTTTCGAGCGCAGCACTTTATATATATTTATATATATGGGGCATTCCATACAAAATTTGCCACCAAAATTTTTTTTCAATAAAAGGTATTTTTATAGAATAGATGTATTCTGCAATAACTGAAGAAGATAGTGAAATTCGTCTCAAAGAAGAAATGTTCACATTTTTTTTAGCTTTCGAATGAGGTTCACTAAAACTTAATCACATCATTTTTTGATTGCGAAAAATAAAGATTTCCAACAAATTGGATTTTTTTTTAATTTGGGCCAAAAATTTTTTTTTTAAAGCCAAAACCTTTTTCTTAATATTGTTAAAATTTTAGAGTGGGCACTTGAATACTTACGGAGCAATGAATTTTTCAAACTACCCTGTACGAAAATCAACTAATTTGAAAGTTGTTGAAAAAGTAATTTTTTGTCAACTACAACTAGTTGAAATTCTGACTTTTTTCCATAGAACGAACTAACATTTTTTGTATGGTGATGTCCGCTGAATAAGTCAATTGACTCTTGTCTGCATATGTTTTCAACTACTTGTTAAATTAGTTGAATTTTAATTATTTTTTTAACTACTTTAAAAAAAAATTAATTGAAAACCGCATTTATTTTACACCACTTGTTAAATTAGTTAAATTTAAACTATTACTTAGTTAAATTACTTTAAAATAAATCAATGAAAATAAGTTAATATTCCACTTACTGAAGATGAATTTAAAAGCATTAAAATTTTAAATTTCTTGCATCAAAGAGATAATTTATTTTATTGTTTTGAAAAATATATACATAAATTTATATTAGTGAAAGCGTAAAGTTAATAATATTTAATGAAGTAGCATTGTTAAATATATATAAACTTGTAATATAATAAAAATATGCTATAGAAACATGTCAAAACCAGAGTAGTTGCCGCCTTAATATAATTCAAAGTAGTTTTTAAGCCACTTGTTTTTAAGTAGTTTCTCAATTACTTCATATTTAATGCAATAAAAACTATTCAAAATTGAAGTGGATGCCACCTTAATATAATTCAAAGTTGTTCATAAACTAGTTTATTTTAAACTAGTTTTTTAATTAGTTGTTTTTAAAAACAAGTTAGTTTGTTCCTATAGGGTATTTATTTAACATTACATTTTCTATTTATTAAATTTGTATGTATTTACAAAATCTTGTTTACAAAAACTAAATATTTCAAAAGTGTCGCAGGAAGAAAATACCTTCATTTTCAATTTGAAGTTTTCGATCGGCTCAACATAATGAAATGATTGTGTTCCTGGTATGGTTTTGCAATTTTCACTGAAAAGTTTTGCAAGTTTTTTTTATATGAAGCTTTGCAAATTTTTGTGCTCTTATCTCTCTCCAAACCCAATGAGAGAGCAACAAAAACTTACTGCGCTCTCTTTCACTTGATTAACTTAGTTAAAATTTTCTTGCTGAATCTTTTTGAGTGGTGTTGCCAGAATGTATTTTCTTGAGTGGAAGTTGGCATATTTTATTGTTTGAGGCTTCAAAATAAAGAAGCATTGCGTCAGGCAATATTGAATATGACAAAGAAGAACAGAAAATTTGTACATATCAAAAAAAGTTTTACATGTCAGTGAATCGACCTGCGGCACATTTTCACATAGACAGCAAGAATAGTGTCACAAAAAACTTGCTGCAGGTGTTCAGTGAATCCGCCTTAAGAGGCTGGCAAGACAGTTAGCAAATTTATGATGCATTTTGAAAATTGATTTATTTGATTGTTTTCATTGGTCAGGCAGATTTTCTCAAAATTATAAAAAAATAAACAGTATATTTTTAGGTGTCGTTTCGCGGCTGATACAATTATATTTCTTGGTACAATCAACTCAAATCGACTCAAAAGAATTTCATTAAATTCGTCATTAATTTTTTATAAAAGGATGAAAAAAGAGGTAGTTAGATCAAAAACGTACTATTGTAAAAACCCTATATTGTCTTTGATAAGTATAAAAAATATTTTCTGTGCATACTTTCAGGCTGAACATTTTTGAGAACAGTATGTCTTGTAAAAGTACTTAACTGTCAAAAAATAATTACAATTTGAGAAATACTGTGTGCGGAGCAGCATGCTTGGCTTTTATGTATTAAGATGTGCATACCTTCAGGCTGAACAGTTTGAGAGATATTGGACACGAAGCAGCGTGCTTGCCTTTTATATATGTATTCAGATTAAGCGAAGTTTTAGGCAAACAATTTTTTGAAAATCTAATTCTATTAGAATTTGTATTTAAATCATATAAAATCAACCTAATTTTGTTTTTTAATTTAGGTTGTATGTCTAATAAAAGTTGTCTAACACCCTCAAAATTTTTACTTACGTTTTACTCATTTTATTCATGCTGTTTTTACCCTTTAACTCAACCAGTTATCAACTGGTTTAATATTTTATGCCAGTTTCGAAAAGATAATATGTATACATATCAAGTAATCACAAGGATTTGAATTTTTCAATGAAATTTTTTTGACCTTACAATTTATTGAAAATTAAAAAATTCAAAATGTTATTTAAAAATTAAAAAAATGCACTTTTGGATGAAGTCCCTTAAATTTTTCAACTGCTGGCTGATTTTTAATATCAAATGCTCAATTTACTCGTAAAATAACTTTCTTTTCTAATATTAATAAAGGGTGGCTAAATTTTAGGGGCCGATGTTTATTTATTATTAATTTTTTATTCATTTTTTTATTCATTTTTTATGCATTATTCTTTTATTATTCATTAATAATTTTTTATTCATTTTTAATCATTATTCATTTGTTATTCATTATAAATTTTTTCTTCATTATTCATTTGTTATTAATTTTTTATTTATGGCTTAGGACTAAAATGAATAAAAAATGAATAAAGAATAACAAATGAATAATGAATAAAAAATGAATAATGAATACAAAATGAATAATGAATAAAAAATGAATATAAAATGAATAATGAATAACAAAAGAATAATGAATAAAAAATAAATGACGAATAAAAAATGAATAATGAATAAAAAAGAATAATGAATAAAAAATGAAAAACGATTAAAAATGAACAATGAATAAAGAAGGAATAGTTGAAAATTGTGAAATTCTTTGTGAATTGTATTCTTTGTGAATAGCATTCAAATGAATAAAAAATGGATTTATTATTCTGAATAACGAAAATGAATAATTAAAATGAATAATTAAAATGAATAATCAATAATTTTTTTAAAAATGAGTGAATTTAAAATTTTATTTATAAATCAATTTAGCATTCATTGAATGCATTCTTATGTAGTTATTCAGTTGAACTTAAAATTCTGAATATGAATGCCAATTTTACAGCTCTCAACCAAACGGAGCGCTGGACCTTCCATGCAAATCCAATTCTTTGATCAAACCCAAACGAATCGAAAAAAACCGAGATACAAACACTACCTCAATACACATTTTATTTCGAATTTCTTTTGGATGTTAAGATTCATCGTGCTTTATAGAATTGAAATGAGTAAGAATAAATCAATATAAAATATTCATAATAATGTTTCTTGTCTTAGTAAAAATAAACTTTTACCTTCTCTTATGACGGGCTTTCCAAAACATCTTTATATACTTTATTTCTTATTAAGAAGCCTATTCGTTTATTCTATTTTAAGCTGATCTGTCATGTTGCTTGATCGGTTTAGTTTATAACGCAGATATTGTTTGCTTCTAGAAAACAATTGCTTCATTCTTAAACAATTGATCTTAAGAGGCATTATTATTTGTTGCTTCCCCTCAATCACTGAATCACCGAACTAACAATACTCGTAGTTGTTCTTCAGTGAAGCATGTTTTTGTTATGTAAAAAACATATTTAATTAACTGACAGCAAGTTTTTACGTCAGATGCTACGAGTAATTGAGTTGCTAATAAGAGAAGGGTTTTAAAAATTATATATAAAGAAATATCTACTAATCAAATTATAACGTATAGCAAGTATTTTATTAATTGCACTCTTTTCCGCTTGCACCCCCTCACCTATTAAAAGTAGCCATTTGCCCATATTTGCTTTTGCCTTTGCTTTTACTAAAATTTACCTTATTTTTATCATTTTAGGGAACTCCAACTGTGCTGCCAGCACAAAATTTTGATCCTGTCAAGGATGCACACGACTTGCGCAAGGCTATGAAAGGTTTTGGTACCGATGAGGATGCCTTGATCAACATTATTTGTCGTCGTTCCAATGAGCAGCGTCAGGTATGTAAAGCTTTAAAACCCAAGCCATATCAGAAATCATATCAGAAATTTTTAAACGAAGAAGAGAGAGTGAGATGATTTTGACCCTTTATTGATATTTCCAGGAAATTCAACGTCAATACAAAACACACTTTGGCAAGGACTTAATTGAGGACGTTAAATCGGAAACGAGCGGCAATTTTCAAAAGCTTCTAGTCGGTCTTTTGCGTCCCATTGTGGACTTCTATTGCGCTGAACTAAATGATGCCATGGCCGGCATTGGCACCGACGAAGACGTGTTGATTGAAATTTTGTGCACTTTGTCGAATATTGAAATACATACGATAAAAAATCAATACTTGCGTTGTAAGTTAATTTTTTAAAATAAATTCATTGCAAGCAATAATTTTCATGATTATTCGCCTTCAAAAGTGTATGGCGCCCATCTGGAATCTGAGCTGAAATCTGAAACATCTGGCAATTTTAAGCGTCTTCTCGTCTCTCTCTGTACAGCAGCACGTGACGAAAGTGGCCACATCGATCTAGAAAGTGCACAAATCGATGCTAGAGAGCTGCTTAAAGCTGGTGAATTACGCGTGGGCACCGATGAGAGCACATTTAATATGATACTCTGCCAACGCAATTACCAACAATTGAAAATGGTTAATCACTTTTTAGATAGCAAAAATTATGCATATACTTACATACATTTTACCAAATGGTTTTCTGATCATTTCAGGTATTCCAAGAGTATGAAAAAATGACGGGACATTCTTTTGAAAAGGCTCTAAAGAAAGAGTTTTCTGGTGACATTATGGAGGGTCTGATTGCCATTTATAAGTGTGTCACAAACAAGACCGAATACTTTGCATCACGTTTGCACAAAAGCATGGCTGGCATTGGCACCAATGATAAGCAGTTGATACGTGTCATAATAACGCGTTCGGAGGTAAATCTATAAAAACAATTTAAAAAAATATTTTTATAAAAAACCTTAAAATTCCTCAATATCTTTCAGATCGATATGGCTGATATTAAGCTGACATTTGAGCGCGTGTATGGCAAGAGTCTGAAAAGCTGGATTAAGGTTTGATTTTCCTCGACCTGTTAGAAAAATCCAAATTAACTTTAATATACTTTACTTTTAGGGCGACACATCGGGCCACTACAAACACGCTCTATATGCACTAGTCGGCGAACAACGTTCATCATAAACACTCCCACTCAATTTGTTTCCTTCATTTAATCAATGTCCAATGATTGATTATTCGAATATTTTTATTGAAACCAAACATGAAAACAAAAAAAAAAAAAAACAAAAAAATCTCCCAAAGCAGAAATCTCATTTGCAATATTTTTAATTATATTTTTCATATGCAATATTGATGTTCAGTTATGCTTTATAGCAATATATAGAACGTGTGCATTTTTCTGCAACAATGTGTCAAAATTTTTTAAATAATCGTTCACTTTATGAAATAATTCATATATATGTATTGTAACAATCAATTATTAAATAACTATTTAAACATAAACTAACAATGAATGTCAGTGAAATGCATTTAAAAAGAACTTCATCTAAATGTGTCTTCTACTAAATATAAGATTTTTTAAACTTGCAATATTTTTGCTTAACATACTTTACACTTATTATATGAAATCTTTTCTAATTTCAATAAAAGCAAAATACGCCTCTTATAAAAAAAAAATGTAAATTCGTTTTGATTCTGGTATTCAGACTATAATTTAAACTTGTATGAAAAGTAATATTTAAAAATTATATATAAACTATATAAGAATATATGAATTAACGGGGACATATATCTTATACCATGGAATGGAAAATGGAAAATTTATTTTTATTACATAGACCCTTTTCCACACGGCATGTTTTCTTGCCAGCAAGTCGAGCAGACAAAGGAAAGAAGAGCACAGAATAAAAACTTACCGGTATAATCAAGCCTGTACTATTGACTTGCTGGCAAGAAAATTTGCCGTGTGGAAAAGGGGTCATATATAGTTCATGCCTTCCCTTAATTGCGATGAGACAAAATAAAAACAAATACCGCATGGGGCGCTGCACAGTGTGTTGAGCTCTTTTAAAGGAGGAACAACAAAATATAGAGTTGTCTGATATCAAGAATTACTAGCAAGGTATTATCTTCAACTGCACCGAAGTTTGTATGGGTGGTGGGCGGAATTTTCAGTTTTTTTTACCTACTTCGAACTTCACATTCTAAAATGTCTCTAAAGTTCCATAGGGTGGTCAAGATCTTCCCAAAAAAATTAAAAAAAAAATAATGATGTCTTCCTCTCCCGCAAGGACAAAGTTGTTTTTTGATAAAAATAGTCACGAAAAACATCACGATCTCAAAATGCTATAACTTTTGTAAGAAAAATTACTTATGTCTTAAAGCAAAAGTAAATATAGATTTTAACTAATAATATTTTGGGAAACACGATGCCACTCTTGGTTTTACCCACAAGGTCGTGTGTGAAGAATATTCGAATCTAAAGGTACACTCGAGGTAGCACAGAACTTTTATTGTTATCTGATTGTATAAATTTTGGTGAAATTGATTACAGCGTTAACGTTTTCTTTGAATTTGGCGAATTAATAATTTGCATATTTTTCGCATATGGGCATATCCGTCGCTACGCACGTGACAGTCGTACGACTTTAATGAGTAGAAAAACAGAAAAATTAAACGTACAGTTTTCTTACGATTTTTCAATAGTTTACTAAGCGCACTATACAAGGTGTAAAAGCTAAGAGTTGTCAAAAGTTCGGCTCTCAGATAGAAGCCACCAAAAATGATACGTTACGTGACATAAAATAGAAGTGGTTTTTACCTGCATCAATATAAACGAAAAAACCTGCGAAGTGTGCACGAGTTTTCTTATGAAAGTTTTTTAATATAATCTAGTTTTATTTATTTAATTGAACTAGAAAAACATGTAAAGTGTAATTCAGGGGGCCGATTATGACATGCGATGCGAATCGCATACACTGGCGCTTTTGAAATTTCTTATTATTAAAAGCGCTTTCGCTTTTTTTCGCTTCGCAAACACCCTATTTTGAAATGCGAATGTGACGGTTCGCTTTCCAGTTGCGATTGTTATTTCTTGTCGTATTCAAAAGCGAACTTTAACTTATTTTAAATTTGTGTGCATATTTATTCAAAATGTAAGTAAAAAATATTATTGATTATATATAGTATGTTGTAGAATTTTATTTATGAGAATTAAATGAAATGCACTTTTTCTAACTTTTATTTAGGAATTCAAAACAACACACAAATCAAAGTCAATTCAATATTCTTATTGAGTTTATGAAGAAAAATAAAGGACTAGCTAGAGGATATCTTTCTGCTCCTGAATATAGGTCAAAAACTAAAGGATTGTGGATTAATTTAACAGAGAAGCTTAACAGTGTTGGACCTCCCACAAAAACCACAGACGCATGGAAAAAAGTAGATTTTTCATACGTGTTGCTTAATAAACAATACATAAAAAATATTTTTAGGTTTGGAAAGATTTCAAATACCACACCAAGGCCAAAGTACGTCACAACTATAAATGTGTCCGTGGTACGGGCGGTGGACCAAACACTCAGCAAGTCCTCTGCCGTAGAGAATGAGGTGATTGTTTTGCTCGACCTTAACGCTCTTGAAAGTGGGCTTAATGCTAAAAAATTTGGGGCCTCTCAAACACAAACGACTGAAGTAGTTGTAGAGGAGGAAGTTATGGAGCAAAGCGACATTTTATACTTGGAGGATGATGAAATGTCCTGGACGCAGCCTGAACTGCTTTCTCCAGTTGCTCAAACACCGAATTTAGCTGATCAATCTTCGTCAAGTCAAGTGGTGCCCGGAATTCAACCGCAGATGCAAGTCCCAGTGCCAAAAAAAACAGCGAAGAAATTGTTGGAATTCCAAGTGGAGGAACAACAAAAATACTACAAAAGAAGTATTGAACTTCTGGAGGAGCAAAACAAATTACATGAAATAAGAAACAAAGAAACGAAGTTGCAAACTGAAGAGATGAGAAAAAATAGAAAAATTAATGAAAAAAAATTAGATTTGCTAAAGAGAAAGTTAGATTTAAAAGAAAAAGGATTAACTGAAAAAATTAAGTGCCGTATGGAAGCATCCAAACAGAGAATAGCCGATTTAGAAGTTAAGAGGCAGGAACTTGATCTCAAGAAGGAAAAATTGAATCTTCTAAAACGTTAAAAGTGATATTATTTTAAGTAAAAAAAATCAATCACTAAGTGCATTGAAGCAAGTATTTATTTTAAATTATTTTTAGTTATTTATGTAATATATAGTTTTTTTATTTAATTAAGCATTGAAGCTATAAGCATTTTAACTGTCTTCATTTTGATAGTAATAAACTGAATTTTGTTAATATTCAAATTTTGTACATTTTATTGGAAAAATCTAATTTTATCTACAACGAATCTCTTATCTGATCTCTTATAGCACTTGCAATGTTTTGGTTGGAGATATTTGAAAAATCATTTATATTTGAACTATCGGAATTTACTACGAGTAATTGATCTTCAAAATGCAAATTATATTTGAGACAGACATTATGTAACATCGCGCATACGTTTACAATTCGTGCAGCTTTTTCAGGTTCATAATGTAATTGCATTCAGCAAACATCTAAACCGCGATTTCAAAATTCCAAAACATCTTTCAATAACAGATCGGCATTTTGAATGGACCGTATTATATTTTACCTCCCGAGAATTTGGGTTTGGTGACCTGTAAGGTGTCATCATCCAAGGCTCAAGAGCGTAACCGGAATAACCTGTGAAAAATTTGCTTTGTATTTTATCATAACCATCTATTTTATAAATTACCTAGCATTTTACTTCTATCTCCATTATCAAAATAAGTTTTCAGTATTTCTCTTTCGGCACTCATTGACCAAACAACTGAATCATGCGCACTCCCTCCATGGCAAGCATTCACACAAGTTATTCTTGTGTTATAAGTACAAGCCTAATTGAAATAAAGTGTTCTATAGTAGATTATAAAAATTGCTGTAAAAAACTTTACCATCATGACATTTAGGCTATGGTTTCCTTTTCTATTAAAAAAGTGATGCTCATTTTTAGCGGGACGGATGATAGATACATGCGTTCCATCAACACACATTATTACTCCTGGAAATCCACTTGCTCGGTAAAAATGCTCCTTTGCATCACGTTTCTCAAGCTCACTCATATTAAATGTAATCATTTTAGGACACATTTTTCGCTCTAAAATTTGTAGTGTTTCGTTCAAAGATTTGCTAACCGTAGGTTGTGCCATACCAATCCGACAATCCTGACCAACGCCCTTTTGGTATGAACCTTCCGCAAGAAATCTTAAAGCTGCGGCCAGCTTCAAAATTGGTGGAATGCCACTGCTAGTTCCAGAAGCGAACTCTACTTTAATTTCATCAAGAATAAAGGTAAAAGCTTCTTTGGACAACCGAAAAAGCTTAATGAATCTAAATTGAAAACAACAATTATAAAAAGCACTTTTATAATTAATTTACTTACTCGATATTAGGAATATCAATCGGCGATGAGCCACATCTGATCAGCCGTCTTTGCATCCGTAAATTCGAGCATTCTTCGACATCCTCTAATTCAGCATACAGATATAAACTTATAGAATCCATTGCAAATGAATTGTATGTCTTAACTTTTTGTAAAAAGCAGTTCTTTTAATTAAAACACGAAACTAACATGAAAAGATGCACTTTTTAAAATTTTAAATAATTCGTTTGACAACATCGTGACATTTCATTCTTGGAAGTTTTCTGTCAAATTTATTGGAAATATGCGAATAATAATTTTCGCTTTGTTCGCATTTCAGAATAGCCCAATGCGAAATAGGTCGAATTGACAGAAGCGGATTCATTGCGATTCGTATCGCATTTCATAATCGGCCCCCAGGACCTTTACAATCGAAAACTGAAAAAAATTTTAATTATATTTTGTATTATACGAGTATTTATTATACTTGTAAAATTTCAACTTTTGTTAAAATTTTTCAACTTTTGTTGCCATTCACCATCTTTGCTGCCATTTTTTTTAATTCAAATTGAGATCAGGGGCCCTATTCTGTAACTGTGAGTTTTTAGGTGTACACCGGCTGTCACTAAAACTCACTGGTTTTTAGTCGGTGAGTTCAGTTAGAAAAAGTATACACTTTAAAACTCACAGTTACGGAATACAACCCCAGCTCTCATTACTCTTACAATATAAATTTAAACATTTTTTCTCTATTATGGAGGTTTAAACGAATTTTTGGTAACATTTAATTTTTCAGTCGTGATAGACCTTTTAGCGGAAATGCCCATATGCATTTTCCTGATTTGGAGAAATGTTTACTTGAATGCAATTTTTAACTTTTTCAAAAAAATTAATATAAGGTGCTATATCTCGGACACCAAAAGTGGTACCGAAGATAATTTTCTCAATTCGGATTCTTTAAATATTTTTGAACGAAACCCTGTCTAAAAATATCTATTTTAAAACAGCAGGAAAAGTCCACGTTTTTTTTTTCTATTTTTATATTTTAAAAAATTATTTCAAGCATGAATTGTTACAATTTTGTTTGTATCTCCTTTATGGTCAGTATTTCATTAAAACACTTCTTAACAACAATTGTTAAGTCAATTGAGATCCATCGTATGGCAAACTCAGAAACCAGTGTAACCAGCTCTTAAAAATATTTATCCCTAAAGCTTTAGTGAAAAACCCCTCAAATCGCTACAATAACTTGGAAATCCCAAAAAAAAATATCAGTTAACATTTCGTTATAATCTTAAGTTATAAATGATTTAATATTTACAAAAAAAATTGGGTTTCTTCGGTTTTAATTCAAAACAAGGTGAACGCAATTTTAAATTTTTTGTTGTAAAAATCAAACACTTGAGTTGTCAAACCATACAAAATCAAATTTTCTGTCTTTAGGAAAATATTTAGACGTCACGTTCACTGTGTTTTTTTACACCATGGTAACGAGCAGGGAATGAAAAAAGGAAAAAATTGAGGAGTAATTGCATAGCAAAATCGAAATAAATTCAAAAACTTCGTAATAAATTGGATTATCCAGTGCTTAAGAATATCAAAACATTCCTAAAAAAATCCCTAAAAATATAAAATCGCAAAAAAATCCCATTCCACTTTTTCCCCCCCTAAATTTAGGGAAAAAAACCCCTAAGTTGGGAACACTGTCGGAAACTCTTAATTTTAGTATAACATTTTTGTGAATGCTGAGTTGAGGTGTTCTAACGAAATAATAATAATTCATGCTAGGTAGGAAATTTTTTTTTTAAAAATTGAAATAGAAAAAAAATCGTGGTCTTAACCTGATGTAAATTGACAGTCTTGGACAAGGTGTTGTTCAGAAATATTTGATGAATCTTAATTAAGGAAATTATCTACGGTACCACTTCTAGTGCCCGATACATAAAACCTTGTAAAATTTTTTTTAAAAAGTTAAAAAGTGCATTCAAGTATACACTTTTCAAAAACACAAAATTCATACACAAAAATTATGCAAATTATTAATTCGCCAAATTTAAGGAAAACGACAACACTATAATAAAAATCGCAAAAATTTAGACAATCAGATATAAATCAAAAGTTCTGTGCTACCTCGAGTGTACCTTTAGATTCGAATATCCTTCACACAGGACCTTGTGGGTACAAATGTAGTGTGGCATCGTGTTTGGCTGGATATTGCTAGTTAAAGTCTTTATTTACTTTTGCTTTAAGACATATGTAGTTTTTCTTACAAAAATCAAAGTATATCGGTGTCGTGATTTTGTACTGTTTTTGTTAGAAAACAACTTTGTCTTTGCTGGAGAGGAAGTCGTCCTTATTTTTTTCTAAAATTTTTTTGGGAGATCTTGACCACTGACCACCCATGCAACTTTTGAGACCTCTTAGAAGACGATCTAAATTTTTCGATACACTAGTTTTTTTTTTTGGCTTCATAAAATGCACCTAATTTGTTTCTTGTTAATTTGTTTTATTTACTCTTGTTGAAACTATTTGAAAAGTCAATAAATTAAAGAATAGGGGTATTCACGATTCAGTGCACTTGCCTGTGCAGTTGAGGACTTGTGCAGTTAGGTTTTCGTGAACACACCACCATCACCATTTTTCAATGCACACAAGTGCACAACTGGTCAAGTCCTCAAGTTGAAGGTAATAGTAGAAAAGCACTTGTGCAGATTTTTGACGTACGTACAATTTGTTTTTGTAAAGTGCACAAGTCCTCAACTGCACAGGCAATTGCACTGAATCGTGAATACCCCTAATATTTTAAAATTTTATTTTATATGGTTAGAGTACATTAGAGTGGAACGAAATGTATGTATGCAAAAAATCTTCATATATTTTTTAAAACTCCTCTTCGAAACTAATTTTTTTGCATCTTTGTGGCGTTTCCGATTCTGCCCTTTTTGGATATTTTGCCCTCTTGAGCAAAAAAATAGTGACCTCTAAAATTGAATCGTGTTTTTTTTCTCGAAATTGTAGACCTCAATAGTAAAAAAAATTCAGAATTCTCAAAGATGGCAGAAAGAGGGCAGAAAAAGTGCAACATTTTTCGAGAAGCGAAAACGCCATTAGTTTTTTCTGCGAAATAACTTTTGACTTTGTCCTCACTACATCTGTTTTTTTATAGCCAATGTGTTTTACAATAACTTTTAGTTTAAGTTTTTTGAAAAAAGCGCCCTCTGTGCTTACAAAACAATATGCAAATCATTGTAACATTTTATCATTTTGTTCAATAAATGATTAAGAATTAAAAAAAAAACTTTTGACTTTGCCCGAGAATTTTTGTCCTTAATTGCCAAGGTTATTTTTTTTTTAAATCTGAAATCGAAAAATATGCATCCCAATTTTTTTATGCAAACCTTTTTAGTTAACCCCTTAAATAAGGCATAATTAACCACCAATCAAGAGTTCCATATAAAGCTTGAAGATATTTGGGTTCAAAATTCATCGAAATGGGTCCTTTATTAATATCTCTTAATTTCTTTTCGCTATTTACTGAAAAATAGCGGATTTATAGAGATTTTTGTAAAAAATACCCAAAAATTTTGACCGGAATCTGAATACTGATGCACTAAAAAAAATCTCGAATCTTACAATTTTTCTATTCACAACTTTGAGGACCCCACATACCTTTAATTTGCACCCTACTTTGGGGTAGTATTTCAGCTTAATAAATAATTACGGCGAAAAAACAGTTGATTTTTGGCTAAAAATTTTTTTTTTTTAAGTTTCTAAGTTTAAGTTTCAAAAACGCTGGCAGATTATCAAACCGATTTTGATATCTTTTTGGATCGAAGATTTTCTTATATCCAGCATTCAGAATATGAGTGTCGAAAAAAGTTTTTTTACGCCTGAACCAAACGATCCGCCTTAATATATATGTATGTTAAAAAAAATTCTGAACAGCAATAAAAAGCAAAAGAAAAGAAAATACAAATTCATGGTTTAGCGAGCTGCAATCAATGCGTTTTGGAGTATTTAATGCAGTATTGTCTAGTGTAAAAAATTGCAAAAATCAAAAACTTTAATTTTTCGATAGTTTATATATTCAAGAATATCTCCTTAAAAGGATTTTTGTAAAGTAGAATTATTTTTAAAGTTATAGCCATTTGAGTGTCGTCAGTTAGACTGCCTGAATCTTAACATAAAAACTTTAAACGCGTTTTTCTCGAAACTACTTTTTCTAACACGGTTGACATAATATCTCAAGTTCTAATGGACCAATTTACTTAAAATTTGGCGTGGGCCTTTTTTATATATCCCTCTATAGCCCAGACTACAATTATTTCTTTTTAATATGTTCAACTTATTCAAAACTTTGAAAAAAATGCCAAGAAATCTGTGTCGATGAGCAATAACGGCTTAAGTCTTATTTCAAAGTTTCCAGAAATCTTGCTTCAAAGTTTTCAATCGCCATATAAGTTATATGAAAGGGTCTTTTGTTTTTGCGTCATATCTTTGGCTAAAGTCATGCTAGAAGTTCTAGATTTTGTGTGTTCATAATGATATATACGTGGAACACAACTATATCAATAGCTTAGTTCTGTCTTAAATCGACTTAAGCTATTATTGCTTATCAACACAAAAATTACTTTTTTTTCAACAGTCGCCATTTCGCGAACACAAATTTATTTTTCTTTCCATAGTCCGCGATAAAGTGACATTCATACTAATTACCAATCTTTTTTTTAACGAACAAAAGGGTTGAAATCGTGTCAAGATGGAGGCGCCCTTTTTTAGTAATCCCCACCTGTAATTTGTAATTTGGCAGCCTGTAATTTTTTAATTAATTTTTTTTAAATTTTTTTTTAATTTTTTTGTATTGAAATAATAATCTATATATATAAAATGGAATGTGTGTTTGTTTATTTGTTTGTTTGTACCTTATAGGAGACCAAACCTCTGGATCGATCTTCCTGAAATTTTCACAGCATTTAACTGGGACTCTGGCATGATTAATAGGGTATTTTTTCCGACCACGCCCACTTTTACGCCCACTTTTTAAAATTATGTAATTGCTCCCATATAGTTTTTAACAGATTTACTTCAAATTGTGTACACATTATACTCCAGGCGAGGTAGAAATAAACATTTCTTACGCCACGCCCCCTTTCACGTCAAATTTAAGTTTTCAACTTTTTGTTCTCTGTACAAATTTGTTCCAACGGACTATTTTTCATTTGGTAGTATATTGCTCTTAATACTGTTAACGTCGCCATATTACTATGAACCATGCCCACGCCCCCTTTTTTAATTCAGATACTTACTTTTACCACTAACAATGTTTGCTATACAAAATACTTTTTTGTAATATGTATTTACCTAAAGTTTTATATACTTTTTATCTACAGGTAAGGTAGCCATAAATTTTTTTATTAGCAAATTTTTTTTTTCGCCCCATTTTACTTTAATTATAATTAATCTGCTTTCAATCTATATATATAAAAATGAATGTCTGTTTGTCTGTTTGTTTGTTTGTTTGTGCTTTATAGGAGGCCAAACCCTTGGACCGATCTTCCTGAAACTTTCACAGCATTTTACTATGACTCTGGAAAGAATAATAGGCTATATGAAGTTTTTATTGGACAAAGGGGCGTGGCACTGCCCATATAACCCAAAAATTTAAATCGCCATATTTTGGGCATTTTTTGACCTACGTTGATGCTATTTGGTACATATGGTATTGCCATAATAAGAAATACGTGCCAGGAGAAAAGTGGGTGGGACCACGCCCCTTTTTAGGAAAATTAAAAATCGCAATATAGTCTTAACTACTGGACCGATCGTCATTAAATTTTCACAATAGGAAATTCTTACGAAATAATAAATTCTTGACTATATAAAGTTGTGAGTGGACGAAGGGGCGTGGCCTCGCCCATATAACCCAAAATTTAAAATCGTCATATCTTGGGCATTTTTTGACCAACGGCGACAGTATTTGCTATATATGGTATTGGCATGAATAGAAATACGTACCAAAAGAAAATTGGGCGGAGCACGCCCCTTTGTTTGCGATATATTGGAGGCTGGACCTGATAACCGATCTTAAATTTTCACAGCGTTCAGCTTTGACTCAGGAATACTTATTACATGATAATATTTTTCGACCATGCACACTTCTGCACCTACTTTTTTACTACGTTTATTAACGGCTTTACCACAAATTTAAAATACATATTAAATAAAATAGTGGGGTAGCCCCATTCTCTTTCTTCCACCACTGTCTTCAAAACAGCTGATTTTATAATACGTGTTAATTAAAATAGAGAGTGGGGTAACCCCATTCTCATTCTCCCACAACTGACTGCGAAACAGCTGATTGTGTAATTGCTGCTTTTTGATTGGTCTAAAAATAAAAAGGGGAGCACGAAGCAAATTACATGCGATTCAGTGCTGAATTCTAATTGGTTTACAAAAAAAAAGAGGCGAATCATTGCAATAATTAAATTAAATAAATAAATTTTTGTAAAAATATAAATACTTTTAATTTTATTTTATACTAGGGGGTAGCGAAGCGCACCGGGTTCAGCTAGTAAACATACAATAAAAAATGGATACTAAAAATATTAATTGGTTCTTTTTATCGACCTTCAAAAGAGGCCCGAAATTCGATCATCTACACCAGAGCTGGGTAGTTTGCGATTACAATTACTTTGCAATTACAATTACAGAATCGTAATCGTTAACTTTTACAGATTTACGGAGGTACAGTAATCGTAATCTGTAAAAATTAACGATTACGATTTCTGTAATTATAATATAAGAAAAGTATTATTTCGATTGCTGTTATCGGTATACACGATAATTACAATTACGATTACTGTAATTGTAATAGAAAAATCAATGGGCGTTTGCATGGGGGAAAGGGGGTGCTTGACCCTCCCACTAGGCAGTGACAATTTTTTAAATATCTTCATATTAAGTCAAGAAGCCGTAAATTTCAAATAAAAAATTTTACGGAAGAGTTAAAAGGCTTTCTAAATTGTAATTTTAAGTTGCGCTCAAACTTTGGGATTTTAGAACTTTTTTAGTAAAAACGTCGTTTTTAGTTGTAGGAGTATAAAATTTAGCAGGAAAATGTATTTTGATAAGGTGCATCAATAATCAATAAAAAAGTCGACTTTGAGTTTATTGTAGTTTACGGCTTTTTTGATTTAATATGACGATTTTTTCATTATACATATGGGTCATTCTTTTACAAACCGATCACCATTCTGACCGCCACGTTTTTGATATGCCCTAAAATTTTTGTACGGGTTTTATATAAAAAAAAAAGAGACACGTGTTCGAGGATTTTTTTTATAATGGAGGGCGTTAAAAGTTTTAGATTTTCGTGATTTTTGACTAGGAGACTAATTTTCAAAAATTATAACTTCGGTTCTTTTTAAGTTAGAGACAACTTTTTGTTTCATTTTGAAGATAAAAGAGTGAATTTTAAGAAAAATAGTTTAAAAAAATTTCATATTGTTATACACAATTTAAATGTTTAAATAAATTTTTAACAATCTTACCCACCACTTAGCGTGTTTTATACATAACCATTGTATTTTACGTAAAATTTTACATAGAAAATGCTTTTTTTATCGAAGAAAAATGATTATTACTATTGGAAAAAAATTAAATAAACTATATGACCTCTCTATATTACCTCTCTGTATTATATGACCAATAGTATATTTGGTGCAAACTTTTATATATTTTGTTTAAATTTAATTTTTTTATTTCAAAACTTTTTTATTTCATAACTTTTTATTTGGCTACAATTCTCTTCGAACAAATTTATGATACTGAAATTTTCAAATGAAAATTTCTGATTGATACAAATATGAATATTTATACAAATGTTTTTATCATAACAAGTATTTATAACAAAGTGTAAATAAATTAACATAACAAAATATAAATGTTAAGTTTAGGTAAGTAAGATGTAAATTAGTAATCAACAATAGGTAAGTACAATGTAAGTTAAGAATCAACGAGAAGGTAAGTAAAATGTAAGTTGAAAATCAATGTAACAGAAGATAAGTAAAATGGAAGTTAGGAATTCAACTAATGTGGTGATGCAACTTAAAGTTATTGAGTCACCACATTATTCCCCCTCCTTTTTTAAAAAATCTTGGTAGTATTCGCTAACAGGTTAAAGTGTACTTTTTAGTATCTTTATGTTTGGTTAACTGTGTCTGTGCTGTCTCAGTGTCTAGGGAGGCTGGTGTTACTCTATCGATGTTGACTTCTTTCCTTGTGGTAATGCTTTCTTCGGCAGTTGATGACGCAGGTGCTGCTGCGACGGCAGTTGGTGACGCAGGTGCTGCTGCGACGGCAGTTGATGACGCAGGTGCTGCTGCGACGGCAGTTGATGACGCAGGTGCTGCTGCGACGGCAGTTGATGACGCAGGTGCTGCTGCGACGGCAGTTGGTGACGCAGGTGCTGCTGCGACGGCAGTTGATGACGCAGGTGCTGCTGCGACGGCAGTTGATGACGCAGGTGCTGCTGCGACGGCAGTTGTTGGAGCGTTTATGGCTGTATTAGTGCGATAGCTGCTTGACGGTACACTAGTATTGGTGCTTAGGTGAGCGTGTGACGACGAGTAGGTGAGAGCGTATGAGCTGCTGCTGCTGCTGTGACGACTTGTGCTGGGCTCTTCGGATGAGACTGTTTTTTGAGCGTGTTCGCTGTGCTACGCAGTCATTAAAGAGGTCGTTAGCTGGTTTTGTTGTTGTTGTTTCTGGTTGAGAAGTTGTAGCAGCGATGATGGTTCTGCAGTAATTATTTTTGTTATTGATAACAATATGTTTTCCAATATGATTGAAAACAGGAACGCAGGATCGAGCAGGATCGCCAGTTTTGGTGCAAACTTTTATATATTTTGTTTAAATTTAATTTTTTTTATTTCAAAACTTTTTTATTTCATAACTTTTTATTTGGCTACAATTCTCTTCGAACAAATTTATGATACTGAAATTTTCAAATGAAAATTTCTGATTGATACAAATATGAATATTTATACAAATGTTTTTATCATAACAAGTATTTATAACAAAGTGTAAATAAATTAACATAACAAAATATAAATGTTAAGTTTAGGTAAGTAAGATGTAAATTAGTAATCAACAATAGGTAAGTACAATGTAAGTTAAGAATCAACGAGAAGGTAAGTAAAATGTAAGTTGAAAATCAACGTAACAGAAGATAAGTAAAATGGAAGTTAGGAATTCAACTAATGTGGTGATGCAACTTAAAGTTATTGAGTCACCACATATATATATTAGAGCACCCATGAAATATATGGAATGTGCAAAAGTGTTATTTTCTTCGATCCCCGCGCATTTTCGTAGAGAAGTAGACTAAAAAATAAGATCTGCAAAAAAACAGGGTGCTTGTAGTGGTAAAATGCCAGTCGCATTTGACTTAAAGCCTCAAAAACACACTTTAAAAAAGTTCAACAACTTTTTGATCTGGAACTTTTTAAAAAGTGTTAAAAGTTGTTCGTGATTGGGACTTTAAATTTAAGAATAACCTAGCCAATAACAACAGTATATAAACTTTTGACCAACTTGTATTATTTGTGGTAAAATCAACGTTTAAAGACAAGATTTTTGAAATTTTTTGAGCACTTTTTTTGCAAAAACGGTTGCCATTATGGTTTTCGTACGGATAAAATGATGTGCTTTATTTCATAATAGAGATAATTAAGAAAAATTTAAATTACATTTTTTACATAAAAAATATTATTTTTAGCGCCAATAACGCGGTTCAAAGTAAGAATATATAAAACATTAATTAAAAAAATTTGCGACAAAAATTTGAAATTATTTGAAAATGTAAATAAATTCATTTTGAAGCCAAGTAAAGAATAACTGCATGCTCAGCTTATCCAAAGACATTCAGTATGTCTAGTCGTACAGTTTTTCTAAAACATTTTGTAGGTAAATATGCTTCTTTGCTAACGTAAAATCCACTTGTTATTTTTGTTGACATTTTAAAAATTTATATAGTGATAGCATGATACAGAGAACCGCAGATGAAGTATTGCACATGTCTGCCATCTTTGCAGTGACGTAAAAGGTGCTCATTAGTTGCAACGTAACCACAATTTATTCATAGGGTGTAAAGATTTTAAAATGTCAAAATTTTCTTAAGAAAACTTGTTTTACTGCAATGAAATATATATTGTTAAATAAAGCACATGTCCAAAATAAAGTAAATATATTTTTTAGTACTGTTTGTGAAAAAATTTTAATATTTTCTGGGGGTGTTTTTCCCCTTTTTACCACTTTACACAAAAAGTGGCTATGTTGCTTGATGTGCTCAACAGAATTTTGACTGTTTGTTCATTTTCATTTTGCTATCTTCATCTCTTTTTGACATTTTCTTTTGAATGTATTCATCAAGTGTCACATTTGACGAGCACCAATGACGAGGTGCGCAGTAAATTTTTTCGTTACGCCGGGAATACATTATCTGTAGTTTTTTGTATCATGTAGTGATAGTGTTTGGTGTTCGCAGCTATATCAAATAAATTGTGAAAATGGAAAACAGCCACTTGGGAGGAAAACGAAGATTATCTTGCTGCAAAATTAATTGTTAAAAAATTATTAGTCGTTAATGATATTGCAGAACGTAGCGTAGCATTAATTTCACGTTTTAACCCTTTCGCTACTGATGTCCAGTACAGTGGACATGGCTTTAAAAGTGTCGTTACTTTCAATTTCAAATTTTTTTTCGTTTGTTTTAACACGAACTCATCTAACGGTATGTGGCGCGCGTGTGTATACTGCTTCGGGCAAATATTTTGTGTATCAGTCAGTTGTTTGCCAACTTTTGTGGAAGGCTGTTGCAAAATTACGTATTTTTTTATTTTTTAATTTTAGTCGTCAAAAAAAGTGCCTATAAGTTTATAAATCTAAACGTTGATTTTATTCCTAATTTGTGCACGCGTTGTTAGTGTATCATAAAAAAATAAATCAAATTGGAGTTCAGGTAGGTAGAGCAGACAGTAAAATTCATATGTCCATTACAATGGACATGAGTAGCAAAGAGTTGCAAAGTAAGTGTAAATAATATAATTCTACATATAGAAACCGCAATGAATCGACGCAAGCCATTGTCTGAAAAGCAGTCCAATTCTGAAAAGGATCCAATTGAAGAGGATCAAGGTGAAGGAATAAGTGATGATGAAAATAAAGTGATATGAAGGACCAAGATACGGGCGTTATCAACCAATTTGCATCAGCCGCGCGTTTACTTACTCCAGTTGAATGTAGTGAAGAAAATGTTCCTGAAAATTCATATATTTCGGCAAGAAGATTGCGTTCGATCGCCCGAGGAATGATAGATAAACCAGAACCGGAGACGCAGCAAGGAATATATGACTTGGTAAATATAACTGACAAAACTATGATTCAATGGCGGCACGGTCGTAACAATAACCGCATTAATGATGAATTGTTTGTTCAAATTGATCAGCCACACACAGTGGTAAAAAGTGAATATGAATATTTCCAAAAATACTTGCCACCAAAATTTTTCGAAGATATAGCCAATTTTACCAACCTATATAGTGTACAAAAAGAGTCCAATTTTCAGCCCACAAACCCAGCAGAAATTCGGAAGTTTTTCGGTTTACCCTGTATGATGGGTATATTGTAATTTCCACGCATCTCAATGTTCTGGGAGAAAGGTACTGCATTGCCAATATTCACCAACAACATGACACGCAATCGATTTCATGCAGTACGCACACATTTGCATTTAGTTGATACTTTTATTCAACCAACCAATAACGATAAATTTTATCGAGTAAGACCTATAATGGATTTCATTCGAAAACGGTTATTGGAGCACCAGTTGGAAGGAACTCTTTGTGTCGATGAGCAAATTATTCCGTTTAAAGGAAAACTTGCAATGAAGCAATATATCCGTGGGAAGCCTTGCCCATGGGGCATAAAGCTTTATGTTCTCTGCGGAAAAAGTGGAATGCCGTACGATTTTATTGCGTATCAAGGCTCATCCACTGAAATAGAACCTGCTCTCTTAGACAAGCTTGGTTTCAGCGCTTCCATTGTTCTTGAATTGTTGAAGAGAGTACCCCGTGATTCAGTTGGACACAAATTGTATACGGACAATTTCTTTACAACATATCCTTTGCTAGAAATTCTTAAAAAAAAGAAAAATTCTTGCTGCAGGCACAATCCGTCTAAATCGTTTTCATAGCCCACCTTTTTCCACTGATGCAGCTATGCGAAAGAAGGGTCGTGGTTCTGCTGAGGAAGTAGTTAGTCGTGATGGAAAAGTAATTGTCACAAAATGGTATGATACCAAAGGAGTTTACTTAGCATCAAACTTTGTTGGGATTGGAGTAACAGATAAAGTTCAGCGATATAAAAAAAAAGAAAATAGGTTCATCGAAATTGAAAGGCCTGAAGTTGTTCAGCTATATAATAACGGAATGGGTGGCGTAGATCTACTTGATCAGATGTTGCAATACTACCGAATATTTATAAAATCAAAAAAATGGACGCTACGAGTAGTTATGCATTTCTTCGACATGGCAATAGTTGCAAGTTGGTTCGAATATAAAGCAGATGCCCTCAAAAATTATATGCCTCAAAAGGATCAAAAGGACTTGCTTGCGTTCAAAAAAAGGATTGGCTTATACTCTTGCGACTCTTTCATCCATACCTAAAGCTACCAGCAAACGTGGTCGTCCTTTAAATTCTTCGGATCTTCATCTTGATATATACGATAACAATGAACAGGAGAAAACAAAAAGGGTAAAATATTTCAACCAACCACCACTTGACACGCGTTATGATGAAATTGGCCACCTACCCAGATTTGATTCATTACAAAATAATGCAGTGCGTTGTAAGCGACCAGGATGCAAGCAAAAAACTTTCTTCTACTACTCGAAGTGCAATGCACATTTATGTATTCGTCGGAACTCCGAATGTTTCTTTGAGTATCATCAAAAATAGTTCAGTTATTTGGAATAAAACTGTTTACTATATTTCTAAAGTCACATATGTAAGTGTATGTATGTACGTGCATATATTCTTGTAACAATAAACAATAAATTTTACATAAAAATACCCTTTTGCCTTACTTTGTACATAACGTTGCATACTTTGTTATTATTTCACTTGACTACTCATGTCCACTCAGGTGGACATCTTATATCGGCCACGCCCTTTGAAGTAGTAACATTTTTCTTTTTCTAAAGTGTTGTTAGAAGTCACAACAAAAAAACCAACTGTCAAAAAAAATTTTAGGGTCACCCGTTTAGGAGCGGTAGTGAAAGGGTTAATGCCATTTTAACTCACCAAGAAGAGCAGAAAGAGTGTATCCTGCATGCAATTGAGAAATATTATAAAAATTTGCCATCCAACAATTCTTCTAAGACAATATTTTTACAATATTTTGATAAAAATTACCCAAAACAAAATTCCAGTCGTTAAAATTAAAAATTAGCTTTAAGATATTTGTTTAATGTTCTTTATTCTTAAATGTGCTACCAATGATTTAACTTAAAACATAATTAATATTATTTCTGCTTGAATTATATTATTAACTATAATTGAATTATATAATTTTTTTGTATTAATGTTTTTAATTATTGTTTTATATATTCTTACTTTGAACCGCTTTATCGGCGCTAAAAATAAAAATTTTTTATAAAAAAAAACTTCATTTGAAGTTTACTTAATTATTTCTATTATGAAATAAAGCACATCATTTTATCCGTACGAAAACCATAATGACAACCTTTTTTGCAAAAAAGGTGCTCAAAAAATTTCAAAAATTTTGTCTTTAAACGTTAATTTTATCAAGTTGGTCAAAAGTTAAAACATGCTATTATTGACTAGCTTATTCTTAAATTTAAAGTCACAATTACGAACTACATTAAACACTTTTTAAAAGAGTTACAGATCAAAAAAATTTTGAACTTTTTAAAGTGTGTTTTTGAGGCTTTAAGTCAAATGCGACTGGCATTTTACCACTACACGCACCCTGTATTTTTTTGCAGATCTTATTTTTTAGTCTAGTTTTCTACGAAAATGCGCGGGGAGCGAAGAAAATAACACTTTTGCACATGTGGGTTGTCTAATATATATATATATATATATTAGGGTGTCCCAAAAAAAAATCGTGTTTGATGTCTGAGGCTTTTCCACTTCCATTTGACCTAAGAAACACACTCTGTGAAGCGCATCTAAATTGGTAAAGAATTAGAGGTCGCGAATTCATTTTCTAATTTTTCCATACGATTTGTATGGGGAAAATCAGTTTTGCTGGTAAATTGAATTTAGAGCCATTCATGAACCATTCATGAATCTCGTTCGGATTCATTTTCCCTAAAAATTTTCGAACATGGCATGGTAAAGAACCAAAGCTTCCATTACTTTATTTCCTCTTAAAGTCCTTTCCCACAAAACCATTCTAAAGTCACCACACAAGTTTTCATAGGAGTACTAACTTAAAATTACCAGACCAATAGACCTAACCAAAAAATTGGCACTATTGTGAAAAAAATTTCAATAATTCCAAGGGATATAAACATTTTCTTAACCTAAAAAAAGCCAAAAGCTGCCATGGGAATTTTTTTAACCCACGGAAGTGAAAAATTACCACAAAACTAGTTTATTTTTATATAATTGGCAACACTTTTTTGGTGAGTTTGTGCCGCTAACAGCTGTTAGAAGTTAAAATCGAATCGAGTATTACAATTTTAACTAAAAACATTTTAATTAAAAAAGGCATAAATATTGCTTTACGCATCCTACAATTTCATTTTTTAATTCAATAAACGAAAATAATCTTACATCACTTAAACAAGAAAAACAGTTTTCACCAATGCTAAGAGAGCCTCTTTTGGTAGGCATATAGCGAGGCTGGAATTTAATAACATTGTTTAAAAAGTGTCTTAAATTGTAGTCTGTGAATTAAACTTTGTTTGTAATTAATAAAAATGCTGATTTATACACTTTTGTATTTTTAGTTTTCGATTTTAACTTTTGCTCGCCAGCAAATTTGATGTGAGAAGATCCGCAAAAAAACCGTTCACTTCCACAAAAAAAAAAAGCGTTCGCAATAAGGGGATTTTTTCGAACATGCAATGCAATCCGTGCGAAATTCGCAAAAATGGTACAAAAAAATGGCGGAATTTACAATAAGGGTACACAAAATTTGGGAGAATTTCCATGCTAAAATTTATTCGTGACAGGGGTGATTTTCTGTTTGTCTGTTTGGCCCGTATACAAATCTAAACGGCTCAATGGATTTGCTGAAACTAGGTACACATATTAAGTACATCCTAACTTAAAATGTTGCATACTTAGTTTTTGCCACGCCTCCTACTAAATTTTTCAAGTAACGGTAATTTTGTTATTATAATACTTTTTACCATCGTATTTTTTTGTGAATTTAATATTAAAAATTTTTTGTTATTTTGACATCAAAAACACTCACATATACTCAAAATTAGAGAAATTTTCAGTACAACGACTTTTTCATAAAACATCGTTACCTAAGAATGAGAAAAAAACGACATGAAAATCAGAGTTTGGTCTTTCGAAGCAAATATCTCCATTATTGTATTTCATTCAAATTTCTTTTGTTCAAAAGTTCAATAAAATCACTTCACAAAAATAGGTTGAACTGTACCGTTAAGTCAGTGTATATATGTTTTATGATTATGTCAAAAAAGGTCCAAGATATTTTCCCTTATTCTTGTTGTCACCTCGCCTATATGAGAGTTCTCACACTCGTGTCACGTCACTAGAAATTTGGTATTCTTGTTGTCATGTGACGTAGTTCACAAGCTCACGTCACATGACAACAAGAATACCAGATTTCTAGTGACGTGACACGAGTATGAGAACTCTCACATAGGCGAGGTGACAACAAGAATAAGGGCGATTGACTTTTTATTCAAAAAATGACTCAAAAATTGTTTTTGTTATAAAGTTGAAATCAATTAAAAGTTGCGCATCTGGCTACCTTTCATATGACATAGCATTTATTTGCAAAAATTCTTCCAGCTACGCGCAAAAATGTTTTTATCATCCAAACAACAAGGGTTTTCGATTTTTTTCGGTTTTGTTTTTTTTTTCGTGAATTTTTTTTTCTAAAATGTTGTTTTTATATTTTTTACAAAAAAGTCAAGTCTCAAAAATAAAAATAATTTATGTGTGAAAATTCCCCCAATATCTCTTTCCAATCAAAAGTTATGGCTAAAATCTATTTTTTCATACTAGCTGTATTAAAATGCTCTATCCTAAATATCTTCCTTATATTAGTACGTCTATATTTTTGCCGCCCCCGTGGACAATTTGGTTTTGTTAGGGATTAACAAAAGTTATGTTTCAATTTAACCAAAAATATTTTTTTTTGAGTCTACTTGGTGAATAAATTCAAAATACAAACAAGGAAGAAGGTTTATTTTCCCATTTAAACTTACCGTTGTCGCACCGTGTAAAGTTGAAAAATCTTGCATTTCTTCATTTTTAAAGATATTCAGAGAATTCTTTCCGTTTTGTGACCAGAGCTGGGTCAAAAAGTACTCATTACAATTCAATTCCAATTCCTTGGAATTAGGAATTGGCAATTGGACCTCTCAATTCCTAAGGAATGTAATTGGAAAAAATTGTAATTTCCATTGCAGAAATTGTAATTGGTAATTGAACACATCAATTCCTCATAAATGGAATTGGAAAAAACCGGCAATTCTATTACAGGAGTTGTAATTGGAAGTTAAAATTTAAATTACTTTTTCATTAACTCAAAACTTCTTTCTCATTATGTATTAGAAAACTTTATTTGACTCCCACTGTTAGTCGGTTAATAAAATATTTACAAATATTTGTATTATCGAAGATACCAGTGTTTAAATTTAATACCACATTTTGAGTTATAACAAAATATGTAGCTGCTCCGCTACCTGGTTCAATCCCGCCGACTTTTTGCAAGGTGCTTGGTACACAACTTCCACACCCCTGTATAAAATTACATTAATCTACTAACAAAGCGATGTTTTCCGTTTTTATTCCTAAGGAAATGAGGCGTTCAATTACCAATTACAATTCCCGTAATGGAATTTATAATTTTTTCAATTCAATTCCTGAGGAATTGAAGTGGTGAATTACCCATTACAATTCCTGTAATGAAATTGACAATTTTTTCTAATTCCATTCCGAGTAATTGAGATGTCCAATTACCAATTTTAATTCCTGTAATGTTGTTGAGAAGTTTTTCCAATTATATTCCTGAGGAATGGAAATAAAAAATTACCAGTTCCTAATTCCAAGGGATTGTAATTGAGGTGGAGTTAAATTTAAAAAGGAATCATTACAACCCAGCTCTGTTTGTGACAATAAAATATAAGTTGATTTTAATATAAATTTTTCCTATGGTCTTTTATATAAATTCTGTATCTTTTTATTATTTTTTTTTTTGCAAAATTATAAAGTTGTTTTTAGGTATATAATTTAAATGGAGTTTTGGGAAATGGCACGCGTCATACTACTACACCTTATGTACTTTCACCTCCACAAACAAGCAATCGTTGCGCAAATAGTTGCGACTGCCGACCACTTTGTGTGGTATGTGGAAATATTGATTAGTCTGGAGGTATTCGTCACTCTTTTTGCGAACCAATATTGTCTTAACATAATCCTGTGCTTCTTCCGTTTGTGTGATTTGATCACGAATAATAATATCTGCTTGTAGACGACAGGGCCACGTCAATAGCGGATCATATTCACCAGCAATGACATTGAGGCAGGCGATTATATTACGTCCCTTCCAAGTGCCTTTGCCATTCAGATGTATGTCGAGCTGGAATTTCAAGAGAATTTCGCTTAACGATTATGAGGATGATGATGATGATGATGATGACGGTTGGAACAGATACTCACCCGCAGTGCGTAGCCGAATTGCTTATTGGAAAACATGGCGCTGTGAAGAATGGTATCGTAATGTTTGGCTTCTTCAATTTTCTGTGAATAGTCTTTGATGCGCCAAATAATGTGACCTGAAGCAAAGGCATGGTTTTAAGTTTGAATTAAAATTAAAATATGTATATTGTATCCAATGTATTCGCCTTAAATACCTCTTGTATTTTGTATGCTTGTTAAGCGTTGCTGCGTTGCCAAATGATTTTCTAAATCGTTCAAACTCTGCACCGTATGATGAAGTTTTTTGTCAATATCTGCAACAATGGCCTCCAGCTTTTCGCAGCGTTCCTCGGTTTCGCAGACAATATTTTTCATGCTCTTCACTTCATAGTCTAGTGTTGCTTGTTTGGAACTTAAATCGGCATTGGCGAGAAATTTTGTTTTTAAGTCGCCAGATACGTCCTGCAGGAACTCTTCAACCAGCTTAAATTTGGCTCTATTTGCAGAAGCTATACATTAGTTTTGAACTTTCTTCTTATGATTGTCAGATTCACCTGAAGCTCTTCTCATATTGTATGACATTATCCTCCAGCTTAAGGATGTTTTCATTGAGCTGATTCTGATGTTTAGTCAGTCCGAAGGACATTTCATTGATATGCTTCTGTAGCTCAGCGATCTCATGCTCAATATCGCCTTTGATGGTCTAAAGTATGAAAAAAGAACAACAACATTTTTAAAGTACCAATTTTTTTTTTAAGATTATCTCCTACTTGCGTCACATCGTAGCAGTAACGAAAATCATTCTGACACTGTTCCACCTCAAAGCAGCGTTGCGCATTTTCCTCTTCTAAGCATTTTTTAATGTTATTCAGCCTCTCCTCAGTTCTTTGAGTCCAATCATCAGCAATCTATAAAAACAATAATAATAATATTTTAATCTCTACTGAATCCACTACCGTCTTACCTGGTTCTGTTTTCTTAAATTGCCCACATCGGTTATAAGGTGAAGGCGCTGTCTTATCTCTTCATTAAGCACCGAACGTAAGGCATCTATATCCTGTTCTAACATCTTCAGTCTATCGTCCTTAACATGAATATCCAGTTGCTCACAACTGCTGCTTAGCCGCGTGTTCATTTTACCGCGCGGACATTCTTTCAGGTGTGTTCGCATGCGTAGGCGTGGCACATAAGCATTGCACCGATTTGGACACAACTCTAGCACTTGTCCACAATGTATGAGGTGCTCCTGTTGACATTAAACTAAAATTTCTTAATTCGAAATTTTTCAAGATAGCATTGTAATATTTCGCTACGAAGGCTTTTTTTATATGCAGATATACATACAGCTATGAAAAAATAACTAGCACATTTTCTATTGTATGTTTCGTGTTTGCACTCAGATAACGACAAATACAGCAACTTAGATCGATTTTTAGAAAGCATTTCTACATGACCGTTATGATTAATGTGGGCGAGAAGTTTTAATTAAAAAAAATGTGTAGGTGTATATCCAATAAAAATAGGGTAATTGAATAAAATAAGTGCTTATTATTTAAAAATATTATCAAGGTAGATTAAGAGAAGGTACTCATATAAATTCGTAAAATTTTTCATCTTTTTAAAATTTAAAGTGTCTAAGTAAAATTGTTTTCAATAGCCCACTGATTTCTTATACAAATGGTTAAATTCCTAGATTTTGGTAAAATATTACCAAAACTTTTTTTGGAAACAAGGTTTTTTAAAACTGCGCGTTAGTGTCTTCTAAAAGTAGACACTACATTTGGTACCTTATACTTATTAGAGGTTAGGTTGAGACGGCAGCCGTTGCACGTGCTTAAACCATACCGCACGTACCTCGGCTCACTAAGACCAAAAGGGTCCATTGTGATACTGCTGCACACCTGGCTTTCAGTCCAAGTTGAACCACATTGAGCTTTTGGTAAAGCTTATAAGACGTTTGACGCTTGTCCTTGACAGGTCATCAAGCTCGGAAAAGAAGAACGACCCCAGAAGTTTATGCCTTTTTCTAGCGAGCGGGGAAGCTTCTGAAGCTTCTGCAGAAGTCATTTGCGATGACTGCCAGTCTGGTGGCATGTCTACCTATTAAACAGAGCCCTGTGGTAACAGCCTTATTTATTTTTTTTTATTTATTTATTCGACTGCTAAGCCTTAACAGGTTTTATAGCAAGTTTAAAATTATAAATCAAGATATTTAATATAAATCAAAAATATAAAGTATGATTTTGATAGAAATCATATATTATTAACAAACAAAAAAGTTTAAATAAATTGCTTAAAGTATATAATTTTAATAAAGTATAAAAATAAAAAAAAAGTTAAGTCAAATCAATAATATCCGACAGCATAGCAGGGTTGCGTTTTCAAGACAAACAAGGTCAAGTTAGCAACAATTTTTGTATCCGGACATCGTGGAGTCGTGTGACAAACAAGGTCTCATACCCAATAAAACACCACTTCAATAAGTATATATATAATATATATCGTTCTGTCTTCCTGAAGCCGGTGGGATACTGGCTTGACAGGGTGGTTACTCGACAAACTATGTTAACTTCACCAAACCAATTTTCATAAAACAAAGAAAACCAGATGCGAACGAAGGCATCAAGACAAACTAGGTCTTATCGGCCACTCATATTAATATATTACAAACCGATCTAACGTAGTGTTTCAGGAGATAAAAACCAAGACACCACGGTACCGTTGACAAATGTAGTCACTGTCATCATGAAGATATAAGGCAATTGAAGATCCCAGGTTTAGGTCCATTTAGATTATTTAGATTTTCATACACCAAAATTATCCATTTTAGGCTTAGGTCCATTTAACCATTTAGATTGTTATACTAATGTGTTTACAAATATCACCAGATGCATCAGATATAGGTTTGAGAGAACTTAATCATAATCAACGACGGTACTGCAGGTAATCTATAATTTTATGTTTGATTTAGTCCATGGATTTACTTAAGGATATAACATCAGATACAAAATTAAAATCACCGCAAGCGCTTCTGAGAGGTTCATTTTGCAAATAATTAGTTCTACAAAAGTTCATGTGGAGTAACTAAAAAGATCTTCTAGGACGAAGAGGAATATTAAAATATATTTTAATCAATAAATATGGACTGTTGACATATCCATGTAAAAGTTTTATAATCCAACAAGCATTTATCATAATTCTCCGATTTTAAAGAAGGAACCCAGCAGCGGATTTGCCAGTGGCTACCATAGAACTAATACAGAATAAATTACCAGGTAAGGAAGCATTTTTGAAAAAAGTAATGCGTCTGCATATAGCAGAAGTAATTAACTCATACCTCATTACCTGTAATGTAGCATACAAGGAAAAGTAATGCAGTGATTTTTATAACTTAATACAAGTAGTATGTTAGTCCATAACTTCTAGGTAATGCTGAAGGGAGGCGATCACTTACCTCCTGTCTCATTCAATGTTAAATGTAAGGCCTTTTATGCATAGTAAGGTAATTTAGTCGGAAGTAGTGGTCATTACAAGGTAATTGATGCTTCATATATTCGGAATATATTCCATCCGCTACTATGAAGATTTAAGAGTTGTAACTGATATTCATAAGGTGGTAAGTGAAAATCAGTATTACAATAAAGACAGCTTAAGCAAAACAAAAGAAATTGTTTCTGCACTGATTCAATGTGGTCTATGTAACAACCGTATCTTGGGCACCACACAACTGAAGCGTATTCTAAGATAGGCCGCACTAGGAAAAATAATAAGGTTTTCGTTATGAATGGATCATTAAACTCTTTTGCCCAGCGTTTAATACATCTTAAAGTACTATTTGCTCTATTTATTATTTTATTCACATGAATATTAAAGCGTATTTTAGGATCCATTGTAACTCCAAGATTATTGAAAATATCTAAGGACTTCAATGGATAACCACAAATCTTGAAGGTACATTTAATTGGTGGTTTGCGCGAGAAAGACATATGCTTGCATTTCTTCATGTTGAGGTTCATACGGTTCGTTTTGCACCAGTTATGAGGATGATCAATGTCGGCTTACAAAAATACAGCGTCATTATCATTTTTAAAAGAAAGAAAGAGTTTGACGTCGTCAGCAAACATTAAGATGCTAGAAAGCATTATGACAGATGGCAAATCGTTTATAAAAAGTAGAAACAGAAGGGGCCCAAGATGACTTCCTTGAGGTACTCCTGAAGTAACAGGAAACTCATGTGATTTCTTGAGCTTAAAGAGAACAGATTGTGTTCTATTGCTTAAGTAAGATTCAATCCACTTTATCAACGGTATAGGAAATCCAACAAGATGTAATTTTAAGATCAATAGTATGTGACGTACAACGTCCTTTGTAGTCTAGTGGAGAGTGCGCTAGACTTTCAATCCAGAGGTCCCTGGTTCGAATCCGGGCTCGGGCATGGTTCTTTTCACTTTATTTGATCTTTCCTACATTTAAGAATTATGGAAAACTAAAAATCCACAAATAAATTGTGGAAAAATGTGAAGATAAAGGACAGGAACGCAACTAAGGGCTGGAAATGCTTGCCGAGGTTAAGGTATAACACTAGCCGCGGTTAAAAGCAATTAAAATTGTCTTTCACGGTTGTTTCGCCTAATCAATAATTCACGTATGGTTCCAATCAATTCCTCTAAATAATCTATCCTTTCCTTTCAGGTCAAAGACCAGACCTTGTTTGTATGAGGCGCATGCCTTGGTTCTTAAAAAAAAAACGTCAAAAGCTTTGCTAAAATCCGTGTAAATAACATCAGTCTGCATGCCTTTTAAAAAATATTCTATAGTTTTTGATGTAAATAGGTTAGTAACAGTGAATTTTCCAGAAAAAAATCCATTTTGGAAAGGAGACATTAAAGATTTAACGCTGTGCGATAGTCGTGATGTAACAATTGCTTCTAAAAGTAAAGGCAAAGCGCTTAATTTTGCGATGCCACGGTAGTTATCAATTAAAGTCCTATTTCCGGATTTATGCAGCGGAATTATAAATGAATGCTTCCAGGCTGCAGGAAAATAGCAGGATTTTAATGATGAAGTAAATAGTAAAGAGATTGGAGTTACTAATTCTTCACAGCAGTATTTTAATATACAGGAAGGTGTGTTATCATGACTACTTTTATATGATGTTTTAATATTTTTTAAAAATGATAAGACAGTTTTTGTGTCAATTATTGGGAAATAAATATCCCCAGATTGAATATTGAAGGGATAACTTAAATAATCATAGGACAATGATGAATAAGTCGTCTTGAAAAAGTCAGCAAAAGGATTGCAAATACTGTTATCATTATCAGACTCAACAGAACTATACTCCATAAAAGAAGGATAGAAATCAATCTAACGTTTTGTGTTAACAAAGTTCCAGAAGGATTTAGCATCAGATTTGATGTTTCATTTTACTTTTGTTAAGTAGATATTATAGGATTGTTTGCATAATTGTTGGTAACTGTATTTAATCGAGGTATAGCATCCAAAATCGCATATGTTATGTTTTTTTGGTATTTTTTATAGTATTTAGATTTCAAGTTCCTCATTTTTCTTAATTCATTTGTATATCATACCGGACCCGATGTCAAAGAGGATTTCCTTTGCGGAAAAGCTTTTAGAAAACAATCATTGAGCGTTCTATTAAACGCATATACCGCATCATTAAGACTCTGAGAAGATAAACTTTTTGTATTAATTTTTAGAATAGAATTCTAGTTTATATTGGACAAGTTATTCTTCAAAATCACTTAGTTTGTTTTTTTAAAGTTAAACTCAATAGGCGGTTGAGAATCATAGTACTGCCACAGATGGTTTTGTAAAATTTAAAATAATTTCTAACGTTGGATGATGAGAATATTCGGGTGTAACCAGAGGATCTGATTTAGACACAGAAGCGATATTGCTGTCTTCAAAAAACACCAGATCAAGCAAACGATTATTTTTGTTAAAGATGCAGTTAAGTTGGAACAGGCCTTGGATTGAGAGCTCGTTTAAAAAATAATTATCGGATGAACTTTCAGACGAAGGTAAAAATATTCCAGGAATTTCAGAACAGCAGTTCCAAGAAACGTTTAGCAGGTTAAAATCTCCAGTTATTAAAGCATGATCATAAGATTGCAGTTTTGAGCAAACTTTACTAATAGAAGCCAAATGTTTGCTATAAACTTCTAAGGTAGAAAGGGGAGGAATATATGAGCATGTAATAAAAAGGCTCAAGGAATCAAACTTAACAATAACATAATAGAATTCAATGTCCAAGGATTCTGGAATTAATAACTCTTCAGAGAAATGTGTCGCTTTTAGCCACTAGCGTGGCTAAATCTAGTCTTCCCAACGAAAGAAGAGCTCTCGATTACTTTAGGTCAAAGTCGGCCAGATAAGCCTAATAAGAGTTCAGACCATTTGTGTTGACTTTAGATGTAGTGCACTCTTTGAGCAGCAGTTTGACAGTTGCCATCGGGATGCTCCGTGAGTTCCGAACCATTGAAGTGGCCGATGTACCGTTTCTAGAAAGCTCGCCTGCTTTTTCATTTCCACGTGGTCCCTTATGTCCAGGTACCATATTAATCTAATGCTAAAATAAATTTACATTTCGCCTAATGCAGCACGGCATCCTTTGGCTTGGCTACTTTAGAGTTGGTGGATACTTGCTCCATTGATTTGACTGCATATTGGCTGTCCGAGAAAATGTATATTTCTCATTTTGAGATGACATTATCTGAGAGCCATGTTGCAACCAGGGGTGTACCGAGAAATATACAGAACATTTTTTTAGTTCATCTAAACGATAATACTTGAAACTATAAGATTACGTATAATCAGCCAGCTGAACCTCATACCTGTTTTTGGCGCCATTTTCAAAACAAAAATTAAAAATTACCTTATTTTTTGACATTTCTAACGCTCTAAAAATGCGAGGTTTTAATAGATGATTGTAGGTAATAATCTTAGAGATTTTACAATAATAAATATAATGCAAAACAGTTTCAGCTCAAACGGACTTTTTTGTTAATCTTTGGTACCGTTTTAAGAAATCCTGAAATTTTTAACCCACATATAGTAACACTTTTCAATGGAATCATTGAGCGTAGTAAGTTGGAATAAAGTAATAAAGTTGGAATCGATCACACAGTGTTATTTCATAGTTTTGTATTATAAAAAAATATTTTTTCTAGCAACGATTTTGCCGCACCAACATCGTGCCGCCTCAGGCAAATGCCTGGTTTGCCATATCCCAGGTTCGGCACCGTATTTCAGTAAGAGAGTTTTTAAGTTTTACTTTGCTTAAGTTTTTTAATAAAGCTTTGTTGCTAACAGAGCTCTGTTAATTTTTTACTCCGTTTGCTGCATTTCGCCAGATAATTTCACCGATAACTTGACAGAAGGGGCTTTTCATGGTGACTGGTGGGACAGTTTACTTCAGAATCCCTATTGTTTAGACCTGTAACTTTGTATTTTGATTTAATATAATGATCAAATTGATAGTTTACAATAGATTATGAACCGACATATACAATTTTACCGAAAAAAAATAACTCATAAATATTTTGGTCAAAAATACCTCACCTCCGCCTTCTGCACTGTCAATCCAGATTTTAGCCCAAATATTTTATATAGCTAGATGTCTTTTACTATACTACTAAATGATTAAGTAGACTTCAACAGAAACAAAAAATTCACACCAAGTTTAGTTTCTTCAAAAAAATATAGTAAGCAGAAATTGTGACTGGTGGGACATCGTGTTGTGACGTGTGAAAAATCGTACGACTCGTTCACAATAAACAACAACTTGTCATAACTGTTAGCTATTTTTATACTCGTAGGCATCACTTTATTACTACTACAACTTAATATTTCATGTTAATTGTTTTGTTCCTACTCTCTATTTAGCGAGTGCATTATATGCAAAATGTGCTCTTTTTATTTTCATAGCTGTACTTACATATGTAGGTAGATATGAAATGTCACAACCTACAATTAAGCACACAAAATCGTGTATATTTGGATTATTTAATGCTTTTTTGTTGTAATCTTATCGAGTGCTACAGATAAGACGTTTTATGTATTTTCAAATATTTGGAGTTAAACCTGGGTGCAGCTGCAAAATTTTTATTAAGGGGGGTTAGGTTTCAAAACAGTTTTGTATTTTATTTTTTTCTGAATTAACAACATGTCGATAGTATTGTGTCAAGATTTTAAGTAAATCACAGAAAAACTAACGAAGATACAGTGTTTCAAGTGACCGTTCCTCATACTCGGACGTTCGATTATATAAAACTTTAAATCGATTTTCTCGCAAATCGTTCTTGAATATTATAGCTCAAAATCTACTTGACTGATCCTTTTGAAATTTTAAGCAAAATTTTTTTTACCATTTTTTTTTCAATTTATAATAACAAATTTACCGAAATTTTTGCGAAAAGCGCGTTTTTCACTTCCAAATGCTGCTAAAAATAAAAAAATTGGAAAAAGGAAAAGGCTCTTCGTCACTACTTAGGGAAACAAATTACTTTTTAAGTGCGTTTAGATTTTTTGTTTCAGATAAAGCTTAGTATGCTGTAGGAACGAAAATTTTTGGGCATAAAACTCTACACGCGAAATTTTGGTGTAGAGTAAAAATTTTTGTGTGGAGAAAAAGCTTTTGCTGTTCTGGTTGACAGATTCATATTTTTATTGCTGCAATTTTATATCCTACAATAGGCAAGACTACATATAAATAAATAAATAAACTTTATAAATGCAACAATAAATTTGTTAAATAACAAATTCAACACTTAAACATACTTACTGCTTATTTTTTATTGTTGAATGGCAAATTTCCGTGCCAATTAAATGTACGGGCATATAATCGGCAGCGAAATTTTGATATTTCAACTCTTCACTCACGAATGGAAATTTGGCAACATAGCAATAATTTTCGCTACTACAGCGTACTAGCTGGCGAAAAAAATTTCGCTGCCCGTTCGTTGTCAAAAATATCAATGTATTTCTTATTTAATTTTTTTTTCGTTCCTACAGCATACTAAGCATAAACTGGTGACGAGTTATGGTGTTCACTGCATAACAGCTTTTTTCGAGTCGCCTCCG